>JAOTQQ010000001.1:25834621-25898326 GCA_026546715.1 Gallinago undulata
CACCTAAACATGAGGAAGAACTTCTTTCCTGTGAGAGTGGTAGAGCACTGGAACAGGCTGCCCAGAGAGGTGGTGGAGTCTTCTTCTCTGGAGACATTCAAAACCCACCTGGACACATTCCTGTGCAATGTGTTCTAGGTATACTCGCTCTGGTGGGGGTGTTGGACTAGATGATCTCCAGAGGTCCCTTCCAACCCCATATGATTCTATGTCATTTAACCTTCCTCTCATCTGCATCTGGAGCCGAAAGTACTGCCATGCCAACCTCAAAACCCTGGGTTACAGTCCTTCATGCCAGAAGCTCCTTTTATTCGAAACGGGGACCAAGCCTTGCTCCACAATGCAGCAGTCAGTTCTTTGGCCGGGTGTCAGCAGCAGCTGTTTATGTAACAGCTTAATTTGCAGCCACCTCCTGATTTTACTTTAGTTCACCTGCAGTGCCTGAACTGTAATGAAAATAGTAGTGGATAGTTGCCATGGAAAGGTTTGCAACACACAAGAACAGATTTAATCAACGGAAGGAAGGGTATATTTTTCATTTTCCATTAGATAAATATGCCTTCAGCTCTGATTGTATGCAACAGTTTACCTGCAGCTCATAAAAACTACCTCCAGCCTGAGAATTAAAGATTGCCCTGCATCGTTACAGATCTGATTTTTCCTGAGGCTTAAGGCCAGAGTTCATGTTAACTCTCCCATGAGCTCTGACTGCTTAGCACCACCTGAAAATCAGATCCTTTGGTTACAACGAATCAGGGCATTTGATTTAAGTCAACTCCAGTAAGGCTAATTGGGTGAGTGTACACTGCTGCTCTCTTGTAGTCTAAACTTGTGTGTCCCAGAAGAGGGCTGTGAAGCTGCCAGTCAGGTTCGCATGGAGGAGAGACTTTGCAAGGGGCAGATGGGTGGTTGACCTCTTTGGCAAAGGATGCTGAATATGGGGCAGCACTAGGCTGCCAAACAGACACCAAAAGCCCCTTCCGTGGACAGGAGGCAGGAGAAGTGCTGGAGGGGAGGCCAGTGCTGGGAGGGCAGTCCCTCTCCCATGCTCCCTCCCAAAACAGCAGGCAGCGAGCAGAGCACCCTGTGGTTGGAGAATAGGAGAAGGAGGGCGGTGGGCAACCCATCACCCCAAACAAACAGCAGCAGTAGATGATGAGTTTTCTTAGGAGGTTTTCCAACAGCCAGCTCTGCCAAACTCCCCCAGCACCTTTGTGCCCCGGCCCCAAGGTGGGGCAGACACTGAAGCACAGCCTGATGCATAACTTCCCTTGGGCATATATTTGTGCAACTGCTGCAATAAATTCAATATTCAGTGTTTTGCAGGAAACAAATGTCATTGTTGTGCATAAATTAATAAATGCAATTGAATACTAAATTGCTTTGAGCCATGGAGGGTACAGTTAGTGGTACAGTCTGGAAGGAGGTAGACAGCAGGAGAGTGAATTATAATTTTGTACCTTATGTTCTCAGAAAGATAAGTGAGATAAGGGAGGAGAAACAGGGCATGTGAAGCTCCTGAGTGGAGTTATAATAGGAACTAAACAGCTTAGATAAATCTGTAGTAAAGGGGTAAGGCCGTAATGGACTGTTGTATTTTAGGTTGTGTTCTGCCTTTAAATGGCACCATTTATTTAAGGAAGGACTATAAGATGTTAGGACTAAATATAAATGAGAGAAAAAACATGAGAGAATGAGAGAATGAGAATTTGTTACTAAGAGGAATAAGGTATATCTAAGTGGACTTCAGATCTATGCATTCAGCCAGCTGCAGACTCCAATTAACCACAGAAATGCTGCAGAACAAAAAGCATTTGCAAAATGAAAAAAAGACAGTCACCACAATCCCAGAGGAAAAAATCTATATTTGTGAAATGGACCTCAGCTTCAAATTTACATATAATGAGTTTGTAAGCACCTGAGACTATTGGACAGGAGACTGCAGGACAATGTAAAATATGGACATTAGGAAGCAAGGAAAGGCAGGCAGTAAAAAAATCCTCAAATGGCAAAACAAGACTGGGAACATCATCAATCTTGGGACTGCAGATTTTCTTCTTAAAGAGATTTTTTTTCAAAATGTACTGTGTGCTACTTGAAGTTCATGAATCCTTCCAGTTTTTTTGTTTCCTAACTAACAGTTAAATCAGGAGAGAAAACAAAATACATTGACTACCTGAACACATAACAGCTTGTGACTACTATGTCTAAGAGATTTGAGCAAAAGAGAGTGTGTCTGGGAATCTAGGTTTCCATCTTGCTTTGGACCACTCATGGAGGAGCCAGCATTAGTCCCTGAAGTCTGTTGCTACATAAGCCTCCAACCACCAACTCCAAACATAGAGGACGGGAACCATGGCTTCATGTCTCTCTAATTTACAGCATCATCCACAGCTTCTCTGCAGGTGGTGCCCACGAGTCTTGCCTTGCTGGGTCAGTGTATGAGATTAAAATTTAAACACATGACATATGTTAAATTATCCAGCTACTGTTAAGTACCTTGAAAAGGAATCAGAATCTTAAATAACAATACAGAAAGCTAGCAAAGATGATGTATCATCTTCTGCACTAAAAAAACACATAACTTAGACCTAGCTGCATCCTAGCTAAATGTCAGCATCAATAGAGGATCCTCCTGAGTCCATAGGCTGGGGAGAACAAGATATCTCTGAGAACCATCAGCCAACTGAGTGCTGACACACTGGTGTCTGCCCAGACCCTTGCAGGACTGGCCTATCACAGGTCTGAACTAGTTTCTGCAGATGCTTATCTTCAATGAATGCTGAGCACTGCTAAATGTAAAGGTTTGGCACCAAGATGACAGACACTTTCTCATCTTCTTTCTTCACTGAAAAAAAAATTAGTTTAAAAGCAGAAGTCCAAAAGATTCATTAGCAATAACAAGAGCTGAGGGTTTTTGAGCATACAATGGTAGAACTATCTCGGTGGCTGGCTGTATGCTTCAGACCATGTTCCTGACAGTGACCTTGGAATTACAGGAGCAAAAGCAGAAATTCTCAAAAGAAGGATAAAGGCAGCATTTGCCATGGAATGTAATAAAATCATTTTGATGAATGGAGTAGGAAGGTAACCCCATCAAATCCATGCATCCATCATGTTAGCACATGCATCATGTGGTAGACTGCTCAAAAGATGCTACTGGTTAAAAAAAAAAAAAAAAAATAGTGACATATGTAAGTAAAGCGGTTCTTTTCCATTTTACATGCATGAAAATGTAAAAATATTTTAAGACTGAGCCTGAAAGAAGAAACTCCTGGGTTTCAACAACAGACTCATCCTTGAAGAGATGCATAATAAAAAGCTTTCACTGCATCAAAAGTATGCAAAAGCTCTCAATTATTGCAGAGTAATATATTGGACTCCCTCCTCTCTTCAAAGATCAACTGTCAGCAGAAAAGAAACCCAAAGAGAAATGCAGCAACTTCTTCCCAAAACTAGATTACTTCTACTTCATCGATTTGCCAAAAGGAGTCTGGGCATTTTCTATTAGGAAAGATGATAAGTTTCATTGTAGACAAGAACGAACACATCTAATTATTGAATCAGTTACACAGATGAGCAGGGTTTGCAGAAAATCCTAATTTGACTAATGCCTTGTTGCATATCAGTATCTCTGCCATATGGTGAGGGTTGAAGATGAATTGCTGTTCCTGTTTTGTTAACAAAAGAGACATGGTTGAACTATGACATCAAATTATGATAAGACTGAAGTAGCACAGTGAAAATAGTACACAATGTAAAGTCATCTGTCTGTGTTGTCTGCAATTTCCCTAATCTCAAAAGAACATAGCTGGTATCACACTTAGAGCAGAAACAACAATTATGCCCAAAGGTACAAACTTAGGCTGAAATTATTTAACCAAGTATCTTTAAAGATTATTCTGAAATTGCAAAGAATTCTATAAAAGCAGATGCCAGCATATTTGCCATGATGATACCCACACGGATACAGCACATCACTTAAACTCAATCTGAGATATATTCTTTGATGTTTCATAACTGCATCTGTACTCAAAAATCAAGCTTATTTTAATACAAATCCCAACTTGCTTAATTTTATACCCATATGTTTAAATAAAAGAGACTGACAAACACCAAAAAATGTTTTAAAAGTTTTTATGAAATTACAGGGATATAATGAGACTACTCGGAGATGTTAACTTTAGATTTAGGAGGGGACTGCTTCATTTTATCAACTCCAGAAAGAGACCGAATAAATAACTGGGGGAGGGAGGAGGGAATTTGAGAATTTGTGTGCCCATTTGCCCAATAATTCCTCATTATGACTATAGATAAACATAGAAAAATCAGATTTAAAAGACTCAATCTTTAAAATATGTGGGGGAAACAAGACCTTTAAAAAGATTGGGGTGAGAGAGGGAGGTAAAATCAGCTATGGAAAAGCCAAGGAATGCCAGAACTAAAATTGTTTTGGCAACAATACATTCTGTCCTCTATGTCTGCATAGTATGACAATTTTTTTAACTACATGGTCACCAGCCACATCACTCTAGGATCTCTGCCTCTCCCATTGAACAGGCAGTACAATTTCCAAGGAAAGGATCATGGGAAAGACAATGCAATTCTTCTGTATTGAAGATGTACTCATCTGTTTTCTATGAATGACATGGAAAATCAAACAAACCATCTTTACCTCTCTTCTCATCTGTCCTTAACTGAAAAATAACCAGTAATTTAATTAAGCACTTTTAATGGAAGACAAATATGGTAGATTCAAGCTAGAAAATGCAGTTTGGTTTTGATCTCTATTATGTACAGAGTGGATGAAAATATCTCCTGGTTACATTGTGGCATGAGGTCACCAAGAGACATCAGAGAGCCTGATAGCTCTTTGACAGCAGTAGCAGTTTTTACATCACTTACATTTACAAAAACATCACTTAGCTTGCTTATTGTGGGAGGGAAGAAGTGAAGTCCTAGAAAAAGAACTTGTACTGCACGATGGAGAAGACGCCATTGATGCTGGTGTAAGTGCTGAGAAACAGGGGATGCATAGGGAACCTTATGAGATGTATATGTGTCACCACCAACGCCTTTTTGGCAGACATTTGAATACAGAGAATTAGAGGCTCCATTTTCATTTATAAAAATATAAAATATTTCTCTTTTTACAGCAAACGATGAAAAAATTGTGTAGGAAGTATTTTTTATATATCTTGTTCTGCTCTATAACTAAAAACAGTTTTTCTGACAGTCTGTGCACAGACATATATGACACATTTTTGTATAATGGCATGCTTATATAATATCACCAAACACTTCAAGGGAAGGCTTTTCACTTCAGAGATTTCTCCATTTTGAGCCAACACATGAATGACAGAGAAAGAAAAAAAAGCAGGACTGTCCAGTCCACATCTTTGCTATTCACATTGTATTTAAGAATTCTTTTTAACTGCTAAGAAGTATCCTGAATGAAGATGGGCAAAACAGTAGGCCAGATTAAATTTGCCTTTGCATTTCATGGAACAGGTATGTTGCTGGAAATCCATCATTACACTCTCAGTGGCCAAAATAAGTCCAAAACCAGTTTCTCACAAATTATTCTTAATTGCTCTGTTAGAGCAATCGTATACAATTGTCTAAAGTGGAAGTGTCATCTACTATGGGTAAAACTCACCACAAGCTTTGGAGCACACTTGAATGTATCCCAAGAATTATTTCCTTCTTACAGCTAGGATGCAGGTTGAATTCTGATTGAGAACTATATACCTGCCAAGCAGGCAGCTTTGTTCAATATCTAAACTTATTTTAATTATTCATGTCATTTAAATCAGCAGAGCCTCTAACAAGAAGTAATACATGAAATCTACAGAGGCTGAATAATAACTTCTGCACACGTTAAAGACTCAGGTGGGCAAAGAAGACCTATTACAGCTGCCTCCTGGGTGGAAGAACAGCCCAAGAGATTACATTTTCAGTGAGCCGTCCTGTCTTCCTTTTAGCCAAGATGAAACATTTTTCTCCAAAACCAATCAATAAAAGACAGCCTCATAGAGGTACTATGGCTGCCCTCTACCTAACATTTCACAGAACATGAAGCATTTCAGTGAGAATCTTTTATGTATGTTCACGTGACAGAAATATAGAAGAAAACTATATGGGAGTTAACTTTTCTCATCTGTAATCTCTTCCCAGTAACGTGAATGAATTTGAGATAAGAGTGGAGGGAAGAGGCTAGAAATGGATTTGCATCAATGCTTTACACTGGTTGAGCTTTAGACTTCCTTTCAGCTAAAGCATTTTTGTGTACGGATCTGGTTAGAAAGACTATACAAACCCTGCCATGTGAGGTGAAATCACAGCAAAATAAAGTCATATTTCTGCAAGGGGAATAAATCCTGTAACAGACACTGACTCAGCTGGTTCTTGATATTTTCAATTTAATGATGTACCTTTCACATCTATTTGACAGGGGTGAATTATAAGAAGACAAGTAGATATATTAGAAAATGAAGAGCTAACACCAGAACCAATTCACCCCTGACAGCCTTCGAAGGCTCTAAGCATGATGTCTATAGGAAAAGTTTGCTTTAGTACCATCTATCATGTACTCTTAACCACTGTAATCTTTCCTGTGTATCAACAGTTCTATTAATTATTTACTCTTGGTTGTATAAATCCTTCTTAGCACTGCAGTAATACTACCTCAGACATGATTTAGAATTGAATTATACAGTTTATAAAACTCTAGCTGATGTTTTAAAACATCTGTTGCACATCTGGGAGAAGAACATACTTCGGCACACACAGTTTAGTAGAATGGCTGTATGCAGAAACTATAAATCTGTTGGTGAAGGTGATAGATCCAATTCGCTGGACAGGTACATACAAACTCTATTTGCTTTATGGACACTCTCCAAACACAGAAGTGCTGGCATCATTATAACTGTATCTCATAACATTACATGGAGACACTCCTTCACCAGAGTGGGCATTTAACTGCACAAACCGTGACCAAGCTGACTGTAAGGACACTATGTTAAAAACTTTAATTTTGAAACTTCAATTAACATCTCTGAGTTAGTTCATCTTAAAACATATATAATATTTTTTAAAACTTAACCACCTTCTTTACCAACACTACCGTCATAAAGTCAGTTAAAGCTCAGAACTCAGCAAAGAAACCCAAGCATTTCCACATGAAACACAATTCTCAAGCAGTAAATAAATATCAGAACACATGAAAAATTTTTGATAGCTAGAGACTGATGCTTATGGGTTCCTCCAATATCCATTTTTCATGCTTAAGAAAGAAAATCACAGATACATATAATATGGCTTTGAAGCTGTATATATTCATCAGTGACTACAAGCTCCTGAAACCATTGACAGCAATCACCAGTAGTTGTTACAGAAGCCCTGACAGTATTCACGAGGACCATTACTGTCCATTCTGCAATGAATAGAAGAGAGTGAGAATGATACAATCAAAACATTATTTGCAAACTTCTGCATAAACTCCAGAGGCTACATTCTTGCTCTCAGACAAACTTTAGCACATGTGAGTTCAGACAAGGCAAATGTTTTCAGAAATAATGTGATGGACTTTTCCCTAGCAAATGTTTACAAAAGCTAACAAAATTTATTTCCACACACCAAAGTATTCTCTTAGTAATTCTTCTTAGTAATCAGGATATTAATCTCCCATTTGCTACTTAAAAAGTTTCAGGTGTTCAAATGAGACAATACTGCATGGCTTCAGTGCCCAATCCCAACCTGAATAGTAACTGGGCAGCTACCAAAGGGAAATTTGGGAGTGATCCATGGGAGGAATGGCTTTTATCCAACATATCCAGACCATCAGCAAAAATCATGGCCAGTTTCATCCTTACTTGGAGGGCAGAAGGGTAGACTTGACACCCACATAACCATGGTCACATGGAGCAACGCAGGAGAAAGTGCTACGCCACCTGATGCTAAGGCCTCTCCAGCTCCACCCACCTTCTATCTGTTCCTCATACCAGATTTGTCTACAAACCGGTGGAAAATTTTCACAGACTTCAGGAGTGTTGAGGTGGTTGTCTTCCATTGGATGCAAATGACAGCTTAAGGTCTTACACTTTTTTGTACCTTTCAAGATGTTATTAAAATACTTTTGATTGAAGTATTATGAAAGGAAAGTAAAGTTATTTCTGCGTTTTTGCTGTTAACGATTTGTGTCATGAATTCCATCCCTACAAGTTACATTGATAGTTCTTTTGCCACTTAATTTCTCTTTACTAGCTCTTCAGAATAGGGAATTTATTCCCCTAAGAATTATAATGAATTTGGGCACACAAAAGAATAAATTTAGGATTAAAGTTTACAATTTATTTAGTACTTCCAGGCTTCTGGACATTTAAACCTAATTGTAAGTGTATTCCTATGGACAAATCAGCTTCTTATTTGTATAATTCATCTATCTTTTTGCATTACAAGTGAAAAGCTGTAGGTTACATAGGGTTTGCAAAATATAATTTAATTATGCAAATTTTAATCAAGAAATTCTGTTTTCTTATAGCTTGAAGTAATTCCTAAAAATCTCATTAAAATATCTGTAATTAGTGCTGGCAAAATTGCTCAAGCATCAAAGGAGATCATATTCTCCACCTCTAGTAGAAATGATAAAATCATTTTGCAATTTATATGCACTATCACTTCTGGGGGAAATGTAGCCGTCTGGCATTTTCTAAAGAAAATGCTCAAAAACGTCCCAAGAAAAAGTGGGCATTGAGTTGTACTGACATTGTACTGTACATGGCAAGAATAAAGAAATTGTGCTTATTTCAGCAAAAATAGAGTTCTGAGATGTCAAATGCTGTGCTGGTCAGCAATGTCATCTGGTGTATACACTGATTTATAATCAATTAGGTGAGGCTAAGTGCTCCATGCTGTCTGATGGTGTATTTTTGTTTATTCATTACGCAATAATATGTGAAGCTTGTATCTAATCACCACCAGAAATGGAGGGAATGACTGCCTAAAACTCATCCATCCTGATGACAGTCAAAAAAACGTAAGGGGAGAAACTGGGTGGACACAAAAACGTTTTGTCTCTCTGTGGCAGCAAAACCTGCACAGGTATACCCATTCTTAGAAACAGTGACATGTCCTAGTAACGTGCACACAGAAAAGGGCTTGAACCTTTGCAGTGCAGTAGTCATGTCCACACACAGCCGGTCATCAGATGTGCCGCAGAATATAAAGGTTACTCATGTTTTGCATCTCACGCCACAGCCCTCTGCCATCTCCATGCTCTGTGCCCACCACAGCACGCTCCATAGTTGCAGCTGCCACAGCCTCCAGCTACTTCTCTGAAAGTCCTTCCAAATCATGGCACAGCCTTCTGCTTTCATGGCTGAGAATGAGTCAGGTGAAGCCCACCACCTGGGCTAGGATCTCAGGAGCATCCTCTCACTATGCCAGGAGGCAGTGGAGACAGTGGCACGTGCATGGCTGCCATGGGGTGAACAGTGGAAAGACAAGAGGGAATGGGCAGAGAGGGAAATAAGGGAAGAAGAAGAAGGAATGGGAATGGAGTTAGGATATAACACAGTCAAAAGAGAAATAGGGGCACAGAGTCAAACGCCATGTCCCTGGGGTTTTAAGGTAGGGGTAAGGGGCCACAGAGATTTGCCAGAATTAAGGAGGAGGATGGTATGAAGACAGAGAATCCCTAAAGGGAGGAGACAAGAGGAGGCAGCAGTTGAAAAGGTATTGAAGAAATGCATGCTGAAGCTGCCCTTGGTGCCCATGGCTCAGCCAACAGAAGTCATGAACTGTGCAGATTGCTGGTATTTAACACAAACAACTGTTAAGCCAGAAAGGGTTGTTTGGCCATTCCAAGAGTCAGTGAGAAGGATCCAAGGTTTTCAAGTTAATTCCACTGCAACAGTCCTGCTCTGAGCTGCTCCAACACCTTCCCACACAGCATCTCAGAAAAATACCAACCGTCACAGAGCAGCTCTCAGTCTCAGTGCCCTTCTGTTGCTTCTCCTTCTTCTGCCTGATGGAAACTGATCTGAAGAGTTAGTACAGGTACTGTGTACCAGCAGACCTCCAACTTCCAGAGCAGAAGAGATATCTTCTTCAGTGAGAGCACTTCAGTACTGCCAGTCATGGAAAAGGACACAGATGTGCTCATGCTACATAGCCAGAAATCAGAAATGCATCACAGGTAAAAAGATGCAGATGGACAAACGTGCAAACCCATATCCAAACTTGAAGTAAATCTGGAGTTTTCTCCTAATCCCAAGACATATTATCTGACCCACATTGCCTTATACCTTTCCTCAGCCTAGAAATAAAAATGTAGGTTAAAGTCTGGGCTAAATAGAAAATAAAAGATCACGGTCTGCTTGATTACAGCTCCCCTATAGCTCCTTCAGTAATCCAAAAAAAATGTGAGTCTTCCCTTTGAATTTACTTTCCCTGCTGTGGTGGAGAGAAAACTTACCCCTCCCTGAGTAACAAAATGTTTCTAACAGCCTCATTTTCTTTCGGTTTTATGCCTTGTTAAGAACCTGAGCATCAGTTCTGCCTCCTTTAGCTCAGCAAGCTCAGTCTTGTTTTGGGAGTACCTCAATGAGCTTTTAGTACATTTCTCACATCAACTACATCTTTCCGATTAATGCTTGAAAGATCTCTGATGCATAGGAGATGTTGGAGGGTTGAAGTAAAGGTCTGAAGGTCATTTGTATAATTGAAATCAGATGCTTTCAGAGTTAGCAGACATTCAAATCACAAGACATTCACAATAAATTATGTTGTTTTTTATTAGGTATGAGCGCAGGTGTGTTGAAGGGATCCGACAGCGACTCCCTGCTCGATCGCATGCTGACATTCTTACTGACTGGCTGCTGCTATTGTTTTGACTATTATAATTAATGTTAATAATGGTAATAATAATATTGTCTAGAGCTAGGTAGAGCTCTCAATTAGTAGATCTCAAAATACTTTCCAGGAACCATTACCTCAGTTTGCCATTGGAACAAATGGGAGTAACTAAATACTTTTCAATCTGTATTACTGTGTGATACCATAGGGCTGACAATGGCCTTTATCCATGTAGTGACCATAATTACTCACAGTTATTGTCTGAAGTGGTGCTATAAACCAAAAATTTCAAAATCTGAAATACTTTTAAATGAGCTGCGTGCCAGAAGAATGAGGAAGAAGGTCAGCATATGAATTCTTTAGAGGCATCATTTAGTCAGTGAAATGTTTCATTCAGTTTTTCATTTGTTGGGGTTTTTTTTCTCCCAACTTACAAACAGAAACTTTCCATTGTTATCAAATGTCTCATGTGTTTCTGCTTAAAAGGTTCAGCATATAATTAGCCAATGATTGGTGCAAAGGCAGTGGCAGCTCTGGGTTTGGGCATCTGTGCAACAGTCCTGAGAGCTGTGCTAACACAGAGCATCAACCAGGGCATCAATGACAGCTGCTTCCACCGGGGGCCAGCCCAGCTCAAAAGATATATAGCTTGATTCACCCTAATATGCTGTGCCATGAAAAGTAATTAGGTGAAGTATAAAGCCACCTGAATGCAGGTATATGCTTTGAAGCTAGTGGGAACTTCTATTTTCCTGTGAATTAGGATGCTAAGATATTGAAACAGTTTTGAAAGTATTACCTTTTGCTCCTTTGATTATGGATATGAGCAGGGCATAAAGGCCATGAGAAAGAGTTAGAAGACTTTTCTTTATATATATGCACTGTGAAATTATCTGCTGGAAGCATGTTGCCAAGCAGAGTAGTAAATTAAGTATTGTATTAAAATATGCAGGATTATTCCTAGTATCTTCATTTCTCTTTTATAGTCAAGTAAAAATTTTTCTTTACTATATTATGGTCATATATTATAAGCAGTAATTACATTTTTAATTAACGATTTGAAAAGTTAATTGTACATTACAGGATTCAGAACAGAGCAGTATAGCTGAAGAACCATGCTGTTATGTGACTCATGTATTTCATACTATAAAAACACATATTGAACATAGGGCTTATAAAATTTACCCTGGGAATAATGTTGTAAAAATTAGTGCACAGGCTGCTAGATTAGTCACTGCAATTTAAAAAAAAAAAAAAAAAAAAAAAAAGCTTTTATAGGGAGAGCATAACAATAAACATTCAGTTATGTGGGCAAGCTTGGACTCAGATGAGGTTGAGCTCTAAGGCGAAACACTGAAAGTGTCATTTGCTTTCAAAAATTAATAATTTTTACACCCTAGTCATTATAGCTACTTACAGCGTTATCTTTAGCCTTGGCTGTAAAACAGTGCATTGGAATATCTGCTCTGTGCCATGAGTCTGTGAAACAGTACAAGTGCAGAGGTGAGTCTTGTGCAGACCCACCACAAGGCCCAACAGTGACCTAACCCTTGGTCTTCACGTCAGCAACAAACGTTACTAAATGTTGCTAACAAAAGTTGTGGGAGAACTGCGTAGGACCAGACATAACATGAAGGCACATTAAGTGCTCCCTTTGCACATTTTTCACAGCCACACTAAGACAGCCAAGATCCTTCTTTCTGTTTTATGTTGTTCTAATTGTAAGACTGGGTGCTCCATAAATGTGAATGTTCCCCCAGATCCCTGTGCCAAAATTGCCCCCCCAACACCTCCTTTGGTTATGGAGAGGTGTCTCATTGACTTGAATGGCAAATAGTCAAAGTATTATTGTAGGAAATAAATGTTGGAAAAGGTAGTAAATGCATATTTTTTTCCTCATGGATGTGTTTGGTTCTTGTGAACAGTGGAGTTCCATGCTACATGTTATGTTTTGGGATTTTTTTAGACTGAATCAGCCCATTATTAGTAGTTTGTTTATTTATTTAGCACTGTGGAAAACATAACCCTACTTGTATGAATCACCCCCTTATGCATGCTAAATAATGACAGCAGCTGCATTTAGTGAATTTCATTGCTTCCTCACCACGGCTAAAGCGTAGGAAAGCGTTGCGCCCATCTAGACCTACAAATGTTTACAGCCTTCTTTTTTCTTTTATCAGCCAAGGGCAGTTAATCCCCAAAGGAGAGGAGGTGCAATGTGTTTTTAGTTTGCTGTTCTCAGTCCCAAACACTATTTTCTTTAATTCTCCTCCGTTCCTTCTCAAATCAAACAACTGGTTGTCTGCTTCCTATTCCTCCGTGGCTCTGCTATTTCAGTCTGCTTGTTTGAATCTCCTTGAGGAATCCTCTTCTAAACAGTCAGACTTCAAAAGAGAAGTATCAAGGGGGCAATGGCTGTCACTCTGTGTAAGTAAAGATTACTCTTTAGCATAGCGTTCTCCCCATGCTTTTCCATGCACTGAGATTCTTCAAAATCAGCTTCCTCTGTATTTTGAACAGAATCTTCAGCTTCTCTGTGTGTGTTGCTTGTCTCCAGTTGGATGGAGGCAGAAGTTTGATGGGAGCACACAGCTGTGATGATTACTGAGGGACCATCTGAGGAAGGAAGAGGTGGGAGATGATGTTCCTAGCACAAAGAAGCTGTTCTTGGCAGAGGTGTGAGATGAGGTCCTAAGGGACATGGTTCTGCTAGGAGGGTGCTTTGGGAAATAAGACAAGACAACTTAAGGTGGGATTGTATGAACTGGGAAAAATAGAGAAAGATTAACAGTGGGTGAAACCCACTGTGGGGTGAGGAAATGTTAAGTACAATTCAGTTCCTGAAAGACAGGCATTTAGTGCTATTTGAGATACTCTGTAGTACTTTAGACATCTTCATGGAACTGGCAGCTAAAATACAGTACACAAGTGAGCTTTCCTGGACTTTCAGGTGAAGATTTCCAAGGACATTTCAAAGGAGAACAGATCCCTATGTGTATTTGATTGGTATACCTAGTAACACACGGAAATTAGGGAGAAAGAAGGACTGATCTGAAAAGAAAGCACACAAAAAGTAATCACAGAAAACAGTAATAGCAAAGTAGAAAGTAAAAGGAAGACTTGACAGGTTGTATAAACTGGAGAAAAGATGCTGAGGAGCAGAAAACGGAGAAGCAAGAGATTTCTGGGGTAACAGTAAACAAGCAGAAAACTGCAGTGCTGCTTAAAAGTGTAAGCTGCACACTCCGCCAGCAAGGTACTGGCAGAAATTCAGTACACAAGTCAGGTTAAAATATCCATGTCCCACAAGACCCCAAGTTCAGCACAGCTGTTATTCTGCAATGTCAGACACTCATCATTGGGTATACTGAAACAGTCTATGGAAGTTATTATTTTTTAGAACTTATTACTTTTATTATTTTCTAAATTAAAAGCTAAAACTGAGGCTGTTCCATAAATAAAAAACATTAGACTTTCCCAAGTCCTTATAGCTTGACTGCATGTTCCAAATGACCAACTATTTGGCTTCCTATACTATATACTCAGGAATGTCTCTACAATGTAAAAAAAAAAAAAAAAAAAGTAAGATAGTGCCCAAATTCTGTTTAGTTCATATTTCTTAACTTTTTTATTCACCTCTCAGTCTTGAGAGAATATAAAGAAAGTAAAAGTATTCTTAAAATAAAGAGAAAAACTACAAAATTAAAGGAAAAAAAAAAGAGAAAGCAAAGGGAAAGGAGGAAAGTTAAAAGAAGGGAAGGACAACAGGAAGGAAAACAGTACATTGGAATGGGTATTTTTATTGTTGTGGAGAATGCTTGCTATATGACTGTATGGTAGAACACAAATATTCACCTTGTCTTTAGAGGGTAAAGGATATAAGACATGAAATATAAATATGTTGGATCAGTGTTTTTCCTTAAGCTTTTGTTAGGACATTGTAGAGACAATGCTGGATATTCCAGAATGTATTTTTCTGTTGTAACATCCATTTCCATGTTTGCCTGACAGACATTTACACAGATGTAGGTGAAAGATTTGGGTTTAATGTTGTACAGTTTTTCTTCTGGAATGTTGTCTATATATTATGTTCTTATACAATTTAAAAATCCACTTTTAAGGCCTAAAGTATTCTAAATATCCTGAAAGTATAAAATTCTACATTTCCAAAATCATCCTTTTCTTCTACAGCATTATTCCTCCACTCTCATTCCTGAAAGGTTTTTGCATACATTTCACTTCTCTGAAGATGATGGGATTCTTTGTATGTGCACCTCACTGCAAAATCTCTTCCTAATTTCATCTGTTCTGATCACAGACCCTACAGAAAATTGATATGGCATCTTCCTCCTACAACTGAACTTCAGAAAGAGCATAAGTAGAGACTGAGGGTTGGAAGACAGAAGGTCAGACTTTGAAGCACGTACTTTGCTTATGTCTAAATCCAGCTTCCATGCCAGTTGGTAAGAGAGAGCAAATAAAGGATCACAGACAGTCTTTTCCCCAGCAGAAGGAAAGAGAAAGAAAGATAGTGGAGAAGCAGCAGCTTCATCCTCTCACCTTAGGTCAATTGGGCATGGCTTGAGGCAGCTTGCGTAGTGCTGCTGGGAGGGAAAGAAGAGAAGCTTCATCTGGAAGAAGAGAGTTGTTCAGGTGCTCATGTCCAAAAGACCCAAACCTGAAACTGCTGTATTTTCTAGCTCTAAGCAAGAACTGCAGTGATATGTTCAGATCCAGGCTTCAATTCAACATTCTTTCCTGGGATTTGCATTTTAATGTTCAGTTCAGACCCTGTTTAAGTTCTTTTGATAAAGACCTTGAAAAATATGCTATTTAATAGCAACTCTGGCTGGATAGACTAGAAAAACCAAGAAAGATGGCAACTAATTCAGCCTAACAGGTTGTTTTTTTTTTTATTGCCAAGCTGCATTTCTAGATTTCATTACTACACTCAGTGATAGTGAACCTGGTAAATTTCTTCTATTAATATTCTCACTTTATTCTACTAATATTTATAGACTATGCCAAGTTCGACTTTTTTATATCTTGACATTCACCAGACATTCACTTATCAAGAAAATGCATCATATTTACTAGATAATCCTTTACTCTTCCATGGAAACAAGGAGGTATTCAAGATGGAAAAGAGATTCTAAGAGCTTATTTTCAGTGGGTCTGAACTGTCCATCCTAGTATTAAGTCTGTGCAAAACGTACAAACTGATGTACTGGAAGGCAAAACATAAGTTTATTCCAATCCTAATGTCTCACCAAGAAATCAAAATTTTATTTTGATCTAAAATCAAATTCTATTTTGATCTAAAATCAAAGAGAAATTGGTTTGTTTAAGACACTTTAGCAGGCAAGATACTGCAGTTAGCATAAAGAAATGTGGTTTTTCTGCCTACCTCTGGTGATGGCTTGACGTGCAATCTTGACTTCATGAGCATGTTCTTCTGCGCTTTTGTCCATTTTTTTTTTCACTGCAAATCAGGTCAGGCAACTAGAAAGTGTTATGTAATATATAGTGCCTGACACATGGAGAGTCCTAGTTTCCATGATACCTGAAAATGCAGGAATAAAGATACTGAGGAAGGGTATCTATATCACCCAACTGTATGATCCTAATTTAGCCTAGGAGGCTACTCCATTTGTCAATAAATCATAGCTCATCTAAACGGCCTACAGTTCTCGATCGATAGGCAAATGTTACAGGTGTTCAGCTAAGTCTGGTGCCTATTGCTCAGCAAGGTAATGTCCTCTCAATTGAAGTGCACCACATGTTTGGATGGGTCCCATAGACCTGAACTGAATCAAACCAAAAGCAAAATTCAGTTCACTTGCTGACTTCCTATTTTACTTCTCAAGGAGGAGAGAAAGTAGGAAGAAAGATATGGCAGTATAGGTTCTATTTCAGAATAAACAAGAACCACCCACAGATCTGGCAAAAAAAATCACTATAGCATACAGTCATTTTATTCATGTGAACAGCACCATTGCTGCCTGCAGAACCACTGCTTGGGAACACAGGCAAGTTCTGTTTTCATAAGTTTATGTTTTCCCTAAGTAATTAAAGTACCATTAATTCTTGGTAAATTAAAGTGTCTCCTAAATAATGTCAACATTTGTAATTTATTATAAAAGCTTTTCCTTGTCACCAGACAATAAGCAGGGCAATATGTCTGTCAGCATGCCACTTGGTGGAGAACAATAGCTGAATACCTATGACAAAGAAGAACTGTCTAATTAGTCTACATTTTTCAAAGAATAATTGCCTGTCAACCAGTTAAACCATCTTTCTGGAAACACATTTCCCAGGGCAGCAATTGAAATTACAGATATGTTCATGTGGATCCTTGATAATATAAATCTTCCTCAAAAGCTGTCCTGTTTCTATTGTTTTATAGAAAAGTATAATTTCAGTGCTATTTTATGTTTGAAGTGTAGGCCATAAAGTTAAGGAAAAAAATATATTTAAAGGGTTTTCAGGGCTTCAGCAACAATACTGTGCAACTAATGTAGAGTACCTCATTTCAAATAACAAGGCCAATGACTTCTTTTATGGCATATGGTAAATGTTCCTCATTTAGAACAGTTTAAAACATTGCTGTTAGTTTTTCAGAAGTCATAAAGCCCATACATTAACAGTGGCATGAACAGAACAGTGTGAGGTTGTAGAAAAAGGTATTGAATATTAATGCTGTCACTCCAGGTAAAGATGGAAGCTATTTTTGGATCTTCCTTTTCAATTTTGCTTAGAGCAATAATGTTTTCATTATCAGATTCCATGGGGACTTTTGCACAGTAAAACTGATTCAGTCTGCAGTGGTACAGGGGTAAAAGTATCTTAGAAAACATAAAGCATATTTCAATAAATATTAGTATCTTTAGCAAAGCTCAGAGGAGATATTTGCCAATACCTCATTATGTATCATGCCTTCTTATTCTAACAGTAATTAGGCACCAGGGAATGAATAGATCTGAAACTGGGATAAACAACTAAATTAGAGATGCCATATACTTGGTTTGTTCCAGTTATATCCCTGAAAATGAATCTGATATGATGTAATCAAGAAACTGCTAAGAACGTAGCAGGGAACTTTGCTTATTTATTTATTGGATGTTGGCTTTTATATGACTTAGATTTGCATAATTCAGCTCTTTGTGTTGTGTAATTTGTATACTGTGATTTACAAATCACTCATAGTGAATTTGTTTTTATTAAGGCCAGGTTTTTACAGCCATCAAGTGTACAAACTGAGGGAGTTTGCATGTCAAACTTACTAGGACTATCAGCAATACAGCTACCTACTCTTTATTCTCTTGTCGTTATCACCCAAAGCACTATGATATTTAACCACAGGCTACTACATTTGTGAGGAAGTAGTGAAACTTTTTTTTTACCTTAGCAGAGAAAGGCTAATTGCAGTATTTGGCTTTCCAATATATATAGAAGCAGAAATAAAAATCTCTGCCAATTTTAGTATGCCTCCAAAGCACAGAATTAATCACTATTCTAAAGATTACACAGCAGAAGCCAAAAAACTCTTCCTTTTGCCATCTGAAGTGGCAGACACCACATGTGGGGGGGGTTGTGTTCATTTCCCATTCATTACTAGAATTCTCTTAACACCAGCCTTCAGGAGTATTTCTGTCACTATCATCTGTGAAGCAAGAATCCTGATTTTCTTTCGAATTTTCAATAGACGAAAGATGCCACAGATGGTATTTCACATGGAATTAAATTGCACTGAGCTTAATTAAGTTAGTGATTATTCTACTACAAGAACTAATAAGAATATTTTTCAAATTACTACATTCATTCTTTTTGCTAAAAAAAAAAACAACCAACCACATTTATATATTGCTTTTAGGTACCTATTTAAGTTTTACCTTAGCTGCGTTCAAAAATTTCAAAAGTATATCACACAAGTATAAAGTATAGCCTTATAATTCCTTTAATTTGAAAACTATTTCTAGGAAAGACTTTGTAGTTGTTTATATGTGTTTATCATATGCAAGATCATTCAAAACATAATTTAATAATAATAATAAATGGACTCTGAGAAGAAAATGTTATAGCAGTAGTAAAAAATAACTTATTTCCACTACCTATAACATATTCATTACTAACTAATAAAACAATTAAGCCTATAATTTGAATTCTCTTTTCTGGATTTCCAGAGAGTATTACAGTATTATTCAGTAAACATACCTCTATTTAAGACTTGGCTTATCAGTATTTTACAATTAATTTAATTTACCTCAAGATAAATGGGCATGAAATTTAGACACAAGCATGTTCTCCCTACTTCTACCTTTCATTTTTGTTTCCAGGGCAGTATTTTGGCCACCGCATGCCTGGCCTGACCTTTAAATCCTCCCAGAGGAAAGTGTTTGGCAGAACCTTGCCCAGCCACCTGGGGCAGTTGATATTCAGCAACAAGTTCCTGGCTTCGTCAAGACATTTCCCCAGCTGCCTCCCAAAGGTGTCTAAAACAGAAGCCTCCTTTGCTCAGACTTTGTTGCTGTCATGTCTGCTTCCATTGAAATCATTCCAGACTTCAATATATGCTGTTTGGTTAAAGTTGAGTGATTTTCCAGTCAGGAAGAGGTTTTTATTGTATGCTAATAGCCCTTTTTACTCCCCAGACAATTGATACTAAAGGATTTATTAAGGTTGTTGATTATTTTGAATGAAGCAAGTTTTCTTCCATAGAGAGGCATGAAAGGATCAACTTTGCTTAGCAATATTTTCATTTTTAGAAGGCATGTTGCTATCAAGAAGACAGATGACATAGTCTTTGTCAAAGCTATTTCCTTCCTGGAGCTATAACACCAGACATTCTCTATATTGCCAAATAAAATAGGTCACATTACCCCATATGTACAAAAATGTAAAAGAGGAAGAAACTTCTAAGGAATGCCTTACAAAAACTGCAGCAGAAAATCCATTACTCCTTAACTGCGACAAAAATTTGTGCTCAGTCTGGGGCTCTGTGTGGAGAGCTGAAGTAATTTACAGCTGAATCTGATGATGAAAATTGATGGGATAGTGAAAGTGATGAGACAAGTTTTCTCTCTGTGCTGAAAGTATCACAATTATATAGAAGAAGATGTTGCAGAGTTCCACCCATAGACTCAACATACACTTACTGCTAATCTGTTATCCGAGAGTTTGCCTTTCTTTTTCTTTTCCAGTGCTCATTCCCTCAAACTAATGCAATTTCTTCTAAAACTTACCAGGACCATAGCTTTTGATTTAGAGCCATTACCGCAGGTATTTCCAAGGCTCTGTCAGTGCTGTCATTGCAAACTCCAAGTTCCATTTATGTTGAGCAAAAATCCAGCACTTAGGTTCCTTCTTTATTTTTCAGCTTGCATGCTGAGTTCCAGCTTTGTGTAGATGGGTACCGACTCATCAAGTTGTCAGCACAGAACCGTGGATATTAACTGAGCGGAGATTTATCTGTGAAGCATACCATCAAACTAAGGAGTAAAATAGCATAGGTTGTGTTTAAAAATGTGTACTAGTCGATTAGATACTTCCCAATGAGATGAAATCACTTTTCTAAGCGAAGTATGAAAGCATGAGAAAAACTAACTCATTTTTCTCTTCATTATGCATTTGCTTTTCCTCTCTCTAAACTCTAACAGATGTGAAGAGAGCTGTTCTTGTCTCTTTTTTCCTTTTATTTCCTCTGGTAATTTCTTTTAAGACAATGATAAAACTCTTCCCAGACTGAACTCTTCGTTGGATTACTCTGTTCTTCATTGGCTGAATTTTCAGGACTGTGTATGTCCATCCTGTATGAGTCCTATCAAACCAGCTAGATATGGACCATGCTTACAGAGCACAAGATATAAACAGCTTGTAATGCTGTAACTGAGGACAGATCTTCAGGACAGTGTGTCTTTTCCTACATAATCGCTTCACACCAGAGAGACCAGGATTCAAGTCTAACTTCACAGTGAGTTGATATCCCTTTGCCACATCCTCAGGCAAGAACTTGAGCCGGGTCAGACAGGTGCCCTATAGCTGTTGCCGTTCTGTGTGTTTTCAGCCACAGGGGCCAGAGGCTGCCTTCATCATGTGTGCCTCATCAACCCTCAGGAGTCCTCTTGGTGTTCCAGCTGATTGTTCACTGTGGACTCCTGGGTCACCCAACTGGCCAGAAGGCAATTCTGCTGGCAACACCCATGCATTATCAGCACAGTTTGTAGCCCTTAGATGTCATTGAGCCAAGAATACAGCCAATTTTGAAGAGGCTACCACAGGGAAACACCTATAAACAGATCACTATGCAGTGAGAACATTGATGCATGGCTTCTGAAGGCTGAATGGAGATCTCTGTCCTCTGTTTAGGGGCCAGTCATGACTAGATTTGTGAGAACTTAAACATGCTCAGGACCACAATTTTCCTCTGAAATGTGAATCCTTGTCAAAAATTTGAAAAATTTTTAGAAAGGCAGAGAAGGACGTGCAGAAAAGACAGCTGTATATGGTTTCTTCTTTAGGAAATCATGCTAAAAATATTTCAGATATTATATATATCGTACCTATGTATGGTCTAAGAAAGAATAAAATTACTGGATTTAGAAATATAACTACGTTTTTCCATATCAGATGGACCATCAAGTTTCCGTCATGAACACACCAGTGGCATCACTGACATTTTGCTTTTGCTTTCAGTGGGAACAGAAGAATCCAGCCAAGAGTGGACAAATCTATCAAACAGCAACAGGTCAGACTGCTTAGGTGTACTTTCAGTTTTGATTAATTAAGTATATATTACACATCCCTTTGTGGTTTATATGCTATTAACAACTAGAGTGGTAGACTTCATGAACAGACAAATGGACTCTGTAAGACAATGCTGCCGGTTACACCAACAAAAGTTGAGAACCTAACTGTGAGAAAACTTGGCATACTGCATTAAATATGACAAGCAATACATTAGTCAGACAGACTAGTCAGAAGCTATTCTTGCTGTTGTGAACTAGAGAAACAGGTTGCGTGGTCCTTTTGTGTAATTTTTAGAAGGAACTCTGGGCACGTCTCCCACTCTCATTCATTGTCGGCAACGCTCAAGATGTCTATTTGATGGCTAATAGCAAATTGCCCACATAACGCAATTCTGCTGGAGCCCACTAAACCTGAGCTCTACTTTATCAAAGCAAAGTGCTTATTACTAGTCTGAAGTTAAAGTTATTGATTCGGTTCTCAACGGAGATGTTATAAATCCTCAGGTAACACTGAATTTTGTAGGTCACGCCTGACCCTTCTGAAGAAACAATTCATAAACTTGCAGTCCCCGTCAGAGTCCAATTTCTAGAAACAATTGTTCAGGCAGGAGGAGACAACAATAAGGAGTGGCATCCCATCCAAGAAATGCCAAATGACATAGAGGCGTTAGCACAGGGAAAAGCTAGAAACCAGAAACATTGCAACCATACATGTAATTTTGTAAAGGACATACTATAATATTATATGTTATTTATAATAATAATGATGATGTAAAAAAAAAAAAAAAACAACAAAGAAAAATACTACAGCAGAAATTTTTTTCAGTGAATATGAGGATGCAGTTGACAAGGAATATAAGAACTAGCCAAGAGTCACCCCTGCAAAGGGATTAATAAACACGAAATCAAACTGGTGAGGAAATTGCCTTTTAGAGATGTTTCTATGAGCCTATTATAGAATCATCAACAATCAAGATTTAAATCTCACATTTTTTCACATTTTTTGCTATGTAAATTGCTAATGTTTCAACAGGGGGAGGGGAGGGAAGCCCTCAGTGCAGATGAAAGGGGAAAAAGACACAGCACTTCCTAAAATAGGAACTTCTATATTTCTATCCTGCACCAAGTTCTGGAGGAATTATCTCACCAGTGGGGCCCATGTTAGACTCTCACAGTTCCCAACATAATTGAAAAGGTTTATCTTCCCACAAAAAGACTCTTCACTGAACTACTGTAAAGACCACTTCTCTCCATTTATTCCAGGTTCCTCTTGGCTGCCATCCAGTAGATCTCAGACAGCTGATGTGCTGCAGGATGCAGTGGAGTTTGAAGCTTTTCCTTCAGGGACCAATGACGTATACACTTTTACCATCGCATTGTGTTGTTAAAAGGAGAGTAGGCTTCGATGCACATTGCACTGGCACACATCTTAGATGGGAAAAAGGTGTTTATTGCAAAATTGGTTTTATGATCCACTCAGTTCCTCAGAGATACACCTGATATTAGCTTCACATAGTTACTCAATCTCTGTTTTTGTTTCCCGAATACAAGCAGTATTCCTATCTGTAATATACCATGTTAAACATCACATGGTACAGGTCTGCACTGGGAAATACACACTTGCTCATGAGGTGCTCTGGAGATTTAAGTAATCAGTATTGTACAGAGAACTGTCAGCTTCACAAATATTCTTGTGGTTCCCTTTTGGTTTACTGACTCACACAAGACAATAATGAAAAACGGCCTCTATTTATAGTCAAATAGAAATATGCTTTACAGTCTTTGAGCGTGGTAACATTCAGGTTTGAATTTGAGGCCAGTTTAAGCTTAATGATCAGGTTTAAAATCAGGGTCTGTCAAAAATTTGAACATAGATCTCATGATATTGAAATAAAAATGTGGGAAACGTTGCTCCAAAATATCCAAAGTCTCCTGAGCTCAACTACATGAGCACACCTTTCAAGTTAATTCAAAACCCAGAGCATTTCAAGAGCCTCATAACCCAGGCAGCCACGGTGGTTCAGGCATTCCTTTCTCCCACTAGAACCGGAGAAGCAGAAAGCAGATGTACACCCTGCCCTCCCAGATCCTCCTCCTCCTGATGCATAGGGGTAAGAGACTTACTGGAAAATGGCAGCTGTTGTTTTTTTTCTTATTAAGTAACAGAAAATATATATTTTTAATATTGTTTTAATAATTACAGAGGTTATTTCTGTTTTGCTATAGGTAAACAGCAAAACTGTCATTAGCATAGTTTTAAGTTACAAAATAATAGAAAGGGCAGGAGAGTATAATGAAATGGATGAGGCAATAAATCATTTGTTACAGGCTCTGCTGAAGAAAAAAATAAACAGTCCTAAACGACCACAAACCAGTGGAGTATTTCTTATAGATGATGCAGCACACAGCAGCTCACCATGCTCACAACTGAACAAAACCTCTACTTAAATTCTTTCCCTAGATCATCTTCTTGCCATAGGATGCATCAACTTAAGCATCACTATAATTAAAAGAAAGTAAACTTACCAATTAACGCCCCCCCCCCCTTTTTTTTTTCTCAATGCTGGGAAAGTCAATCATTGCCATTTCTATTTTTAAATCCCTGGGAGGCACTCTGATACTGCAATGACGCAAAATCTGAGGCAGACAAATGGAATTTGTAACTAAAATCTGAAATATTATCAGGTCCTCTGGAAGAGGTAATAGTAGTCCCAAGGGCAATACAGTGATGTGGGCACATTGCTTCATGTTATAAATCCCATCTAATTTTTTCATTTCTGATCCTTCATCTCCCTTGTAACATGTCCCCCTCCCACATACAGAGAACTGAATGGAAAGAACTGTTTACCAGAAAGATTTGTGCCTGGAAGGAATGAGATGCTGTGAAAAATGGATGATCTTTCCTGCAATAGTGACTAACCTGGCACTACCGAATCAAGACACTAAGTCATGAATATTTCACACCATTTTCAGAAATGGGCAAATAGGTGTAGGAGCTAGAAAGTTTTCAAGCAGATGACATCGCACTTCTGTCACATTTAGGTATCAGCTGAATATCCA
This sequence comes from Gallinago undulata, assembly GCA_026546715.1. Taxonomy (NCBI): domain Eukaryota; kingdom Metazoa; phylum Chordata; class Aves; order Charadriiformes; family Scolopacidae; genus Gallinago; species Gallinago undulata. Next base: position 25,859,284 of record JAOTQQ010000001.1, read on the forward strand.
GAAACACATGTATATTTTTACCTGATATATCATGAGTTATATAAAATAGGGAAAAAATATTTTTTCTCAAAATAGGAATTTGGTCTTTTTAGTGCATGCAATTCCTTATCCGCCTAAATTACCTCCCTGTAAAATAAGTTTTAAAATGAAAGTTTAACATTACTCTTTAAGCATTTATCATATATCTTTGATGTCCCTTCAATGCAATTTAAATTTCTTAGTTGTAAAGATTTTTTTAAAAATATGTATGAAAAAAAAGGACATGTTCCATGCCTTCAAAACCTAGGTAGGTTGCAAAATGGAACATACCTAGCATATTTAAATTCTATAGTCTCTCATCATAAGGATCCACATTTATCCCAAGATAAACAATGAGATCTATTTTTATCTTTTACCTTCCAACTCTAAAAAAATTTACAGGTTTTTTTTAAATGCAAACTTTTTATATATTCATCTAGTGTAAATTTGATAGCTACAGAAACAGAGATATAATGGGTAAAATGAACTCATCGCATACAGCAGCATAATGAAATTTTGTCTGTAAGTTATTTTCTTTTAAGCCACCTTTGAGTGGAGGTCAAGCCTGGAAAAATCTACAGAATTGAACTAAAGTCTCAAAAACCTGTAGGGAGGGAGATGGACTAGATGATCTCTAGAGGTCCCTTTTAATTCGGACAATTCCATAATTCCATGATCTAAGCAGCATAACTCTATAATGGAAATGGTCATTGAGTCTTTACTATGTATCCAATCCAGCACTGCATTTCAACATGTGTGCAAATTTTATCTTCAAACCAAACCAGCACAAGTAGTGTAGAATAGGAGTACACTTCGTGGCTCTTTAGATATATGGACCAAATACAATCATTAGTACGCTGTCTGTATGGTGCTTTGAAGAGCTTGCATTAATTCATCCTGTTATGTGTTAGAGTATGCATGTCCTGACAAAAGGGTTCTTTCATAAGTCAGCTCTGCGGTGGAAAATACCAAATGACCAATTTTTTAAAGATAACAGGTTGAAAAACATTTAATACTGTTACTTAATAATAATAAATTAATAATAATGTTTTCCATAGAAAATTAAGACACAAGGCCACTAAATAAATTGTGTTTTGCAACTAATCATACATTGTTGTCATTGCAAGCTACACTACACTGAGCATGTCTACAGTCAAACGCACATGCATTCGTGATGAAAGCTCGCTGAGCTACAAGCTGGCCACAAAATATACCGACAATTTGAAAGACACTTTATTGGTAAAGTCATAGCTTTAACAAACATTCACCCTTAATCATAACACAGCTGAGGTGATACTATATTTCATTACCTGAAGAGCTGAGCTCAGGATCTATCTGTGTTATAATTCACTGGTTTGTAGCATTAAACTGAATGTGTTTGAAGTATGAACTTGTGACGGGCAATAATGGAGTACATTTAAACTAAAAAGTGTGACAAGCAATAACCTCTCTTTGGTTATTAGAGAAGTACTGTACTCTTAGAAGTCTTGACACACTGGTGAGAAAGATCAAGACAAGTTCATAAATCTACTGAAGATGTCTGCGTTAGTCTTTCCAGATATGATAGTGACAAGTTTCAGGCTGTAGTTACCATAAACTTAACTTCTGACAACTTTCCTGTTAAGGTGCATCAACTAGTAGACACTTAGTTGTAGGTCTCCTGACTCAGGCATCAGTGAGACATAAAAGAGTGAATACTCAGGAAGAAAGTAAAGTAAAAATACTAAAAATAGAAGTAATGAAACCCATAAAGAATCTTAAAATAGCTCAAAGTGTATGAATATCTAATAATAATCAAAGTTCTTTGTATAGTCTTCCACTTAAAAGTTCATACTGTCACAAATCATAAAAATGACATAAACAGTGAAAAATAAATAGCATGGGAAAAATAGACGCCAACTTTTGTGTACATTTTTTCAATGAACATTTAATTTTTAATTTACAAATAACACTTGTTTTATTAGTGGAAACTTAGACATTTTGCAGCATTTAACCATAAGTGCTTTGGAAAGAGATTGCAAACACCAGCCTAATTGTTCTTCCCATGTTGAGCCCCAGAGCAGAATAACTGGGGCTATGATGAGCCCAATAGTTTCTTCCCCTTAAGCTAAAGCAAACAAGGAATCTAAATAATTACAGTAAGATCATTTGAATACTTAAATATCTACTTTTCAGATCTAGGTCATAAGCCTAATCTACAAATGCTAACAAAAATATAAATGCAATAACATTATAAAATACTAAATTATTAAAAAAACAAATTAACATGAATAAACTGGATTATATAAAAACTCAGTTTTGCATCGATTCCATCATGCTGACAGAAGATCTGCATCTTGCAGCTTTATTTGGTTCCTTTCCAAGTATCTGGTTCTTGACCCTCACTGCAATGGGATGGTGAGCTGTCCCAGCAAGATCATTTTTTAACCTCTGGGAAATATAACGAAAACATAAAAGGCACTTGCAGTCCTCTGTGGCAGAAAGCACTAGGACAAAGGAATGCATGTTGCCAAGCTTTCCATGTTGTATTACATGCTGCTTTATTTCAAATTTCCACTAAACTATAAAACAAGTACCAGACCGAAAAAAAAAAGAATATAGGAAAAGGTATAGGGTTTTGATAAAAACTAAGCAAAACTAGCAATTCCTTCTTTTGTCTTAGAATCACGTCTGCATGACACGAAGTGCTTTTCATGCATCTTAGTTTTTCTTGTGAAAGGGCAAGTAATTGATTCCTTTTATAAAGGCTTTTTAATACATTCCTGTCACTGAGATTGCTTTTTATGACTCATTCAGGTTCATCTACTGCATTCTTCAGTTTATTGCTGCCTTGTATTTTATATGCAACGATCTCTGCAATGACTACATTTCCACTCTTAAGAATTCTTTTTCTTTTCATCTGCTTTTCTTTGCATTATCTATCCTTCCCCATCATCCAGTCTCACTCCATCAAGTTTTTGTTAGCAGTAAGGAAAAGAGCATCTACTTAATTAATGAAACCACCAGTTTTCACAAATACACATTGTCTGCATACGGGTGAGAAAATTATTTTCATTGTCATCACAAAAATTAAAAAAATAATTTAAAAAAGAAAAAGAATATTCAAAAGGAGGGACCTAAAAACCCAAACCAAATTATTTCATTTTAGGTTCACAGAATCATTTTGGTTGGAAGGGACCTCTGGATGTCATCTTGTTCAACTTTCCTGCTCAAGCAAGGTCCCCTACAGCAGGTAATCCGGGACCATGTCCAGTTAGGCTTTGAATATATGCAAGGAGACTCCACAACCTCACTGTGGAACCATGGCTCAGTGTTTGACCACCCTCAGAGTGTGAAAGTGTTTCCTTGTCTTCAGGAATTTATGTATGATTTAATTTATGACCATTGCCTCTTCTCCTGTCAGTGGGCACTACTGAGAAGTGCCTAGCTCCCTTCATTCGCTCACATCAGGTATTTATTTATACACACGGAGAAGATCCCTCCTCTTCCTCAGGCTGAATGGTCCCAGCTCTTTCAACCCATCCTCATATGAAAGATGCTCTTAGTCATCTTTCTGGCACTGAGCTGGACTCAGTCATAGCTTTCTTGTACTGAGCTCAGGATTGGACAGAGTAGACTCTATCTTCATCTAGCTGGCAGGATATCTTTATCTGTTCTGTTACTTCAGTGACTCTAAGCTTCCTAGAAATCTGGTAAAAGATTCTTCTCTTAGTTCTGAACTGAGTTATTTTTCGAGATACAGGAAAATGTCATTTAAAAGGTAACTGAACAATTTTGGTCCTGAGAGCTACCTGAAGTCCCAGCTACTTTTTCAGCATTTACAGACGATTAATCAGTTAAGAGCAAAAGCTGGCAAAACTAATCTTGTGACCTGCTGGAGACTGGCCTTAAGACCTTCAGAGCCGGTATTGGTAGCGTGGTGGTGACAGGTTATATACAAAATAGTTCCAGTGCTTTCCAGTTTTCCATTCCAGTAGGCTAGTACGCTGACATAGTCATTTAGGAAATCATAACTATCTGCAGAATGATAGTACAGCTTTACTTAAGATAAAATGTTTGTATAAATTATATATCTGTTTTGTTAAACTATCACAGTTCTTACGCTATTCAGAACATTGTAGCATCTTTCTGCTTCAGTCAGACCTCTCTACCAAAACACTACAGAGTGTTCTCCTACAGTAAACACTCTACTAGATAGACCTACACACAGTACTTGTCAACAGCTGAGCTCATTGTTTTCAAAACTATTCCTACTGAAATCAGACAGATGACACAGCTACGGAAAATAAGATATAAGCATCCACTTATATTGTACCCTGCAAATGCATAGTTTGATAACTCAAGATTAAATGTGTAGGACTAATGTACCCCCCCAGGTCAGCATTACTGAAATCCGTGCAGCTGATTTGGTAATTATGGCTTATTCAGAAAGCATTCAGTTCAATGTAAACATGTACTTCTATGGTGAGTCTACAACTTGTAATATTGACGTGCACTGTACAAGTGCTTTGAGTGTAGCTGATGAACTCTTCAGTTCACACTCTTCAGTATTTTAGGCAGGACACATCTTGAGGCAGTGTGATGAAAGAAAAAAAAATAAAAATTTGGTCACTCATTCACCTATTCACCTATATAATTTGCATTGGAATTAGCATTAGCAGCTGACTTCAACTACTCAGATAAACTTTTACACAAGAGTTAAACATACTGGATGTTTTCTGTATATTTTCATCCTGTATATGTTCTACTTAGCAGACCATTTATTTCATTATATCTCTGAGTATCACATACTTAACCAGGGACAGGTTGAGTAGATCAGCCTTTTTCCTAAGTCAATTCCAATATAAATCCTTATAAAATGAACAGGGATGATCATTTGAGAGGGTTTTTATAATAGTTAACTCCCTCCTGTATAACAAATTACAGTAGAATCTCAATTACCTGAAGGTCTCTTGGGAGACCTGAAATCTTTGGATAATTAGGGTTAATTGGGTAGAGCTGGTTGGCTGCACTGATGCTGCCATGCACATACCCAAAGGCTAAAACACTCTGCCTTCACAGCAAAGAGATTATTCTGGCAGAAGAGCAGCGGCAGCTTGATTTCACAAGAGGCATATTTGTTGCAGTGGGTGTTTGAAACTCATTTCTTCTGCGATGTCCTGGAAGAAAGACTGCAATCCCATATGATGTGGGATTGGAATCAGGATATCTTGGATTGCATGGGTCTCCACGAATAAGAACACCCAGGGGAAGGTCCCTTCCATCTTTTTCAGCCGCTTGTCTACCCAGTGTGCAGTCCAGCCAAGTTAGTATGCAGCTAGAAGGACAATTCTAAGCATAAAGGCATCTTTTCCTCTTTGTTTCCCTCTCTCTGTCCTAGAAACTGTGTGAGTTCCCTCCCTGTTCTCCAGACTTCCTCTTGGCTGTGTAGCAGGAAGCCTGCTAGAAAGCTGCAGGAGAGACTGGCAGCACTAATTTAAACAGGCTCTGACAAACTCAGATTTCTGTCTTCCTGATTTTTAGATATTTTTACTTGATATTGCTCATTTACCCATTCCCACCCCCAATGGCAGCAGATGACCAACTCCTTAAGAACCTGTTAAAAACATAGGACTTAGAGTTATTGAAGAAATAGCACAGGCAAGGGTGTTGAATTGACAAAAAGAAGCACTTAGGATACTCACTTATTGAAATGTGTTTTAAATATTAAACATTCCTTTCACATTTTTGTCAGGTTGGAAAAAGAAAGAGGAGGGATAAAACCATCAGCTGGCAACCACAAGCAGTGCGATTAGAGCCTTTCTACAGAGTGGAGCCCTCAGCCTGAGCACTGTAGGGCTGTTCTCACAGTGGTGCCCACAGATGTTAATCTGGAGAAAACAAGAATGACAGAAAACATCTGGAACATTATTCTCTCCTCTATTATCTCCTTTCAGGGATCACTGTGGTTCAAAAGGAAAGCACTTATCAGATCCTGAGCTGTGCCATTCAACTAAGTGGACAGAAACTGCTACAAACCACTGTCACATATTTTTTCCATACTATTTCCTTCAAATAAAGCAGTGACTCTGAAATAGTGTTAATATTTTGACTTGCCAAAATTTTGCTTTCATTATTTTCTTTTATTATGGATTTTTCAGGTACACCAAAAAAGGCAGGGCTGAAGCTTTGGAATGAAATGAGGCATTGAATCATCAAAATTTTTTCCCCAGCCTCATTTCAGATAATGGAACTTGCCAGACTTATATCAATAAAGATATCAGTGCTTGCCAAGGGCTTTACCAACCATGAAAAAAATCACTAAATATACAACAGTTCTAGCACCTCTGCTCATGACACTAATATGCTTTCCCAACAAAAAGAGTACAGATACTGAATTAACAAAAAAGGGACATTTGCTCATTAAAGTGTAGGTTGGTGTTCTGCTACAACCAGCACATTGCATTCTTGTCAGGCTCGAAGGAAAATGCAGGCAAAACCCAAATAAAATTAATAAGAATAAAATATCTACTCTTCTGATTATTTTTTAGTTATTTTAACTGATTTTATCTAAATCTTAATTTTTTAATATATTTTATGTGCCCCTAAGATCTAATAGTATATTTATTTCCTTTGTTCCTATTTCACACCAGGATTTCAATGTTCCCAACACTACATATTTTTTTTCAGTCATAATCCTTTTTTCCTTGGCTCTGCTTGTGATCTTGGGCCTCTTTCTCCCACCCAGTCTCTTCCTCCCTCTTCTCCTCTGCAGCCAGGAAAAGGTTAGAAATCTCTCCAGTACCATAAGCCTTTTGGTATTCCGTCCATCTTGCAAAGGTCTGAGTCCACATCTGATCGAAAGAACTTTTACCAATCAGTCGGCTTTATGGGATAAGATTGAAGAAAGATAAATTCATCACATTTTCTTTAACTCTTTCATCTACCTGCTGCCAAGGGAGAAAAGGTGACAGGCAGTGAGGCTGGCTTCCAGCTCCTTCCTTTGTCTGGCTTGCTTCTGCCTCTCCACGTGCTGCCTCTGCTCTGAAGGAGGACTTTGAAGGATCCACTCACTGCCATGACACCCACCGTCACTTGTGCCTGCACATCATCATACTGCCTGTAGTAGGTCTTCTCTGGGAGATTTGATTCTTCCCTGAGGCAGAGCTTGCAAGCACCTGTATCGTGGCTGTCTCAGGGCTTTCGGTGATCACACCTGTATCACCCCAGTTTTTATCCGGGTCACCCATACCAATGTGTTGTTCATCAAGAATAACTTTATTTTTTCTTGGGTTTACTGCAGCTTTTCCTGCATGGCATCTAAAACTACAGCAATCTTGGTAGTTCTCTGTCTTCTTATTAAAAAGTGATATTGGGAGAGCAAAAGGCTGCATGCAGAGCTATACAGTAAAAAACACAGTGTTACAGTCCCTGAAGTACACTTGTTTACTGCTAGGCAGGCTCTTCTTCAAATGTCAGTTTCTGAGGTCTGAGTTAATCACAGCAAGCAGCAAAATTAATCTTGCCCCATGCCAACCTACCTGCAGTATTTATTTTATATTTCTGTTTTATATATACAGAGTGGGGGGGAGTATGTATCACTATAAACACATGAACATCACCTGGGTTAAAAAAAAAAGGTCAATATATTTTTAAAAAAATAAAAAAATGCCCTGATGAATATGATGAATATACCCTACTGTGTTTGATGGCAGCTAAGCTTCTAGTTTGGGTTCATTCTTTGGCTGCTTTACATGCCACCCATTGAGAAATGAGTCTTGGGACTGATTTCTCCTGCAGAGAAGGAAGATGGTATTTATGACAGCGAACTGCTGAGCTGCCAGAACAGGTGTCAGGTCACTAGTATTTTAGTCCACTCTTTTTGGTATCTATTTAACATACTTATTGGCTCCTACTGATATCGTTTCTAATCTGAACAGCATTTATTCTTAAACCCTTTGGGTCTGAGAAGCAGTATTGTACCCATTTACACAGGTGGATGGAATGAGGCACAATGATATTTAATTATTTGCCCAGAATCACAGAGGGACTTCTTGTTCCTTTACAGTGCAAGCCCTGAACTACAAAAGCTGTAGTCAGTTTAATGACTTCTGAACTTTCAACTAGTTGATGAACAAGTAAAGCAGAGCAGCGTGTTTGTAGCATCAGTCTGACGTGTGGCCATACACATCTCTAACAAGCACACAACTGGCAGTCAGGTTACAGCAGATCATGCTGACCACATCTTTTCTCTTCTGGCACAGCTCCCTGCCATATACATCAGGGTTTCACTGGGGGACAGAAATCCTAGGGCTGAAATTCTGGAGTTTTACCCTAGGTTTGAGGAAAAAACTCATGTAACTCCTGAAATCAAGGTTGTTGCACAATAAAATGGGGTGAGACTAAGAGGACTCTGAGGCACCCTGCTGAGTCCATGTTACACAGGCACCTTTCTGAGCAAGACTAGGAAAGGCAGGTTCAACACAAGCTTTTCACTGCTTTTACCCTGCTGCAGCTGGTGTGGAAGACACAAGAAGACAGATTGGAGCCATCAAAGGCAAAGGAAACAAACCACAGCATCAAAGACAAGGTGGCTGCACCACAGCTGAGATCTGCTTATATAGTGCTGGGCCTGATGTCTTTGGTTGGGAAGAGCGGCCTCTGGTGCCCCAGCAAGACTCCCAGGACTTCTTACAGGGAACAAGACCAGCCATTAAATATAACAAGGACATCAGATTGAAAAGGTGTTTTGTCAAAGTGACACAAGGTCTCATTATATTGGCCCTGGAAAGAGGAGCCACAAGGCTGCATACTTGAATCCTCAGAGTCCTCTGTGCTGGATAAAAGGCCTCTTTCTGCCCTGAGGATGTAAATCCACCCCCTTTTAATATTGCAAATACGTGCGTTCTGACTCTCTCAGATTCAGAGAGCCTCTAATGAAGCTGAGGAATTTAGTGTTCTTCCTTTTGGCTCTTGAGAGCACTTGCCCCAAACCATTACATATGTCACCTAGAACATCACTTAGTAAACTTCCTAAATGCAGCTAAAATCCAAAACCGCTATACAGCACACATCAAGCCAGAGAGAGGCTTTGCGCTAAATCCTAGCACACGTTTTCAGAGACAGCTCAGGGAACCATTCCCAGGTGGGAGGAGATCAGACTTAGCTGAGCCTTCGTGCAGTCCCTGGCTCTCAGGGAGAATGGAATTTCAAGTGAAGGATCCATTTTGATCTCTGCAATTTAGGACTGGGAGTGATAGAAATAAGAATACCTGTGTTGATTTTTTTTTTTATGTGGATAGATTGTAGCTGGGATTTTTTTTTCCTTGTCTCTTGTTTAAGCTTCCCTAAGAGAAAGTAGCCAGTAGCTTTACTGTGCGTGTCTGTGATGTTTCAGATGTACAAACATCCTGTAATTATACAATGAAAATCTGTGGATGGTTAACATGCTCACTTCCTAGCCCCAAAACCTGTTACAAGGGACCAAAAATGCTTCTTTCGTTACTGGAAGAAAGACAGTGTTTAATATTAAAACTATTTTATTCTAAGTCTGGTAGCTCCAAACAGTCCTATTTGTATATATTTTGGTGATCTAATTTCTTTCAGTTCCCTGTTTCAGTGCATTTCTCTGTCTGACTAAGCTATAAGAGGCAACAATAACAAAAAATCACTTCAGTGAATTTACTGTTGATCTATTTCCAGTTCATACAAATCAATGATGTCAAATTTCTCAGTGGCCCTATTTGTTAATCAGCAAGAGTTTTGCTGAACCTAGCAATTTTCACTGAGGTCTGATTTAGGTATTTGCCTTCCATTATTTCTACCATTTTTGACAGATGTTTTATAATAGCTTTCAAAATGTCCCATGCCCTCCACTGTAGTAGCTTCCGGCTTAAATATGTTGTATCTAACAACACAGTCTTTGATATTCTAACTACTTTAAATTTACAGTTTCTCCTTTCCTCCCCCTCCTCACAGAAGAATATCATATTTTGACCCATGTATCCCATTTATTTCTCCTAAACAGCAATAGCTCTTGTCTTTTCACTGCTGTTTAAAAGTTGCCCAAGCCATCCATCACTCTAGGTCAAAGTGGTGCAGTGAGGGAGATGCAGCGGGGCTCTGCAACTGCACAGAATCCACTACCATGCTGGGCCAGTCAACAGAAGCAATAAAAAAAAACACTGCAGCATAAAAAACAACCCACCAGATTGATTACAGCAATGGAGAATATTAATGTCTTAAATTAAACACGTCTGACATCTCACTTTTGATGCCAGGCTGTACTCACCTTCAGCATAGGCCATGACAGCCTGCAGTGTAATATCAGGGATGCGGAGAGCACTGGTCCAAACAGGGGGAGATGGGTGGAGCCAGAGGAAGGGCTGTGCAGCCGTTCAACTGTACAGCACAGACATCAGTGTAGAAATATGTTCTGTGTCAGCTGATGCTAATGGAAAGAATAAAGCTTTCTTAGTAAAGCTGCTGGTAAATCTGTGGCTGGTTGTCACTTCAACTTCAACCCAGCTAATTCATCTGCCCTGTAGTTCGCATATGTCCCATGCATTTAAACTGTCATGACTAAGATGAACAGACTCTAGCGATATTTACTCATCTTCCAAAAATTGCTACAATCTCATCTATATGAAGCCACGAAATGAGACAATTGTAATTACTCAAATTATTTCTAAAACATACAGTCTTTTCCACAATGGTTATTTGCATTTTCTTAACCTCCAAGCTACTTTTGTTTTAATATGATATATACATAGCATTTGCTTGTATATATATGAGTATTAGTGCATGCAGGCAATATTTCTGTATACTGGGCTTACGCATTCAGCCACTCTGACTAGTAAGTCCTGAGCTTCAGTGACTCCAAATGTGTGAGTATGAAACACAAGCCTGGGTCTTCCAAATTTGCTGAAAGTTTGTCCCATGGATTTAGAAACAGATTTGACTGTGATGCTACTGAGAATGACATCAAAATCTTTACTACCATCAAACAAACTTTCCATTTTTATTTTACATGTGGTAATAGATAGTTTTTTTCCCTTAAGGTTAGGGGAGAGACTCTAAAGCTGATGTACAGCTGATATATTGACCCTTTTGATTGAATAGGAAGTTGTCTATTTAAGGCTTTGGGATTTGCCATAGCTCCAAGAAGATAGTATTCTTATTCTTCCTACACAGAATGAAGAGATTAGGCATATTATTTGAATAATAATCTTACTCCTCTTACTTAATCTTACTACCAGTACAATAAGAAGGATTAAGTATTTGCGCAAGATCTGCTAGCAAAATCCTGTGAGCCACTACCACATTTTTAAAGAGCATATTCTTCTTCAGCAGCAAGATGCCTTACGAAGAGGTGATACAGAGTAAGGATGCCTGTTGCTAAGTATGTATCTCAAGTGTGTTATAACAGAAGAACTAAATATTTTGAAGAAAGAACAGGAAAGTAGGGTTGGTTCTTGCAATGATTGTGATACTTTTGCTCAGTTTAGATGAGATTCATCTCACCTAATTTTAGCAGTCTAAAACTTAGATATTAAGTTTGAGCTAGTCATATAGAAGCACTTTCACCTCTCAGAAGAGGACAGTCTTTAAAATACAGCTCATATTCTAAGTTGTGTTAATTATTCTTTGGTGGAGCCTGTCTCCTTCTACTGGCTATACAATAGCATTGGCTATAGACGCCTAATTTAGTTTAGGCTAAATAAGTAATATCTAGAGACTTAAAGTCAGTTGAGATGACTCCTACCCTGCTAGAGGCTTTGTGAGTGAACAACTAATATTAAGACTAGTCTTGTGGTTCTTATAAAGGGAAATACTGAAAGCACAGAGGAACTGCAGATGCTGTTTCTCTGTTTAAAAAGACTAAACAGGATGCGCAAGCAAAACATAAACTGGTTAGTCTGACATCACTCACAAGTAAAATTATAACTATCAAATAATATTACAATATGTAATTACAGTGTTCTAAATGCAATTATATTGAATCAAAATAGGGATTTAAAGAAGATAGGTCTTGTCATACAAAACTGTTTCTTTTTTCTTTGAGAAAATAACAGGGCTAACTGATAAATACTCCTGTGCTGATGATATTTTTCCAGGTTTTCATAAGCATCACTTATTACTACACGATACCTCAAATAAAAATCCCTCACTGCATTACGCAACACCACATTTTCAACAAAAACTGTCATTAACAGATCTTTAACAGGAGTTGTTAATGGGCAGCTGCAAACATTTTACTGGTAGTGTCTCTGCAAGGATGAGTTCTTGGTCCAAATCTAGTGTTTTCAGAAGAGAATTAGATGGTATCAAGCCTGGGGTTCTCTCCTCAAGTTGGGTTTAGGTTTCAGTAGGACCCTCTTTTTTTCACCTCTACCAGGAGCTAGAGTCCTAAGCATTGTGCTAAACTATGCAGGCTGGCTACAAGGAATATAAATGTGGCCTTTAATAGTCTCTAAAGCAAACAAGATCAGACTGGCTGATCCCAGCAGTAACATCTGTGAAATTTTGTAACCTACTGTGGACCTGTCAGAGCAGAGATAGACTGGCCCCCTCAGCAATGGCACTGTTGATGTATGAAATTCAAAAGACAGATAATGTATCAGAGATGGTGACTGCCCTATAAAGGTTCCTGCGTTTGTGTTATTCTGCCATATGGTCACATTCTCACAGGCTGGTGGCAGAACTGAGGCTTTTCTCTGTATTATCTTAAACTGACTAGATTTCCAGCTAAAAACTAGAAACTCGCTGCAGCTACATCAGATGCAACCACAAACTCTATATTATAATTTACTTGGCATTTATGAGCTTGACACTATGGTACATGCGTTCTGTGTGAGGCAGACCCTTCTCTGCTATTGTGCGATTAAACAGAGCTGCTAATCTCAATACCATCTCCTTCCTTGCTAGACTGAATCTGGGCTATGAACTCAGAACAAAAGAATGACTCATTTAAATGTGTTTCTTCCACTAAGCAGAAAGCCTCAGCTATACTTTATCAAATCTAGGAACTGTAGTTGACATTAGGTGCTCACCCCCATTAGCTACTTATTTGCTCACTAGGTACAAAACAACTTTTCTTGTCAGTAACTCTTCTGAATGCATCTCACAACGCATTTGGCAGTGAAGGAAATATGCATTTTTATTGCACACCTCATCTCACTGACTACTTTCCTTCTTTTCTAAGTATCTTTGTGTGTTCTGCTTTCTCTTAAGTAAGATGCTCTACGTGTTATTCTCAGTCTTTCTTTGTCTGTGTCTTTCTTACTTTGCCTAGCCCACAGTGTACTGTGCCTGTCAAAAGCTGGCACAGCACCTATAGAGAACAACCATATTGCCATGATGATGCTTTTGAAAAAACTGATTAAATTTACACCATTTACTTCTGCTGGTACTCTCATTTTAACCTTAGTCAAAAGGAAATAGTTTGGAGAATTTCTGTTCACACAGTAATTTTAATGCTGAGGTTTGTTCTCATTACATTTTTTATCAGGCAGATGGAATTCTGAGCCCTTTTTGGTCTCATTAAAATTTATTAGATGAATGGATTAATTGTATGCCACTGTCTGGTCTCTTAGGATCTTTGCAGGAAGAATCAGCCAGCATCTCTCTGAAAAAGGAGGGGTAAGCTGTTGTTGAGTATTATGGTTGGTTTTTTATAACTTCATTTCTGAATAATGTCCTGGGTTTCAAAATAATGAACATTTTCCCTCAGGCAATGTTTCCTTGAGGGACATATCACAGCTGGCTGTCACAGTCACCATGTATTACTCCACATGACGGAACATGACACAACCAAGCAACTGGTGGTAGCATGTTAGATGGGAAATTTGGGGAAAGAAACACCTCCTCTGGGTGCACTTAAGCAAAGATTTTCCTGTCCCTTAGATCTGAAGTATACGTTCCCTAGAAAGGAACAAGAGTATAACATAAAAACAATAAAAATGTTGAGATGCACAAGTAAGTTCTGCAGTTCTGTTTGCCCCAAAGATTCACTTTGGACTGAGGAAATAAATAAAGCAATCTTCTTTTTTTCTTCTTTTCTTTTTTTTTTTTTTCCTAATTCAGGAACCTGACCAAAAGTTTTGTGAAAGAAGACTATAAAAAGTGCACTCATTGAAATGCAGATTTGAGAAAACCACCAAGAATCTTAGCTTCTTCTTTTGTAAATATACACACAATTTAGGCTGTCACGTATTTTTTGTCATCTGAAGTTTAAACTGTAATAGGCTTCAAGAAATGTCTGCATTAATATTTCTGTCTGCCAAAGAAGGGGCAATGGATGGAAAACATGCTACATCTGAGCACGTCACTCAAGAATTCTTTGGTAGTCAGTGGAGCTTCATCACTCCCTAAGGCAGGTATTTAAAACAGGTCTGGTGATTCATGCTCTAAAAGTGCCTGTTTCTTCTTGACTAGAAAGGGAGAGATGAAAGGTATAGGTGAAAGGAAGCTATATATATGTAGTTAGGTGAGATGGATCCTACCACAGTGTGTCTATTACTATGACCTGAACTCATTCCAGAAAAGAAGAGGGAAACTTTACCTTCACACATATTGCCCACATATGCACAGAAATCTGTGCCACATTTATCCTCTTGCTCCTTCACTGACCCTGGCATACTAAAATCCTAGTTTCACTGATAATTTCTGGGAGCTTTATCAAACTGAAGAGAAAATACTGAAGCCAAAGGAAGGAAAAATACACCTTCCCTTTTTTACACTGCATTTCTCTCAAGGTAGAAATCCTAGTTACAGTAAAGCCTTAGAAGACTGTTCATTTTGGAGAAGGCAAGGCAAAGCTTAAACTGGAGCGTCCATTGAAAAACTGTGAAGGAAAGCCTTTGCTTTAGATTTATATAAATTTAGGATTCAGCATGATTAGAAAAAGCATCACTTCCAGGAGAGTAGCTCACAGTGAAGTAGTTTGCTATACAGGCTTATGTCAGAGATACAAGCAAATTTACAACTTTGAAATAAATATATGATGTGGCTCCCGTGTATAACTGTGACTTGTTAAATGGCTCATTGTTTTCCATGTTCTTCACAAAACCTGTAACTCCACTTGCTTTCAAGTTTCCTTATCTTCAAATACCACATACGCCTCATCCTGGAAACTTGTTCTGACCTTCCCACCAGGTTGGTGTGTCATTGTCTTGGAGTCTACACAGCTGTAGAGCGTCTTTCCTGTATGTATTTCCTGTGGCACTCTGGAACATGTGTAAAATTCCTTTTGTTGGCCTTGGCGTTTGGTGTAACACTCACCAGCAAAAGCAACGTAACTGTCTGGTGCAGGAGGAACCTTAGAGCCTACCACAGGAGATACGGCAGGTCAGATACCTCCAAAGATGGACCCAAACCAGGAAGCGCATTGTTTAGAGAGATGCCTTACCCAGCAGCAAGAAATGGTGGCCAACAGACAGCTTCTGAAATCATGGACCTCCTGAGGTCTCTTTATGTCTGCTCAGGATCCACAGGACAATGCCTGGCTTCAGCCTCTGTGTCTCAGGAATCTGGGATCAGCTCCTCTGGCAGCCTCCAGGGATCCAAATCCCTGTCCTTTGCTCTGAAGAAGCATCTCTGCCCTCTGGGTATGGGAGAACGTGGCTGGAAATACTCACCCTCCCTGCTGAAGCTAACATAGCAAGAACCAGGAGCCTCAAAGCTGGCTAGATCGGAGCTGTGAGTCGTAGCAAGGCTAGTGGAGTCAGTGGCCTCATGGGCCAGGATGCAGTCCCATAAGCCTCAAGCTAGAAGAGCAGAGCAGGTTCAGTGACAGCAAGCGGGTCAACCAGAAGTCTTCCAAGGCTGCACCACATCAGTGCCTGGGCTGAGCTGACTCCAAAAAACTCCCAGAGGTCATGGATGCACTTGGGGCCCTAACAAGGAACAGAGAACGCCCTTTCCATCCCTGTTTCATACAGAAGTGCATCAATCCTGTGACTTGCTCCAAGTACCCATGTCTTTCATTGCACATGGTCCCTTCCCAGCTGCCCCTTTCACAGCGATGCAGGGATAGAAGCAGCCACAGCACAAGAGGGCCATGCCATCCACATACACACCTTCACATCAGAGGAGATAGAGAGAAGGTGCTCCCTGAGGGGCAGCAAGGCTTGGGTCAGATGTCAGCACTGCAGAGGAAAAACAAAAAATGAGGACTAATAGCAGAGCTAAAATTCTTCCTGCCCCACAGCAAATCATGTCTGGTCCACATTCTCTTAAGATTCCCTGGCCTCAGTGAGTTCCTTCATGACTCCATGAAATATAGAAGATGATGTAAAATAAGAATTTAATAGAGAAGCACTATCCCAGTATGATACTAATCTCAGCTATTTAGCAGACAAAATGCATACATTGGGAAGGAGTGGTATCATACTTTGTCTAAATTAATACTGTCTCCAGGCTGTTACTTAGTAATAATTAAAAGCAAAAAATCTGCCTTTGTGTAATGCTAGGGTTAATATTTTATGCACGGTAGGAGTGAAGAAGGAACAGAATGGTATTATTTGTCTGCCAAGTCAGACAAAATTGATCTATGCAGAATATTTTATATATAAAGAAAGAAACACGTTGCTCACTAGAGGGTAAAAATAGGACTCACGTCATTAGAATACTAGAAATAATCTAATTTGTATCATAGATCATGTCACCGTAATTACAGGGTTTTTGAAAGGTACATAATACAGTCTTGTTCTCTGTCTTAGGGAATTGTGTTGTTTTACTTGCTGTCACTAGTGGGCACATGTTCCATATTACGCTCTTGTAGCTTCAAATAAAACGTGCAGCTAATGCTGCATAAAGCTATTTAACAAGATTCAAAACACTCAACAGCACCTATGTAAGAAGCAGTTCGAATAGAAGAATTTATTGTGAATAAGATGAATCACTGCCAATATTAGCAAGTCTTAAAGTGTCTTTGTTCTCGATTAAATTACTCTATCACCTTAAAAAAAATCACCTTCTGAAGGGAAACTTTCTGAAATCTCAGATGCCGGTATCTCCTGGCCCCTACCATCTTCCCTGGTGCACTTTCCTGACCTTTGCTAAAGCCTGCCTTGTGTCCTGTATCCATCAATTACAGTGGCAGCTGTCCCCATTATATACTGTATCTGGCAACCAGAGTGAATCCTGTTCTGGAGTGAGTAATGCCACTGTGAGTTCAGTGTCTGTGCCCCTCAAGCTCTTAGCCTCTGCAGTGAAGAGATTTTTCACGTACAATATCTTGGTAACTTTCTTCCACATGGACAGTTTGCTTTGAAAATACCAGAAATAGGTGAAATATTTTTTTTTAATTTTTCCCTAGACATATTTTGAAATGCAACTGTCATACCACCTTTTTTTCAAAATCTGGTCCTTCACACCTATACACCTACCTCCTTGTTTAACTTAGCATCTTTGCTGCAGTTTACACTACTTATTCAGCAAAAGATCAGCATTTTCCTTGTCCCTTTGCACTAAATTTTGCCATGGAGCCACTAAGTCAGTGTACACTGTACTTTAGCACAATGTTATGCATTTGTAAGATAACATCATGATTGTTTCACTTGAGACAGATAAGAAGGGCACACTGCATAAGGGAGATGAAGAATTTGACCTGTAGCTACTCTGATACTTCTCTCTGCGTAGCTATCCAAGCGTTGCTAATGTATGTTTTTTGTTTCTCAGCAGTAAAAGAAAATACATCCCAAAACACTCACTTTCCATAACTGAAAATTACAACATGTATTTTGAAGGTGTGATGACACTCTTTGCCTTGGGAGAGGTGTGCAAGCCCTGCATCTCCAGCCTGATAGCACACTGCCTTCTCATCTGGAATGGGGTTATTGCAGGATGGAAGTTTGGGGAGTACTGCAGCACTCAGGCACTATTACAGTGCTCTCACATCTTTCAAAGTTATGCTGTGTTAACATGCGAATTACTAGCCACATGGGATTTTCAGGAAGACATCTGTAATTACCGTGTACAAGGCAAAGATATCTGTACTTATTTTGGCTTTCAACCAACAAGGTATTTAATCACACATCTATTTTTGAGCATGAAACTTGAACAACAAATTTCAAGTGAAAAGATAGGGAAATACTTAACGGCTTTGCTAGACAAGGGCTATGAATTGCACTACAGGTTAGTGTTAAGGAAATAATCATGCCTTTCCACGTGATAAGTTAAGTAAGGGCAAAAGAACTGGTTAAGGAATGGTGTCTTAGGGAAAAAAACCCAAACAGCTCAATAGCAGAAAGACAGGAGTGTCCATATTTTTCCACAGGTTGTACATCTCAAAACGGTTGACTGAGGTTCCTGTGCGATGGTCTGATCCCATTCAAATCTGCAAATAATTGATGACTACACCCTTCATGCACAAAATAAATTTCTAAAGATTTGTAGAAGGTTGAAGACCAGGCTCTAACCCAAGTGTAGCATTACATATGGAGCCACTCACCCTCTTGAAAACATGCAACCCTATAGTAGATCCTCAGTTGATACAAAATTATATGCTTCTGAATCAAGATCAACTCACACTATTCAAGAATCTGCACTTGAAAAAGAGGAGGCAATAATAACAGAAGATTTTGCCCCAAGAGCACTTTAACGTCATAGCTCTAAAAGAAAATCTATGGATAGGTAGATTTGCAGTAACATAAGCAGCAAGTAAAACAAAACAAAGAAACAAACAAAAATCCCCCCAAAAGCAGCACAGTGAGAAAGTGCAGGATGCTGAAATGTTTGTCTAAGGCACTACTATACCCTCAGGAGGCATTTGCGACGTTACTGAAGTTGAACAGGTAATCTGAGAACTTCCACTCACGTACTGGCTAGAAACACGGGACTGAAAATCTGAAGGACTCAATTCTGATAAGGGTGCCCCTACATTAGCAAAGAATTCGGTATTGTCTTCCTTGTGCACCCAAATTGCTTACAGCATCAGAAATATTAACACAAGAGTCTTCATTTTCATCCTAGTTGCTTTTCATTTCCCGAGGTAAAGAAAACCCTATTGAAAAACTGTAATGGAGGGTATGAGGAAGGTGGGAAAGGAAGCATAAAATTTTGCTTATCATAGATTAGTAGCTAATATCCAAGCAGTCTGAGAGAGATGGAGAAAGATGTCATGCTTATCTTTTGTTTTCCTTCTGTGTCTCAAAACCCATCTATCACCTGTAAGCAAGTTATAAAACTGTTCTTCTTAATGACTTAACAGCCAGAAAAAAATTCCACTCCCACACACATCATCTGTGGTAGAAAGCCTGCATAGCTTTTGTCATTTGTCATATAAAGAAGAAATTATATTCTATCTTTGTTATAAATGCTGGATTCTGTTATATTCATCTGATACTATTCTATAAAAGTAGATTTTCAGTAATGCTGAAAATATCCTGTAGCAGTTAACTAATTAGAGATATTTAAAATCTCTCACTGACATTCTAAAACAGCCAAATCTCACTAATTAACACTAATGATCAGGGAGATCAAATTAATGAATAATAGAACAAATACATGAACAAAGCAAGGTAATGTATCAACCAAAGATGTTTGTTACTTTATTTGTCAAGAACAGTTTCATTTCCTATGCAATGGTTTATGATTAGAGTCAAGTAGAATTCTTTTTTATTACCTTGGCAAAATACTTCCACAGTGGCAAATGCTGTTTGATAAAACTGAGACATCCTTGAGAAATGTCTGAACACGAGAAAAACAATTATGGAGGAAAATACATGGATCTCTAGATCCTTGGCATCCTGCCAAAGGTTACACTGCCCTGTCCAAACTAGTGTCAGTCAAAAAAAATTGGTTTTATCTCCAGATAAACTGGCATTCCCATACAGCAGAATTCGGTGTTATCCAGATATTATCTTGGGTCCTAGATGCGGTACCCACCAGCCTATGCTTGCACAAACCTCTGCTCATGTGAATGAGCCTGGGCAATGTGGAGTGCCCTACCCGTAGTCCTTTGGGGTCCCAACCTGGCTGGTTCAGAATGGCCTTGTGATGTACAGTTGCACGCCCAGAGACAACCAGCAGCCTGGCAGCTCTCAGGACTCTAGCAGAGATTCAGGAAGGCTTGAGAGCACCTTCTGCATCCTCTTGCTGTAAATATGTACATATAGTGATAGCAGGATTCCCCCATCTCCATGCTGGCCCAATGTACTGTCCCTGGGGCTGATCTGGACTGCTCCATTCACTCTAAAATTAGCAGAGTAACTAATTTCCATTTTTCAAAACTAAAGATTTAGTTTAGAATTCTTTTTCCATACCAACTGTTTAAAATCCAATTTTTTTTTAATTCCTGAAATGACAGAATTTCAGGAATTGCAGTACATGATAAGTTATAATGCGAACAGTACACATAAGCCCTCAAACTAAAACTAAAACTTAGCATTGTAGAAAACCTGAATTTTCTTAACATGCCTGTGGTCTAAACTTGCTCTCGTAGAAGTGTCTCTACCAGCTGGACAGTGAAGGATCTCTTGGAGCACACAACAGCTTGCATCTGGCATAAGGCATCTGTGTTACCTTTCAGACAGGATAATTTTTGGAAATATGTGTTCCAGAGGGATTGGAATATGAAAGGAATTTAGAATAAAATTCATTTTTATGTAAAAATTGTTATTTATGCAAAGTGCAAGTTAGTAAAATTTCACTTTAATACTTCTTCCCAAGACATGATTGCTAATCTGGTGTGATAGTGAAAAGGCAAAATAGAGACCATACATATGAAAATAGTATGACAAAAGCTGATAATTAAATACAAATATTGAGTTGCTACAATCACTGTGTAACTCTGTAGAGGAAGTGCACCACTGAATTTACCTGCTCTTCCAGCAGTTCTATCGTAAACCTATGCTGATTTACAGCCAAAAAAGGGAAATTGATGGTGGAAGTTGTGCCCATGGAAGCTGAACAGAAAGATAGCCGGAGGATGTCTAGACAGATGGGCAGGGGCTTTCCATGGCTTCTCTCCCATGCCCTAGCACAGTGCCATGAACAGTTTTACCCCAGGAACTGCACAGCTGTATCTGTGAAACACAGAGCTGTGGGCAGCCGGAGCAGACAGAGCAGACAAGAATGGGACCCCAGCCTGACCTCCCACCAGGGATTTCTCTGCTGGGTGACAACACCGTATCAGCAAAAGCAGCAGCACCTTGCCTGGAGCCCCAGCTCCCCCAGTGGTGCTCCCCAGCCTGAGAAAAGAGCTCCTACACGTGACAGCTCTTCACACCAGAGATGAATTAGCGCCCCTGAGCCTCACCCCCCTCTCTTCTTTATTAAATGGGGCATATGCACGGACTGTAAATAGACAAATTCACCAGGGAAATTACTTTCTGTGTCACTAACTTACCTAAGCCTCTCCTTTCAGAGGCCTGATAAGACTGGTACTGAGCAAACAGGCAAAAATAATTAAC
Organism: Gallinago undulata; assembly: GCA_026546715.1. NCBI lineage: Eukaryota > Metazoa > Chordata > Aves > Charadriiformes > Scolopacidae > Gallinago > Gallinago undulata. Next base: position 25,880,697 of record JAOTQQ010000001.1, read on the forward strand.
CTCTCTGCCCTTCCAATTGATCAGCTGTTACCATTCTACATTTCTCTGGCTAGGAGGTATAGGTTTGTGAAACAGCTTTTCTATAGTTTACCACTGGTCACTGCATGGGAAATTATGAGATCTACTGATGCAGAAAGAGCTTATAATTAACTATCTGAGATGTTCAAAAAGCTGAGCTAAGGGGTCAGAGATGAGATCTCAGCCCTTATCACATATCCAGGGAAAATGACCAGCTCAGTGACAGAGCCCAGCCTCCTGCCGGCAACAGTCTACTCTAGAAAGATCTAACCCTTAACCAGTAAAGTATTTTGCACGTGGAAATTCTGTTGCAATGCTCCAATGAAACTTGCATTGAACAAATGCAAGTTTGCCCTTCTAGTCAACCAGATGCAGAGCTTTATAGATATTCACAGATGACGCGTGACACAGCTCCCAGAACAGCCGTTTGCCTCTAAGCACATTTTAACATTATTTATTCAAACAGGTGTGGAACTTGTTCCAAAATTGTTACAAATAATCCTCTCAAATAACACAATTCCCTCGGTACGCAAAGAAAGACATGTACCTTTGTTCCAAATCTTCTGTAGATTGTGACCAATGGATTGTGGAAATTGTCAGGAAGTGTTCTACAGTAACCGAGCGTTTTGTGTTAAAGTCAATGCTGTTCCCCTGACAGCTCTGTGCTATGCCCTAGGCTGATCTGCTGTATCTCTATTTCTCCTCATCATTATAAAACCAACAAGAACAATAGCTCCATTCTTCCAATGTTGATGTAGGAGTTCTTGTTACTCTTCCACACCTGCTTTTTAGTCAGAGAAGAGATAAGAGATTGCTGTGATGCTAGTGGGGTTCTGCTCAGTGATGCCACACATCACCCAGGCAGTGATGGCACTGAGGGGTTTTTGGAGGGGGAGAGAGGAGCTGCTGAAGTGAAGGGGGAAGTGGAGCCTTACTGGGGTTTGTGGGAGGCACTGATTTCTGGAAGCGGAGGGGTGACCTCGGCAAGAAAGAGGCATAGTCATCATCAGGTGACCAAGGAGACTACTTTCCTGCAGGTGTATGAGAGGTACCATCTGCGGTGCTCTTGAAGAAAGAGCCAAGGGGAGTGCTGATTTGGATGATATAGGTTGTGTGGCTGTGTGTAAACCCAGGCAGGGACAAAGGGACTAGTTTCCCAAACTATCCCAATGAAGACAAGACGGGTGGCCTGCCTGCTAGATCCCAGAGATTGTGGAGGCCAGAGTAACCCCACTGGTTACGCCTGCTGGCTCCATGGACAAAGACTGCTCTTACTGAGATATTGACTGGTCTGGGCGTTCTAATTCCCATTTGCTCCAACTCACTGAGTTTCAAAGCCCACATTCAGCCTGCACCCAAATGCTCTGTGTCTGAGATGCCTGGGGTTTTACTTCAAAAGTGACCAACCTTGAAGAAGGTTGTTCCCTTAAAATGCAGAACAGTTCTGCTTAAAGTGGAAACATAAACGTGTTCCTCATGTACAGAATCACAGAATCTTAGAATCTTAGTGGTTGGAAGGGACCTTTGAGATCATCGAGTCAAACCACATTAAGAAAAAAAAACAACCCATCCAAAACCAAACAAAAACAAAAAACCCACACAAACAGACACAAAACCACACCCACAACCCAAAACAAAACAAAAAAAACCCACAAAAACAGAAAAACGACACAAAAAAGCACCAGAAAAACCACACAAAAAAACCACCCACCAACCCATCACCTTTACAATTAAGGCTAATCCAAATGACTAACATTTTACAGACTGTATTTATTGGTCTCTTTTAACCATTTTTGTATTGAGTACCCCGTATCCAATTTCCTCTCTTCCAGTTTCTCTTTCTTCATAAAGCAGTGCACGCAGGTGGCCAAGAAGGCCAACAGCATCCTGGCCTGTATCAGGAACAGTGTGGTGAGTAGGACTCGAGAGGTGATTGTTCCCTTGTACTCGGTATTGGTGAGGCCCCACCTCGAGTACTGTGTCCAGTTTTGGGCCCCCTACCACAAAAAAGACTTGAGGTGCTGGAGCAGGTCCAGAGAAGGGCAATGAAGCTGGTGAGGGGTCTGGAGCAAAAGTCTTATGAGGAGAGAATGAAGGAGCTGAGGTTGTTCAGCCTAGAGAAAAGGAGGCTGAGAGGAGACCTTATCGCTCTCTACCTGAAAGGAGGGTGTAGAGACGTGGGGGTCGGTCTTTTCTCCCAAGTCACAGGACAAGAGGAAACGGCCTCAAGTTGCGCCAGGGGAGGTTCAGGTTGGATATTAGGAAAAATTTTTACACTGAAAGGGTTATTAAGCATTGGAATGGGCTGCCCAGGGAAGTGGTTGAGGCACCATCCCTGGAGGTGTTCAAAAGATGGGCTGACATGGTGCTGAGGGACATGGGTTTTTTGTCAGTTAGGTTGATGGTTGGCCTAGATGATCTTGAAGGTCCCTTCCAACCTAGATGATTCTATGATTCTATATCTGGTTTTGTCTGCTCTCTTTAGACCAGTGCACCCGCTAAGTAACTTCTGTTGCCACCCAGCTGAACTTGAACATACAATGCACAATATAAAATGGAGTCCGGTGTTATTAGTCGTAAATAATCTGCTGTACAGCTAGTTATCTACTGATACACAATTACTCCAAGGCTGCTTGGCAGACATAGCACAACTAGCAGTTCAGTGGTAGATCATAGTCACTGGGGACCTGTGCAAAAAAATGCAGCAGGAAGAATTCATTAAACTTGTATACTCTACTGAAGCCTACATACTGCAGTTTAGTGAGAAAGGAGAAGTGGCTAGCCAAGTGAAAACCCAGAAGATGCTAAGATGTATTAAGCTGATACTGTTAAATATTATTTACTGTTATATAACAGATACTGTTAACTGTTATTCAGTTAAATAACCTGGTAATCTAGTAGTTCTTCAGTAGACATGCGGGTTCACCCACAGCTGCAGCTCACCAGAACTTCAGAAAACATACAAATGCACCATATACAAACAAAAAATATCTGATAGGAACTAGAGAAATTCAGCTACCTAGCTAGCATTCCTACTGCTAGGGTGGCATGTGACTAAGGCAAAGCTTCTTGCAGACCAAGTGCTAAACAAGGCAAACAGACTCTTCCTAAAGAAGAGTGACAATAACAGTGACATTTTTCTTTATTGACTGTGGTCAAGCCTGGAGACATATTGCTGAGATCAAGTAGGATCAAGCCTGAAAGTAGGAAATGCATCACATTTCTCTGAAAAGATTATTGTTTCTTTAAAAAAACAAAACAAAATGTATATCCATAACATCTTTCCTTGGGGACAAACATGATCAGCCAGGTGAAGAGGCTGACAATAGCCATCAGATCCCTGGGAACAGCACCAGGGCTCACCTCTGACCCCCGCCTCCGTCACTTCTAGGTGCAGAGTAGAGCCTTCTGACATGTGATATTACTCTAAGATGGGTGTTGCCTGTGATGAACAAGGCACTTCAATTATCCCTCTCTGACTTTTATATAAGAAAAAAATCCTTCTTTCTCTCCCTCTTTCCTCCAACTTGGAACAAGGAGAAAAATTATTCTTTCCTGGATTTGATCTTTGCTGAATTGGAATCAATTATTACAATACTGCATTTGGGGGGTTTGTGTGGATTTTTTTTTTCCTGTATAAACAAAAAAGGCGCAGAGATTTTTTCCCAAGTAGTTTACAGCCACAATTCCTCTGAAAACAAACAAAGTTTATATTCCAAAGCTAGTTACACGTTTTAAATAGCCTATCAATTGTATTTTATATACATACTTACTCAACTACATTTGTGCATATGTATTATGTATATAAAGCAAGCCACAAATAGTGCAAGGTGTATAAAATGACTACCATAATTTGAAATGTATAGCAACAGGCAAGAAAAGCTCCAGTCATTGTAATAAAGAAGAAAATCATTGATCTGTGATTACTCACTTAAAAATCTTGTTAGCAGAAACTAACCAGACAAAAAAGTATATAGATGGCATAACAGTGGTACCCAGAGACAGAACAAAGAAATGCACCCAGTTATTTCACATAATTTACAAAATACTTTTCTTAGACAATTAATATTTTCATCACCAAAAGTGATGCTTTCATTAGCTCATGTAAAATTCACACCCTGTATTTTCTGTCTTTCATTAACATAACATTATTTAGAGTTATCTGCAAATACAGTAATCAATGTTTTTAAAAAGCTGATGCTGAAAAATAAATTTCATCTACACTTTCCAATTTGCATACTGCATGGGTGATTCTTTTCTTATCTGCCTTTTAATTACATTGATAAAATGTGATGGCCAACTGCAATCCTGCAATCTGGGGGAATATTGCACTATCTTTCATTAGGCACCTTAGTATTCGTTGCCTATTTATCTCTTACTCTAGTTACTGAAAAGACAGTTGTCCTCCCAACAATTACTGGTAGGTCAATAAAATTACAAATGTCCATTTTTCCAGTTATGGGTTAGACTTGTACCGGGACAAAACCTAAATTATTATAATTGTACCATAGCAGTGGAACACAATGCCTTCTTCAGCAAGTTATGTACAGCCATAGCAAGGCAGTTTGCTATTTAAATATGAGATGAGGAACAAGTGCTTCTAATAACTGAAAAGATGGGGAAAGGAGGTAACAAAGAGCTAACAGCATTCAGCACCTTATCCAATAGCAAAACAACCAAACACCAATAGAACAGTAACTGTCTAGCTCTAACAATAGCAAACATGGCCAGCTGAGCACCCACCACAGAAGAAGGGTTATTTTTACCATTTCTAGTTACTCATTTTAAAAGCCTCACCTCAAGAGAAGAATTTACCACTTCTTTATATCACTCTTAAGGTACTGGACAGTTTCTCAGCTTCTCTCAGGTACTTAAGAGACCATTATCAGTCAATGGCAATGAATGAAGGCTCAGGCTTAAACCAAAACAAGGTTTAATGGCTAAACGAGCCTTTTACTTTCATTCTATGATCTTGTAATTTTAAACTAAGCAGCTTGACAATTATTTATAAGCGAAAATTATTTTAAGAGTATTGTAAATCAGTTTCCTTGGACAGGAGAAGAAGCTGAAATATAATTGCAAAAAAAAACCCACCCCAAAATCTAAGCATTTTACGCATAGAGGCTTTGATACAACAGAATAATGCTTCAGTAGGATGGGAAAACTTCCAAACAGAAGGTGGAGTAAAAGAACATCATTCCTTAACCACATCACACCACTTAAAGAAGGTTCTGCTCTCAGCTTGGCACACTGTGTAACCATGTCCTGCAGTAAATAAAACAGGGCAGATAATCAGGCAATTTGGCTTCCTTACTGGGACTATTTCTGTAGGTAATTATGTAACATTGATTTTTGTTGGGCTCATTATGCATTAGCATATTAATTCTTTGACTATGAAAAATTTAGTATCTCAATAATAAAATCCACATTCAAGGTATCTTTGCTATTGGTGTTTTCTCTCTTTGCTAGCTTTCTTAAAATTCAGCTTAAGTTCTTGTCTTGCACTAATAGATTTTTAGAAATAAAATGCTTGTCCCAAAAAGAAGCATGGAAGACATGAATTCTTTACAATGTGCAGCATTTGGGCTATGACTATTCACACCCTCCCAGATTCAACTGGAGTGGTGAAGGACTTTTCCACTTCCAGCTGCAGGTTATTGGCCCACTGTCAGAATTACTATCCCACAGCTGGGTGTAAGCAAAAGTTAATTTTTGCCACCAGCAACAAACATCCCCATCTAAAGCTATTACCTCAAGCCTGCGGATTGTTTTTCAGAGTACCTTCTCAACTGCTTCAGGCAGAATCCAGTTGACCATTTTAAAGGGGAAAAACCACCAGGGAATGCTCACTTACCACAGAGGCGAAAGGCAACCTCCACAGAGTAGAAGGCAAGTGCAAGCAGCTGGAGGGAAAATCACCCTAAATCACCACAGATGCTTGCTAAACAAACATCAACTAGACATCTCGAAACTGTGTACTAATTGGGCAGTAGCCATCTGTGAAGCCTGCATAGGGGAAAGCAAATTAGCAGGCTTCACTCATGGGAGAGATGAGCCACTAGAGCTCAGTGGGGAAACAGCTATGTAAAACACGCATCAAATGAGGTGGGATTAAGGAACTGTCCTCATGACTCACCTCATGAACAGGGTGAAGATACTGTTAAACAAGCTCACTTGCTTATGGGAGCAATACGGTTATGGAAACATAATCTGATTATGCTAAGAAATCCATCGTACCATGGAATGCAGATCTACCTTAGTTCTCTATCTCCAGCACAATGCTACTTGGAGCTGCATTGCCTTTGACTGGACTGTATTCTGCAGAGTGTTTCTGTATCTTGGGAAGTAACCTTGGAGCAAAGAAAAATGCGTTGTCAAAAAAAGCCAGCTTACCAAAGTGCATTGCATAGCACTCTTCAGACATTATAACCTACTGGAGAGTATTTCAGTGTAGGCCATTTTAGTGTTGTTCTGCAAGATTGCTCCTGAGTTCCAGTAAAGCTGTTTAAAGGACCACTCCAAGGTCACTATTCGAGACATAAGGGCATGCCTGAAACACTCCAGAAATAGCTACACTTTATGTCATCTCTACTCCTCTGTGCAACATCTAACCCCAAGCAACTGGGAGATAGCTGCTATGGCCTTTTGGCAGCTACCACCCATGCTGAAGATTGCTAATAGTTGCTTCAGGTCTCAGTACCTCAGCAGTAATATGGATGGATACTATTCCTATCATACTTGCAAACTGGTGGGACTGTAGCATCCTTTAGATGTGGGGTGAACAAAAGTAGGCCTCTAATTTCTGGATGTGAAAAGACATTTTTCATAGCTTCACCTCAGGAGCTAGAACAAGCCATTAGTAAAGACAAATTCGTTTCATAAGACACAGCCTGCTTCAAAAGCGGGTGAAAGCTCAGGAAAGTGGCCACATGCAGTCCCTACAGACCTGCAGGACTGTAGTTCTTTCAGTGAGGAAAAATTCCTCTAAAGCAATTTGGCACTAGTGTCTTGGAGCTGGTTTAACTACCTGCATCCCCAACACAACTGCTGCATTTCAGAAATACAGCATACCCAATTGTGCTGATGGAACAAATACTCCCATCAAAATATGACTTCATTTTAGAGGTCCCTCAATGTTACCTTTCAGGATTCACCCCCAAATCAGCAACAAGGCATCCACAGGGTCACATGAGGAGTATTTCCTTAAATAACTCCAAACTCCATTAAGCTTCAGAAAAGCACTGATTTTGAGCATTCCTGTAGTTTTACTTGACAGTGGATACTTCCCCCAGTCTGACCATTTGAGAAAAAGCTAGTCTCAAAGCAGTACAGTCAGTGGTGTGGATGGGTAGTTGGACCTAGCTGCTTGATGGAGAATTCCTACAGCACTGTTTTGCACCATGTCTAAAAGTGCGATTATAGAGGCAAACAGTACAACAGTATGTTGCTGACACTAGATGGCAAAACACGCACATGGAAAGCAGCAACACGTTTCTGAGGGGAAAACTACCAGTCTCTTCACGCAGGGGTGTTCGTTCCTTCCTGGGACTGCACAGGCAGGAAGGCAATGTGGTAGCACAAGAGCCCTGTTTCAAGCATGCACTGTGCCTTTGGAAAAGCTGCACTGGGTCTCAACACTGCTTAATTATCCATCTCCCTCTGCATTGAGCTGTGCTGTAAAGCTAGCTACCAAAAAAAATTAAATAAGAAAAAAATCTGCAGCTGGAAGCTGGAGCCCCCACAGGGAACATGGGGAAGCTTTGAGGACAGGGCTCAACAGAGTTCAGGAGTCTGGCTCTAAGAGACTGTGGGGCTCTGTGGAGAATGTGAAACAAGGGGGCGGGGGGAAATCCTTAGCCATTCATAAGGATTTATTCCTCGAGACTCCTTGTTGTATTGTGGAGTGATTATGGGATGAACCATGTGATGTGGACAGAGACTTAACCAACACAAAATTATCTCACCCACCCTAAACCTGGGGACAGACTGCACTATGGAGGTCACCTGGGAAAACACTGGCACCAAACACTAACTACCACAGTGACCGTGTTATAAGATTTCTCTCTCAAACATACTGGGTAACAAATGTCCCAACCTATCTCCCAATCTACACAGCACCATCTCCTTTGAACATCAGGATAGACAGAGATTCCTACTGCCATTGCATGTCTGTGAACACAAAGCGAGCTGTCCTTGGGGGCTGAAGGATTGCAAGGCTCACAAGTTACACGGCAGCGAGAATGCTGTGCATCCTGTAGCAGGTGAGCTACAGAGCACCATGTTACTGGTTCATTTCATCTGGCACAGTGCTACAGACAAAGCATATTCATCCTCTTTTTGCACCTACAAACTTTCTTCACAACAAAATTCCCTTTCCATACTTCTTGGGTTTAACAGCTTTTGGAACACCTTGCAAAGAAGAATGGCACAAGAAAAAGCAGATTGATGAGAACCTACTCTCACCCGCACTAGGTCCATGCTAGGGCCACTACAGGCATGTCAAAGGAAAGACAGCTTACATGAATCTAGCTGCTGATTAATAGATTTTAGTACTTAAGGACTAAATCACACCTTCCTTGTGGTGACCCCTGTACAAACATAAAATTTCAGTCTTGAGTTTTCTACTGTGGCTGAGGAGGAGGATATAGGAACTGCTGGAGCTGGCAGTCCCTTCACAAACGCCAGCTGTATCATAACCTTTGACTGTAAATTAGGGAACTGTTCCAGCCTCTCACTATTTTCTCCACTCATAGCTGTACTGATCCGCTTATAATTATACTCATTCAGCATGATGTAATTTCACATGCTGCTGCATCTTCATATACTGGCACCTTCTATATCATAGAATCATAAAATGGTTAGAGTTGGAAGGGACCTTAAGATCATCCGGTTCCAACCTCCCTGCCATGGGCAGGGACACCTCGCATTAGACCAGGTTGCTCAAAGCCCCATCCAGCCTGGCCTTGAACACTTCCAGGGAAGCGACATCCACAACTTCACTGGGAATCCTGTTCCAGTGCCTCACCACCTGCACAGTAAGGAATTTTTCCCTAAAAGCTAATCTAAAGCTACCCACATCTCTAGCTCTCCACCTAAACACAGCAAAAGCTGTTACAGTCACTGCCTGCAGGATGCATATAACAACCCAGTTCTCTTCAAAGCCTCAAAGCAAGCAAAGGCAAGAAATGCCCAGACATCTTTTCTGAATTGTACCACTCCTCCTATAAACACAGCAGTTGCAAAGCAAGGGTAATAAAACAGATGATCAGCAGGATATACTTATCAGCACAGCAAGTATTTATTGACTTTTTTTCTTCTTGGTAAACAAAATACACAGGGTGATTTAATAGGGGAAAAGTAGAAATTGGAGAAAGGGAATATTAGACTGACATTTTGTACTTCAGAGGTATAAAGACTGTAAACTAAATAATCCAGCTACAGCGAATCATATCGAAGGAAAGGTGTACCTTTAGCAGACGAACTCAAATACCAAGGCTTATGCAACACTTAAGCTACACTTAAGCCCTATTTGGAAATCTTCCTGTGGTATGTGGGTCTTGTGCAGGGTATCAGAACAGGAATGAAACATTTCATGCAGACAGGAATAGAAACAACAGTTACTAGATGGTACTGAGAAAGCTACAGATAAGCTACATAGAACACATTGAAAGGACCAAACAACACAACAGGAAATAGCAGCATCTTAAAAAAACCCAACCAAATAACAAAAAACCAAACTATTAAAAAAATTAAAAGTGGAAGTGAATTAAAACAAGCAAACAAACAAAAAAAACAACTTGGGTATCTTCAACATCAGCCATGAGCCAAAGAAATTAAAGAAATAGGATGAACACAGATCAAAAAGCTAGAAAAAAAATAGAAACTGTTGATAATCGGTTTATAGATACTAGCTACTAATTTTGCATCTTTTTTGACTAATAATGAATGAACAGTTCCTATTGTGCCCATATGACTACATCCACAGACCCCATCAGCACCCCCTTATCTTCAAAGCATGAAACTAAACTTCAGCCTCACCAGCCACCAAAGCCCCTACCAACTAAAGCTGACTCTCTACTCACAGGGAGTTTTACTGATACTATTCTGAAACGTTTGACATTTGACAGGGACTGTAGACTCTCCTGGGTCTTGGTTGGCAAGTGACCTGTAGAAGAAAAAAAGGTTTTGTGGTTTAGCATGTATCTACTTGAAAAAGAACTTGAGAAGAAATATCTCCTCCTGGGAAGACCATAGAGGTAGACTGTGTTTACTCTATATTGCTATCTTATAAATAAAATTCTACCTTTCTTCTAAGACTTCTGGAAGACATCTTAGTTGCTGATCAATCTAGTGAGTTGGAAGGGACCTTAAAGATCATCCAGTTCCAACCTCCCTACAATGGGCAGGGACACTCGCACTATACCAGGTTGCTCAAAGCCCCATCCAGCCTGGCCTTGAACACTTCCAGGGAAGTGACATCCATAACTTCCCTGGGAAACCTGTTCCAGTGCCTCACCACCCTCACTGTAAGAAATTTTTCCCTAAAAGCTAATCGAAAGCTACCCTCTTTCAGTTTAAAACCATTACCCCTCGTCCTATTGCTCCACTCCCTGATAAAGAGTCCCTCCCCATCTCTCCTGTAGGTCCCCTTCAGGTACTGGAAGGCTCTTATAAGGTCTCCCCAGAACCTTCCCTTCTCCAGGCTGAATCACCCCAGCTCTCTCAGCCTGTCCTCATAGGAGAGGTGCTCCAGCTCTCTGATCATCTTTGTGGTTCTCCTCTGGACACGCTCCAACAGGTCTATGTCCTTCCTGTGTTAAGGACTCCAAAGCTGGATGCAGCACTCCAGATGGGGTCTCACCAGAGCAGAGGGGCAGAATCACGTCTATCGACCTGCTGGCCTCACTTCTTTTCATGCAGCCCAGGATGTTGTTGGCTTTCCAGGCTTCGAGCACCCATTATCCGCCCATGTTGGGCTTTTCATCCACCAACACCCCCTCCCCCAAATTTGGTTTCAAAGTAAAATGGGCCAAGCTGCCCCATGGGCTGGTGGCCCAGACCATGCTTGGGGCCAGCGGGGAACTGCTGCTGCCAGCTACACCAGCAGCTCCACAGCAGCGGCCCCTGAATACTCTGTGGGCCGCAGAGGCCCCCAGGGGCCCATTAAGCCACGACAGGCTCGGCAGGGCCGCGTCCAGCTGCCTTCTACCTCAGACCCGCCGTCATAGCCCGAGGGGAAAGAAAGCGACATCACTCACCGCTTGCCACACAAACAACTCATGCGGGCAAACCAGCAATTAACTTTAAAGTCACACACGCCGGCGCCCCGCCTAACATTTGGGCGCCCCGCTAACTCCTGCCGCCGCGCGTGCGCGGACCCGCCGGGGGAGCGGGCCTTCGTCCTCCCCGCACCGCCCCGACGCGCCTGCGCGCGTCGCGCCGGCCCAGGGGAGGCGGGGGACGCGGCGGTGCCGTTGTTACCGGGGGCTGCCGTTGTTACCGGGGGTGCGACCCGGTCCTCAGTGTGCAGGCCCGCTGGCGGTTCGCTCCGCAGCAGCCGTGCCGGGCCGAGGCTGCTGCTGTGGGCTCCTCTCTCCTTCGCTGGGACCCAACGTAGCCCGCCGGGTGCCTCCCACCGTAGCTCTCCTGATGCGGGACCGTGCCCGCGTCCCAGCCGCGGGATGAAGAGGATCTTCGGGTTCGGGAGGAAGAGGAAGGAGCAGCCGCCGTCGGGCAGCGCCTCCCTGCCCAGCCCCACCGGTGCCTATGAGCTCCGGCAGAAAGACCTGAGCAAGCTGCACCGCGCGGCCGCCAACGGTGACCTGGCCCAGGTGCGGCAGGGGCTGAAGAAGTCCCGCATCGACGAGCGGGACAAGGCGGAACGGTAAGGGGCGGGGAGGGAGGATGGGGGGCAGCGGTGCTGAGGCAGAGTGGGGGGTCCCGGGACAGCCAGGAGGCCCTGGTGCAGCTGTGGCGTCCGGTAGGTCAGCGATGCTAGGGGGGGAAGGGCCGCCTCGCTGCCGGGAGCGGGAGGGCTGGCTCCGCAGCCGAGCTCGGCCCTCGTCTGGGTGCGGGAATGGGGCTTGGTCTGCCCGAAACCCTCGAGTTCGGCCTGGCGGGCAACTGTCGCCTGACGCTTTCTGTCCCAGTGCTCTCATGCCCGAAGTGGTATTTCCTTGCCTGGGGGCTGCAGGAGTGGAGGGGAGCTGGCCACAGCCTGGCAAAGGTGGGTGGCAGAAGGAGCCTCAGGGCCATTCCCCACCCACGCATTAAAGTCATGGTGTGATCTCATCCATCACTGTGCATCTTTGAGGACTCGGCGTGTAGATTTAGTGGTTGAGCCAAGAAAGCCTCAACTATTGGTACACCTAATTGATACCTTGGATTGGAAGATCTGGACAGTCACTTGCAGGAGAAGCTGCTTCTTCTGGCAGGTGTTATTGTGTGGGCTTTTGACTCAAGCACAACAAGTACTTGGCAATTATATCTTAAGGAGAAGCCTGAGGATGCAGCATAGTTCCTAGTGATCCATTGTAAGCATAAGGGAATCAGCTGGAGTTTTGTATGTGTCAACCCTTCAATGCCTTTTCTGAAAAGACTCAGTGTCAAAACCTTCATGATGTTCTGAAGAGATGCTGGTTTATCAAAGTAGCTCAGCTTCTTAGACTGTCTATCCTGAAGACCAAACTTTTGCCAGCCAGCTAGCTTATTGCCCTGAAAACACCTAAAACCACCCAGATCTGTAGGAGAAGCGAGGAAGAGGTCAGTAAGCATGCTCTTTAGTAATGTGGGTTGTGCACCTGAGAGTCTCCAGTCAGTATTTGCTTGTGCAGCTGGAGATGGGGCATGCCATTTTAGGTGGATTGAGTGCATTTTTTGCGTACTCCAGCTGCCTGAATCAAGGTACTTAATGACATTTATGGAAATAGCTGCTGAATATTTCTCTTTTTTTCTTTTTACTACCTTCTCTTTCACTGTTGCTGATTCAGTCAGTCATCAGGTCTTAGCAGACCCTGGGATGAAATTTGGCTAGTTTTGCATTTTGAGTTCATCTAATCTAGAAAGCTTTTTTTCCTCTGGGGAGGTTTCCTTCTGTGTGTCATGCTTTTATCAGTGTTATAACTGAGAAAATAAAGTAATACAACGTAGGAAAAAAACCCAAACCAACAAAAGACAAAGTAGTTTACTTATGATAGAGCACTGTGATAGTTTTGGCATGACAATGCCCAGTGCTGAAAAGCTTACCTGAGAGGCGTTCAGCAGACAGAGTCAGCCTGCTTGCTGCAGCCCCTGTATACTATAGCAGCCATGAGGGTTGCAGGCCCACCTATGCTCTCTTAGTGTCTGTGGGTGTGATATGTGTCATGAGTGATCAAGAGATGCAATTGTGTTTCAGAGCTTTGTTGTGTCCTCCAAAGAGTTGACATCATTGGAAATGGATGTAAAGGATAGGAAATGTGGGTGGTAATGGCTAAAATGTGTGCATTGTTCCTATGAATATCTCAGCTCTGCTCCTAAGGATTTCCAAAAGTGAAATCCTGCATGTGGCAGGCATCACACCTGCAAGCCCCTTCCATCAGGTGGGTCCTGTAGCCCACAGGACCTCCAAAAATGTCAGCAGGAGCTGATCAGCAGAAACGGCATCAGTTAGGCAGCTTTTCAGAGGTGGTCTAGCAGAGCTTTCAGCCTTGCTGAATGAGATGGGTAAAACTAGCACAATGCCAGCTAATCATGAATCCAGGGTCAAAGATAATCTCTAAGAGAGATTTACCCTGTCAGCTGTCTGTCAGGGTGAACTCTAGAGCTTTTCATTGCTGAGCTTGTAGCTGCTGAGTCGTCGGCTCAAGTGCTGTTGGAGGTGCGTGCCGTCAACCTGTTGTTTCCCTGTGGTCTCCCAGTGGGACTGTTTTGTAGCCGCTCAGGCATCATCAGTCCTCTTCTACCCTGGGGGTGGACAGCATAGGATTACAGCAGCAGGAGCAGCACAGTCTGAGCAGGGTCCCCAGGGCTGGGGGGCAGAACAGCTTTGGTGTTGCTGGAGGCCTTTTGCACATACAGGCAACTGTGAACACTGATGTTCTCTGCGAATCTGTTCCCTGAAATGGATCTTCTGTGGAGCTCGGCAGGCCTTGCTCCAAGAGGAGCCATCTCCTTTCCTGTTAGCAGACTGAGAGGCTTGGTTGAGGAAGACAGAAATGAATCTGCAGGTTTTCTGAAGGCATTTCCATTTGCAAAGCTGATAGTGATTTCTTCAGGTTTGTCATGTTTCCTAGTGCTTGGTAGTAGCGGCTTTTAGATGATCGTGGACTCTGTCATAACCAGTTCTGGTTAGCTTTCAGATGATCTCAGTCTGTCATTTCTTCAGAGATGAAGGATCTTGCATACCTACAAGGGAATTTCTCAAAAGTAATGGTAGTTGCCTTTGAGGTACTCTTCTGTTGAAACTTCAGTCTGTTCCCTGTCCGTAACAAGACATTAAAAGTTCTTTGAAGTTTTGTGTGGTTTTGTTGTCCTTGTTGCCATGGAGGAGACTCAACAACTGCCCTTGATGTAACAAGAATTATCTGCATTACAAATTGCTGTATTTTTGCATCACATTTATTTACCTCTCACTTTGGGTTCCCATCTAGCCAGTGAGCCCCTGTCTCTTAGCAAGATAACAAAACAATTGCAAGGTTAGTTGAGCTTTCCTAAATACGAAGAAGGACCTACACACAGTGATGTCATTTAGAATTGGTGCTGCCATCCTTCTCAGTTCTTGAGGAACTGTAGAATTTTTATTGCCTCGTCTTCAAGGGAGGAAGGTTCTGGCTGTTTTCTAGCTCATCTTCTGCTCTATGGGGACAGGTGTCCTGCAGGGCAGCAGGCACCTTGCCTTTTGCACAGAGCAAGTCTTGTGCTGCTTTGTGCCTGTCATTTAGGAGGAAACACACACAAGGACTTTCTGGGCGATTGTGTCTTTGGGAACAAGCAGGCTGGTTAAATTGTTACCAGACCTAAGATGTTCTGTGGTTTGAAGGAGCCCTTGTCTTTCTGGCAAGACTTTTACTTAAATTAAACAATGTTTCCTTTTCATACACTGGTCATGTATTTTGGATACACAGTATTCCCTCCTTGTAGAGGACTTCCTCTGTAGTAGGCTTTTTATGACTATGGTAGTTACACGTCAGAAAGGTCAAATACTACTTTTGTGTCAGGATTACAGTGTCCTCCTGTCCGGTTTGCTACATGTTATCAGAGGCACTTTGGTGAAGTGTGTTCTTGCGCTTGCTGCAGAATTAAACAAGCTATAGAAAAAGCAGAAATTCTCAAAGTGCAGGGCAACACTAATATTCTTGCTATAAAATCCATTTGCTACATCTCTGATATGTTCCTGGCATGTGAACGATCATGGAAGAACTTAGAGGTTTACTTGCCACAGTCCTCAGGTTCCCAGGCTCTGGTCTGTTGCTGTGGTATGTGTGTAGTCCTCCCGGAGGCAGTGACCAATGCCTGGCTTAGGGATCTGTTTTTGCAGATTCAGTCCTACAGTGGAGGAAATGTCATCTTACTAAGCGGATTCTCTGGAGAGTTTTTGCTAGCCGGCTTCAGGTATTTGGTGTGCAACTGCTGTTACTGGTGATGGAATAAGAAATCCTTTCTTAAGCTTGTGGCCGTATCCATTTATCTTAGCCTGAAATGATTTCATTAGTTGCTAATTTAATATATTTAATTTTTAGGACACCTCTGCATCTCGCTTGTGCAAACGGTCATGTGGATGTTGTCACATATCTGGTAGAAAACAAATGTAATCTAAATCTTTTTGACAATGATAACAGATCACCACTGATGAAGGTACGTGGAATATGTTGTATTCTTGTAAGTGGGGCTTACGTATTATTTAATGCATAATAAATATTTTGCAGGATTCTTTATACTTAGACCCATGCAGAAAATTCATATTGTAATTAGCATGGAATAGGAATACACTAGCTAATCTTTGAAAGTGCTCTTATTATTATTTTTTTATCATTGGGAGGCTGAGGGAGTTGTAGCAGAGTGGAATGTAAATGCTGGAAGTTTTTCCTTTTTTTGTGTGTTGTTCCCAGGCAGTACAGTGCCAGCAAGAAAAATGTGTGGCTGTTCTGCTAGACCATGGTGCCAACCCAAATCTGGCAGATGTTGATGGCAACACTGCCCTTCACCTGGCTGTCATATCTCCTAACACATCTATAGCAGGACTGTTACTTGAGCATAATGCCAGTATCGATGCTCAGAACAAGGTAATTTTTTATATTTGTTCAGGAAGCTCTTTCAAAGAGTTGCATTAGTATCTCTTTTGAAGATTTTTTTTTTGACATTGATTTTTAACTTGGTTTATTTATCTGCCCTTTCAGGAGGGATATACCCCTCTGATTCTTGCTGTCTCTGAACGTCACAAAGAGATGGTAGACTTTCTTCTTAAAAAAGGAGCTGATGTGCATGCTCGAGATCAGCGTGAAAGGTGAGGTGTTTGTCAAAACACTGCATCGGTGTTTCTAATATTCTTTAGGTTAAATTGATGAGAAGCATGGGAATGAGCTTTAAAAAACAAAACAGGGAGCCACAAAGAAGGGGTTTTTTCCATGTGACTTGTGAAAGCAGGTCTGTACTTGACTGCTGCCATACTTCGATGGATGCTTTTCACATTAAAGATGGCAAGAAGACATTGCCTGTGGTGGCTCTTCTGGCAGGAAATGCGCCTGTTAGGTCATCAGTATTGTCTCAATTCGAGAAACCCTCTCCAGCATAGCTGCAGTTGTGTTGCCTATGTGGAAGCTTTGCCTGCAGAGTGAACACATGGTGGTTATGTCTCCCTCTCTCATTTTACTGTTGCTCTTAATAATGAATATTGCTTTGTCTCTTGTTCATTTTAAAGTAATGGGGGAAAATACTTTTTTTGAGAACAAATAGGAATAAAAATAATTACAGTGTCTGTGTAAAATAATCTATTTCATATAATATTTTGGATGTTTCAGAACCCCACTTATGACTGCTGCCTCTGGTGGGGAACTTAACTTGATTAAAGTTCTCCTTCGGTATGGTGCTGATGTTTCTCATAAAGACACTAATGGATGGACAGCTGAGGATTATGCTGTTATTCATGGATATACTAGGTGAATGTTTTACTTTATCATTTGAAAAGCCATACTGATAACTGACAACTTATTCTACCTTTTTAGTAACAACACCAAGGTTTAATGGTGTGTTGAGGACTGTCTTGAAGCTGTGCTCAATGATGTCTTCTGATATTTATCGTTCCTGTATCCAGTGCTAATTTGGAAATTGAGGAAAACTTACACCCAGATTTCTCTGTGAGATTTCAACTTTTGTTGTTAAGCTCACATGTGCCCAATATAAACTATAAAAAGTGCCTTTATCCTACATTTATCCAGAGGTGGAACTTGGCAAACTGGAATGCATGTAAACCATCTCCTCAGACCAGCACCCTTGTCCTCACTGAATTTCACTGAATTTTTAGAGTTGGAAAGGACCATAGAGATCATTTAGTCCAATTTCCCTGCTGAAGCAGGATTGCCTAGAGCATGTTAGAGCATGTTACTCAGGACTGCATCCAGGCGGGTCTTGAAAAT
>JAOTQQ010000001.1:25898426-25916268 GCA_026546715.1 Gallinago undulata
CAACCAACCAGTTATAGCGTCGTAGAAAGCTAACAGATTGGTCAAACATGATTTACCCTTGGTAAACCCATGTTGCCTACTTCCAATAACCCCCCACTCTTCAACTTGGAGATGACATCTAGAATGAGTCTCTCCATTACCTTCCCAGGGATGGAGGTGAGAGTAACTGGTCTGTAGTTCCCAGGGCCCTCCTCCTTGCCCTTTTTGAAGACTGGAGTGATGTTGGCCTTCCTCCAGTCTTCAGGTGCCTCTTCTGTTCTTCATGACCTTTGAAAGATGATAGAGTGTGGCCCAGTGATAATATCTGCCAGCTCTCTCAGCCTTTATATCCAGGTTTGGGGGTCTATAACTAATTCCCACCACGATGTCTGCCTTCTTGGTCTTCCCCTTGATTCTTATCATGCGTATTGTGAAGTTCTAGGCATAAAATACTGCCCTTAACATAAAGGGCCACCCCACCACCTCTCTTTCCTTGCCTGTCCCTTCTGAAAAGTTGGTAGCCATCAATCACAGCACTCCAGTTATGTGAGTCCTCCCACCACATTTCTGTGATGGCAACTAGATCATAGTTTTCTTGCTGTACGATGGCCTCCAGCTCCTCCTGTTTGTTGCCCATGCTGCGTGCGTTCGTGTAGATGCATTTCAGCTGGGTTAATCATCCCACTATTTTTCTGGGATAACAAGCACTAATTCCCACCTGCCTGTGCGCAGACACTTCTACGGTTATCATCTTATCACTGTTCCTCGTGTCTTCACTGCCACATGTGTTTTTCTCTCCCACATCAACTGCTGCAACAGGCTGCAAGGTCTTGCTGGCACCTTTACCTACTAGCACTGGGACGCTACTGGGCACCACTTTAGTAACCCTGGTTCCAACCCCGTCCCCCTTCAAATCTAGTTTAAAGCTCTCTCAATGAGCTCTGCTAATTCTTGTCCCAATATCCTTTTTCCCCTTTGGGTTAGGCTTCCCCCACCTGCTGCCAGCATGTCTGGTGACCTCTAGATCAGCCCGTGATCAAAGAATCCAAAGTCCTGCCATTTAAACCAGTCTTTTAGCTATGAGTTGATCTGTTGATTCTTCCTATTTATCCCTTCATCCATCCCTGACTTCTGCTATAATGACCAGGAACTACCAGCCTTTTGTTTCAGAGGAGGTCAAACTGATACCCTTTTTGTTAAAATCTTGAGCAGTTTTACTCTTCTTGTGCATAGCTTTGTACCTGTGGCTGTTCCTTCTTTAAGGTGGTTATGTGTGCATAAAAGCTAGGCTGAAAAAGATGTACCAGGCAGGAGTTAATAACTTTGTAGATATGAGTATGTGTCTCTAGAATGAACATGACTGTAGTGAATATTGAAGTGTGTAACAGTCATGCAGTAGGTGCTGTGTGTATTACCCTTAGCAAATGCATATAAGTATATAGATTCATGTGGCTATGAATAGGTATAGGATGGATAAAAGTGGCTATTCTGTTAAATGTTATATGCAAGTATATGGCTATTTTTACCAAATATAATTCTTTTTTTCCTATATATAGCCTTACTAAACAACTGGCAGAACACACAGACTGGGAAAACACAGGAGAAGCTTCTGCAGGTGGTGCACAGGGCACCACCGTACTGAGCACTCCTCGCCAGGTGGGAGCTGCTGGCTTTATGTTGGGTGCACCTGCTATGGACAGAGGTAGGATCCTGAACCATGGAAGGGCTCATGAGAAAAACCACTATGGCCTTTTCTTTAGGTGGTTTGTATTGTTAAAGCTTATTGTGTTCACTGTTGACTTTAGCAGAGGCATCAAATGGAGTAGCTCAAGAAGTTTTGTGAATGTGTTTATTTGTTGCTAGTTGGCAGTGCTTCCTGTCAGACTGTGAAAGCAGTTGTGATTTGTGTGCTGCATGTCCAGAAGGTTGTTGCCTTCAGCCTGTCAGGTTGCCCATCTTTATGGGTTTTCCTATAGAAGGAGAGAAGGGAGGAAGGAACTAGATAATAGTGGTTTGGTTTTTCAGGTGTGTGCTTTTTACCTATAGATAGCCATTGAGATTTTGCAATTGGATTTTTACAAGCAGTATGTTCATCCTGAGTAGTTCATCTTTCTGTGGCTGGGAAGCAGCAGATGAGTTAGCAGGAAGATACATGTCCTGTTGATTTCCACTGAATTTGTGTGTCTTTGTTTTAATATTACTAGTTTTACCTGCCCTAAGCTCCTTTAAGTGAGTCACTTTATTTCTCAGTATCGGTTACAATTGTTTTCATGAAGGTGCTGTACAGACATATTTAGGAAAAATTGTCTTGGAAAAGTAACTTTGTAGCAATGACAGTGTCTTCGTTGCAGCATCTGTATATTGTATCTTCTTGGACATAGTTTGATTTACAATAAAAATAGTGCTTTTCTTCACCTTCCAGAAATTTTATGAAGTAAACTTTTAAAAAATCCATATTACCTTGTGATCCAGAAAAAACAATTAAATTGCCTTGTGATGAAAAGATTAACACCTTCAGTGAGTTTTTAAAATCCAGGCTGTGCTTAGGAGCTCATGTAGTGCTAGAAGAATCTTGGAAAATTAATATTTTAATATAAATGAAATGGTTTGTATTGTACTTTGCATCTCAGGCCCTACAGCGGAAGGTTTCTTGCTCTTAAGGGTGTTATATCATAACCATGTGACAAATGGGCAGCAGACAGTGTTCAAACACAGTTCATTACTCCTTTAAATATGTCAAGAAATACGAGCAAAACATGGGATATTTTTCCTCATTGACTTTTCCCAGATATGGGAATTTAATTTAGAGTGAAACTTTGTTCCTTTGACTTGGGAATAGTTGCTTTGATCTAGTTGGAGATTTTTACGGTTTCTTGATAGATTTTTTTTTTTTTATTATTATTTTTTTTGAAAGGGCTTGGTATAGGTAGTTTAATCAGCAAAATGTTACTTCCACCCAAACAGCGTGCTCTGTTATTGCTGCCTGTGCATGTAGATAATTGCTGTGGTACCACATTATAATGCCTGACAGGCCTGGGTTATTTTAAAATATGTGGCTTGAAGAATAATACTGTTGTGGTACTCCAAAACTGATTTACCCTCAGGGAAATGTTGGTTCTTGAACCATATAATTTGCCCCGTTACTTGAAAATTATACTACTAGTAATATAAGCCCCAAATATTATGGGAAATCTTTACTTCCTGTCCTCATTTGAAGAGGCATAAGTGTGAAGAGAATGTTATGTGGGTTAAGAACTTGGGAGGAAAAAGAGTATGCTCTGTTCGCAAGCTGTTTCTAGAGGGGCTTGGTTTTCTTCTAAATAGTATGAATCCTTTTCTCCTTGTGCTCGTTCTCTTAAAAGATGACCCTAGCATGTTGAGCGAGGGAGATCAGTAGCATATAGGGAACATTTATTGGCATTAATTCTGCAGTCCCTGGCTTGCACCCACAAAGCACAGGTGCATCATGGGAGTCCCTTTGATATGTTGCAGTAACAGGCTTTGAAGCCTCTGTTAGAAGAGAAGATGGGATGATTTTGACAGATCAGAGAAACACCCACTTTGGAATTCTTTCTTTTCTTTCACTCTCCTGAACTATTTTTCTTGGATCTTCAATTTTGTCCTTACTCCTTTTGCTGATTTTGCACTTGTTGAACAGTCTTCAAAATATTTTCCTCTAATGAGCGAGTCAGCATATTTTAAGAAGTTGGCTTTTGCTTATTTGAATGTTTACTTTTTGTCAGAACATGAACCTTTTTATTAATCACAGACAAGTTTGCAAACACCTCCACGTGACTGACTTCCAGCCCTAACATATTGAATGACAGACTATTGAGATTTGAAGTTGGAATTTCTTTGGCAAAAGCATAATAATGCAATTTTTCTAAAAGCAGAGATTCAGATTTCTAGTATGTCTGTGGTGGCACCCATTTTTTAGCTACTTTACTGCATATTACCATATTGCTCCTTTAGTGTTTTCCTAAAACCGATGAAAAGAAATGAGGGCTTCAGCCTGAGTTACATCATCTCACATTTTTCCTCAGGAAAATTTGTTTTATATCACATTTTAAGAAAACTGAGAAATGTAGAAAAGAACAGAAACCATCTTGAGGTCCTTTCTTTACTCTTTAGGTGTATATTTTTTTTCTATAGGAGTCCTTTTGCCACATCCATTCCTTGTATTTGTGGTAAAATCAACATGAGCAGGACTCCCTTCTGCTCTGAGACAAGTCTTATGGCCTTGTCACAAAGATATTTGGTGTTGGGTAGCTGCAATAACAGAACCACACCATTCATTGACTTAATAAATTTTTATATTTTAAGTAGGATGCGTCAAGCAGGTGGATAGGGACTTATATTCTAAAAATTCTGTTGGACAGTACACAGACATGCATGTGGACACAGACACACAATCATGACACACCAGTTAATGCACCCATTTTTGGTCCATCTGTGACCTGCCATATAGCGCTGGGGGAACAGTGTATTCATTCTGACAGCTTTTCACATTTGCATTCTGGCTGGTGGCATAGCTTCTGTATGGTCAAATCAACATAAGCAGTACTTTTTTTTCTCTTCAAAATGAGGTAGGAGGGGGCCATGTTTGCATCAGGCACCAACTGGCACAACTTTTAAGGTGAGATTATTTAAGGCAACAGGTTGCTGGGTTATGCTTTTAGCCAGGGATGAAAAACATCCTAAAACTGTAACTTGAGTGAGTGTAAATAACATAATGGCTAGAAGTTGTGTGGTGATGTGCTTAGAGCTAATATTTCCTTCCAAATTTCTGAATAGTGTATCTCCAAAGTTTAGTTGTTGACACCTAAGGATTTTTGGGATGTCTAGAGGGAGGGATTTTAAGTGTGCTGTATATATACAAAGCACTCTACAAATAGGAATTGCATTTGCAGTCTGTGCTAAACAAGTTGAGGGAAATGCAAAGTTGGCAGTAGAGTAAATTTCTGATAATCTGTTTCAGTATTTCAAAATATTGGAATATGGGTATTCTACATGGAGCAAGTAAATTTAAGTTACACTGACGCTATCCCTTAAGAGTGGAGTTCTGTGGATTGTGGTTGGTTTTGTTTCTAGCACTTATAACAGTAGACTAGGCTGATAGTCACAGTAGCTGACAGTCACCTTGCTATAGCTTTGTTTATGTACTGCTTATGTTTTCCAAATATCTGGAAATTCAGATTTATTCTGATGTCGTTTGTTTCATCTGTCCTTTCCATGCCTGTTCCTAAATGGATATAGGAATGCAACAATCTCCTAACCAGATGTCAAGAACAGAAAAATCAAGGAAAGGTATTCTGTGCAGTAGCATTTCAAATATGAAACATGTTTGGTATACAAGTATGATGTTTATCATACTATGATGTTTATTATCCTGGATGTCCCTATTTTGATAGTTCTGGCTTTATAAATTAGATTTGAGAACAGGCTTTGGGCACTTTTTATTTGTTTGCATGTTTTGCATGAGTGCTTTATTATAGCAATGAGTGTTTGTTTTGTGTCACTAGTGACAGTAAATAATTTTTTTCAAATACGTTCTTCTGTTACTCCAAAATGGAAATGGACTTCAGTTAAAGTGGAAACAAGCAATCCCCAGAGACTGTTTTTATGGATCCTATTTATATGGCAGAGCATCAAGATCTGTCTGAAAGCCTAGCTCATGAACTTCCTATTGTGCCTTCTAAACGACATTGTCACCTGGTTTTGGTCATTGCTTAAAGCTACTGTACACTGAAAGCAAAAGTTCATATAATTTGCTCAAATGTTTTGATTAATTATAACTGTACTAATTGAAAATGTAACTGAAGTCACCTGTTACGAGTTTATAACTGACTGTTCCACGCTGTCCACCCAGTTCTAAGAAGCAGATTTGTATTCAGCTTGGGAGGTTAGAGGGTACATTAGACTGTTGGTACCAAATGAGTTAACAGGAGACTGTGGTATGTAAACTAATTAATATTTTAAAATATTATGTGTTTGTAATGGCAGACATTAAAAATCAGAGATTTATTAGTCTCTGTTAGTAGTTAGTATTTTAACTGTTTTAGCTTGTCCTCACACTGGAAGTTTCAGCCTGTAAGTTTTGTCTACGTGGCATGTCTACACTGAACATGTACACTGTATTTCATGTTCAGGTCAGGAGCTGTACTCATCAAAGTTGCCACATAAACACTGTCTTTAGGACAGATAAAATTTCTATGCTCATTTGTGGTTTACTGATACTAGAGGAGATGGCTTCAGGCATGATATGCCTTTGTTTCCTTTTCCCTTTTAATGATTTTGTCCAAGATCTCAGTTTGGTTGTCTTCAGGTGACTTTATGGAAGGTCACCGATCTCTTGTTTATAAGCAACTTCATTTTGTTATGATAAATAACAAAAATTAATTATAGAGAACTTGAAAAACACTGGAATAGCTACTATGTGGAGGTTATATTTATTTGGGTTTTTACCCTTCTGTCTTGGGAATTGAAGAGCCCTTTTATTTCATCTTAGTTGTTGGTAGTTAAGAGGTGTTAGCACTCTTCAGGCTGGATTCCTGGCATTCAGATTTCATTAGTCCATCACTGATGTGCTAGAGCATACTCTCATAGAGCTTGCCAATGCCTTGTATTGGGGGAAACAGTAGATACACTTCAGGGCAGTGCTGCCATTCAAAGGGACCTTGGCAAGCTGGGTAAATGGACTGTTGGCCCCGTCTTATGAAAGTCAGCCAGGGCACGTGCCAAGTCCTGCACGTGGAAAGGACTTGCTGCAAAACATACTGGGACTGCCAGGCTGGGGAGCTGCTTTGCTGAGAAGGCCCAGAGGGTCTTGTCAGAGAATGAGCTGAGTATGAGCTAACAGGGAACCCTGGCAACTGAAAAGGTCAGCAGTGTCCTGGGCTGTGTTAAGAGCAGCACAGCCAAGAGACTAAGGAACGTGGTTGTCCACCTCTACTGGGCACTCACTGGATTGGGTCCAGCTTCCTGGGCATAATTTTAAGCCCCCAGCACAAGAGAGATTCTATGGTGAGCAAGTTCAGTGGAGTGCCGTCAAACTCATCAGGGGCAGGAATACTTGCCTTTTGAGGAGAGACTGAGGAAACTGGGCTTCTTCACCTAGAGAAGAGGTAGCTTTGAAGGGGACCTAGCAGCAGCTTCCAGTACATATGAGAAGACAAAGTCAAGTGCCTCCCATTGGTGCATGACAGGAGGCAGAAATGCAAGAGGTATAAATGGAAACAAGAGAGTTTCTAATTGGATGTGAGAAGCTTCACCATGATAAGGACAGCAATCATGATAAGCGCAGTCTCCCTCCTTGGACGTGTTCAAGACCAGACTGGATAAAGCCCTAAGTAACCTTATCTGACCTCATAGCTGAGCTTGCTTTGAGGCGGCAGTTAACTAAGAGACTTCCTGAAGTCCCTTCTGATCTGATTTATCCTACGATCCTACGTGCAAGTTGCCTTCCTAACGCTGATGAAAGCTTGGATGTAGTATAGGATGCCCTGGTTATGCCTCTCTTGTCTGTTGAATATCCTTTTTTGGTGCAGTGTAGAAGACTGCTGGTGATTCTTATAGCTGAGCATAAGCTTTGGATCTTGATTATGATTTTTGATTTTATTTACCTTTTGAGAATAATCTGTAACTGAATAGAGAAGCAGATAGCGTAGTATATAGTATAATATTATACATAATTCTACATAAAATAGTAAAATTTCTGCCCATGATTTGTACTTTTGTCTGTAATAAAGTACTTCAGAGGTTCATTTACTTACTGTCTTGCTAAAGCACCACCATTTTTTTAACTGTTTACTAACATAGCATATCATCCTATGCTATTTTTTTAGTTTAGAGATGTTTCTTAAATTTCTAACTCTTAAATAAGAGTCCAAAGGAGATATAACTCTCGTCTTTTTTTTTGTCTTTTTTTTTTTAATTCAGTATGGCTTGAAAAAGCAGTTGTTTTGGAAATGCATTCATTCGTGCTGTCTTGAGTTGAACTGACTATGCAAAGTTTCATTCTGTTACGACCTGTAGAATTGTCCATGTGAAGTGTTTATATGTACTGGTTAATTTTTAGCATGCAAAACTAATGTCAACGTGTCATTTAATGTTTGAACAGCAATAGATGACTTTTCCCAAGAAGACTCAATAAGGTGAGACTTTAAAAATACCTAACACTTACCTGAAGAATTATTTGAGAGACAAAGTACTCATTTTGTTTTGCTTTTTAAGAAGCTCTGAGAAAGAGGAGAGTGATGACAGTTGGCATACTTCTGAGGAAGAAGAACTTGATTTTACCCCCAAGGTATGGTGCCTTTAAGGAAAAATACCCTGTAAAAAGTAAGTGATTTGAAGGAAAGTTTTCTGTGGGATTAAAAAAAAAAAAATGCAATTCCAGCCAATATTGTTTTCTCCTTAGCAGTCTTTGGCCTGCCAGGCTTTCTTATGCTGTGAGTTTTCCCTAAAAGACCTGTAGCTGTGGCAGAACATGCGATAGATTTGTGGTTTGGGGCAAAAGAGCAGTAGGTGACGAGATAAACAACCACATTGTTTTCTTTGTTCTTCTTCATTTGAGTCAGATTTGCAGACCATTAAAGTTCAAAATTTACTGTTATAACTATTCTGTTCTCCAAACATTAATATTGTTTCCTGAGAATTTGATGATAAAATCCGAACTGAAAAAGAAAAAGTATTCATCAAATTCTACTGAAATTCTTCATCACCTAGTTCTCCTAGAACCTCGTCAGGTTCCTCAAGAGCGCTCAATGGACAAGTTACTCAAATGGGTTTTCTTTTCTCTTCTATGAGATGGCATTCCAACTCGCATGTAATCTCACACTGCATGTTTTCCCTCTTTTTTTTTTTTTTTTTGAATGCTCAAGTAGTATTTTTGTCAGCTACAAGCTCTAGAGCCTACTGTTTTAACTAATATTTTAAAGGATTAAGAACTTCTGCAGTGATGTCTGGAGCATCTGTTCTGTTGCGCTGGGATTCTGCAGGGATGAGGAACCTGAGTGTGGTAGTTAAACCCACTTCATAAAGTTGGAGATGCAAGCATGTTTAGTTTGAATGTGATTTCATTTTCTTGCACTGATTCAAATAGAAAAGGTGCATTATTCTGGCATGATTTTGAAATTTAGGGGTATTTTACTAAGTGTACTTGCAGGGACTAATTTAGTCTAGGGATTTAAGTCTGCATTAAGTCTAGGGATCTTAACAGTTACTTGCATGGTGCACATTTGCAAGTAAGCATCCTGAAACCACAGTCTTAAATATATCTGAATTTTAGTTAAGTATTACAAATATTGAAACCACATTTTTAGAACTGTTACGCATGTAAAGATAGTTTTGGAAACAATTTGTAGAAGGGTGCCTGCACAGTGTTTTGGGGAAAAATACTCCCTGAATTGCAAATGTGAGGGGCGTTTGGGTGGTTAGAACTGTAGCATGGAGCTAGCACCTGAGCACTATCCAAAGGGCAGCCTGATTACATTTACTGTTGAAGATCTGACATGAACAAAGGATTTGAGTTTGCTACTGTTTTAAAATAATATTTTTTGAAATTTTTTTTGCTTAAATAAATCTTTATTTACAGAAGATGCAGAAGCCCAACTTGGCACTACTAATGAATGCTTCCCAGCAGTTCTGGAAAAACAGTAAGCTGTTCAGAAAAGATTGCCTGATGTACTGATATATAAAAGTAGATTTGCTAAGTATTTTTTTTATACTACTTTTTTTTTGTTATAGTAAATGACAAAAGTAGCATTTTGAAAAGATGGCACTTTTTTTTTTTTTTCTCTGAAATCACTAAGTCATATCATCATGAAGATATTAATCCCTTCCTAAGCCTTTGTCCCCTGGTCAAGTCCTTCCTCCATCCTTTCCATTCCTTGCCTGGCTCCTTTTCCAGACATTCCTAGGTGACTCCTCTGATGTCCATTAATCTGGTAACATGCCTATTGCTATTTAAGTAACTTGTTTTGTTCACATGTGTTTTCCCTCTTCTTCATTTAAGATGATAGTGATGGTTCTAGAATTGAAAATCCTAAATCACCAAAGAAAACCCTCAAACAAAGAACCCCATCAGATAAAAACCTGAACAAAGGAGAACGTGGAGAATTGTTGAATCAAGATGTCTCGGATGCAAGCAACCTGGAAGAAGAATTGGAGGAGGAGGAGGAAGATGATGAAAATGAAAATGGAGATGATGATGAAGATTATGAGGAAGAGGAAGAGGAGGATGAAGATCTTTCTCAAGATGAAAAAGAAGAGGAAGATCTGGAAGATGAAGAGACTCAATCTAATGACATAATGGAGGAGGAGCAAAGGAGGAAAACAGAACCTAAAGAGGAAATTAATCAGAAATTGGAGTATTTTAGTAATGCTAAGTATGAAGGGGAAGCTCGGTGTGGAACTGGAGATGTCTGTGATGATGATGATAACATTAGTAAAGAACTTAATAAAAAGGTGGAGGAATCTGTTGATACTCCTGTGTCTTTTATAGCTGGGTGTTATGAAAGGTTGCAAGAAAATATAACTGCCATGTCTCCAAAGAGAATGAATAATGAAGTATCTTACAAGTCAGTACCAAAATCAGCTGTCTTTCAGAATCTAAATAATTTGCAAGAGACACAAGAAAGCTGGAACAGGAAAAGCTTGACTCAAGAGAAGTTTCACAGAAATGCTGACTCTGAAACGGCAGACTGGAAAAAAGAGATACCTCACCCTCTCACAGATAGTTGTGGTCTTAAGGAGAAAAAGTCAAGCTTTGGTGGTGTCTTTGAAAGTGGTAATAATTCTTTGTCAGCAGCAAAAACCCCAAGACTTGAAAATCAAAGACCGAGCTTTGCCAGTCTTGAATGTGTGGATGATGAAGATACTGAAGAAGAGCAAGATGAAGTAGATGATAAAGTCTGTGAAGCACCGAAACAAGGAAATGAAAACTTGTGTTTAAATAGTCATGAAGAAAATTTAAGAGCAGCATTTCACTCAAGCACCAAAGTAAGTATATAGGGATGATTCAATCACAAGGGTAGTTTTCTAAGGGTAAGAAATAGATGGTAAACTGGATTTCTGTTAATACTTGCTCTTCACATATATTCATCCTTTGATCATCTTTTTTTGATACTAGAAAATGACATGCTCCTTGGGAAAGCAGTTTCTTAGGTATAAGAATAATGCCAGGCAGTTTTTTCAATAATTTTTTCTATTAGCTACAGTGTTTTTGCAGGAAAAAGAATAGGCAGTAGACTTTTTGTGGAATTAATTAAAATTTTCTCAGTTGTATGTACAGATTTTGTCTGTGAAGACTTACTGCCATTTAGTAAAATTCAAGGTGTGATGTCTGAAAGTGAGGAAACAAAAAATAAGACTGAGATCAGGAAGCTACTTACTTTCCTTGGAGCCAAGTACAGGGAAGAAAAAGAATGTGTTACAGAATGGTTTAACTTATATGAAGGTAGAGTTACACTGATACAAGGAAGTGCTTCTCAAGGGACTTTGCAGAACCAGCGATGAGATTTATGATATTAGGCATTCCTCTTTGCTCACATAGATTCCCTTGTAAAGGCCTTTGTAAAACAAAGCTCAACAAAGTTTCCTTTTTCTCTTATACAAGAAAAGTATTTTTGAAGTTGTCGATGGATGATAGAGAAGTCGCTTGTTTCTGTTCTTTCCAGCTGTTTTGGTCTATCTCTTTTAGGAAGAATCACCTGAATGGGATGAGGAGGAGGAGGAGGAGAAGGATGACACCGGTGAAGACCTACAAACTGCAGTTGTTGAGGGTCTGAAAAATACTATTTGTAATGATAGTCATCGAGTCCATGATGCTTCAAAAGACAACACTGGTGAGAGAAATGCGTTAGTAAATTCTGATCCCAGTTCTTCCTCTATAAATATTAATACACAGCAAATGAACTGAAATTTGCTGTGAATCATAGGGGGTGTTGGCAGAGAAGGAAAATGGCTTTTGTCCTCTTCATTCATTCTTAATTGAAATTGTGGCATTGGATTCCAAAAGATGCTATATGAAGCAAGTGCCATTGTTGCTTTTGTTGCCATGTTCTCCCTGAGGCAATCCGAACAAAATTCACAGATGAAAAAGGAGGCCTAGAGTGTCTTGGGTAAGACAGTAGTATTCCCCTTTCTGGCCCATCCTCTTGCATTGAAAAGCTGTCATTGCTCTTGACAGAAGTCTGGGAAAGATTTGAGTCAAGCTGAAAGCAAGCTCTTCTGTTTCAGTGCCTCACCTTGTCCAGTTTTAAAATGTTGAAGGTCTCTCCAGTGCCACACTTGTGTGTGTTTGAAAGCATTACCAGCTCAGTCAGAGTTGAGCACTTTGGTACTCATCTCATGTCTCAGAGCAGGACCATTTGCATTGTCTGCCTCAAGAGAGTAGCTTGGTGTGGTAGATGTTACCAGAGAATGTGTAGCTGCTGATCAAATGCTTCACAGAGGGGCTGACAGAACCTGTGTATTCAAATGTTGTGCCTAGACATGCTCTTCTGTCTCTATGCATTTTACCATAAGCATTTGGCATAGTGTAAGCAGTCGGAGTTCAGGCTGGAACAAGCAGTTGCCCTCTTCTGGGTTGGGTGCCCTCACAGGTCCCCAGCTCCTTCCCACTTCTTTGTGTGTGTGTCTCCACACAAGTGAATCCTGAATCAGTTTTACTTTCTATAGAGTAGCTAAAAACAGAGAAATGAAGATAGTCTAATCTGGCTAGGAGCCCACTGAGACCAAGCCTTAGAGAAGAAATTTGGATGTTAACTTCCTGAGGTAGAAACGGGTTTTGTGCGTTTGGGGTGATTGAGCTGTAAGCCTCTACTGTATTTTTTAAATGGCATTACTTAGCCTCTGGGGAGGTGCGGGGTAACAACTCTGTCAAGGAAGATCTTTCCTGGTAGCACTACAAAGGGAGCATTGTTTCTTGGTGATGTTAGTGTGAGGATGTTTTGCATAGTGTTTCTACAGTACCTCCTGTACAGTGGAAAGTGGCAGTAAATGCCAAATTCTGGAGCTATAGCTGGAGAGCAGGTAACCTAAACTCTATAAGACAGGACTGCAGCATGCTGGAGTCTATTCCTGAATGTTATACAAACATGTGTTGGGTGTTGCTTGTACCTGTGTCACCTGTTGTGCATAGCCATCTTCTGCTGGAAAGGAGGCAAGAAAAGGTGGTGATATAAAGGAAATACCACGTTGTGGCTGGGTGCCAAGAAACCCCAAATAGCACTCGCTTCTTATTTTGTCCTCAGCAATAGAGCCACTGCTCATCTTTTTGGATGCAGGGCTTGACTGATGGGGAAAAGCAGAGTGAAATATAAACACTCAGCATCTCACCTCTTACCTTGTTTGTAGGTACCCTGCCAGCAGGGGGAGCAGAGGAAGAGGAAGATGCAGAATCACCCTGGGATTCTGAGGTACTTTCTGTGAAGAACACAGGGGTTCCCACCAGAGGAGGTGGGGAGGGA
The DNA here is from genome assembly GCA_026546715.1 of Gallinago undulata. Classification (NCBI taxonomy): domain Eukaryota; kingdom Metazoa; phylum Chordata; class Aves; order Charadriiformes; family Scolopacidae; genus Gallinago; species Gallinago undulata. The sequence goes on from JAOTQQ010000001.1 coordinate 25,911,878, forward strand.
GAGTAGAAGGAAGATCCAGAAGCGCTGCAGAGTTTGCTTTTGACTTGAGCCCTACCATTGATGAGGCTTATTTCCTCTTTTCCCGCTTCGGCAAAACGTTTGTAATTTCAAGCACCCTTGAAATACTACATGCCTAGGCCAGCTGTTCGTTTAGGATTGGGATAAAGTTAGGTCAAGCTAACAACTTGGGTCTCATAGCAACTGACCTTGAGTTTGGTTTCTAGTACTGAAGCAGAGAAGTTTCTTGCTGCTTAAAATACTCTTAAAATTCACAGGCACCGTCAGGATTGTTGCTTTTTCACCATACAGCTCTGTTCTGCTGACCTGGTTGGTGGTTGCCATTGGGGTCTGCAACCTAGACAGTTAGCTGCTACTTTTTGTAGGTGTACTTCAGCCCTTTTTGAAAGTAATGTTCAACAGCTATACCACACATGCTGTCTGTGTTTGCCCTTTTAACTCTTTCTGTCAGTGTTAAGGGGTTAGAAGAAAATGAGAAATGAGCGGGGTCTGTAGCTAACACTCTGGCTTTTCTTGTGAGGTAAAACAAACTCTTCCTCACCCCCTTCTTAAAAATATAAGACTAATTTTTTTTTTGGTCTAGGTAGCCTTAGTTTCTGTAAGCTTTACCTTGCTAGTTTTTGTTCAACACAAATCACCCTTGTGATTTGGAATAGCAATGTGTTTACTCACCACTGCAGGATTCATGCCTAGGGAACATGAGCACAAACTTCAACATCCAGATACAGGTTCACTACAAATGTTGGATCATTACAGACCTGCAGTTACTGGTTCACAACCCACATCTGGAGTTACTGTGTTAAACTGGACAGCCACAAAAGAGAATTATCAAGGTTTATCAGCTTGACAGAATAGTTTAAATAAGTTGTGAGCTCTTTTCCTAAGATCTGAAAATACACAAAACTGCTGTGGTTTTCCAGTATACTATGCCTTGATAGGGTCCTTTCAAGGACCCTATCAAAGGTTTTTGTATCTCTAATGTACTTGATACTGTGTTATGCAACTTGACTTAGCAGGGGCTTTTTGCATAGAAATGAGTTGAAAATGTGTTTCTTCCAACTCTTGATGTGTTTTAGATTATACAGACAGATTCTGAAAGCCTAAGAAAAGTATCGTCTGGTGTGTTACTCCCAGCTTCAGACAGACATGGAACATACTCGCAGATTGTTTCAGGGGAACGTGACAATGGTAACTTCACAGTGGATTAAGTGTTTGTCTGTAAGCATTTATAGGCTAAAGTGAGCTTTTATCAGTGCCTGTTTTAGGAATGCTGCTATGATGTGGGTGTGCACTATAGCAATGAAGTGCTTAGTATTTGTTAATTAACACCAGTTAACACAGAGTTTGCTGGCCACTGTGTAAAGGAAGTTGTCTTGTTTGCTTTATGTGTGTTCTTTGGACATGTTTGTATTTTATTTTTTTTTTACATTCAGGTTTTTCTTGTATAGTGATGAAAGTATATGTGGTTCAGGACTGATGTGTCTGAATGTTTAATCATTCTTGGATGATAATGCAGGTGAAGAAAGCTACCATGTGGCTAGGGATTATTTTTTTTTCCTAGCTTAATTTTTGATAACTTTCTGTTGTGCGTTGCCTAGGAGCTAAAATGTGACTTGCAAAGGGTTTCTGCCTGTGGTTTGTGACACTGTCACTTGAGCATCTTGAGCACAGGATGGCAGGGAAGTTTTGCTATTGGGGTAGAAGTCTTTTCTGATGGATTTTGCCTATAACAAATAGTTTGTCAGTCTTCCTTGAAGTATAGGTACAATAGAATGACTGAAGAAGCTCATCCAGTTTTAGTTTAGTAAGATGGAAGCATAACTTTACAAGCTCCTGGGAGCTTCTGTTGAGTAGTTTTCATGGAAGTCTACTTTGTATGTTTCTACTTAGATAAGTTTAAAATCAGTGTGAAAAAGGGATAGAAGGTGGTGATGGTAATCTTTCAAAGGTACTTCCATACTGCTAGACCACCAAGTTTACTGAAATCAAATACTATTTGGGTTTTAACGTTGGGGTTTTTTTACATTTTGCAGTGCAGCCATTCTTAGTAATATTTCATATACTTCTTTCATTCTCTGTCCCATCAATAGAAAGGAAAGTACTTCTCAATATTAAACACTTGTAGGATATTAACAGTCATAGTACTGTTGGACTGTTTTATGATCATTCATTACAATAGACCACCTTTGACTTCTGATATAATCCTTTAAAAAACAGGGTTCAGCTCTTCAAAAGGACTAAATATTTTGCTCTTGTTCATGTTCTTTTGAGCATGACCTTATTGCTTCACATGAATTGTCATAGTTCTGTGATTATTATTTTTTTTTAAATCTGAGGTGCATAATGGGAAATATGCATTGTCTATTTCTCATATAGAATGCATAGAGCAAATGCACTATGATGAGGTAAATTAAATGTTAGGTATTGTACTCTTGATGAAATAATGCTTGCAACTGATACTTAGTTGCAGAAACTACTGATGTTGAATGGAGTAAAAGATACCTTCAATTAAATAACACTTTCCAAACCGTTTTTCACCTCTAGGCTTTTCAGAGAAACCCAACAATTCCCAGGTAAGTATTTATTCATGTTGTTGACTACTTGTTGTGCTCATTAAATAGTATGTAGTTAGTTTGAATATGTTTTTTTTTTTTTATCATTGGATTGTGTCTTTCATAGCTGAAGAGTCCTGAATCTGTTCTGGAAATGAATGAAACCTCTCCTGAAAGGCAGCAGCAGAAATCAGGTAACGTTCACTTCATGTAGTTCTGGGTTTAGTTTCATAATCTTTCTGGATAGGAGTATGTAATAAAGCATATGACTTATTTCTTTTGCAGATCTATTGGAGGAATTTGGTTTAGGAGATGCAGAGGATATTGAAGGTATTCATAACACTCTTTTTGTAGTGTTCTTTTATGGATAGACATGTTGTACTTGCAAATTTTGTCCTAATATTAAATTAATGGTTCTAGCAAGGTGTTCTGAGAGCAAAAGGTCTACTGAAATATGCCTCTATTGCGGATATGTTCTCCCTCCTCTAGTCTGCTATTCAACACTATAAATACCCTTCTATGATGTAGGCTTTCTCCACCATACCTGTTGTCATTTCCCCTTTTTAGGCAGTCCTCAAGTTGGCTTTTCTTCCAATTTCTCAAAAAAACCCCACCAACCCACGCCTTCTTATTTCTCAAAAAAAACCTTCTCCTGTTATTTTGGGTTTTCTGAACACATGCTGTGGCTGATTTCAGGCTAGGGATCTGGAAGCTAAGGTGTCCAGAATCAGCAGGTGAGACAGAAAAGGTAATTCTTGGGCTCATGTTGTAGCTGCACTTCGCAGGAGTTATTACTTGCCTAGCTTTTCTTTACCTGTCTGGCAGTTGTTTTGAAACATGTAGCAAAGACATTCTTCTGAGGCTTCCCTTTCTTATTTCATAGAAGATGACCAGCAGGTTCAGAGGTAGGGGAAGGAAGCGGGGAAGAAACAAGATGGGAGGAAATGAGTGTCAGCATGTTGTCAGGAATTATCTTTTCTTGGAAACAAGGCTAAAAGTGAAGTAACTGTCTGGTCCACTGTGTATTGGAGAGAGAGGATATATGAACCTTAATGTTTTTTCACTTACTTCGTTCTAGCATATATTGATTTGCATATTTGTTAATGAGATGAGAAACAATTCCCCATTCAGGTTTTAGAGTTTCTACAATGAGCTATTGAAATTATAAACCAGAGAGAGGTGAACAGATACATCGCTGTGTAAGTGAAGTAGGTAATTGGAAATAATTTTTTAAATTATTGTAACTTCTAAATGTGGAATACAAATATTTCCAAGTTATCTGGCATCTTTGTTTCGGGTGATAAAATGCCTCCACCTTTGTTCTTTTCACAATAATCGAGATTAAACTTCTCTCTAAGAAAAATATCTCTCCTTTTCCTTTTGCTCTTTTCCTCCTCTTTCCTTTCTCTCTCTCATGTATTTGTAATGGATAAGCGACAAGAAGTCCTCTTTTGCCCTTTCTTTTACGGTGATAGTGTGTTTTGTAACTGGTGTAGAGGTTTGTTAAAAGTTGTTCAGTTAAAACACAAGGTTTGGGTTTGCCTGTATTGCACAGTAATGTGAAATGTAGCCCCATAGCGGACCAGCATGCTATATTATTCCAAACACAGAAAGTCTGTCTTTTCACAGCTGTTTCCATGTTAGCTCTTTTTCCTTTATTCATTTATGTTGTGCTTGTTTTTACCCGTGTGTTATCTTGAAAATCAGGTATATATGAAAATTTCTTTCAAACTTTTATGTTGGAATTTCACAGAATCACAGAATCTTCTAGGTTGGAAGGGACCTTAAAGATCATCTTGTCCAACCGTCAACCTAACTGAC
>JAOTQQ010000001.1:25916368-25961318 GCA_026546715.1 Gallinago undulata
AAAGAAGGCATTTAGGACTTCAGCCTTCTCCTCATCCTTGGTCACTATGTTACCTCCCTTATCCAGTAGAGGATGGATGTTCTCCTGAGTCCTCTTTTTGCTATTAATATATTTATAGAAATTGTTGAATGAGAGATTATATTTCCCATTCTATTTACTTTGTTATTGACTCATAGTAATAACTTCTTAAAACCTATTTTTGGGTCAAAATTAACTAGTGGTGTTCTCATATTTTCTGTATAGAAGAGTAGCTACTTTGCATCATAATCTGGAAAAAGTTATGTAAGACAATTTATGAGGAGGGAAATCTCAGAAGAGAGAGGTAAAGGCTAATTGGAAAGAACAATAAAAGTCATCTTCTGAAGACTTGCTAGCTAGATCTCTTGTTAGCTAGAGAACAGACAGAGTAAAAGGTGGGGATTTGCACCTTTTGTATGCACAGGGATTTCTGTGTATTTGTGTTAAGCACAAAGCCAGACTCATCTAGCACGGCTGCAGGTATCCATTAATAAAAATACATGGTAGTAATAAATGACTGGCAAAAAAATCTGGAATTTAATTTATTCTGTGATTTTTTCATTTCTTTACAAGCTTTTTTTTTTAAAAAAAATGTTCTTCAGAAGCTTCAGACTCGGGTTCTACTAGTGTTTTAACTAAAAATTTCTCCCTGTGCTAAAAGTGAAAAAGTCATGACAATGAGGAATCACCCCTCTTTCACAATGCTGACAGAAGCCAGTAAGTCGGAAAATAGATTCATGAATTACTGGTCCAAGAAGAGAAGAAAATTTACTTACAAAAGCTAATGGGAGTAGTTCCTTTTGCATTCTTTTTCTAGCCACTGGAAAAAGACTGACTGTCAGTCACTGACTAGTTACTGACATCATAAGAACAGGAATTTTGCGGATGGAAGAACATTGTTGCCCTCCATCTTTCCTGCCTCTTTCCTTGTTTGATACAGAAATTTCAAGATTGATTAAACCCTATGGAAAAGAAGTCTTATGGGCTCTGAAGGTCCTTATCTAAAGACTGAGACTTCAGATGGGGAAGGCCCATGATAGGCAAAACCGAACAGGAGTTTGAGTTGCTTTTGATGATAGCAGTATGGCACGTAATTTTAAAGTGTCTGGACTCTGAAACAGAATCCAAAACATTAAGACACCTGCATACTCTGAACAGTGTGTTGGGAAAATGCCTTGTGCTAAAATACCAAAAAATTCAAGTTTACAAAAAAAATCTAGGAAAATGCACCCACCAGTGAGTGAGGGGGGAGGTAAAGGTGGTTACTTCGCACTGTGTAACTTGAGGTTAGAATTGACCTCTGGAGACCTGTATGACTGACTGAGGAGCTTAAGTTCCCAATTCAGACATAGGAGTTATAAGCTTATATGTAATCCCCTTCAAGAAATGAAAGCTTGCAAAAGGAGTCACCTAAACCAGAAAATGCCAGAAGTGAGGTTGACCATGGTTCATTAGTACTGGACCCTTTTATATTTTTATGATGATACCTATTTTCTCCCCATCTCACTCACTTTTCTTGTAGAAAGAAGCAGTGAAGCTTTCTGTATGTAAAGGTTATTGCATAAAAACGACAAAATTATGGAGCAGAAAAGGAGATACAGAGTGATAAGGTTGAGAAGCCTCCATCACTGTTTTTAGATGCCACACTTGAACTGGGACTTATTTCTTTCTGAATATTTGATACTTCAAAGTGTTCAGTGTGCGTTCCACACAAATCATGACAATGAGTTGCTGCTTCTAAGTTGTAGAAGTATTTTGAGTTCAATTCTCAGATATAACAGAGATTCATGGTAGGCACCCCATAATGGGGAGCCAGAGTGACTGCTTCTGAGGAGTTTGTGACCTGTCCAATATTCCTTAAAAATTCTGAAAGATGAAAAGGCAGAACCCAGTTTTCAAGAGTACAAGTGAAATGTATGGATTGTGGGTTGTTTCTCAACATTTCACAAGCCTGCCTCTCAGTGTCCCATCCATCTCTTCTGCAACAGATGAGGCAGCAGTTTGACTGAAATACTCAGTCCAGATCCATGTGTGGAGACAGATTTGTTTCATGCATGGATTGAAGCTAGGGACTTAAAGATTTCAAGCCTGTAATTTTTGTTGTTTATGACTTTTTGTGCACAATGCATAGGGAAATTAAAACTGCTGGAGGAATGTAGTGCATGTCACACCATGTGTCAGAGAGAGACAGAGATCACGCACCTTTAAGAAACAGGAGTAGTTTATTTGTGACCATTTATAGTGATTTTCAATAAATTTCCTTTTAAAAGTAAAATGCCCCGAAAGAAGGGAATTCACACAGAAACATCTTAAATCTGTGTTATGATAATGTTCTCTTCAGAACCTCACAAATTTGAGAGGATCTGTTATTTTGTGTTAAGATTTTTTTCTCACAAATATGATTCAAGATGCACTCTAGGTGTAAATAAGTAGTATTAATTTATGCTTGTTATAAAAATGTGTTTTTCACTGTAGGTGAGTACTCAGGATCTACCTTTCATATGTCATCATCAGCTGAAAAACAAAACATCAAAGATGCCATTGTAAACTCTGGGGTGCAGGTATGTAAAATCAAGTATTTTGAATTAGGGTCTGAATTGGTAATTCATATTAAACGCTAAGGTAAAAAAGCTTACCAGTCAGTGAATAATGCTGAAGGGAGAGCCCTGTAGATGAAGGCTGTATTATAGTCTGAAGTAAAATTGGACACAATCATCACATTGTGTTGAATACTTGTGTTATACTGATTATTTTTATTTCCAGCTGGTTTGCTTAAATTTTGACCAGTGTTTTTCCTTTCTTACGGTGCTGAGAAACAGTGTGGTCAAATGTATTTTTTTCCCTATGCAAAATGCACATTCAAGTGAAGAGAAAGATTTGCCTATAATATCCTGATCTTTTTGATAAAACATGCCTCATTTTCCTCTCTGTAAGAGAAAGATCAAACAAAAAACCTTGACATTTGTTGACCTTTCTGGTGCTTTCTCTGGCTCTGCAAAATAGTGCTTGTTTGGCCCTGTTAATAAGTGTTTGGAAACATGGTTTTTTTTTTTTTCAGAGAGCAATCTAGAGGAGAATAAAGCAGGCATCCTGTTTGTGTTGGGCATACAAGACAAGCCTGGATAGAGGGGTCTGGAATCTTCTATAATACCTCAAGAGAGAGTAGAGCAAATTATTTCAACCCCACACTCGGGCACCATGAAAGAGGGACATGCTTAATTTTATCGGGCAGAGCACAGAACTTAAGCCTATCAGAAGGTTGTAGTAGTTGGATAATGAACTTGGGAATGAAGAGGCTGAGACAGATGGTGGCTGGCTGAGGTGCTCCTTCCTTGTTCTGAATGGAGGAGTTTTTGTAGGGTAACCAGAAAAGAGCAAGGAGTTGGATGGTTGTAGCCCATCAGGATACCAAGACTGCATGCCCTATTTAGAAGGCACTACTATTTAAGGAGGCATGTGGGGAGGGAGCAGTGAGAACTGTTGAGGAACAGGGAATGGGGTTAGGGACATGAGGAGACTGGTTGGGTTAGAGACATGATATGGTTTTCATACAAGCTTGGGTTCCTGATTTTTGAGATGAGAGGAGGAATGGACAGGTTTCCCTAATAAGTGCTTTTCTTTGAAGCTTGGAGTGGAATTTAATATTTCTGAATATTGGGTGAAGAAGTAGTCCTTAGTTAATTCTCCGTGTGGTGGACAGTAAAAAGCTTGTCATGTTTGTTCACATTGTATTCGCTTAGCTGGCAGCAGACTGTAAAATGCCAGACAGTAGATAACAGTAGAGGAAGGAGGGTGAGATAATGTAGGAAGTTGTAATGAAAAATGGTATTAAAGCAATAAAACATGAAAAAAAAAATTGCTTTGTGACAAAAGCAGGCATGCTAAAAGGTAAAAGCATGATTCTCGGGTATAGAGAAATCTAATCCAAGAAAAGCTGTTGTCTCTGAAGTCCATCCGTTTTTTAAGGAAATGATGACTCAGTGAGCCTTTAATTTAGTATCTCTTGATTTTTATTATGAAAATAGTTTTCAAAATGTCATATTTCTGTGCTTTCTTTTATATGATAGGATGAGTTTGCAACAGAAATTACCTAGGTTAACTGTAACGTCCTTTTTCTTGGTAATCTTTCTGTCTGTACCTGCTTACTTAAGGATAAATATATTTTAGAAACTACCAACTTGATAGGAAAAACGGCACATGAAAATCAGACCGACACAGCAGAAATTTCACATCAGGAAGCCCTAGGAGAAAATGAGGAATTGCACAGTGCTGACGAGCACTTAAGCCCAAAACCTTGGGAAGAAAGATATGAAAGAATGTGGGTTGAAAATGAGAAAAGGGAATTGAAAACAAATTTTAAAAGCATTACAGCAGAGCTGAAGCAGCTTTTTGGTGAAATTAATGAAACTGAGAAAACTGCGTCCCTTGTGGGAGGAATGTCAGAAGGTGGCTTCAGTGAAGAATTGAAGAGTACTCGTGTTGTTTCATTTCTTGTGACAGAGTCAAGTAATAAGTTAGAAAGTAAAGGTGAATCTGGAGATATTAAACCTATGCTAGGTGGAAGAGTACCCAAAATGGAAATTGTAATTCCGAGTCTTAGTGTCCTTCCTGATCAAAATAACTTAAACATGGAAGATACCTGGAATACAGATGAAGAAAATAGCACAAACGATACAGATAATACAAAGGTGCCTCTAGCAAAAGGAGAGAAAAAGAAAATGCCTACTATGGAAATGGAAGAGAATGAAAATGATAGTAGTAGAAATGTAGAAGGAAGTCCTAAATACTCCCTGAGACATAGCTTAAAAACAAGTATTTTGGATGACATTTCTAATATTCTTCCTGAAACAAGACCTGTTTCTACAAGTGATGAAAATGCACTTCTTACAACAGAAAGGAAATTTGGAAAAGACTCTGGATTTAATGGTGATGTTCTCAGGGACTGCCTTATCGACAATAATAAACTAGGAGAAACAGAAATTGAAAGTCTTTTTGCAAATGCTCAGCAATCATGTGGCATGCTGAAGAGGAATATTGATGAAGAACTAAAACAAGATATGGAAAGATTTAAGAGTAAGGTAGGAATGCTGCAAATAGTATTCCTGGCTTTGGAGAAAGAGAAGGTACAGCTGCAAAAAGAGGTAGAAGTTCACCTACTACTCCTTATTCTTTAGTCTTTCTCCATATCAATGGTCCTGTTCACTTTAGCTATTCATCATTAAGGGAAGATGCTTAGTGCAAATCGGGTTTTGTTTTAATGGAAATATATTACTTATGAATAAAGAGAGCAGTGGAGAGTTGTCCTTTTCCACATTTTTGGAAAGCACAGAATGCATTATTGTTCTAGTTTAACAATAGGTGGCACTCAGTTCCAGTGTAAGTAGTTATCACTTCATTGCCATAAAAAGAAATGCACGCAATTACATCAGTTCTTATTCTGAATCAAAGAATGAAAATAGCTTCTGAACAGGGTCTTGACTGATCTATTAATTTGCTGTGATTTCTGCATGGTGTGTCTTCATTGCCCTTCACTAAAATTCCTGTTTGCTGTGAAAAAAATTCTGCTTGTTGATTTAGGATCTTTTTTTTTTTTTTTTTTCTTCCCACCACCCTCCATTCCCCAAAACACTTCCACTTGATTATTTTTTTTTCTGTGTTTACAACTAGTATTGTGCAGTCTTTCTAACTCTTTGTCCATTAGTAATGCTTTCACTTTTTTCTTGGTCGTGTTTTAAGATACACTATTGTTTTCTTTCTAAGGGCTATGGGGTTTTTTTATATATTTAATAATGAGTGAATTCAAAGTACTTTCAATGACTTAATACAATTTTATAGTGTAATTTTGTGGATATGCCTCTCTATATGAATTAACTTTTTTTTTTTTCACTTTATATTATTTCAGAGGTAAACCCTGAATTATACAATCTTGGATATTGTGTTTCTCTCTTATAGAAATACTGATAAATATATAAAGCTTAACTTTCTTTTTGTAGGTTGAGAAGGAAAAAAGCAAACAAATATGTTTCAAAACGCAGGCGGTGGCTGAACAGGAAGATCTTGATAAATTAAATACACCATCCGGTGATGTTACTGATCTGCAAATGAAACAAAAGCCTGCTCTAAGGAAGAATGACAATTTGAAAATGGGGAATGAAAGCCTTGTAGAAGAAAAAGACAATAAGAATTTTCCATCTGAAGAGAGATCAAAATTTATTAAAATGCCGATGAAAGGGTAAACTTAGGAAATAATCTCTAATTCTTATTTGTAGTACTTCTTAAGTATTTTTTAGGTTTTCTAATATTGTAGTAGTTGCTGAAAGCCATACTAGGTAGTGCACTGCTTCTCAAATATTTAAGAAAAACAAAATCTTTAGAAAAAATAAGCTCATAATGGAGGTTAAAATTTACTGCCTGCTTAAAAAAAAAAAAAGTACTGTGGATTTCCTTCTTTGTCAGTACTAAGGCAAAACTCATCTTCAAAACCAGAGTTCAAGACTGGAAAAGAGCAGTTATTTTTGTAGGAAATGACTATCCAAAAAAGAAAAGTAGGAACTTGCAGTTTACTTTGCTTTCTCCCTTCTCTGGGTGATTTTAGTGATCTCCAAGTAGTTGGTGTTTTCCTTTTCATTAAGTTTAGATGGTCTTTGTCAGGAAAAGGGAGCAAGTGATGTTACTAAACCAATGTCAAAAGTCTGAAGAAGGCACAAATATTTTTATGTAACGCTAAGCAGAAGTTTTTTCTTGTCTGTCCTCAAAGGAATCTGTGCTCTAGATAATTCCTCAAATGGGAATATTAGATATGTTCCAGTTTACTTGAATTTAGCTCAGATTCTGCATTTTCCCTTTTGTCCCTAGGAGGTTTTGTAAATACTAGGGTATCTTCCATAATCTTAAGAGTCAAGTCCATGTTTTATCATAGATATTTTTCCTTAGTTGTTTCTGGACTTTGTCTTAACTATGTCTGTTTCACAGAAAATTTTTCTGTAAAGCTGTTAAACTGGTGATGGTGTTGTTTTTTTTTTTTTTTCTTTTCTATTTAATGTAGTAAATTTGCCCTGAAAGTCAAAGTTGCAAAGAAAAATAGAAGACAAACTTCAAAGCAGAAGGTTAATCAGCAAATGAACTCTTCCAGTGAGAATCATTTTCAAGTACGGGATGATAACACTGAAAGTGAAACATCTCAAGATGAAGAAAGGTACTGAATATAAGTAATGATATAAATCAAACTTGCATTGTGATAAAAATTGACCTGAAAGATAAAGGTAAGTTTTGTAAACCTGATGTGAACAATGATTCTTGTTCTTTCATGTGACAACACCACCCGATGGCCTTTGTATTCAAAAATACTTCCATTTGGCTCAGAGTGCTTTGAACATACTAGCAAAGTTAATAAGGTCAGATGTGAGCGAATTCTTAGTAACTACCTGAGTGTGGGCATGTGCATAAATATATAATATATTTTATAAGGAAAGGGTAGAGACTTATAAAAGATCAAAATTGCTCTTTCACTGCAGGCATTTCAGGTTTTTCTGCCTTTTTGTTTTTTAATCCCAGCTGTGTCCCCTCCTGACTTCTTGCCTACCCCAAACTTACTTGTGTGGGAGGCAAAGTGAGAAACAGTAGGTGTTGCCACTGTACAAGCACTGTTCAGCATTCGCTAAAATATCGGTTTGTTATCACCACTGTTTTGGTCAGAAATGTAACATGCAGCACTGTGTGAGATGCTATGAAGAAAATTAATTCAGTCCCAGCTAGGCCCAGTACACTAGAGAATCCACAATTATGGTTCTTTGACCTGTAAGAGGAGGATTCTCAATACTGAGAGTTAAACCTCTAGTATTAAACAGGGAATGCACATAACTCTGTGTCTGTGTATCTGCATATCTGTAGCTGTAAGATTCCTGTAAGAGAAGTAAGAGTGCAGAAAGCAATTATTTCAACTACTTGCTTAATATCTTGTGGAAAAAACAGCCTTCCAATAGACGTAATAGAACATAGTTTCTTCAGTCATCAACTATATCTAACAAGATTTTTATATTAAATTTGAGTTTAATTAACTTCTGAAATTCAGTTTTCAGATCAACTTTAGATATTGTTCATAATGTGATATAGGAATTCCAGTTCTGAAATATATTTCCGTTTTCCAGGCCTGCAGCAAAAACAGGGAGTGAAAAGAACAAGGTACTGTAAAACTAGTTTTTTGATAAATACTTTGTAAAAGCTTTTAATCGCTTAGATGGGAACAGCATTTATGTAGTGGTCAACCAGAGGCACAAAATTGCCGTTAGTATGCAGCTTTATCATATTTCAGCTAAATCTATGGGCTGTGAATGAGAGAATGAAACATTCATGCATTTGTAATGATCTATAATACTATATAGTTGTAAATAGAAAATACTGTATTTTTTGTAGGTCAGGATACAAATGGATGTAACTGATGACCTTGATTTAACTCACTCATCTGACACAACTTCAGAGGATGTCGAATTGCCAACTTCAACCTACAGAGAGGCCATGCTGCTGTTAGAACAGCTTAGTGTGGATCATACAGGTATGTTTTCAGGTCACTTTGTCTTCCGCTGTTACAAGTCTCTCTTTTAAAACATGAGTTTTTTGTCTGCAATCCTAGGTATTTTAGTTCTGTTTTTCAATCTAATATTTCTTTATGATTAGAGATCCCCTGTGAAAGATGTGAAATTATCTCACCTAACCTTAGATGCCTGCATGTATTGTCTGCTAACATGCCTTACTTTACCATTGGTTCTTTGTCTAGTCAGAGCTGGAGAAGCAGGTTCTTGCAAAGTACAGTTCAGCTCCCTCTAGTGCGGTCATCAAAAGTTAGCAAGAGCTTCTTTTTCCTCTTTGTATCCCCTCAATAGCTAATGACAAATAGTGCAGCAAAATTATGGCTTTGCTTAAATATATATATATAAATCAACTGTCATAAGATCATAGAATCATCTGGGTTGGAAAGGGACCTAAAGATCATCGAGTTCCAACCCCCCTGCCATGGGCAAGGACACCTCCCACTACACCAGGTTGCTCAAAGCCCCATCCAGCCTGGCCTTGAAGATGCTTGCATATATACACAAAACCTTATATAAACATAAGCATTACTCACTGTGTTCAACAAACTATCCTAAAATTTCATTAGGCAAGGGTTAATCATGGCCAAAGGCTAAAATCCCACCCAGCTGCTCTCTTGCTGCCCCTACTCAACAGGACAAAATAGGATGAAAAAGCTTGAGGACCAATAGAAAGGCAGGGCTGTCACAGGCAAAACAGACTCCAGCTGGGGAAACTTAATTTGTTACCAGTTTAACTAGATTTGAATAGTGAGAAACAAAGACAGAAAAAATTAAAAGAACACCTTCCCCACCGCCCCATTGTCCAGTTCAGCTTCACTCCCTACTCCCCTTCCCAAGCAGCACAGGGAGGTTGGAGTCCCCAGTCAGGACATCACAATTTCCCTCTGCCACTCCTTCCTCACACTTTTCCCCTTCTCTGGCATGAGTCCTTCCATGGCCTGCAGTCCTTCAGGGAAAATCTTCTCCAGCCTGGCCTCTACGTGGGCTACAGGTCCTTCTGGGAATATCCACCTGCTCTGGCATGGGGTTTTCCACAGCCCATCACTGTGGATATCTGCTCCTTCATGGTCCTCTCCAGGGACTGGAAAGTATTTGTGCATATGTGCAGCTTTGTGTCTTTTCTATCTCAAAATAGGTTCTACTGTTTTGTTGAAAATTCAAAACATACTTCTTGAATATGAACAGCTAATAGAACATGAAAGAAATAGGTACACAGCTGCCTGGAGAGAAGTAAAGAAATTAGAAAGTGAAAAGGAGTCATCACAATTAATAGCAGAAGAGACTCAAGATTTGAAATCCATGTTGGCTCATCAAGAAGTGGAATGGAAAAGTGATATCGAAAACCTTAAGTATGTAACCTTGCATTCCGATAATGCCTTCTCTTGTCAGTGTTCATGTTCCAGAACATGGCACAAGTGATAAAATGAGCAGTTTCCCGTCTTTTGGGTCTGGGATTTTTGATTCCCATGGGCAAGTTATGCTATAAAGGGCATAATGTCAGGGTGGAAAAAATGCTTGGATCTTAGCCCTGTGTAAGATCTTTTGGTTGTTTTAACTTCTTATTTTTAAAAACAAACAAACAAACAAAAAAAACAGTTCTAACTTATTCTGGATTTGACTAAAGCTGTTTTTCAGAATTCTCAAATATCTGTCAATTACAAAGACTTAGTATTTTCATTCTAAATAAATTCTCAAGACAATATTAAGTTTACACTTGTAAAAGCTATGCTTTTTTTGTGAAATTACAATAAAATTATGTGTAAAAATCTTTCCTTACCATAGAAACCATTCAAATACTGTCAGTCTTTCAAATAATTTATTAGTGGTTGCTGATACTTTAGTAAAGTTGACATTCCCTAAGGCTTTCATTATAAAATAGCTTCAAAATTAAATTGCTGTTGTTTCTCCCAGATGTAGATCCATTGAGGTTTAAAGCTATTTTTAATTGTATTAAGCTTAAACCCTATGCATTTCTGAATCTTTTTTGAACAATGACCTCATTCTTTAGTAAATAAAAACTGCTTGCTTTTCCTATGGTCAGCAAATGTTTCAGATTTATAGAAGGCTTGCTAAAAAAATTATTGGTTCTGTCACAGGTAAGGGTTGTGCTACTTCATCAGTATTACCTGCAGTCACTGAATCCATAATATATAGGCAATGCTCAGCATATTATGGAAATGTATATTAAGCGTAGTAAAGTTTCTGGTGCTTTGATCTGATAAGACAAAGAATTCTTTTTGAATGAAGTGTCTGTAATATGAAGATTATTTTTTTTTAATTATAGAAATGTGCATACTACTATACATTTACCTATGTAAACTTACAAATAAATGATAAATCTTTAGCTTATTTTATTTCTGTACACTTAGTTTATTTCTGTATCTTGTACAACTGATACTGTGGATAATGGAGAGAAGTTAGGATTCTTTTAAAAGTTAATAAATTACAGTAAAAATAAAAAAAATAAAAAGATTTAACATTTTTATGGTTTGTGTTGTCTCATAATGTGGAAAGTCCACTTTATATATCAGTGATTTAGTCTCTCATTCTGTTAATTCTCAGATTTACTTTGAAACAAGAAGAGGAGAAGAGGCTCAGAGTTGAAACACTGTATGAGAAAACACGAGAGAAACTCAGAGGGAAAGAAGATCAATATTGTAAAGAGGTGGAGGAGAAACAGCAACTTGAGTTACGTTCAAGGAATTTAGAAATGGAGTTAATAGCATTGAGAAAGCTCTTGAAACAGGTATATTAAATAGTGAGCTAAACAGTTGTCATCTTATTTTCTTTTTCTTTTAATTGACATTGTATTCCAGTATGCCTAAAGAAAGAGCTACTTTGTTCATGGATAACTGTTGTGAAATTTTGAGGGTAGCTGAGAACAGTTGGTTCACAAATGGTCTGTTCCTTTTTCTTTTTTTATCCCCTTTCTTTGCAAGTTCGTGATTCCTTTTCTCCTTTTTCAAAATGTAAGCTTCATTTTCCTTTCAGGCAAAACCTGACTTTGAGTTATTTTTCTAAATTACTACAGAACTTTCTGTATTTCTTAATTTTTCAGAAGAAAATTAAACTTATTTATAGTTGGATTATCATAATTGTGGGGAAGCAAAAATATTTGCAAGAATACAAAGGAGTATGGGAAGATATTTCTGGCTCTGATTTTTCTGAAGATGCAAGTAGTTTAATTGTATTACTGTAGGTTGAAGAAGAGCGTGATGAAACACAGAGACAGCTTTCTCAGGAAAAGAGTGCCAGAGCCCTGCAAGAAGGAATTTTGAACAACCACCTCTGGAGACAAAAGGAACTAGAAGAAGAGACAAGAAGAACTATAGAAAAAAACTCAGATGTAAGCAATTTTTTTTCCTTATTAACTAAATTTCACCATATTTGTTCTAAAGTCATAATAAATCTTGTATAACTCTTTTCTGCTTTTTGATGGATTATTTACAGTTTGTCAATGTAACTGAACTGTGTAAATACCTTTTCTGTTTTCCCTTAAGTCTTAAAAAGTTCTGGACAGCAACATCAGTCCTGTATGTACCTGAATTGCATGTGCAAGTAGGAACCTAATAGAAAACACTATTTACACCATTTTCTTAAGCTGTTATCTTTCATTTCATAGACATTTTATCATCACTTTTTAAGATTTATAGCAGTGAAACACCTAGCTCCATGTCAAGGGTGACCAGGAAGTTGGTTGACACTGACTCTTGATGTTCCCAGTACTTCTTTGTTTAATCACTTATTCCCTTATCAAACTTACTTCAAGTATGCCTTTCTTTTTCACCTTCACATACTAACGTTTTATGAAGGAATATCAGCAATGAATTAAACTCTCTGTAGGAGTTGGAATAATTGGAAGAGAAAAAAGCAATCATAAATACTATATTAAAAAAAATCTTGAAAATATTTTACTGAACTTACTAAGAATATGCAGTTCTGGAAGAATCATTTGTTCTTGGCTGTGCTGCCCACTAAACATAGGGGTTTTGTGGAAATATGGAAACTTTTGTGGAAACAAGTTATATATATAATGAACAGGAAATATACAAGACTTGCATTCCAGGGATGATTGAGTTGCATCGTATTTTGATTGAGTTGCATAGAAAAGGATGTGTTAAGAAGACACTTGAGAAGGAAAATGCCTTTTTAGCCTTGTTTTTACCCTATTTGTAACAGCAAAATTAACCTTAAAGGCATGCACATACAAGAAAGCACTGTCATTTTAAAAGCTTTATACTTGATATATTTAATTTTATTATTTGTTTGCTGGTTTAAGAACAAAAATAACCAAAGGCATTGTATATTTGGGATGTTCATTTAGGTCTTAAGAGTGTGTTACACTTCTGTTGTATGCATACATTGTACATGTGTATGGGCTCATAGAGTAGCTTATGTTCTACCTGAAATTTCACTCTCATCTTTGAAGTCATGTTTCGATACTAGAAATGTTGAAATGCATTTTAGTGATGAAGTGTTCTTGTAGAATCATTTCCCAACTGGCTATTTATTCATGTTCCCTGTCATTCAGGAATCTGACACTGAGAGAGAAAAGGACCTGTTGTACAAAAATCAGTCACTACAAGATGAGATTGCTGTACTAAGACTGGAACTTGATCAAGTAAAACTTAGGCACCAGGAGGAAAAAGGGAAGTATTTAGAGGAAAATGAGACCTTGAAAGAAAAAAATGAAGATCTCAAAAAGGAACTTAAACTGAATGAGGAAGCTTTAACACAAACAGTTATTCAGTACAATGGGCAGCTGAACTTACTGAAGACAGAATCTGCAGTGCTAACTTCCAAACTTGAGCAGACAAAAGAAAGCAAAGACAGACTAGAAATAGAAATTGAATCATTTCGTTCCCGCCTGAACGCTACTGTTCAAGAACTTGAACGTCATCAGTCGTCAAAAAGTGACGTTGAACGAACATTTCAGAGAGAACGTGATGAATGGCTTCGCTTGCAAGACAAGCTCCGTCATGACCTCTCTGATGCGCAAGAAACCAACAAAAGCTTGTCTCAGCAGCTGAGTAAAGCTGAAAGCAAAGCTAATAGTCTAGAAAATGAGCTTCATCAGTCGAAACAAACACTCAGAGAGAAAACATTGCTTTTAGAAATGACACAGAAAGAATTAAGTCAGGCCCAGTGTAAGGCAAAAGAATATGATCATGCTCGACAACTTGAGAAGGATCAAGTCAGCAAATTTATAATCAAGCAGGAATCCATGCAGGAGCGATTGGCCCAGCTCCAGAGTGAAAACCTTTTACTCCGTCAGCAACTGGAAGATATGCAGAACAAGGGGATCATCAAAGAAAAAGTAGTGAATGATGTGCAGGACCGGTTTAATGATATTTTCAACAAACTCAGAGCTGATACTGAAAAGCAAGTTTACCTAGTGGAAGAGAGGAACAAGGAGTTAAATTCCAAGTGTACTGATTTAAGAGAACAAGTCTTTAAATACGAGACTGATAAAGTAGAAAGAGAGGTAAAGTATACACGTAGAACAATGTAAACTTTGTCAGTTCTTGAAATTATTTTATGTTTCCAAGATGGACCAGGTATAAGTTATATGCATGGAAGCAAATAATGCTGATTTGTTCTGGTTTTCCTGTTTCTGTTGGAATTTTGGAAGGTTTTATCTGTATCGGGATGTTACTGCTCAGATCCAAGCAGAGAACAGAAAAAAGTGTCCAAATCTAAGCTGTTATCAAGAAAGGTGATTCTTCTCTAGAACTTTTTTCATCTTTTCCTTGGTTCATTTTGCTGCCCTGCAGAATAGTTTTATATATTTGATGGCTTTTATGTATATATTGCACTGATGACACAAGAGTGGGATAAAATGAAGAGTCATCCAATATGCGAGGGTTGAGAAATGAAGATGCGGACAAGTGAAGTGATGAGGTTTATATTAAGTGAAGTGAGGTTTATATTAAGCTCCTACAGAGAAAAAAAAAAATCACTTCTCCATAAGTTGCTATCAAAATTGAAGAGCATTGGTAGTGTCTAGGAGTTAATTTATGTCTGAATTTTGGGACTTCTAGGGGTCCTTTCTGTTCCTTGAGAAGTTCATTTTGGACACTGACCTAAGGTTTCTTTTCTCTAGTTTATGATGTGTAGCCATATTTAAATGTGGTTGGTTTTTTTTTTTTGTGGCTCTGAGGTAGACTAACTAAACTGGTTTTTTTGGGTTTTTTTTTTTTTTTTTTTTTTTTCAAATTCACACAGTACACGAGTATGAAACATGCTCCTGTGCAGAGCACTAGCTTAACTTTGTTACTCAAACATGCATGAACCAAGTATTGCTTCCATTTTTGCCTGTATGTGGTTTTTGTCAAGAAAAAGAGTGGAAGAGAATAAAGGCAGGGGTACAATTGAGCAGTAGGCAGACAGTTGAAAAAGCTATAGGTAATGGGAGAATACATTGTTATATGAGTATGTGTCAGCTGACATAGGTGGGATGCAGGAACAACCCCAAAAGCCCAGAATGCAAAGAGTAAATTTAATCTGGATACCTTGTGAACCAGGGTATCTCTGAAGCAGGACCTGGGCAGAGGCATGCAATAGGGAACGCAGGCACTGTGGAGCTTGGTCCTTGCTAGAGAGTCCAAACTTCTGTTCTCACCTATATATCAGGCATTCAAGCAGGCATAGTTTTCTGCTTTGATCTGCTCCAACAGCAGGGCAGGCACCTTGAGCATGTTCTCTGAGTCTGTCACAGGCTTATGTTACCTGAGTGCAGATGTTCTGCTTGTCAAGCACACAAGACTAAACAATGATTAGTGTGATATATGTGTTTTCCAATACCCCACATGCAACTCACTTGAGCATTCTTACAGTCCACCTCACCGATCTTCCATTACTTTCCCAAAGAGTAAGTAGGATCTTCTCTATTGACAGAGTATTCTACCAAGTCCAGGTAGAGCAATGATGTAAAGGTTGCCTTACCCATTTTGTTTAATTTTCCTTTACTTTCTGGAAAACAGGAACTAATCACATTCAGTATTTAAACACTCAGGTGTAAGGTTTGCCTCCCTTAATGATTTGAACAGTTATTTAAATTCATGTTTCCTTCTTCATAACAAATCCAGAATCTTTGAGTGAGGTAAATGTCTGCATGTGTCAGATAACCACCTTATTCTTCATTTGTCAATTACTTTGCCAAGAGGAGGAGAAATCCAGGAATGCTGTCAATATATATATATATATATATATATATTATATATATATAGTGTGTGAACCATCCAGATTTTTGTAAAACTAATCTGTCAGCGTAAAGGCAGTTGTTAGTCTAAAATGAACTTGGTAAGAAGACTACAAGAGGATGGGATTCAACATATACTTAAAAGTGTGTGTCAAAAGAGCTTTCAGACATATGTATTCATTTAATTTGTATAATGGAAGAGTAGAACAAGAAAAAATCTAATACTAAGGTCCTGCCATCAGAGTAATATCTGCAGTCAAACTATGGTTTTTACATCACAACAGATTTGTTTGGTTTTCATTAGAAAAAAAAAAGATACAATTGCAGTGTGTACTTATGTATTGTTCCAAGAATAATAATAATACTACTTTAGCCTTTTTTATGTATTAGGAAACAGAAATCCTCATGAGTAGTAGCTGCTGATAGTTTGGAGGTGCTCAGCTGAGAAAGATGAAGAGAGGTCATTGTGTAGATGCCTGCTGCGGGCAGGCAAAATTTGATACCTTTGAGTTCAATCCAAACACAGTGCTAATTGTATAACCAAGTGAGTTAAAGTAAAGGCATCGTTCATGTTCTTCCAACTTTCTTCATGCTTTTAACTGTTTCATTAGGGCATGATCAGACAGCTGCAGCAGGAGCTTGCCGATGCTCTTAAAAAGCAATCAATGTCAGAAGCTTCACTTGAAGTTACTACGCGCTACCGCAGTGATCTGGAGGAAGACAAGTTGCGCTTACAAAAGGAATTGGAAAAGGTTAAAACCAAGGTACATAATGTCTGTAATTACATGAATAAATCTGAGGGCGGCTGTTGAAAGCAGGAGCAAATGTCCTAAAACCCTAGAAAAAACTTCAACGGGATATATTTAATGATGCATGAATGAATTGCAGTGATTTATAAACTTGGTGTCCATGTCTTTGAGGAGAAGCCTGAACTTTTAAATTTGCATTTTCAACAGAGGAACAAACAAGTGGATATAAAGAGTGTTAAGAGTCACTTGAAATGTTAGGAGAGGCAGTGTCAGTACTTGGAACTGTTCTATAGGAAATCAATGTAGAATGGGAGAGGCCAGTAAAAAGGATCATGAGGTAAGAGAGTTTATGTTCAAGTAGAAATGAAAGTTTGAATGTACTTGAAATGATTACAGTTCTTTGAGTAGAGGGTATGCACAGATACATGCAGTACCCTAATTCTTCAGCAGCAGTTGACTCCTCTATTAAAGCTCACCTGACTTCTGTGGATTCTTACTGTGATTTTACAGCTGCGGGAGTTGGAAGAACAGCATCTTCAGTCTGAGCATTGTGTTAATGACTTGAAGACTGCCTTGGATAATAAGGAAAGAGAAGTAGTAGCTTCTTCCCAGAAACTGCAGGACCTCCTGTTGGCATCCTCTGGGACTAATACTACTGTAAAACAACTGGAAGAACATGTGCAACGGTAAGAGAATAGTGAAGCAAGGTGAGGTTTGCCTTTTGGGATTGTGTTAAAACAATAGGATAGCTTTATTGCATCACAGCAAGTTAATACATGATTTTGAAGGATGCTTTTGTTTCAGATTATATTATTTCACACCATATTGTGGTGTGATTTTTTTTCATTTTTTAATTGTTGCTC
Organism: Gallinago undulata; assembly: GCA_026546715.1. Classification (NCBI taxonomy): domain Eukaryota; kingdom Metazoa; phylum Chordata; class Aves; order Charadriiformes; family Scolopacidae; genus Gallinago; species Gallinago undulata. The sequence goes on from JAOTQQ010000001.1 coordinate 25,933,788, forward strand.
TAGTAGGTTTCCATAATAAAACCTGTATTTCTTTTTAAGCCTTGAAATTGAAAATGCCAGGTTGGAAGCCACAGTCCAGCAGCAAAGCAATAGGATTGAAACCCTTCAGAGAGACCTGCAAGCCTCTGCCTCAGTAAGCTGGTCATAAACTTCCATTTTTGTGAGCTCCTCAGCCTAGTTAGCTGTTTCTGTGTCATGGTTTAACCCCAGACAGCAATTAGCACCATGCAAGCCACTCAGTCACTGCCAACTTTCCATGCCCCCTTTGAAGGACAGGGAGAAGGGGGGGAGGGAATGAAAGTGAAGGGGAAAAAATGTAAAAACTGGTGAGTTGGGATAAATACAGTTTAATAGAACAATAAAGGAAAAGAGAAATAACAAAATGACACAAGTCACTGTCGCTGCCCAGTGAATTGTCACCATCGCAAACAATGGTCATGGACAACCACCCAGCCAACCTCATTTGTATACTGAGCATGTCATCTATGGTACGGAATATTCTATTGGCCATTCCATTGTTCTGTCTGCATTTCTTCTCAGCTTCTACGGAAAGCTGAAAGGAGTCCTTGAAAAGCTTAAAGATCACCTATCAATGTATTGTTGACATTCCTTTCACATGTTAATCACTAGAAAGAAAATTAGCTTTCCCAGCTGAAACCAGGATTCTGTGACCAAATTTTTAGATGAGGTTTTCCTGGACAACCTTGGTTCCTGTGTTCTACTGAATAAAGGCTGCTTGGACTGCAGCCTGCTTCATTCCCCAACTTTCCCGTTTTGAGAGTTTTGCCATGCTACTGTAGCAAGTCCTGCCTAATGCTCTAAAAGGTGTAACTGTTGTCTGCTTTAGACCTGTTGTGACATCAGATGCTGTTTCAGACACTTGTTTCAATGTGTATCATTAAAGCCAGTCATTGAGTTACCTCCTGGATATTCCACAGGAGGGATACTGATGCCAAGCACTTTGTGCTGGAGGCCTGACTGGCATCCAGCAGACTGGAATAAAATGTTCCCCAGAGCTTTTGTTGTGCAGAATTGCTTATCCTTTGGCCATCTAGGAGGTGTGTGTGTGTGTCTATCTATATCTATATGTCTATCACTATGCAGTGATTAAACTCAGATAAGGTGCCTATATCCGTGGCCTATATCAAGCAAATTATTTTTGTGTTGTAACCAGTGAACTAGGGTTCTTGTTACAACTGTAGTTGTTAACTAGTGCTGAAGAGATTTTGAAAATAACTACATGTGACAGTTGAGCTTTGTGAACTGACAAGAGAAGAGGAAAGGCAGTCACGATGTTGGTCCTCTCCCTTTGGTTAACAGGGCATGGTTTTCAAATGTACAATGCATGGAAAAGCTACTCCTGCCTGTTTCAGTGAAGATTCTTTCTATCTCACATAGTGTTTTCTTGCCCTGAAGAAAACAGCAGAGGTGATGATTGCTAACAGTTTTCCAGTGGCAGCAAACTAAGCCATTTTGATCATCAGTGCTGAGGGTAAATGCTAGGGAACTAAAGAGCTGAAGAGGCATATGTAATTTTTTTTTATTTATTTATTTTTTAACGAGGCATAAATTTTAGTCTGGAAAGCCATAGTTTGTCTTCTTGCTTTTTTCAATGTTTCTGTAGGTTCATAACCGCCTAGAAGACTTGATAACCAGCTTGCAGACAACACAGGCAGCTGCAGAGGACCACCACCATAAGCAGGTACATGACTGGCTTCTGTGAATGACTGCTTTATTCTTTGAATTTTTTGTGTGCAGGTAATTGGTGAAAAGATCAGGTGGGCTGTGTAGGCACAGTTCGGGTGACAAATACCCTTCTGGTTTTAGGGTAAGGCACCCTCAAGTAAAAAGTCTGCAAATTTTCTCATTCCTCTACTGCTGTGTTTTGTGTCTGTGTTATGGTGAGCAAGATACTTCCACTCATCAGTGTAATTTATCTGATGAATTCTCTTCCCCATCCCACCAGGGGGCAGTAAATGACTGTGTGGTGCTTGGCTGCCTACTGGAGTTAAACCACAGCGGATGATGGATAAGATGGATGTTGTGGGCAGAGAAGACATCTGTAGTTGAAAGATAATAGAAGAGACTAGACTTGGGAGAGCCATATTATCTTTGCAGCTTTGTCAGAGCTTGCACTTGAGACCATGTTGGCTTCTGTCATAAGACCTGGTATTTCACCTACTCTTTAAAGATATTTGAGAACATTGTACGCCTTAAGGACTCTTTATCTAAGCCTTTGTGCTAAGGTTTTCATGACTTCCTGTAGGTCAGTAGACAACTTAGATTTAGTGGCATTCTTTAAGGGGAAAAAAAAATCTAGTCAATTTGCATTCTTTATACTTGAACTGAACCAGCAAGTTCTGTTCCGCTTAAATGCCTCTTAGGCAAATCTTTGTCACTATGGTTAGAAGCATAAATAACATTGCCAATTTGAAAACATTTTCTTTCTCTCAGGTGTACAGTTGTTACAGAAGCAGTGAGGGTAGGTTATTTTCTGTGGTGACCATTAGAGGAATGCTATGAAATATGTATCCTTATGAACTCCACAACACCTTTTGAAGAAAGCTGTAGGGTGATTTTGTGTGTGCGCTACTGCTTTTGTTTGCAGTGCTATCTTTTCAGTCACCTTAGTTTTTTCTTTTGCCACTGTTGCTTTCACAGATGCAAAATCAGAATCTGCTGGGTCTGATGTCGAAGGACTCGCACAGCATGTGGGAAGAGCACTTAAAGTCAAGATTCCACCTTGAAGAGCGCGTTGCTCAACTTGACAGGGAAAAAGCTGAACTCCTGGAACAGGTAAGCTCAGAAAATTCTCCAGATGCTTAACCAATGACCAGGAGAACCATGTTCACCTTTTTGTCGAGTTCTTATATACTTGGCTTTTTCTGTTATCCCTGCCATTCAGGCTCTGAGTATCTTGTGATTTGGGGATCATCCAGGAAGCAAATAAAAGCTAGCTGGATATCTTTGCATATATTCTGGAGTGGTTCTGTTGGGAAGAGTTCCCAGTGTAGTTTGCTCAGTTGAGCACATCAAGTAAGGCTGCAGTTCCCCAGTTCTTTCTTGGATTCCTTCTGGTGGTCTTCTGACCCTTTGGTTTCTGGGCAGGATTAAAATGCTTCATGTTTCCAGTGCAATGTATGGAGGAGCTATTGCATGTTTTCAGGGTAGCAGCAGCTTAAAAGCTTTGCAGGAGAAGGTACTGGAGGAATTCTGGGCAAATGAACTACTGCTTGGGAAACAAGAAATTGCTGCTAGTTTCCAAGGGGCGGTCTTTCCCTTTTCTCTTTTCTGTAGAGGAAAAAGTCAAAACAGCTGCCAGCTCTCCTCTAGTTTGGCTGAGAAAACACTGAGAGGAAGAGCAGTATGTGAATAGTTAAATACCCACAAAGACAAGATTAAGGTAATGGCAAAGGGGAAAAAAACATTGAAGAATTCCAAAAGATCAAATTCCTCCACAAGCCCCTGCCTGCTGGTCATTGAAGACTGCATGAAAGCTTTAGATTGATCTATGTTCTCCCATGATGTGCCTACCTAGATAAACCCTTCTATGAGCTGAGGAACCTCCGAAAGTGTTCTCCAGCATCTTTTCCACCTTTTTGCATTAAAGCAACAGAAGAGGCTGGCTTTTGTTTCAGTGGGGACATTTATTTCTGTTGCTAGGTATTGGCCTGTTTGTTTGATGTGAATCCTGAAGTGGTGAAAAGTTCTCAGGAATTCTGTCTTTTTGCCTTCTGTGAAACTTGGCTAACAGATAGAGACGTACTGTACCTTCTCTGTGGAGAATAGTAGATGCACGTACTGCATGTAGATACTATTCCCGTGCTCTGTGTGTGTCATGTATCTTTTCTATTTTGAAAGTGTGAGAGTGAAAGAAAGAAAGTGAAGAAGCTGGTAGAGTTGAAACGCCCAGTTGAACTGCGTCTGGACCAGGAAATGAAAAGAAATATTGAACTGCAGAAAGACTGTAAGAGGTATGGCTTTTTAGTATAGCGAAGAGTTGTCTCTCAGTAGAAATCAAGCCTTATTGAACTTTAACGTAAAAGTAGGTGTATGTAACTGTTTGTGAGCAAATTCAAGCCTCATGTTAGTTCTTGCAAGGCCTCTGTGTGTGAGCCTATAGTTTTCAATATCTGCCAAATGAACTGCAGATGCAGGTTGCCCTGCAGTTCTCCTGGGAAGGAAGTCATTTATTCCTCTTTTCAGGTGAAATTTGCCTCCAAGTGATTTGTGGCATAGGAGTGCTTATTTCTCAGTAATTCCTGTTGTGTCAAGCACGTTAAATGTGAACCAAGCCATGTCTGCACTGTTTATGTAACGGTATGTGAAAAAGGCTGATCGTTCCTTTGCTTCATTTTTTTCTTGACTAATTTATTGTGTAGGCTGAAGAGGCTTCTGAGCAGAGCTGTGAAGAAACTAAGGGTGTGTGAGGAGAGGGAGAGAGAGTCCCAGCTTAGTTTGCAGGGAGAAATGAAGAACAGGTATTCTGAAATGGTCAATGAAGTTGGTAGATTAAGAACAAAGGTAAGCTCTGGTTTGTTTGGGGTTTTTTTGGTGATGGTGTTCTTTTGAAAGCTGTGTTACTCTTTCCCTGTACTACTTTTCATGGGTTTTGATTATTTTTTTTCTTGGCTATATGTTGGAATTGATTGCCATTTCTTGATGCTTCTTCTACAGTTAGAGTAGTAGATGACTATAACTAATACTGATGTGCTTATCATTATGGGTAAAGATGAAAACATTATGTGCAAAGCAGTATCTCCAAGGCCACATCAAGGGCAGGCTGTTCTGTAGGGAAGGGCAAGCCGAGGGTCACAGCAAGGCTGGCAGAGTCCGTGACCTCACAGGCCAGGGAACAGTCCCACAAGCCATCACCAAGAAGAGCAGAACAGGTCTGGAGACGGTAAGCAGGGTCAGCCAAGAGTGCCTATCTCTCTCCTGTGGGAGAGGGAGAGGAGGACAGAGCTGTACTTGACCTTAGGGACCTGTTGAAAGTCATATTTCCTGCAAACTTTTGAAAATAAACTGCAGCTTTGACCTAAAGAGAATGTTTTCTGCCACCACTACTGTAAAAGCTGTGTTCTGAACCACTATTTACAAATCTTTCAATGTAATGGAAAAAAGCAGAGTATCTGTTTCTTGTCTTGTCAGTTCTGTAATGAAGTTTTGACTGTTGACAGCATAGAAGAATTCTTCCAAAGCATGATACATGTTGTTCTGATGAAACCAGAAGGTGACTAGATATGTGTGTGTTTGGTTTCCCATGAGCATATGAGCATCTCACAGAAGAGTAGCCCTAGTGTTTTTCAACTTAGCAGCATTTCACCTATAGAGCTATCTTGGTACCTCTTGGTCTGCGAACGACAGCAGAAGACCTGAGGAATCCTATCAGAAATTACGTGAAAGCAGTTCTTGTTTTAAAAGAAGAGCCTAGTTTCACTTTGTTTTTAATACTGATTCAGCAGATGGTAAATACTCTCTCTGTCACCAACGCCTTTACCAATTCTCACAGAATAGACTCATTTTATATGCCTCTGAGTTCCTTTTTTTTTTTCTTTCTGTCTACAGGTTGGTGAACTTTCTCAGCAGCTGGAGATAGAGTCTAAAAAATGCATGCAGCTAGAAACACAAAATCAGGATTTGCGAGAAGAATTGTCCACCATGCGTGCGAACCATGAAAAACTGGAAAAGAGCAAATGCCAGCTGAAAGAAGAGGTGGCTAACCTCAAGCACCGTTTGGAGACTAACATGGTGGATCATAGCCAAATAGAACAATATAAAAAAGAGATGGAAGAACGAGCTGGACAAGAAATAAGACAAAAACTACAAGAAGTCAATCTATTTCTGCAGGTAAGTGCATTTCTCACATCTCTGTAGTCTCTATTATATACTTTAGTTGTGGTTTGTTTTATATTGTTGTGTGTTTGTTTTATATACTTCTGCTTTTGTTTTTGTTGTGGTTTCATCATTTTTTAGGGGTTTGGATTTTGGTTTTTATGGTGCCTTATTCTGTGTGCTAGTGCTGTACTTCTGTCTTTCCTGAAGGGAATGTGATTGGGCAAGAGTGCTTTCATGTGTTTATAATGTGCCTGCAGGTTCATGAAGAAAAAGCTTGCTCAAGGTAGATTTACATTTTGCATTTCCTGGGAGAAGGCCGAGTATCACTGTCCCCTGGTCTCGTTCTTGCTGTTCATCCTTGAATGGATATGGTGACTTACAGTTGTCATGGCCAGGCATACAGGTCCTACTTTGTCATTGTGCAGGGAAAAGTGCTCAGAAAAGAAGTCACCAGGGGGTGGGTGAGGGTGGAGGTGAGGAATCCTTTTCTCTCTGTCCTGTCCTAAAGAGGCAGCAGTGTTCTTTCATTAGTGGCTTTGATGAATAATGGTACTAAGATGGGGGGTTCATTCTGAATTAAAAGAATTCTGCCTTGATTGTTGATGGCAGTGAGGAGGCACAGTTACTCACTGAGTAAAGCTGTGTGCTTGAAAGTGGATGTGTGCAGTTCACTTGTGAGGAGAGTTCTCTTTTTCTTTGCAATGATTGAAAGTGCATTATCTGCTTCAGACACAGGCAGCCTCCCAGGACAGATTAGAACAAATAAGAGCCAGTCATCATGCTTCACTGAGAAACCAGCTAAAACACAGAATTAGAGAGCTTGAATGTGAATTGGACAGGATAAAAAATACCCAACAGGACAGCATTTTTCAAAAAGAATCCACACAGGCAGAAGTGGAAAGATATAAAGAGCTATATCTGGAGGAAGTAAAAATTAGAAGATGTCTAGCAAATAAACTGGAAAGGTAAGTCTGTGCTTTTTTTGAGTGGTAATAAGATACTACTTTTTTCTCGTGCATTTTTCTTCTGAAATTCCTCCTCTATGTCTGGCCAGCATTATGTATGTAAGCATAAGATGGCATATTTGTGAGGAAAGTACCTTAAGACCCTTCCCCTTCATTAGAAATCTCTTCATTTGTCTTTACTATTCCAGTAGTAACACCACTGATCATGGTATTAATAGGGTATTTTTAAAGTTGATTGTGTTGTAACAGGGAGCCTTTTTGCCAGTCTCTAATACTCCTTGTCTTATTCTGTGTATGGCAGAAAAGATAAATTTCTTGTTCCTATACTGCTTGATTAGGGATAGGCCCTTCAGAGAACAGAATTTGATTCTGCCAAGAAAAAAAAAAAAAAATTTTTTTGGCTTCCATTTTAGCGGTGTGTCTAAGTTTTCAGCTTTTCTTGGGAAAGGGAAAGTAGCCCAGAGTTCTTATGCAGGTGACATACCTTTCAGAAAAACCAAAGTAAACACATGGCATTCACAGATTCCTAAGTGTTGGTAACTCCTGCTGCATTTTGCTTGTAGTGTGACTTCTTAGAAATAGGTTCTCCAAAAAACCTCAGATCAAATGATGTTCTTGTTTTGAATGCTGTTAATCGGATAATAGTCAAGGACCTGGAGAGTAACTTCGCAAGTGTGTTACAACCAAAGATAATTCTTGTATGCTTCTGAATGTTTCAGAGCTGATGAGAAACTAGCAGAAGCCAATGCTAAGCTCCTTCAGGAGCGCCATAGAAGCAAATCTTTAATCGCAAGCAGCATTGTCACTGGAGGTCTGACTGCAAGTCCAGTACTGTATTCAACTGAACTGGGACACCTTGGCAATAATCTGGCACTGAACAGAAGTCTAAGTCTAGGAGGAAGCTTCCTAAGCTCAGCTGGGAACGCATTATCGTCAAGAAACAGGGTTGAAGCCTTTGTGGCTAAGGTAAGCATTTTAAAATATTGTTCTCAACTATTGATAAAGAGTAACCATAGGCAAGGTTATGCCTAAAGTTAGAATCCATTTATAGTTCCAAACCATATGGTCTATATGACAAAAACAACTCCTAATCATCAAAACAGTACACAACTGAATGTGGTAGGGGTGAAGACTTTTGCTCATCAGGGGTTGTACAAATTTCCAAGAGTGCTCAAAGACCAAAAAATACTGACACCTAAATAATGAACTGTGTAACTACAGTCTTCTACAAGAGAAATTATGATGAAGAATACTGTGGCATAGGAAGTTCCCAGTGAAGCTCTTCATTACATTTTAATGTATAGTATATATGACCTATTTAAAACAGCTAACTTTATGATGGATGCAAAATCTCAGCAGGCATCTTTGAGACACCTTTTCTTTCTCCACTGATCTTCATTCGAGCAGTTTCTTCACTGGAACGTGTTTTAGTACATTAATACCAACAAAGGGATGCTTCAAAAACAGGATGATATGAACAGGATCATGTAACTTCTTGCTTTATACTTCTGTGCAGGATGTATGCTATGCGTAAGGGGGAATTTGTTTTTGTAGTTCCTGTTATGTGGTGTTATGTGGAAAGGTAAAGTTAACTACTTGGGATGTCTTCACAGTTTTCTTATTGTGCAGCAATGCTGCAACCTCTGCAGTATCGCTGATCAAAGTATGCCCTGTAATTAGCAGTCATTGTGACAGCACATCTCTCACAGAATGGTGAGCTTTGGAAACCAGATGTCAATAGTTGTAGTCAGCTTCCCTCCTAGCATAGGGCTGAGGCATGGACAAGCTTCTCTGTTCAATGTTCTACCCCTCGCATATTCTGTTGTTGAAATATTTGTTCACTCATGAGTGAATCTCATTTCAGTGGTCCCACCCATATTGGAAAGAAGCCATTTAAACAATGTGTCTACATACTGCACCTGGTTTAATAAACAAAATAAACGAACAAACAAAAAAAATGGACAAAGCAGCGTAGGTAATGGGTAGCACTGTCAGTTACAGAGATGAACTTTTCTGCATGTTATGTTCTGCATGTTTTCTGTAATTATGAGTGCGTTTTTCAGGTGAGAGGTGTGGGCATACATTACAGAAAGAACTTATGAAGTGATTAGTACTGGATCACCTGCAGGGCTATTCTGTATGCAAGCAGTGGAAAGGAGGCAAAATTTAGGGTCCCACGGCAAAAGTGGAATGAGGAGAAGGCCAGGATAAGGGAAAAAGAGCAGCAGGAAGTGGGAAACAAGTGAGGAAAAGACAAGACAGAGAGATGGGAGCAAGATGTTAAAAGAAGAAAAAGGCAAAGGAAGAAACCATACCACTTCTAGGAAAAAAACCAATGCCCTAGTTTAAAAGAAAAGGGTTAGCAGTTGTGCCTTTTTTTGAAGAAGAAGAAACAGGGAAAAAGACAGAGAAGGGAAAGAATGTGGGAGTACTCAGTGTTTCTGAACTGAATTACAGCAACATTCTTTAGGTAGTCCTTTTCATTTTAATTTTCCAGAAAAAACTGGAGTGCTCTGGGCATCTCAAAGTTTTGCCATTACCAAGACAGATATCTGTACTGGTTTACTAACTTTCCTTAAGTTTATTACAGAAATCAAGTATTTTAAAAGGCTATTTAATTGCTCATTGTTTTTATCCAGTTGCTAATATATGCAGATATATATTTCAAATAGTTATGTAGGCTGTTTCAATGTTTTGTGAAAAATGGTTTCCAAATCTACTTGTGAAAAACATTTGAGCTGATTTCACAAAAAGCATGCATTAGATCTGAGAACGGTGTTCTTATTCAGAGTCCTGACTTCGACAGTAACCATAAAGTTCCTTTTCAGAGCATATGTCTCTCACATTTTGTGATGAGTTGCCATGCTGGGGAATGCTTTTAGGTTTTGATACTGTTTTCTGAGGGTTTGCTTTGGAGGCTTAAAAGAAAGAACAAAAAACCAACCCATTGACCTTGAGCAGACTCTCAAGGACATTGAACAATTATGTATGATATTTCCTCAGTCTCCAATCACTGATGTCAGGTGGGGTTTTCTGTTTGTTAGCTTGGGGGGTTTCTTATATACCTAAACGTCTCCTTCCTAGTGCAGTTTTGTTGGTAGGACTTAGTTCCCTGAAGTTCTCTCTGATCTTGTTTGCCATCTACAGAGACTTTTTTACTTTGTTGTCAACAGAGGAGGTGAGTGTAATTGGCTCTTACCATACACAGTTTGCCTTCTCAGGATTAGCTTTTAATTCTAATACAGTACTAAATTCTAAAGTCTCTTCCCTGCATGAGGGAACCTCAGAGAATCCTCAGAGAACTTATCTATTTCTTACCGTTTCTGCCAGGTTCTCTTAAGGAAAAACTGGAAATCTCAGCAGGCCTGTTTTCTGTCAATCAAAGCAGAGAAGGCTGGTCTCTGGGACTCAGAATGGCTGAATTTATCCTCCCTGTTACTAAATCCAGCTGCACATCCTTTTGTGATATTTCTTCCTGTAGTCAGTAGTTAGGGAACAACTGAGATTAATTGTACTATCTGTAGCCTCAAGTCACTCAGTGTTCAATGTATTCAGGAAAGTCTTAAGACCTGCTCTTCTCTTTCAGAGTCCTTCAGAAAAAAAGGAGCAGAGCTCTCAGAGGTGTAGTAGTTTCTAGAGGACATCTAAGTGGGTATTTCACTTAGAACTGCTGTCTTAACGTTTCCTCAGCTGGGTGCAGAATGTCATTAACAGTGTTTGAAGCCATACCGTATCTCTGAAAAGCGGAAAGTCTAACATATGCATCTAAAAAAGAGGATTAAATTAGAAAATAAGGCTTTGAGTCAGGAAGTAACAAAAGGTAAAACCAGCTTGTATCCCTCTATGTACGGCAGTGGGTGGTGAATCTCGATCAGTTTCCAAATGCAAAGTTACCAGATGCACAGTCTGTGCTGTCATTTCTGCAGGAGTCCTGTGTCATTCAGTAGGCAACTTGAAGTATGAGGATGTCAGAGATGACAGTTTTAGTCTTTCTTGAAGTACTTTTCCATTTGTGCGGCTTAGTACTCTGCCTGTTCACCAGTTTTTTTAAAGATGGAAGAGTTTCGCTGACTAAGTCTTTTCTTCACTGTTTGCTTCATTTATGCCTCAGATTTTTTTCCAGTAACCTGGTTCCCTTCTACAGAATTTGTCTTGCCTTTAAATTCAAGCTGAGCAGTGAGTTCTTGGTTGGAGATTACAAACACTCCTGCCACTAAAGCTCAGAATGGCAGGGAGTTAAGAGGCTTAAATTGCAGTGTGCCTCAGGTAGTCTTCTTTCACTTCTTTTTTACTCAAAGCTCTCTGTGCAGAACTGTTCTTGCAGTTGCTTCCTCAAGGTGAGAAAGGCTATTTGAAGTAGAGGACCCACCATTCTGAATAATGCAAACTTGGTTTCTCCAAAAGCTTTTAAATAGCTTCAGGGGCAAGAAGGTGAAAATACTTCAGCATTTTGAATAACAGCACTGTGGTATTTGTCCATGCAACTGTTGGAAAAAAACATTGGTAAATGGTGCTGACTGCAAACACGGGGAAGAAGTGCTCCTCTGGCAAGTGGACACAGTTGGCTTCTTTTACACTTAACTAAAGAATTTGGAATTTTAAGGGCTTGAAAGATTTCACAGTTTTCCTAAAGCACTAGCACTGCTTAACATGAGAAGTAGATGTAAGTGATGATGGATTTAGCCTTACATTTTGAAGATGGTCATGCTGCAAGCTCAGCAAAAAAAGGTCATTTTATTTAAAAATAAATATGTTCCATTACAGTATAACTCCTTTCTCCTTATCAAATATATGCCACAGAAATCAATAACATTGAAATGGAAGTACAAAAGTATCTTGAAAGATATTTTAAAAAGTTTGTATTGAGACAAGCTCATTAACTAGTAAAACGCCAATCACATGCAAATGTCTTTGGGGTTTTTTGGTTGTTTTTATTTTTATTAGAGCTCCAGTAATGAGGAATAAATTAGCAATAGTTGAAAAATTTTGTGCATGTAATTGCAAACTGTGACTGTAGCAACTACCAGTTCACTATATTCTGGCACGATGTTGGCTGAAATGTGGTAGGACGTGTGTCATAAGAAGGATGTATGTATGTAATATTGCTTATCTTCTACAGGAGTAAAGAAATCTTTGACAAGGTCTTTTTGACTTTTTATGATCTAGTCTACTGATTCCAAAATTGCTCATGAATTGGCATGTAACAATCCAGAACTCAATTGGATCAAGGCAGGTGAAACAAAAATGTGAGATACTGTTAGTGGTATCTGTGTGATAATTTGGAAATTGCTGACTTAGTCATAGACTAAAGGAAGGAATGCCGGCTGCAAGTGATGCAGGGAGATTCTGGGACTGGAGTCCTGTTGTTAGATTTAACAAATGTCAAGCTTAAATCCTAACAGCTCTGCCAAAGGCTAGTGAAAATCAATGTGGGTGTCTTGACTCAGAAAATAATAGTGAACTCTGCTAACTGCAACCAGAGTGAGTTAGCTTTATGAAACCAGTTTTCCTACGTAATGTGAGAAAGGGAATGTCTGCTTCCTACTGCATCTCTCAATTTCTGTTCCTTTTCTGCTTTCGTTTTCCATCTGCACTCTTGTATTGTAGCAGTCTTTGTATTGTTAGCTTTTTTACTTGCTTCATTTACATATAGGCCACGTTCTTATTTCTCATTGGAGACCTTTGAACTTAAGGCCATTTTTCTATCTTCTTCAGCTCCTTAATCAAAAATCTGTTCTTCTCTCTCTTCTTTGCAGCCAGATACATGACAAGGTTTGTAGCCAGTATTGTTTAATGTTGGGTGGTATTTTATACTAGAAATGTTTTGTCTATTTGTGCTATTAGGTTTTAATTAAAAATTACTGATGCATTCACATTTTCCTAATACTGTAAATATTTTGAACTTGTTAGTTTGTCCAAGTGAAAGAATTACTGCTGCCAAGTACTGTCATGCTTTATGTATTTGTGTGTTATGGGTTCTGTGGTAGTTAACCACCTGTAAAATGACAGTGTACAGATTTAATCTGTATAATGGAACTTCTTTAAACTATATAAGTAGGATAGTTTACCCTTCTTGCCATTTCTGATAACTAAAAAGTTCTTGGTAGTAAGAGTGGCTGTGTCTGGGGCACCAGTACTGTTTGAAATTGAATTCCTAGACTCTAAGTATACTGTCATGGAGTACACAGGATCCAGATTACTCTGTGCTCAAGCAAACCATGTGGGTAAGTAGTAAGTCAACACCGCTTTCTGAAAAATTATTGAGAAGACAACTGCTGCCAGGGAATCCAGTATGTTATCGCCCGAAGAGATGCACAACGAGATGAGAAGCTCAGGAGGTTTGGGATAGTCAGCTGTGATGCCCTTTCCAGGGGACTGGGGAGGAGAACAGTGGGAGGCAAGTTACAGTCCTCAAAGGTGTCAATTGCCTTGCTTTTCATTCCCTTTTCAGAAATCAGTGTGTTGGCTTTACTTCCACCTTTTCCTCTTTCCTTAGACATGGATGAGAATCACAAAGATGTTAATGGAATATATAAGAGAAAAACAAGATCTTTTTTCTTCTCTTGATTGATCAACACATGTTGCAAAGGGTCTTGTGGACCTTCTGGTCATTGTGAAGGTTCCAGAAATCAGGGAAAGTGGTTTCTTCTAACCACCTCAGTTACTACTGCTAAGAATTGGTCCTGGTTTGGGGTCATCTTTGGGTCTAGGCATTAGTTTTCGTGGGTTTTTTTTCTGTTATTTATGTCTCATTTCATGTTTTAGGGGGTCTGTTCTCCCCAGGATTTTGATGCTGCTTGTGCCTGCTTGAAAGCAATTAGGTTTGGGATTTAGGGGGGGTCCTTTTCTGTTGTTATTTCAACTTCATGTTCCCCTCTTCTAGATGTGAAAACATAGACTATTCCAACAAAATACCACTGAGAGGTGGTTCTCCTGGAGGAACTGGTGAATTTGGTCGCAGCTATCCCTGTAGTCCTGGAGAGAGGGCCCTACTGTCCACATTGCTGCTTTTATGGTCCTGCTTCTTTGGCCCTTAGAGCTACTGCCACTTACTGCTCCTCTTGTGAGGGCATGCAGAGGGCTTCCCTTGTTGACGCTCTTGCTCTCTACGGCCTGTTGAGTGCATTGTGCAGTGTTTCAGTTATTCTTTGTTGTTGTTGCTGGTGTGTTGCTAGGTGAGCCTGTTCATTTCATAAAATACTTACTGTCCCACGGATTCAGTAACAATATCAGAGAACCACAGAATGGGCAAAGGTGCAAGAGGCCTCTGAAGATCATCTAGTCCAATCCCATTGCTGCTCAAAGCAGAGTCAGCCATAGCAGGTTGCTCAGGGGTCCAGCCAAATTTTGTAAATCTCCAAGGATGGACACTCCACAACGTTTTCTGGGCCACTTGGTTCAGTGTTTGACCACACTTACCTTTAAAAAAAAAAAAAAAAAAAAAAGCCTTCTGTTAAAATTAGTTTTCCTCTATTTCAGTTTGTGGCTATTCCTCTTGTTCTTTTACTTGGCACCACTGAGAAGAGTCTGGCGCTCTCTTCTTTACTCCCCAAAGTGGGTATTAATACACATAGATAAGGTCCCCCTGAGCTTTCTAAGTAAAGAAACAGTCACAGCTCTGTCAGCCTCTCCACATGGTCCAAGCCCTTCAGCATCTCTGTGGCTGTCATAGGCCTGCAAGCTGTATGGTGTCTGTTTTCTGTGTGTCATAGGCTTGATGGAAAAAATATAGGAGTCACAAGTATCATCAAATGTAAACAACAGCATATAGTACTTCGGCTACAACTCTTCAAAAGATCTGATTTCTTATGAAGGCTTTGAAGTCAGAATCATAAGTGAGAATCACTTAATTGGTAGCAGTAACCATCTTCTAGGGGAGAAAGGGGGAAGTGCTCCTTTCTGGTGATCCAAGCTGGTTTTGGCTACATAATAAAACCCACAGCACTTGCTGTGTCAAAGCTGTAGCTGTTGCCATCTGTTCTTATTACAAAGTTCACAAAAGTGTGTGTTTTTATATTTTTATATATAGGTGTCATGGTATTTGCAGTAACAATAAAGAAAAATCTTGGCATGATCTGTAGGTGCTCTTTGAATTTTCCGTCTTAAGTTGGAGAAAAGAATATTGGCGCATGCTGTTTTCTACATTATGGTCTATGTCAATCTTGCAGCAGCTGCTTTTGCACCTCTTCTCTTATGAAGTTGCAGAAGTCGGCCTGAATTTGTCCCTATGGGTGGCATCTGTGCTTATCTCCCATGAGCAGAGGGTCAGCTAAATGGTATTTGATGATAAAATTTAGCCATACCTTCACTGTAATAACTCCACTGTGCTTTCTTCTTCCTGTGTGTTTTTTAAATGCCCAGTTATAAATCAGCTGGTGAGTTACAGATTGTTTTGTGCTACGCTTAATGTTGCTCAGCAATGAGAATACGGCAGCCTGGCTGACCAAGAAGTTCTCTTCATTAAAAATCAAACCCCAAACCAAGATGTCTTTCTTCGGGTTGATCTTTTTAGTTTTTATGACATGTTATGTGTGGGTTTTAAGGATGTCTTAGAAGGTTAATATTACAAAAACATAGCTGTTAAAATATTAACTATATATTTTCTGTATAATTCTAGGTACGGCGGGAACTGGATGAAAAAATCACTAAAGAACTTGAACAGGGTAATGTGTCATTACGTTAGGAATGTCTTTAAGGAAAAAGATTACTGTTCTTAACTCTTGAAAATAACGGTTTGAAAGCTGACAAGTTCCTGTGCTAAGCACAGGGGGTTCTATGCTAGTTTTCCAGTTTACACTTGAATGTGAAAAATTCCTTCTTACCGAAATACTGTGTAGAATGTTAGGCAGTTGCCTGAAAAAAAAGCAAGCACAAAGAAAACTAACCTGTTTCCCCCCAACACAGATACATTTGGCTTAAGCTGAAGTCCTCTTTCACTAGAATTAATCCTCAAGCATAAAACCATAAAAGAAGCCCTGAGATAAGATTTTTAAGGACTTCAGCCATCCCTTCTCCTTCCATGTACATTGATTGCATTCAGCACTAAATCATACCACACATATTTTCTGCTGTTAGTTCTTGATTTTTTGCTATGCCTCTTATTCGTTGTTTGTATTTGTAATTTATATGTTACAGTCTTTTTGAATGAGCAAGAATAATATAATCAGTGACAAAAAGTATCCTTTCTTTAGGAAAAGATCACTCAGTAGTGTTTAGGGAAACATGAGTTGAATGCTTGTAAAACATAGTATTAAACATGCTCTATAACATGATGTCAGGTGTCCGAAGTGGAATTCCATCTATTCCATGGTAATTGTTCCTCCAGAGTCACCACTTTGCAGTGAATGGTGCTTTTTCAAAGCAGGTAGCCCCTGAGTGCATTTCTTTCTGTTCCTGTATGGTTTTAATCATAAAGAGAGTGTTCACCTGCGGCTTCATAGCTCTTTCCATGTGTCTGAATGGACACAAAGCCATTACATTGCACTCTTGTGCATTCTGAACATAACTGCACATCTGCTAGGAGTCATAGAGTATGTTTGGTTTGGGGACATTGTCAGAAAGAGGTGACTGAAGAAAGACAGCAAAGGTGGGTTTGCTTTCACTGAGTATGTGTTCTCATGGAGGAAAGAGGGTTTTGCCAGAATGAGTTACAAAGACGCCCCTCAGAGAAAGTGCCAGGCTGGGAAAGTTGTCCTGGTCTGACTGCAAAGGTCTTTGTGTTTTCACAGACAGATTCTTTTAAAGTTTGTCACAGCAAATGCAGATGCTGGTTTTTAGCAGTAGTGTTCCAATAAATCACTGGCTTGAACGTTTAAGGGAAACAGATACTTGAAGTTGAAGAGGTCTGTGGCGGACTAAATTTAGCACTGGTATGAGCAGGAGTCATTTGTGGATTCCCTGAAGATGTTCAGTGTGTAGCCTCTGAAATTTCTTTCATGAGCTTTAGAAATACTGTTGACTGATAAGGAAACATGGAAAAAATGTGTTTCTTCCTTTATGTCTAGCCCTTTCATTGTTATGTTCCCTTGGAACTTTTCATATCTCATTCCAGATTGCAGTCTCTCCAGTTACCCACAATGTTTTTACAGTGACTTATTTGGCCCTGTCTACTGTAAAAGTAACACCAGGAATCTTGTCTCTCTTCTCCCTAGCCACTGCTGAACTTGAAACTGGATCTGCTGGAGCTTCTCCCATGGTATCTACTGATGGATCTTCAAGAAATTTCCGTGTTGACCAAGATCCCCTTAGCAGGGCAATACAGGAGTACCGTGATGTTTTAACCAAAAATTATTTGATTTGAACAAAATATTAGGGAAAAGTTTGGAAATCATTTTGTTTACATAGTGCATTTATGGTTTCCCATCCCACAGTTCAGATGTGAAAATCTGTTTATTGCAGCCTGAATATAAATTCTAACTCAATTAAATGGATGTCAAGCACATTGCACTTACCTGTTTATTGATGCATAGTTGTTTTATTTTGCACTCACAAGTTGTTCCCCTCCATGACTTTGCTTTCCAGTCTGTTCCCTGCCCATATAACTCTCCAGAGCTCTCCTCTGCTCACTTCAGCTCTGTTCATGGCTGCATCTTCAGCTCATCCTGGAGGCCAGGATGTGTCTGTACCTTTTTCATTCGGGGAGGCTTGAAGCACAATTCTATTAAGATCCTGGACTAGAGTTGAGGTATTGCTAATAACCAGTTCCCAGACTATTGCTAATAACCAGTTCCTATATTTCAGAGCAATCCTTCTTGTGGTCTGGGCAGCAGAAGGTAGTGGGTGACAGGGAAGATTCAGCGAGGGTTTGCAAAGGGGGAAATCATGCCATGCCCATCTGATGGTCCTCTACAATGCTGGGAGTTATTCAGTGGACAGAGGGAGAGCACCACTGGCTTTTGCAACTTAACTCTACTTCCTTATGTCTAATCTTCACTGATTATGCCTTTCTTGGTGCTATAGTAGAACCTTAGTCATCCTAGAAGTTTCTCGCTTCATTATGTTCCAAAGGCTGAGGTGGTCCATGGCAGAGCACAGGCAAACTTCAGTGCTTTCATAAATAATGCTCAGCTGCTTAAAGGCCCATGATGATGAAGGGCTTTGCTCTGGGTACATCTGTGTGATGGAGTGTGGCATGAGCAGGAGGGCAGCCTGGCACTTCCCCTTCACCAAAGGGCAATTCTGCTGGCATTTCCACTTTGCTGTTGAAACTCAGAAAAAGCATATCCCAAACTGCTGGCATACGCAATGTGGTTGTAGAGCATAGTACCTGTCTTATCCACAAATAAAATAGTATGACTCCCACATTTAAGTCTGTCTGCCAATAAGCCAACCTTCTGCACTGGCTCTAGCATAAAATTCAAAACTACTTGGTGGGTGTTATAAACTAGGCAAGACATTAAACTACTCTCTGGATAAAATAGGGAGCCATCCCCTTCACCTACATAACAATCACCACTTAAATTATAACAATAGCTAACTACCAAATATTTGAATTCTGTTCCATTTCTCATCAGGCACCGCTTCAACTCCCATCCTCACAATTTTAATTGAATGTGAGCTGACGACTTTTCAGGGTGGCAGCCTTGAAAGTCAGAAGTGCAATTCCAGAGAGCAATCCTACCTCGTTATAGTTACACAACAGAATCTTAACCCTGCCTTTTCAAAGACCTTGAGTATTTGCACTTCCTAGATTAAGCTGCACTTATGCCTGACTCTTGTATCCAGGAAGAGTTGGGACAAGGAGCAGAAGAAACACGGCAGAAAGCAAGAAGGCTGTTTCCGTTTGGCGTTGATGAGCACACACTTTCACGCATTCTGCACTTGCAGTTTAATCATGGAAATCATCCTGCACGCTCCTGCTGCTAATGATCTAATTGTTCAGAGAAAGGCGGGCCCCAGTCCTATTGACTGTTTACATCTTAATGTGCCCTGGTTTTGAAATCTATTTCCAATCTAACTGAGGTCCTATTGTGTGATGTTTCCTCCTCAGCATCACACATTTTCAATCAGCATCAGCTCCTCAGTCATTATCACTTCCTCCCCTGGCTTCTGTTCAGCACTGCAACTCGCTGCAAAACTCCTGTAAATCCAGTCCATATACATGAAATGGTAGAGATGAAGTGGGTTTTAGGTGGTAGTTGGCAAGAATTGTTTTTGTTCATTGGAAATGCTATAAACTGAGTTTCAATAGATTGTAAATAGCTAAGGTTTGTATCGCTGTGTGTTTTTTCCTGGTCTCTTGTATTCCCATTGCTTTGCAGCTTTGACATTCTGTTCCCTGTAACTGAGGACACTACGTCACCTGCATGTTCCATCAGTGCAAATACTCCTGATCTTGCCACAAGCCACCAGCAACTCTGGCCAGTTTGCAGAAACATCACAGTGTTTATCTGCACACAGGTTTCCATCTGCATCATAAGCAGAGTTGAAGTCTGAAATTATGTAACTGAGAATTCCCAAGGACTTCAGCACAAAAATCCAAAGCAAGAACCATAATTGAAAAATACTATTTTAGGATAGGAAGCTTCCATATGAAATTCTAGTGTCTTAAAATATTTTTGAGTAGAGAATGTTTTTTTCACAATTCCTCAGTATTTCTCATCATGCGAATGACATGCATAATAAAAGAAAACTTTGCTATAATGAGTACTGCTGTAAAACCTAACTTTGTCCATGCTCAATGGGGTTTAATCCTGCTTAACTTCTATTTTTTTATGGATTTCAGTGCTTCAAACCCAGCTGCTTCGATTTCTCCATGCATATAATTTCTATGTCAGTTTCCATGCAGAGCACTGTAATCATCACTGCTGAAAGCAACCATGCTAAGTAAAAGATAAGATAAATCTAGAGTATAAAACAAAAGGTAGATGGCAGATGTTTTAGTGGACAAAACCAGCACATGCACGTGCCCTTGTGCTCCCTTGAGCAACTAACACCTTTTATCTAGAAGTGCAAGTTGCAGGCAAGAAGTTCAGCACTGAGTGAAATTTCTTGGCACTCGGTGGCACCAGTACTGATGTCAGGCTGAACAGCAGCAGCACGTTGTTCAACGCAAGTTCCAGAGTTCCTGGAACGTGCTGCAAAGCTCCAGGAAGGAAGGTATTACGGTCCTAGATAAGGTCAAGCTTTTAGTGATCGCAAGTAGTTCTTGGCAGAAGTCTGAATGCTATTGTCTTTCAGCATTGATTTCCACCTTCGTCAGTGGAGCTTTTATTTTCTTCAGTGAAAATGCTGCTACTGGAAGAAATGTCAACATTTCTGCAATTCCTGTAAAAATTACTGTAAAAGAAAGGCCCCTGAAAAGGGCCCCAAGACAGAACACAGCACACTGGAAGAGGCTATTGGGAACAGAATTGCCAGGACAAATGCCTGGCTCTTCACTATCTTCTGTATTGTTTTTAACCTAAGCCTGGTACAAGTTTTCCCTCCTTGACGTCAAGACTTGGTCTGTACAGGTATCACCAGCTAGGTTTTGTGGTTTTTCATCTGTGAATACCTGATACATGAAGTAGGCCTTATTATTTAAGCAACAGGGAAGCTAAGACTGATTGACATGATGCAGCTTTTCTGGATTTGCGACTGAAGAACTCTCAGGTAAAAAAAAAAAATAAAAATCCACAGACTTATTTTCATCAATAAACTGCAGTTTCCCCAACTGAAAAGCAGAAATAAGAACACAATTAGTAAAAATTAGTAGAGTTGCATACACAGGTGCCAAAGTGTACCACAGACCACATATAACCAGCAAGCACAAACCACCATGATGTTTCACTGGCACAACTCATGTATGTAGTTTCTGAGTCTCTTTAAACTGAGGTTTCTACATTCTTGAGAAGTAACTTCATGGTTGTCATTTAATTCCTAAAGGAACAACAGCTCAGGGCTTGGTATTTGTCAATCATTTGTGGAATAAACTAATTTTTTTCTTACCAATGCACAACCCTGGTATTTAGGATCATGTCTGTATGAATCTACAGAATAAAACTTCGCAGAGCGTGGCTTCACGCAGCAGAGGATAAGAGGTGGAATTATGTTATGACAGGTACAAAGCACCTACTCAAGCACACAGATCTGGTATGTTTCCTATGAAAGCAGTATGGCAATGGCCATGACAAATCTACCATACAAACCACCCTTATTTCATCTTCAGCTCTAGCACAGTGTTTGGTACGTCGTCTCAGGTGCTTTACTTATAAAATGGGCTGAAGAATAAACACTAACTCCAGGGATTAAGGGTAACAGGCCAGAGCTGACAGCAAAGGTTGAGACATACAGAAAATCTCCACTGTCAGAGTAAGTCCTCAAAACAGAATCCCTGCTCTTTCAATCCAGTAACTGCCTGTGAGCCAAGTAATATTTGAAGAACTTTGATTGCAAATATGTGGACATGGAGGCACTCCACAGGGATTGCACCTAGGAAAGTTGTGGACCACAGAAGGTGGCTTCTGCATTGCTTCATGCACACCAATGAATATACTTAACCTCTTTATAAGCCAGCTCAGTCATGTCACTGGAGGCATCCCTTTCCAGTACTAGGTAAGACTTGTCCTTTAACTCCAAGATCTCTATGAAACAAACAAAAGGAGGAAGTGACCAACCTAGGGCAATGCAGGAAACCTAATGGAATATGACGATTACCTCCAATTCAGTGTTACTTCCTTTTGTCCTTAGCATCACCTTTCTCTGCCCTGCTCTTTTTTGTAAAATTGGTTTATTACTCTGCAAGGACTATTGGATTTTACTGAACATCACCTGTTATTTATCTATATCTAGGCTTTTAACAGGAAAAGACAGTTTCCAAGAACACTATGGACTATGACCCCTTTTTCTTATCATCTCAGCAGAGCTCTTCACATACCTTGAGAAACCAGCTGACAGCCATACTCACTGGGCATGCCTTCAAGTCTGAAAAGGCAGTTATTCTTTTTTTCTTGAGAGTACTTTTCCCTCCAGTGAGAATTAAGCAGAGGTTTTTTGCAGCCAATGCTACTCCTCATCTCCTAGGAGACATCTGCTTCGCTACATCTCTACAATCAGCGGGAAATGGCAAGGAGAACCTCTGCCCAGCCAGCTGGCACACCCCGACTGGCAGAGCCCTCTCTCTCTTATACCTCTTCCACATCTGATAAAACTGAGAAGAGTTACATATATCTGATATAACTGAGAAATCTGAGATAACTCTTCCTCTCAAAAAAACAGCTCTACTTCATTTCCTCTATGTTTTACCTCTTTACTACTTCCAACACTTCTGCTACACTGGCTGCAGTGTGGGTGCACATAGCATCAAGATACATACACAGCCTTCACACCTGCTGAGCTTCCACTTTAGACCCTTCCTCCTCCTCCTCTGGGGACTACCATTCTCTAGCTTTCTTCTTTTAGAATGGCTAATACAAGGCTATCATCCTATGCCCACTTTCTTGTTTCAATCCTATTTATTTTTCCTACTTTGATTCATTTTATGAAAGTAAATTAAGGACATTAAAAAATATCATTTTCATTGGTGACCTATTTTTTCAGTTGGACTGCACTACAGGTTTGATTCAATAAAAATACTGTTTCAGACTGGTTATAATTCAACTTCCTGCATCAAATACTGTTTTCCCAAGTGTTTTCTCTCCATCTTTCTCTATCCACTATGGATTAGAGCTCCTATAAGTTCACATGGCTATAATTTCATTTTATAATTTTTAAAAGCATATTGGGAGCCAGATTCAATTTCAAGTAACCCTTTCTGAGTGGGTGTCCTGGCTTTGACCCCTTCACCAGTACATCCAGAAGATGCTTTTGTCAAATCCAGATCAAAACCAATGGCATCAAATTGAAGCAAAATTTGGTGCAGAAATTGAAACAAAAATTGAGTGTAAGACAAAAAAACCACAGCTCTGAAAAGCTTCACATTGCTGGCATCTATGCATGAAGGTAAAGCAAACTCCATAGCTGTCAGTTTTAAGGTTTTAGATGGAACGTTGCTTCTGAACAGGCTGCCTCTTGGCAAGGCTGAGCTACTGCCCACAGTCCCCATCGGAGCTGTGAGAACTGAGCTGGCCGCTCTTTGCCTACCTCACCGCAGAAGAATCAATTTGACAATGCACTGTGTAGCAACCCATTTGGGCTTTGTGCAGCCAGTTTTTGCTAGGATTCTTTTCTGAAAGGTAAATTTAAACTCCCTTTCTCAATCCCTCAGAAAACACCCTATGTTTAGGTCAACCTGTGAGTAGAGACACTTCCTAACTTCTTTAAGCTGTAACGCCCCCCACCCTGCTTGCACAATTTCACAGGTCCAGAAAATGTGCATGCAAGAGCTGAGATCATTCATCTGAAGGGGACAGGGTTTGCAATCTGTGTTTTAAACACCTAACTGTGTAAAGCTGCTTTCCAGATCATGTTTTTGCTGCTTCAGCAATTCCTGAACTACTCAAAATTCTGACCTGGTCAGTCCCCAGATTTTACTGATCAGCTTCTCCATCTTGGTTCTACGGCTTTGCATCTCAAATCATCACTTTCAGGATAGAGAAAATAGTTTCAGCAGCTCATCATATTTTAAGTCCTTGACCAAGCACAGGACCGAGGAGCTGCACTGCCAATGAAGTGCTCAAGGCAGATGGTCTCCATACACATTAACATTCCATAATGCAGCCTCAAAAGCTATGTATTTCAACTATAACTCTAATACATCCAAGAATAAGTAGTGCATTTAAAATCAGCTCATCCTGATTCTACTCTTTGCCTCTGCATTTTTTTTTCTGCTGAGCCCTAAAGTAGCTGATTTACCTCATCTGCTTCATTTGTCCTTTATCAATACAATCCACTTTCTCTACTTCCTTTTCTCTTGTGCCAGTATAAGTGTTTCAGTAGCAAAAGGGGTCTTCAGCACGTATAATTTTGTTGACTGTTTAACAAAACTGATCGATTCTTTTGACATAATGAATTATAGCCAGACTGTACTGAAAGTCAGTAATCACAGAAAAACCCTGGTTTGCCTTATTCATTGTCTGCTCAGCAATTCCCTGTGGAGATGTGGACAAAAAAGTGCAAAACGTTACTTTACTAGGTCACAAGATGGATAAAGGCAAAAAAGGTTTGCTGGGCTTCACATGACTCACCAAGAACAATTTCAGAAAACAAGCTGGAAGCTATAACAATTGAGAGCCAGACTTCTTGGAACAAGTATCTTCAGTTCAATGTATTTTGTTTCCAAAGAGTGTACTTGCAACAAAAAATATCAACTCCCTTAATATTAAAATCAATATTAAAAATCCCCAATATGCACATTAAAATAACTTTTTTTTTTTCTCCCCCAACAGCATACATATATTGGACCTTTTGGCATGCTAGAGGACAAGGAAAACAACTTTGTCCAATAGTAACAGCTTCCTCTCATGCCACCGTACCAGTATTTCTGCTGGGTAGTGAATAGGATGTGGCCTAAAGCATGCAATACTGCACAGAGCTTGTCCCTCTTAACTTGGCTGTTGCTGGTGTATAAGAGGTTAATTACAGTTACATGCAATCCTATATGCAATAGTAAAGCAAATTTCATTCCACAGATATTATTTCTTTATCTAAGGTACTCCTATGTCTTCTAGACTACACTCTAGGAAGTCAACAGTTACACATTAGCAAACACACAATTCTCTTTCTATAGATCTTTCTTACCCAAATTTCGAGAAAAACAACAGCTGCTGAGAGAAGAAACTAGAGAATGAGTTGGTCAGGAATTTAATGGGCTTCAAACAAATTGTTTAGGTTCTGTGCTATTGCTCAAAAGTCTTTCTTTCTCCAATTTAATTTGTCTGCAAGCAGTTAGGCACTAAGAACTCACTGATCTCCAATACAGTCTTGGGAGCCAGAGAACAATGTTTGATAAACAACAAAAAACCCTATTACATGCGTAAGTCATTAATTTGTCTGTGAAAGCTTTAAACATTCTTGCTTTCTACACTAAACCGAAAAAGAAAAAAAAAAATCATCAAAAAAGTTTTATGCTTACAGCCAGAGCTACATTTAAAGATAGTTAAATTGACTGATACACAATTTACCCCTAAATAATCCTGAGTCAACACAAAAAGCCTTGGTTTATCTTTAGGAATTAATCTGTTTTTAAGAACAAGATATGTACACACAATATCAGGACCATCACTGATATTGCTTGCATTTTAATGTATTTTACAGTAAAATTATGCAGCATGAAACCCAAAGGAAACTCAATGAAAGCATCTTTAGTAAAACGTAGAAACTTTAATTTACATGCAAAACTACAATATATTCATAATAAAAAACTGGTGACAAAACAAATTAAACACAATTTGTAAAAATCAGTGTTGTTAAATAGGTCTGTACAACCAAAGATTTACAAAGTCCCTGTGCATTTTCATCTTCTCAATGCACAACTGAGTTTAAAGGTTCGGCTCGAATATTCCCCAAATCAAGAGCTGAATCTGTCTCTTCATCAATTTCACCAATGACAGCACTGCAATGAAAAACAGGTTATCATTTGTTGAAATTCCCTGGTACAAAATTGGAAAGCCACAAAATTAACTTGGTTGATTAACTTGCTAATGAAGACCATTTTTTTCTTTTCTTTTTTTTTTTTTATTTTAGAGCTCTGTCTTTTAAACTTCAAATTGTGATGGCTATAAGTAGAGTCTAAAGGAAGTTCTGATGTTTGTGTGGTTTGTTTTTTTTTTTTTTAGAGTATAGTTTATAAGAACCAAATACTACTGATCTGGTTTAGGCAGTAGGTTAGCCTCTGAAGCAAGAACTGGAAACCTTGTAGCGAGAGGAGCTTTTCACGAATAATGTCTACCTGTAGCAATTCGTAAATCCATATAGCATCAGATAAGCAAGACAATTTCCTTCAACACAGCCTACTAAAATGATATTAATTTATCCAGGGGACATATATAGCATTTCACCTATTCTATATTAAGACTTACCTGAACTAAAACCTAGTGGACTCAGTAAAACTGAGTGGACTCAGTTAAAGAGAGAAGAAGCTTAAGGTAATAGAAGTCATACTAGTTCAGGCTGGCAACTAACTCAGAGGGGACATAAGAACAAAGAATCTAATCCTGCTGGCGTATCCTTCTATTCACCACTTCAGAGTCTTACGAACTAGTGGCTGTATCCACAAAATGAATTAACAGCTACCAGAAACTACACTCTATTAATCAATGAAATAGCTTTCTGAATACATTTGTCATTTTGGTCTTTGCTACATCCTGCAGCAGTAATGTATATAGTGTGCGATTAAATACCTTTATACATAACTTGTTGGATTATTGTTCATTTTCAATAACCAAACAAACCAGAGGAATTTAAATGAAGCAATTATTTTCCCAACTCCTTCAACTACTCCTGATTTCACAGCAACCAATAACCACTAGAGCTGTGCTTTTTCCAAACTGAAGAGCCCTTGCCTATTCAGCCTTTCCTTGACAGAAAATATTTCATACCTCTAGTCATTCTCACTTGTGCTCTTCGTGCTTTGCTTTTTCATACTGTTCCCCTCTAAAGAGAGTGGTATACCAGGTGGTTATGCAATGACATGACAATGTCTGCTGTTCCAGTTTTCTTCCTAATATCTTTCTTCCCAGTGAATCGGTATTTACAAAAAAAAAACAAACAAATAGCCAGAGACTAGGGTGAGACTGAGCTTAAGAGCAAGACATCCTAATAATACAGGTATCCATGTTCCCACGATAGTCAGTGGAAACTAGGGAGGAGTTTAGCTTGCCTTGAAACAAAAATACGGCCAGCTGAGTAGCTTGCTTAGTTCCATCACTGCCTAGATTTCACTATGCTAGGAGTCTAGACAACACAAATGTAAACTGCTTATGCTAACTGAATATTGTAGTGACCAGCATGAAACCTCAGTTCAAATTTGAGCCCCTTCAGCATTCTTGTGTGAAAAGAACTTTATCCCAAATGCTCATTACTACTTCATTTACTAGCTTTTTCCGGTCACACTTTAATTTAAAACATTTCCTTAGACTAAAAACTGTCTATGATATCGAAGCATAAGCTTCTCTCTAGATCAC
Source organism: Gallinago undulata (assembly GCA_026546715.1). Classification (NCBI taxonomy): domain Eukaryota; kingdom Metazoa; phylum Chordata; class Aves; order Charadriiformes; family Scolopacidae; genus Gallinago; species Gallinago undulata. The sequence continues at coordinate 25,960,633 of JAOTQQ010000001.1, forward strand.
ATCGAGAAATACAGCCTTTTCATCAGAGATCTCATTTTCCTGTATATAAAAAGAGCAAACAACATCTGCCACTCGTGGTGTCTCTTTAATAGGCTTTCTGTTTCTCATGTTAAACACGTGTATTTAAGAGGTTTGGGGGCTTAACCAGCTTTTCTTCACCATTTTTATTACAGTTTCGCATACAACTTTTTAGTACTAATATCTTTCTGGTTTGCATAATCCACTACACACTTATAAAACAGATGGTGTCTTTTTCCTACTAATAACCTTTACTTCCTTTTGAACCATACTAAGTTTTTCTGATTGATGCTGCATATTCACTGCCAGCTTCTAATGATGCACACTGACTGCCTGGAAGCATTTTATCCCATGATTGCGTCTTATTTTATTTTTCAAGAGCCTTTCTATTTTCTGAGTCCCCAATCTTGAAGTTACTGTTATTTAGCTGTTGTATCTTTTTTCTTCTTTCTATAAGGATGCTGAATTTCGGTATGTTAAGACTTGCATTAATACAGAATTATTCCTTCTAACAAATACGTTACAGATACGTTTCCAAGTTAAGGTTATTAAAAACAGAGTAATTTCAATAGAAGAATGTTTTGAGTATATCTTGCACAACAAGTACGGGGCACTGGAGGCTGAGAGTGAGGCAAGTGAGAGGGCAGAAGAAACACCAACTGGGGGGA
>JAOTQQ010000001.1:25961418-25983792 GCA_026546715.1 Gallinago undulata
TGACTGCAGGGGGGTCGGACTAGATGGCCTTTGGAGGTCCCTTCCGGCCCAGATGATTCTATGATTCTATGATATCTGAGTAATGGGGCAGCCTGGTGTGGTGAAAAAGTGAAGTGGTAAACAATTATTTGGCTTTTTATATACATTTGCACTATTTGAATGTTCAATGAAAAGTTACTGGTGGAGAAGTATGCTTAGCGTTACCTTTGCACATTTATCGATTTATTTATTTTTGCTTAAAAACATAAGTCAGAAGTGATGAAAGCCTTGCAAAGTGATCACCTTCCTCAATGATGTTAAATAAACACACCTAGATATAAATCTGAAGTCTTGACATTTCTTTGTACAGAAAAATCCATTAGAATTAGAAAATTAAAATTCCTATCCAGGCTCACATGTTGGTCACCGTGACATGTCCTTTTTCTGGTTGTCATTTTTTGTTGTCAGTTTCATAATGCTGCTGCAAAAGTGATCTTCCTAACAGGTCCACTTACCAGGCCTTCTTTCCACTTCTCTTGTAACCCTCCCATCTGTTCAGCACACCAGCTACTTTTCTCTGCATTTAATGAGCTTTTACTCTCATTTTGTCAGGGCATTTTACATCAAATATCAACTCATTTGTTTGACCTGTCACTACACCAGCTACAACAGCTGTTACACTGTCAAGCCAAAAACTTCATACATGTTCCAGATTATGAACTATTGTCTGAAAATCTCATCTAAACAAATCCTGTTAAAAGTCAACCTTGTACATCAGATTGCAGTTCTATCTCATCTTTTGTTCATTCTTTTACCTTTTCCTCCATCAATGGATCGTGCCTTTCAGACTGGAATAAAGAACATCTACGCAATGCCTTTAGACTCAAGAAAGGAAACTGCTGAGCTTTATACTGACCATTCCTAGACTGCTATTAGTACATGAGCTGTCAATTTACAGCTCAGTAAATCTTAACATCACAATGCAATCTCTTCTGTAACAGAAGCATACATATTTGCTAATTAATATGCCTCAGCTTTGACAGCATTATCACTGCCATCCACAGATACAATGATGCAAGATGTATGGGGCGTTCAACATGCATACAGATAAATTATACATATATCCATAGACACTAAACTTTTATTAATAGGTTTAAACAAGAATATGCTATACTTACACGTTATCGCCTCTTACGATGTATAATCCCAGTACTACTTGCTCAACTCCTTGTGAAGAACTGAACACTCGTTCATGGCTTTCATCCAAAATCAAGTTAATGGTCTGATCAAAACCTTTGAGTGTTCCCTGAAAAAAACAAACAAAAATAAAGTACTCCAATTACCTCTTAAATTTATTATCTTTGCTCTTAATAATATCTTAAACAAGGTGGCAATACTAAGGTACTAGAGAGCAGATGCTCTGTTTAGGTTTTATTGTTGGGCTTCAATACAAACAGCTGAAGAATGAAATTTAAAAGCAACAATCAATTTAAGAAAAGTATTTACATTTGCTACTGAGTGTTTATTCTAAAAGCTACAGTAATCTTTAACATTAAAGAAGTAAAGTTTCCCTTTAGCCACTGACAGCCCTCTAGACCACTAATTTTACTATTTCTACATTATTTTAGTCTTCCTTGGACAGAAGTTTCCAGAAATAAAATTAATAATTAATTAAATCAATGAACAGAAAAATTCTTGTGGTCAACAATATTGAAGCCACTTTTAATGTGCAACTTTAAGCGGTATCTCTTTGAGGGAGAATATCTTTGTTCCATAAAATCATTCAAAAAAAAACCAAACCCAAAATCAAAAAAACATGAAAAGAAACATTTCTGTGCCACTTCAATATGCGCTTGGAGAAATGATAACTGATTTGTGTAATTTACCATCAGTAACTGATGAAGAAATTTAAACTCATGTAAAGCACCATCATTCAAACAGTGGTAATAACCATTTATATCATCTAACAATGTAATAATGCGTTATATATACCAATTCCATTCAAATCTTTTTGGTAGAAAGTATCTTGTATCACAACATAAAGTTTACCAGACCGACTCCAGCCAGACAGAAGTTTTGGTGCAGCTAATATTTTTCTGCTAAAAGTACTGTTTTTCTCTCCAGAGACCATACAAAGCTAAGTACAGACAGAAAGGTAAAATCCTCATGCAATGAACATACTATTAAGCTACACTCAAAACACAAGAGATGGGAGGAATAAAGAAAAAAACAAACCCAAACCAACAACACAGAAGCAATAAAACCACATTACTTTACAGTCTAATAGTTTGTTAATTCTCAGCTTTTCAGGCATACATAGAATCCCACAAAAAATTCTTCAGCAGTTATCAGCTGAAGTTTTTCTGTAACCATATGGAAGAAATTGCTTTAACATGACAGCTGAAGAGCTTACAGAAAAAAAAAGAGATCATTTTAGATGAAAATCAAATTACCAAACAGAAAAAGAAATGCATTTTCTTGTACATTCCTACAGAAAAGGCTATTTGACAGAAAGTCAAAACATTTACATGCACAAGTTTATCAATGGACAAAGCTGACAGGCAAGAATCCGTAAGTGTTTAAATCATACAACATAAAATAATGGCCATAAAGTTCTTTTTTTAAAAAAAAGTTTGTAAAGGTATGAACATATAACTGATAGCACCATAGCAAGGTTTCTTTATTGCCATGATGGAAAGTCTTTATGGGGGAAAATAAAATTTTAAAAAATACAGGTCTCACCACTATCATTCTTCCATCAGAAGTAATTACTGCAACAGTACCTAATAGTTCATTAAGGAAATGTTTAGAGATATCAGAAATAGAACCGTTAACGTTTTCTGAAACATTCATACACAATAAAAGTTTTAAGAGCCAAAAACGCCTATTGCTATTTCTTTAAAAAAAAACCCCACAACACAGTTGATAGTAACATTTGACAACATAGTATTTTTTTATGACAATCTGTTTTAAAGTTTCACTTTACCCAACCAGGGAGAGTCATACACAAACATAAACACCACTAAAAGCAGACTCAAGATCTGAGTTCACCTCTCTTCCCGTTACTAACTGCACTACCTCAAAATTGAAACAACATAAAGTTTTATAAACACTTCAAGCTAAGTCCTTAAAATCAGCTTAGCAATAGAGAACCTCAGCGGGGCATCCTACATTCCCTGACTCTGAAGGTCTGACTATCCCAATTTGATGATTACACATCCATCACCCTGGATGATTTTGGGTTAGTACCTGTTTGTGTATGAAATTGAAAATGCCCATAGCTTATTAGGGGTAAAAAAAATAGCAAGAAAAGGGTTCCAAGAACACTAACTCACACCTTCTGAACGAATGATGTAAAGCTGATAACGAAACACGTCAAGAGCCTTTTAAGGGACAAGGCCCACCGTGAATGTTATCACAGATCAAGCAAGGATCAGGTTTGCAGCACTGGAAGCTATAGGGGACCCTCTTCTCTGGGTCACCTGTAACCTCCCTTCTACCTGCCAAGCCGGCCCTATGTAAAGGGAAAACAATAGAACCAAGCAGGAAGGCCCCAAGCAACACAACCGCCCGCGGGAGCAGGATGCAAGAGGCCAGAGGCCTCAGCTGCCATGCTTTCACAGGCCCTTCAGCAGCCAGCCTAGGGCTGGGGATCTCCAGGGAACTCACACCTTGTCGGGCCGGCAGGTACCCGATGCCCGCAGCACCTCCAGCACCCAACCCCGGGTCCTGCTGCAGCCACCAGACCCCGGGGCCAAGCACCACCCGGCCCTCAACGGCACCGAGCCGCCGGGTCACCGGCACCCGGCCTCTTTTCACGGCCCAGCGGCGCCAAAGAAAGGGAAGGCCCATTTCCCACCACCCCGACGGCAGCCCCGGGACATTTCCGCCGCCCGGAAGGATACGATTGATGTAATTCTCCAAAGCAGAGGTCATGGCGACGGCTCCCGCGCTTCGGCTCGCCTCACACCGCCGCCGGCAGCCACCTCCCGCGAGACGGCGGCAGCGACGAGACTTCCGGCTCAACTTCCGGCGCACACCGCTGACGCGCGGCTCGGCGCGCAGGCGCACAGCCCCGCGGGGCAGGCCGGGTTCCGAGCGGCCGCGGGAGCGCATGCGCGGAGAGGCAAGCGGCAGAGGGGAAGGGCGGGTGGTGGGGGGCGCTGTCCGTCCCCATCTCCGGGGCACCATCCGTGAGGCCGCCTTTTACAGAGCTCCTTCAGCTCCGTCATGGTCGGGGCGGGGAATGTTCTGAGGGGAGAAGAGGGGGGATGTTTTCATGCCCAGCTTGAGAGTGTATCTTCAGGGCCTGCATGCCTGGGCGTAGCGTCTCTGTCGCTAACACGGGCAGCACACCCCTCCTTTGGTTCCCTGCAGGCTGCCGGTGTGAGGCGGGCAGGAAGGAGGCCTGGCTGGTACCCCTCAGGGCTCTGGGGTGTGTGCCCCGGGGCCAGACTTGCAGTGTTTATTGACATCCCATGCGGAGGTGCCAGAGCTGGGGGCCTGGGTGTGGTTGAAACGAGAGGCTTGGGGAGGGTGGGTTTTTTTGCACCCAGATCCCACACCACCCTCTTAGGCGCCGGCTGTGGTCTACAAGTAGAGAGCTGTGCACGTTTTTTAAAGGGAAGTGCAACCAAAACGAAAATACACATATTTTTAAAAAGATGTGTGCTGACGAGTAAGTGGTGATTGTTACGCAGAAGTTTGGATGTTAATGTTTGCAGATCTCTGCTTTTACCATAACCTGTGAATGTGGGAATAGCAAGTAAGGATGTCCTGAAGAACTCTGGCATTTTATTTTTGTATAGCTTTACCTGTCATGAGCATTATTTGTTTTCCTTTTTGGTGGCTTGTTATTTCTTCTGATGTGTCCCTGATTATTACTGCCTTCCATTCCTTCTGGTGAGTCTACATGATGCACACTGTGTTTCTTGGGGGTCCTGTGAGAAAAGAGGAATGTATGAAATGTTCTGGGTTCAGTGGCGGTGCTGGAAGACAATTTTCAGGAATGTAGAGAGCCAGATGTACTTCACACAAGAAGAAATATTTTGGGGAGATAAGTTCAGACATTCAGGAATAGAACCAAGTTAAGCTACAAAACTAATCCTGGTGCTTCAGCCCTCTTTGTGGGAGATAATACAGTCAGCATGCAAGAGGCTTTTAGAAGCGTGCTGCAGTGGATTGTACATACAGACATCCTCTGCACTGCAATATATTCAAAGTCATGAATGCATCCCTCTAATTGTCTTTAATAATGTAGCAGTCTGTTGGTGATACCTAAGAACTACACACATATGACACCTTACAACAGTCGATCTATCAAGCTGCTGAAAACATGGGCTCAATGCTGCTCTAGTGAGCACTACTGCTCAAATACTCTTCATGGAGTCCCATTAAAATAAACTTTCTTCCACCTACATTTTTGACAGTGTCGGCTATTTATTGCACTGGATGACAACCTTTTCAGATGTAACACTGTGTGGGAAATACTCTTTCAAAGTATAAAAATAAACAGTGAGCCATTTCCAGTCCAGCATATTATGAAATGAAATGTTATATAAATTCTGGATTAAATATTGTAAGTTCATGACCTCCAGTAGACAGAAAATTACCTTAGAATATGGAATTCTCCTTTCTGTCAGTTTTTAGATGACACTGAGAAAATGTAATCTCTGGAAAGTTTTCCAATCTGTTAGTGAAAAAAGTGATTGTGATGGGTGTCATGAAATGATCTGAAATAATATTAGATCTGTGTATAATCAGGAGATAAGATTTGCTGAATCACTGAGAAGACTTTCATAGGAGAAAGCTCTCACAAATAATACTTTGGAAAAAATGTGAGGAAATGAACTTTCAGATTTTTTTATTTACATTATCTTGATTTCCAGGGCTTTCACCTGTAAACCTCATAAACTGAAAAAATACTGAGAATGCATTTTTAATGACTAAAAGGTACAATCAGGTGTTTAATCCAGCTTTCTTTAATCCAACTTCCTTTTATTTCAATAAAGACTCCAGAGACAAATCGGGAAGAGGTGCAAACTAGAACTCGGTGTCCAGCCCATGGTTTAATTCCCATGGGCAATACCGTTTCTGGACGGCAGAATGCTGTTGTTTCATCCCCTTCCAGTGTGCTGATTGTTTCCACATTGTAGCCTACACAACTTCAGAGTAAGCAAAATGAATTTTTTTTTAGGCAAGTTAGCCAGAAAAAAATGGATAGACATTTCTTGGCACCTACTCTGTAGGTAACTACGCTAAAGTAGTCTCTCAGGAATTTGTCTAATGGCTCAGCCTTTATGAAAAACATGACAAGAGATGTCAGAGAACATAAAATGCTCCTGGAATTGGGCATTACATAATGCCTATCCTTTTAGGCTTTTATTATAAAAAGCTTAACAACTGCCACTAAAACATACCAGGATTGGAAGTAATTATTGTATATTCCATGTAAGAGGTTGAAGATAATTTTTTTTTGGTATGTGGTTTGACATTTTCTTTTCCATAGTCTTACTTCTCCCTATAAAGATAGACATTTTCAAAGGCCAAGAATATGAGATCATTAGGATACAAGAATGTAGGATAAAATCTTAAAATACTTGCATGGTGACATTACCTCAGTATCTGATCCCCTGAGAGTCTCTGATCTGCCTGTTTATTTTAACAGTGTCCTTGAAAAGCAGCAAAGAACTGTTTTTCTTATTTTTTCAGAAGGACAGGGACCCAAGGACTAAGGCTTAGATCTGGGCTCCTGAAGTCATGTGCCCAGGCTTTTCCAAACTGTTAGTTTAACAGGTGTTAGCACTCTCAATATAAAGGAGAATTTCTGGCTACATCTATGCAGGCTCTCTGTGTTTTCCTGCAGGCAAGCAGCTCTACCTTTTCTCTCACAGTCCTAATCAAGGTTCAGGCTTCTGTTTGAAGCCACCACTACTATTATTCTCCTCTTATGTATTAAACCTCCACATAGGAAGTGGAAAACTAATTCAATCCCTGCATCTTTTCGGGGGGGGGGAGGGAGGGGGTACGGACACGGACACGACAACACAAAAAGGGAAGATATTGCTTGCCTCTCCCCCTTCAGTAGCAAGGTTTGGTACATTAAGTTATAGCCTGAGACCGTAATTTGCCCTTTTTTTGAGGCTGTGGCACATGCAGAGAAAACATCAATTCATTAGGCTAGAGAGAGAGCACCACATCTAAAACTGTGGTTAAACTACTTGTCCAGTAGAGGGAAATCTTAGCTTCTGGTTGCTTTTACGAGCTCTCAGTACAGAAATCCAGTGGCATTTTAGGTGAAATGAATAAACAGCCTTGAGCATTGGTTCTCTGTAGCTGGTTAAGATCACTTGAATTCCAACTTTAGATGTAGAAATTAAATATTTAAGTCTGAGCGTGTCACCTTGGTCTTCTTCACAGAGAAAAATAATTAGTTTTCTGCTGTAGATTGAGATATGTTTTCCTCTGAAGGTGTCCGTGTTTCTCCAATACCTACAAAGTGAGCCTAAGGATGACTAACTCAGACACGGGTGTTTCACGGGTTCACACTTACATTAGGCCAACCAAATTTTATTCCTGGTAACCATAGTTGCCAATATAACCTTGGGTTTAGGATCAGAAACCTGCATTTAGGTACCCTCTTGACTGTTTCTTCCCTTCAGTTGCTGCGAAGTGGATCATGAGGACACACTAAATAACAATATAAGTATACACTAAATAATTGAATATGAGCATAATGCCCATTAAGCTCTCTAATTAATTGAAGAAACAAAAACCTTTTTTTTAAAAAAAGACACTTCCTTTCTCGTACATTGTCTGGATATAGCATAGTTGCTAATGGCATGTACTTCTCTAATTAAAATCAGTTAATTTTTGCGATTGATTCCCCATACGTTAAGGTTGCTGTGGCAAGTGGTTGCTGAATGCTTGGCTTTCCGCAGAACATGTAACCAACTAATCATGCCCTGGAGCGTCCCTGCACACTTTCCTGCTTCCTTGTTGTCTGCCAGGGCAGGAAGGAAACCCTGCAGTGGTAGTTGTAGGGTGTATGTGCACGGAGTTACTGTGTGCAAACTTGTTATCTGGCCCAGGGCTGGTGGAATGGATGAGTGAATGGTCTGTTGCTGCTGTCACTGTATGTACTGCTTAAGAGTTTTACATTTCCCAAAACGCACTGGCTTCTGGTGGCTCTGCTTTCCTTGGTTATTAAGAAGTAGCCAGGTTTTATAGACCCAGCCATGCTGAAGGGTGAAATGACTCTGTGGAGTTCTTGTGAGAGGAGAGGCCTGATCAGTACCACTGTGCCATGGCATGTCAAGCCATGTCCTTGTCAGATCAGATGGAAAAAGGTGCAAGACCTACTCCTCAGGCTTCCTTGAAAGCTGTAACTCTGATAAAGTCACCTGACTGTTGGAACAGGAGCTACAAGAAATTTGTTGTAACAAAACCCCCAACATTGGTAACATCTGTTAGTCTGCTCAACAAAAATTGTATCCCCTGGTTTCTGCTCAAGAAAAAATAACATCTGAAGTAGGGAATAATGGAGTGGGGTGTACTGAAGAAGAAGAAGAATCAGAGTCAGACAGTACACACTCCAGAAGAGAACTAAGCACCCCCAAATCCCACACATTTCATTTACTTAATCCTTTTAACAGGCTTTCTTATACTTTCTGGGACTCGCAGATTTAAATCTCTCTGAGTTTTACCTGCATTTCCAGAATGTCACTCCATAAAAAGCCTAGTGCTTTACCTCGTCTTTAGTTTATACACACCCAAGCTGGCTAAACATGATTGATTTCTGTTTATGTGTTCAGGAAAAACAGAAATGTCCCTTCACCTCTGCTTTGTTCCTCTGAGTCTGTAGAGACTCAGGGGATCCATTATCAGCAATGCAAGGACACAGATTTTATCTGGTAGCTGGGGAAAAGTAGAAAGATCTTGCTCACCTCATGCATGACTAGCTGCAATCTAACTTGAGATGTGTTTCATGTAATATATTATATCAAATGACACGGGTTTGCAGTGAAACAACTGGAAAATATTGTTGCAGTTTAACAGTCTGAAAATGGCTGGTAGGCTCTGAATGTAAGTTAAAATGCATTAGAAACAAATCTGTTGTGTGAATAGTCCCAAAGTGCTTTTTATTTATTTTTCAGTGTTAACAAACACCTGATCTAGCAACTGCTGCTATCATGGGAAACATTGCAAAAAACCTAATTTTACTCAAAGAGTTCCTTTATATGAGAAAGTGTATTTTTTTCCCAGCAATTTTTGCTAAAATATGAAAAAGACAATAGTGATCTCAATGACTTTAAGTGTTAGCACATAAAATAGTTCAGCATGTTTCTGTTTGCAGGAAAACAAACTGTTTTCCATTTTCCTTTTTTTTTTTTTTAACCAGAAGAAACTGAAAACAGCTGTAGAAATTTAGTACCATTATCCTTTTAAATAATAATTTTAGGGGATGTTATGAACTATTGGTAGGAAAAATGCCATTGCTAATAGATCATGTACCTACACTTGCAGAATTACAAAGCAAATGGATTCTTGTTTTCAGCTGCTCAAAGCAGAGCATTAAGACAATTCTGTTGTACATAAAATGAATAATAAGCTTCAAGTAACTGACATTTACTAGCATGTCAGGTTCATCATTTTTTACAGTAATAGTTGAAATTGCAATTGCTAAATTGCTCTCATGAAGCAGGCTTTTCGTTCTGATAGATTCCCTACTTCTCAAAGTATAATTCATCTTCCTGTAAAAGCACTGATCCTAATCTTTAGCCTCTGTTAAGATGACTAGATCTTCCAGTTTTAAATATAAGGTCCTTTATCTTAATACTCTCTGCAGGGATGCCCATTTGACCCTATTCCAGTTCTTTCATTTGCTCTGCAGCACACGATCACCGTGTAAAAGGATTAGCACATGGTCAAAGGGCTTTGTTCAGAGGGGACTTACACGCTACCTGCTGCCAGGTATAATGTAGATTGCACTAAAAAATCAATATAATTCTGCTTTATAACTTACATGGCATCATTATTTTGAGAAGTAGGTTATTCATTGTTCCACAGAGCAATCTTTTGGCACCAGGGCCTTTAAGCCAATTACAGAAGTGGAGACAGAATATACTGTAGATTTGGTCCTGCCCAGAAGAGGTGCTGAAATCCTTCCTGTTAAAAACATGTCAATGAAAAATGATCAAGAGGGGATGAAGATAAATAGGAGAATCTGCCTTTCCTTTAGCCGGCACTGAACTGTGTTTTGTCTAACAAAAGGTGAGACCAATTGGCTGTGCCATGAACGGCAATACTTGAAGCACAAGCAAACAGAATTGCACCGACAGCAACGAAGAGAGGAGGCACATGAGGATGGCAGATGCTATGCTTTCTTCACAGCCTTGAAGAAGGCTGGCTGTTTTGTAGTTATTTCTAGCCTAGAATTTTGCTAGCTACTGCTCCAACTATGTATTTTCTCTTAGAGCCCCCAGATTCTACTTGGTAATCGCAATTGGCATCCTTGTTCACCACCAGAGTATGTGCTAGCACTTTCACTTGGTACTTTCAGGTACTCTCTTCACATCCTCTGTTTTGTGCTTCTGCTGGCACTTAAGATTCCTTCTAGCAATGTGTCTTTTTAGCTGTTAGGGTTCCGATACTGAGATCAGTCAACTTATGGGGAGAAGAAATAGCTTCAATGAGCTTGTCCCAGCTGTGGTAGCTGATGATTCACTCAGGCAAGCAGCTGGCAGCATCTCTGGGCTCAGTGTTGGGGCCCTTGGAGTGAAGAAGGTAACGGTATGTGCTGCACCCTGCAGTCTGGGCTGCAGCCAGCACAAGGGTATCTGGAGGGGAAGGAGGGATAATAATTATAGAGATTAATAGGGGTAAGAATGACTGGCAGCAGAAGAAAGTCTTTCTCTTGGCTTACTGTTTGCACTGTTGGTCTAAATAGGGGAACATCTTTGTAAAGAAAAAAACACAGGGTTTATGGGTCATGACAAGGTGCATTCCTTGTTTGAATAGGTATCTCCATGGGTAAAACTTTTTGTTTGAGACAGATCTACTTCACAGCAAGAAGTTGCACTGTGCTCACAAAGTGGGTTTTTTTGCTTTTAATCTCAGACAAAATTCCTTCCCTCGGGATTAATGGATCATGTGTCCAAGGCCTAACTGCCCCTCTGGAGTGATGAATGCCACAGAGGAACCTCATGCCCTGAAATTTCTGGGCTATTTGGTTGGATATGTCTAACACCTGAAAGTGTAAGTTAGTTTTTGTAACTCCATAGTGCTCTAATAGCTGGGAGGGACATGAGAAAAGGCCTTGAGAAACATCCTTCTATTGGAGTGCATGCTTACCTGGCTCTGGTGTAGAGGGGCTACCATCACTCCACAGTGTCTCAGATGGGAGAAGAGCAGTGTCCCAGAGAGCATAGTGCTGACCTTTAGTAACTGCTGCCTTTTCATTATCAACCACTGTGCTATTGCATTATTGATTAATGCTGTTGGAAGTCATTCCTGCTGGTCCCTTATGGTATTACTGAAAATCACTTAACGTTATCAGCCACATCTACTTGAATAGCAAGGGGAATGAGTGAAGTGTCATTCATAAGCACGCGCTCCCTCCCTTTACAGTCATTGGCAAAAGTATGTATGTCATTGAATATTGAAACCATCCTGAAGGCATCAAAATTCCAAATATAATGCTATTTTTTATATTTTACTCAACTTGTGCTAGACATGCTGATACTACTTGTGTTCTGGAGGCTTGTGTGCTTCACTTATTGTGGGTTCTAAAAGTATTTTGTACGTCTTGGTTAAGCATAACCATATCTTCAGCATGATTGGTCTATATTATTCTAATTATTTACTAAATCTGTAAGTTAAATCACATAGCCATTTACCAAAATAGCAGAATTTCTTTTGAAGTCAGTGATGCAACTGTAATTAGAAGTTCGCTAATTTTTAAATTTTGGTATTACAATGACACCAAAAGGCATCAGTCAATATTAGAGCCCAATTATGGTAAACTCTCTAGATAATCATGTGAAGAGAGGCAAAAGCTCTTGGCTGCAAGAATTTACACAGTAAATAGCCAAGAGAAAGTGCAGAAGGAAGGAGGTATTAATGTCTCCATTTTACGGACAGTACGCAAAGAAAAGTGATTTGCCTAAGGCTGCTGTGTACCACCAGTAGACACCAATTTGGATTTTTGAACTATTTTCTATGCAGTTTTTAATAGTTTATTTTACAAGACCCGTTTGTTCTTGAGGAAGGTTCCTCTGCTCCCTACCTCAGCACATAATTTGATACGAAGCGTGTATTGGCATTCCCCATCTTCCTCTTCTCCTCCTCTTCCACAGACTCCAGTACTTTGCCAATCACCTTCATTCTCATTCAGCCTCAGGAGGAGAAGTTCCAGCATGGAACATGGACCACAATATGCCGCACATAAGGTAAAGGTCTGTCTATTAAAACAAACAAAAAAAAAAACACCCAAAAAAACCCCATCCAAAAACATGCAAGATTAAAACAGAGAATTCAATACATCTGAAAGAAGATCACTGGAATGGAAATAATATTCATTGCCATTCCCAATGACACTGACATGACATATTAGGGTGTTTATATATCTTTCAAAAAATGGTCTGTCTTCTTTTATGTCAGATAAGTGATGAGGCAGGTGTGTCTCCTAGGCAAAAGAGGCCACTGCAAATTTAAGCCCAGTATCAAGATAAGACTGTCATTGTGCAAGTCTCTGCTGCCCTGAAGCTAATGTGCACAATCTGTTTTCGCAAGTGCTTTCATATTTTTGTTCTTTATTATGAACATATACAGCCCAGAAATGTTTTTAGTATTGGCTAACTCTGCTATTTTGTAGTCACGATTGTGGTATTTAAACAGGAGGTGATCTGTTCTGCACATGGAAAAGGGGATGTGTTACAGAGGAAATAATTTCAAAAAGTGTTGCTATTTTTTGGCATGATTATTTTTCAAAGAATATACCCAGTGTTCATTATGTTCATGTACAAACCCATGGTGATTTAAAACTGATTTTTAATCATTACCTAGGGAGCATTATCATTGTGTTAGAAATGCAAGTATGACATTAAATTGGAAAGCTCTTACACATATATAGTGTCATCTATTTCTTCTGTAGCTGCTGTATAATATTGCTCCCCAGTTCCAGCCTAAGAGCTGTGATTACTTAGATGAAATAAGTAATGTCACTTGAATAGTGACTATTGTAAATAAAAGAGATCTTTTTATAAAAACGTCATCCTGTTGTTAATATCCAAAATGCATTTATTATGATAAAGTATTGCCCTTGGTTAGGAGAATTCTTTTCAAAGAGTTTGCCTGGCAGTGATTTTTGAAATGCATTTCCAGACTTTCTGAAAATCTTGAAATATGAGCATGACATTATTCTATTATGAAAATGTGTTTGGTGAGGGGCACGTAATTATCTTCAGTTTCCAGATGAAGCAGATCTGGTAACTTACCTCCAGTCACTGCTAGCAAATTTGTTTAGACATTTATTGATTGCAGGCATTTTTTATCGGCTGCACCACTCTTGCACAGAGAGTTGTTTTTTCAGGAGGCATTGTGTCCAGGGTATACATATCTAGCTGAAAGTTGTCTCAAGGTAGGAAGAGCTCCTGAAACATGCAGCCTTCACATCTCAGGGCTATAATCTTTCCAGGAAAATGCTCTGCTTTAAAAACGGTATGTCACGGCACCATGTGTGTGTATTTTGCAACACAATGCTAAGTATAATGCCAGGTTTTCTGAAGCAGGTCTATTTTTTAGTTTAAAGCATTGTTGTGCTGAATTGATGATTAATCAGTAATGTTCCAGCTGAACAAAGCCTCAGTACAGAAGGGTGCAGTTGCTGCTCCGGGTTTAGACATTGTCCAGCAAGGGGCCTTTATGCAGCGCGAGGATTCCAGAGGCAAATGTTTGAACATAGAAATAAAAAGAGCATGGAGGAAGCTGGCAACAAGATTGTGCCAGCTAATACTCTAATAAACAGATTTTGAACAATGCTAGTGCATTTAGGGGATTTAGGGGATGGGTGAGTTACAGCCCTGGAGTATTGTTTCATATTGGCTTTTTTTTTTTTTCTCATGCACGTCCTTACATTTTTTTCCTTCCATGCGGTTACCAAGGAATGCAAAGCAAGCTATCATTGTGTGTCAGATGCAAGCAAGAGCTAAGAGCTGTAGAGCAGCTGAGAACATGGATACAGCACTTTGGGTATCAGGATGACACTCTACTGGCAGAGAAGTCTGTAAGGGGCTGGGGGTTCCATTTTCTGCTGAGTTTTGTTGGGATCCAGGTCTGCTGTGTTACACAGAGAGAAAGTGTTGCCTGCAAGATGGGAGTGTGTCTCTGTAGCACCACAGAGACTGAGGGGGTCACCACCTGGGAGTACCAGAGACATTATGGGTTGCTGAGTAAGATAATTTTGGGATTACGCAAAACTTGTCATAGGATGTTCAGGGGAGGAACCACAAGCAGGGAAAGGGAAGGATAGAGGTGGCTGGGAAAGAAAAATATTGGGAAAACAGAGGGATAAGGGGCTAAAAGGGGGCAATTGCATGTAGAGAGGTGGCTGGTCAGTAAGCTTTTCTAGCCGTGCCCTGCACTTGATCAGCACAGTCTGTCCTGTCTTCTCATTACACTCTCTTATGTGTGTATGGAGGTCTGAGAGGGCAGCAGCTGAAGTGGAACCCCAGGATCACAGGGACCTCTGTCTGTGGTGTTAGCGACTGGAGTGGGTGGGGTTATGATCAACTCTTGAATATCAGCCTGGGCTTGCAAAGTGGTTGAAGTGACCTGGGAGCCAAGTGTGCCCATGTGTCTCTGAGAGTGAGACAACTGGAGGAGCTGGCAGTGGAAGGGACTGGGGGTTCCAGCCA
Source organism: Gallinago undulata (assembly GCA_026546715.1). Lineage (NCBI taxonomy): Eukaryota > Metazoa > Chordata > Aves > Charadriiformes > Scolopacidae > Gallinago > Gallinago undulata. Next base: position 25,976,313 of record JAOTQQ010000001.1, read on the forward strand.
TGTGGCAGAGAGGCTCTAGGGTCTGGGGATGACTGAGAGATTAGATGTGTCTCTGTGTGTTCCTGAGTGTGTGTCTCTCTCTCTCTATGCATGAGGCAAGTGAGGACCCAGGGCCAGCTACTGGAGGGACTGAGTGTCTAAGCCCAGGTACTGGGGGCAGCTAAAGCTAATTCTTCACATTTTTATCAGCAATTTACATCTATGAAAGATAGACCTCATTCTAATCTGATAAAATTAGAGTGTTTCTATTTACCCCTCCTTTTTTTCTCAGCCTTCATAGAGGCATGTTTCTGTGCTCTGTATTTGTAGTGATGGTGTAGAGGGCGAGATGCAGAGATTGCACACGATGTGCAAGTGCATAGAGAGTTTTGATCTTCCAGCTTTTTACAGCCACTTGTTCTCACTCTATGCAGGTACAGAGTGGTAGAAAACCAGACCCTTTGTGTCTGGAATGCTTATCTATCACCCTTTCCAGTTTACATGCTGTAATTGTTTACCCGAGAAATCTCTGGACTGAGAGTGCCTGTAATGCACTGGATTAGGCAGACAGGCGTGTGAATTGTAACTAAGCAGTCCTGATGAGGGGAGGAAGTACTGGCTGGTTTCTTCTCTACGCTCCTGTGGAAAACCCCCTTTGTGAAGAGCTGTATGAAATATGTGCTACCTATTGACATATCTCACAAATAGCAAGTCTGTCACAGTGTCCCTCAAAGATTGCTTCAGGGTTCTGTCACATCAAACCTCATTAATCCACATGATTAATTACTGCCAAGTCCAGTCTCAAGCAAGAGCAAGTAATGCATGGATATATTTGTGTAAGGTGTGGCAAAGCATATAGGCAGATGTATAAGCTTGTATGTAATATAAGTTTCAATATGTTACAAGGCTCCATGATAAGTTTTGAACAGTCCATTGCCAATTGATAGAGAACATTTTGCCTTAGTGTGGGCTAATGATTTTTTAAACATTTAGTGAAGTCTGGGGAGTGGCCCTCATTAACAGGCCTTGCTTGCAGGAAGGAGAGGAATGCCTCCACCTGGCCTCAACAGGCATACCAGCTGTTTGAGGAAGTAAAAGCAGTGAAGATTTTGGGGGAGTGAGTACTGACATTGTCTCCAAAATCAATTAAGAATCAATGTCTCTTGATGGGGAGCAGGAGTCAAGGTGGGGGTGAGAAGGACAAAGCAAAAGAGGGTGTAGAGGGGAGAATTAATCCAAATAGGATTAATGGAGGGAGGAAGCATGCGTCTCTGGCTGAAGTCTTTTTTAGGTTTGCTTCTACAGGATGTGATAGACTTGCTTAAGGACTGCGTTCTGACCTTCATGATCAAGGCGCTGGTTTGACATAATGGAGTATAGGAAGATTTCTGCATATGATCTAAAAAGAAGTAAATACAAATGTAGTAATCCTTTGTTTCTGTTCAGCCATTTTGCTAACTTCTGTTTGTACTCAGGAACTTTAAGTAAGAAATATAGTGCTCTAGGCACCATGTCCTACCAGCAGATGGGTCCTACCAGGGAGTGGTATGGATCTTAGGAGCTACGAAAATTTAGGTGGTATGATTGGACCCTGAAGGAATCTTAACACTCCCTCTCACTCCCCTCTCCCCACCAAGTTCAATAAATCAGTGCACAGAAGCTATTAGGAAAACAACCAATTCAAAACAAAACTTAATTTGTGTTGTAATTATATGAATGTTAAGCAAAACCTACAAAGAAGCAAACTGTGGTGATGGAGCTTTCAGAAACATTTAAGAATTCTATTTAAAATAGAGGGGGGGGGAAAGTCTTTTATAACAAATCTAGTCTAGAAACTTTCCACAGCAACTTTCTGTGATGGTTTCAGAGTAATTTATAATGACAAATTCTCTATTATCACCAGAAAATGTTCCTGCCATAGGTATAAAGTTACTCAGTGCTATATCATGGTGAAAAAACACACAGGAACTTCTCTTACACTCGTGTGAGTAGATATGCAGAACCCAAAAAAACTACTGAGCTTCAAAGACATGATTCTGTCCTAGATATTAATCTATTTGGCCTGGAAAGATGACATAAAATTATGTAGTGTCTTTTGATTTAGTATGTCTTTAACAGTTTATGCTTTCTGAAGCTGTGTGCCAACTAGAATATCACCATCAGTTCATTTAAGAAGGAGATGGGTAAGACCCGTCACCCTTTGCATGTGCTCTGGCCCAAGCCTGTCCTGGAGAAAACAGTGAAATGTGTGCATGTTGGGTAGCACATCACCCCAGTAGGCACAACTTCAGTGTTAGCCTGCAATCCTTAATACATGTACATTGGTAATTCCTTTCCAGTAGAATTTCGCTGCTGCTGTGAGGAACATCAGCTACAAATCCTAAGCATTGGAAAGCAACCAGAAGTTTGGTTTTTATAGATAAAACAAAACTTTAAAACGGTAGTGGTCTATCTCAGATTCCCTAAGTCTTTGAATATCAACAGAAAGCTTGATATATAAACCTAAGTTTTATTGCTTTAATCTTAAAATGTTAATATAGCCTTATTTGTTAAATTGATTTAATTCATGTAACCACTGTGTAGGAATGTTTTACAGGCACCGTTAATTCCTTATCCAGGATTACAAGTATGCCTAAGAATAAAATGCAAGTAGATGTTGTGGTATTAATTTATGCATTTTTTGAAAACACCAAAGTCACATAACCTTATGTCTAATGACTTCATCTAATTATACAGTTCTACATTTCTGTCTTCAAAGAAATCTACCAACAATGACGAATTAATCCTTGCAGCTGCCCTTTGAAATAGGTACATAGACATAATTAATCCCATCTAACCGATTCCTTGCCCAAGGCAATACATTGAATCAGTATTTAAGCCAAGATTAGAGCTCTGTCTTACTCTGTGGTCATTTCACTAAACTAGCTGTTCCCAAGATTCCTTGGATTGGGCTCACTCCTACCTTGCTTTGATAATTTAGACAGGCATATGCCTTGGCCTGCACCAAGCCTTCATTCTCTGTCTTTCACGTCTCTGCCAAAATGTTTCCTCTCCTTCTTCCCCTCAAAAATTACTTCCACTCCAGTCAATCCAGGTGTAGAAGGTCTAACTTTTCACCTCCACAATCCTGTACCCGGCTTTCCCTTGCTTATGCCTGTCACTGCCTGACAGCCTCTTTGTCCCCCACAGTCCTCCTCCACAAATTCCCAGTCCTCCAGATGCCCTCGTTCCACCCTGTGGATCCCTGCTTTTGCACTTGGTGTGCACATTGGCATTCCCCAGGGGAATCACCTCTCTCTTCCCCAGCTCCTGGCCCCCCTCAGCTCATCACTGGGTAGCTGGGAGGAAGCTCTGCTGGTGGGGCTGGTGTACGCTGCTTTGTATCTTCTGGTTGGCTCCCTCTTGTACAGTGACCGAGGAGAAAATTAAAGGTAAGCGTTGCACCAGTAAATAGCAGACACTGTTCTCACAGACTGTGGCCCATACCAAGGTGCAGCCTTCAGTCCACATGTCTATTATTGTAGGTGGAGATTCATGAAAGGTTTCACAGCACATTTTGAGTTTCAAAAGCACTTTATAAAATCCTAGAATGGTTTGTGTTGGAAGGGACCTTAAAGATCATTGAGTTCCAACCCCCCTGCCATGGGCAGGAACACCTCCTACTAGAGCAGGTTGCTCTAAGCCCCATCCAGCCTGGCCTTGAACACTTTCAGGGATGGAGCATCCACAGCTTCTCTGGTCAACATGTTCCAATGCCTCACCACCCTCACAGGAAAGAATTTATTCCTGGTATCTCATCTAAATCTCCCTCTTTCAGTTTAAAACCATTACCCCTTGTCCTATTGTTATGCTCCCTGATAAAGAGTCCCTCCCCATCTCTCCTGTAGGTCCCCTTTAGGTACTGGAAGGCCACTATAAGGTCTCCCCAGAGCCTTCTCTTCTCCAGGCTGAACAACCTGACTGTCTCAACCTGTCTTCATAGGAGAGGTGCTCCAGAATATAAGAATCAAAGACAGGAATTGTTTTTCAGGTAATATTGAAGACTAAGGAAGATTGTGAGTGTGGAACTTAAGAATAAGCTGATGTAACAAAAAATATTACTTGCCTTGAAAATGGTCTAGTCATAATATAGACTGAAGCGAGGCTTTTCTGAACACCAGAGTGAGCAGCAGGGATTGCAAAGTGACAAGTTGTCTGTGGCAGACTGATAAAGGCCTGATCTTGCAGAAGAAACTAATTCTGCATAGCATGTAGTGATGGATGTGGCACAAGAAAAGAGAAAAAAACCAATGGAAAAGTATATTCCCACCTTATATCACAAAACAATGGCACCAGAACCTGAGAAATAGTGCGAGAACCTGGACTTCCCACCATGGCGGTGCTTAAGATCTAATCAAATCTTACTTAAATCTTTCTTATCTGATAGGAAATAGTGTTAATGTGATGTGTCCTGTAGTTGTTGAGAATCCTGTCATTCATGCTTTGATGTAATGTGTCAAACCAGAAAATGTGTTCAGCCTAACTATAGAGATTCTGATCCCCTCTCTGGTGAATGGACTAGAAATAATCCTGCATGCAGCTGATCTGACTGCCCTCAGTTTACATGCCACACTAATTGACATGCCACACTTTCCTTGTACTCATCATTTCCTCTACATTATAGAAAATGTTAGGTCTTCATGTGAGAGAAAAAAAAATGAGGATACACAGAGGACCTGAAATTCTTCAGCAACGTTGCACAGTATCTAAGGACATACTCCAAACCCTGTGCACTGCTGCAAAAACTGATTTATCTCAGCAGTCCCAAAAGTGTAATTTTCTATGGGTGAGATTGCATAGCTCTGTCTGGTGCTTGATTCCATTTTCTTTAGATAAATGTTTGATGCTTTGCCACGTACTTTGAGGCTCTCTGCAGCTGACTAAACGGTGGATTTCTTCCTAAAACAGATAGCCTGCTTCAACCACAAAATGATTGGATTTTGACTAGATAGAATTATATGTGGTGCAGAAGGTCAGATGGATGATCGTAATTGTCCTGCTTGGCTTTAGATCATTAGATTTACCTGGGTACTAAGTCTCTCCATTCAGCATGATTCAAGAGAGTAAAATCCAGAGGTCTATAAAATAGGAATTGTACATTCAACCAAATGGAGAATGGCTGAGTATAGACATATGGCAGATTCATTTTTTCAGGCTGTTGATAATCTCAAGGAACATGTAGTAACAGAACAAATCAGCATGTTGGTGGAGGTTCCCCCGCCACCCACAGCGAATGATATTTTGGGGCATATAAATAGGAGTCAATTACAATAACACATCCCTTTCAATCTGAGTAATTTCTACTGAAATCCATGATGACTACTGTCAAAAGGAGATGTACAAAGGCATAACGTTCTTTCCGCTTTAGAATAATTATATACTGCAAATATATGCAAGAGAAGGCAAATCACTTAAGGACTCTCTTGGAAGAAATAACTTAGTGGAAACATGAATGTCTGTCAGTTTCCTGACATAGTTTAAATGTTAAATGGCAGAAAACCTAGGATCACCCAAACTAGATGGCAAAGCTTTATTGTATGATACTGTCTGAAAATGAAATCCTGCAACTTGACAATTGAATTAAGACATTCCTTTCATAGCTGCATTAAAGGCCTCTGTTCTGATATTTTCTCTTGCACTTGTATGACTCTACAAATGTTTAACTTACGTAGAGCCAATGTAGCAGTGAAGATTTGCTGCATAAAATGCTGAAGGAAATTTTCTTCTATTCTAGGAATATATTTTTTTGATCTCTGGGATTTAGAGCCCGAGGGCAGCTGATGAGCACAAAGCAAAAGCCTACCTGTGCTGAAGTGTGACCAGGTACTTCCCCTGGTGTGTGTGAACTCTGTAGTGAACAGAATCCTCTTAAGATGATGACTGCTGAGATGTATTCAGGGCTCTTTGTCTCTCTCAAACAGAGGGAAAAATTAAATGCCCTCTTTCCACTATGCAAATTTTGCAGGCAGTTTACTGTGTTTAATGAACTGTTATAGCATATGCAGATGAACACTTCCCAGCTCTCCACAGATCTGGCACATGGTAATCACTTGTCCTATATTTCAGTGCTATATAGTGCCTTCCTCTGCTCATGGAAACACAGCTCACAAAACCGAAACAGAGGTTCCTCAAGGCTTCAGTTTGCCAAAGGTCAAATCTATCTCCTCCTCTCAGGCTTCCTTTTTGGGTAGGCTTTCACCTTTAGAGCCACAGAACTCACCATGGAGCTTTGAGCTCCATCTGACTACAGTGACTCTGCCAGGGTCATACTGGAATTGAGGTAGTCCTACAGAACCAGTGCAGCTGAAAGGCAATGTGTTAAGCGCTTTCAGTGAAACTCAGCTCACTGCAGAGAGAGCCAATAGAAGACACATCCATTAGTAAGGTGCCCCTTGAGATCAATTATGCATAACCAGAGCCTTTTGTAGATCTCCTTTTTGCCTCTCCCATGTTAGACATAGCACTGCCCTTCCTTTCTTTTCCTTCTTTGTTAATGTCAAATTGTCCCCCCACTTGTTTGTCCAAGAATATTTATCATGCAGAGACTGTGGATAACAGCATGATAGCTTCCTGTCTCTTAGCATAATTAGTACTGGTGCTGCATAAATTATATCCGAGCATGAGCAAGAAGTTTGTGATCAAGCCAATGGCTAGTGCTTGGGGTCAAATGCTTATACTGGGAACTATTTTTCTCTCTCTTCATACTGCTAGTTCCAACTTCACAGCAGGAGTGATATTTGGACAGCTCTTTCAAAATGTTCTGACTATCCTACTGTTACTTGGAAATGAAAGGTGGACCTGAACCTTCTCACAATTCATTTATCTTGCACCTGGGGAAATTCTTAATTTATACATAAAAAAGATCATATATCATATATATATACATATTTTAATATATAAAATAAGTGTATATACACATATGCATATATAATTGAATACATTACCATTTCCTCCAACAATAATGTACTTCAATTACTGTCAGGACAAAATTTGAAAAAAATTTTAAGGAGTGGTTCATGTTTTAAGTTGCCAACTTTGAGACATGTTATGCATGCATCCTTAGTACTCTGTAGAGAGTAGACTGTTTAATTCTCTTGAGTTCAGTCTGTAAAAATTAAAATACCCTAGATTAGTACATACTTTTGCAAGTTTTGGTGTCATAGGTTTTAATTCTGAAAGCATAAGCTATTTAAACTTGCATTCGGAAGCGAATATCTGTTAAATTAGGTACGACATAAAAAGTTCATTGGAAGTTTTAAGAATATTATCTGTTTGATCAAATATTACATCAAAGCTTTTATTTCCTGAGTCAGGAACAGAAAAAACAGTTGTGAAGTTTCACATTCAATAAATCATCTACCAGTTTAGTAGCTTGACTGATGGCCAACAGTGTGGCCAGCAGGAGTAGGGAAGTCATTGTACCTCTGTACTCGGCACTGGTGAGGCCTCACCTCGAGTACTG
>JAOTQQ010000001.1:25983892-26012561 GCA_026546715.1 Gallinago undulata
AATGTGGTTGGACTCGATGATCTCAAAGGTCCCTTCCAACCACTAAGATTCTGTGATTCTGTGTGATTCTGTGATTCCCTGAATCTCCCTATTCTCCCTATTCTTCTGGAGTAAGCTGCTTTTATTAATCTTTGAACCACTTAACTAACCAAATAACTTATTTCTCACTTAAAGGAAAGATTTTCTCTCCAGTCTGCACTGCATGTGCACAGCACAGCATTAGTGGGAATTTTTTTAGTAGGGTTGGGCTGGAATAGGTGTTCCAATACCAGTTGTCCAAATGCATCTCTAGATTCACACGCTATCTTTACAATAATAATCACAATAAAGATTCAGACTGAAAATGCAGTCACTGATTTATTTAATCTGGCTTTTAAAGACAATTAGGAAGGTTAAAGTACTGACCAAACCATTGTAGGCTTTTGTAGAAAGAGCATCTGATTAAGGTGCTTTATGAGAAGGCTTCTCTGTCTGAGCTCCATCTACAGCCTGGAAAGCAATAGACTTTCCCAAAGGTTGAGTCCAGGTGAGAGTCTAAGGACCGTGAGAGATACAAGAAACCTTCAGAATAAATAACCAATGTCAATGGACTCTGAAGGGAAATAAAGAAGATGATCTACTTCATGTGAGTGCTTGAAATTTGAACACTTTGAATATTTATCTCAAGGCTTGCATTTAGAATTATTTTTATTTTATATAAAAAGAAAGTAACAGTCTGCTTTCAGAAAAAGAGTGTGTGAAATTTAGTATACAAGACAACACTGACATCAGCAATGGAGTCACTAAGAAGGAAGTGAACAGTCAACTCAGGTAAATTATGATTTCACAGTGAAGAATTGGAGGGGATCCTGAACCCAGACCTCTCTGTAGAGAACAGTATACTTTAAAGTTGTCTTGCATTTCTTCAGGTTATGAACTCTTAGGCAGACCATCTCCACAACAGAATGAGCCAAAATATATATTTAAAACCAATTTTACTTACAGATCAAGATTTTGTGGCTCATGTGACTCCCTAGTGAAGTTTTTTGCTTGCTTTGGAATGATCAAAGAAAACAGCAAAATTCCTAGTGAAGTAATAAATGTTGTTACTTGTACAAAACTTTGCACTGTACCCTCAAAGTAAAAGGGTGCTTGCCAGAGTCAAGAGTGATTAAGTATCAACTAAGGACTTCAGGATTAGGCGCAGAGGAAAATTTAGAATCTGTCATTAGACATTTAGAAATTATCATTATCTGGCAACTTATGCAATATAATACAAAAAGGGAAGTCTTATTGAAAACTTATCTTCTTTTTATTCCTTTTAGAAATGTTTGCAAACAGGCTTTTCCAGTGGCCGTGAGCCTTAAGATGAGAGCCAGTATAACTTCCTCCCAGGGCATAATAGTGAATTGTCTTTATGAATTTTCCTAAGCATGAGTATTGCAGTCCTGATTGTTCTATTTAGAAGTGAAAAGTTTTGGGACAAATGTAGTCCCAAGTCTGATATCGTTTACTTTGGCAGGGCAGAAGTGTCCCTCATCATGCATTTTCGGTGAGGTACCTCTGACAGAGTCTTCTTCCATGGCCCACTTAAAAATACTGAAACGTAAAAGGCAGACCCTCAGGTTGCCTCTCCTGTAGATTTCTACAAATGGGTGGAAAACTGGTGGAGGTTACATTTTGAATTGTGTCCTGTACAGAATTGTGCAAAAATGATTCTATGGAGAATGTTGGTTTTGACTCAGAGATTAAGCAATTCTTCTCCATGAATCTCTAGGGTACATAAAAGGCTTGGATGACCCACCCAAAGGTCTGGTACAGCAGTGCTCTTGTGCCCTCTCCTTTTTTTCTGCCCCAAACCTCAGCCAGATTTATCAGTCAGCACCTTTGCAGATGAAGCTGATCAAAGTCCACGTTTCCTGGGGAGCTCTTTCCTCTCCTGATCCAGTCTTAGGATTTACCTGGTGAACTGGCTAGGAGAGCCTCCTTTTGTGCTGAGTTGGGTTTCAGCTAGATCAGCTCTCCAAACCTCTGCTGATGGTGCTAGTCCAGTGGAAAATTAGGTAGAAACCTGTGACAAGGCTTAAGAAAGAGATTTAAATCTTAGGTTGCTTTAGGATTTTCCCCTTAGTTTTCTGTGTCTTTTCTGCCTAAAAGAAGCACCTTGTCTTTCTCCTGACTTGCTCCCAGCGTCTTTTGTTTTTACCCACAGAACAGTGCAATTAGATAGCAAAATATTTTGCAAGATAAGAAGCAAGTAACGTATTGCAGAAGTGTCATATGAAATATATGAAATCAATGCAGCATCCCTTTACTCTGCTATGAATCAACTTGAGCACAGTCTGCCTAGAAGTGCTCTGATAGTATCTGGCCTTCTTTCTCCTATGATCTTGAGAAGACCTCTGTCTTCTTCACTGTACTGGAAGTTTTTCAACATTGTCTCTCTGCATCCTATAAAGAAGTCAGAGAGACAACTGAAGAAAATCACAGACAGCAATTTCTACAGTTATGATGGAGTTTTTTAACCTTTGCTCCCAGTTCTTGCAAAATTGGGTGATATTTAGTGATCCAACAACTCTGATATCATAGCTCCTGTACAAGAAATAAAAATGTCAAAACATTAGTATATTCTTATCAGGGATGAAGGACATTGAAATGCTGGAGAAGTTGAAAAAATGGGGTATCTTTTACAAACAAAATAAATCAAGCTACCTAAGATGCCTGACCTTCAACTGCAAACCTTCCCGTGAAGTTTTCAGAGCTTTTGTAATAGCTTTATCTTGTCTGCTGTGCTAGGGGAAATTAGAATAGTTGGGTAATTTTAAAACTTATTTGATTCTCCAATTGCAACATAAGTCAATTTATATTTGTCATAAATTTAAAATACTCTGGTCCATCTGGGTTTTATTCAGTGCTGGCTTTAAAGAAATACCACTAGAGGGCAAGATGACAGCTGTAAGCCATTTGAATTTTGGGACTTAGTCCTGCAGATGTTGAGGTTGGTGAGAAATTATTAACTCCAATGGTCCTGAAACAAGCCTTAAAAATCCATTCTCTTCCACAAATTCTAAAAAATTCCTCCAAAGTCCTTAAATGTGAAAAAGAAGCTATGTAATTTAAGCTAACATGCTATGAGTAACTGTTAAATGTAATTAATAAGAATTACATATATTGTCAATCAGTTTTATAAAACAAGAAGATACAAGTATCACATCACATGTCCTTCTGAAACGTTCTGGAGTTCCCCCATATAAGCAGCAAATCTTACCAATTCCATGATAGTTAAATAAAATGTTTCAACATATATATATACACACACACTTATGTCCACACTCACATATACACACAAATTTACCTCTATATTAGCCATGTAATGGAGTGCTCAGCCAACGTGGAAGAGCTGAATTTGGTTCCTGATACTGTTTTATTGTACAATAAAGCTTCAGAAAGCACTTTAAAAAATACCTAATGCAGTCCTACAGCCAGAGGCGTTGAGCTTGTCCGATGCCATAAACAAAGCTACAGTGGTCTTGGTCAGTATTTGAATGAGAGGCCTCAGAGGCAATAAAGGAGCCTGTGGGACACATGTATTTTCTGCTTTTAATCCTGCTGCTATTTCAGTCTCCCACAGTTGTTCTTGTATTTCAGTTTGCTCTCATCATGAAACCTTTGTTTCCCTTTCTCCTTATATTGTAAAAAGAAAATTTTATACAAACAGTGGGAAAAATCCTAAATTACCAGCTCATTTTTATTCTAAACATTACTTGCATAAGGCTTCAAAGGAAATAATAACCAGTGTTTGAAATACGGTCTTTAGCATTTGGCTCATTGTTTAAAGGATGCTGTGGATAACATTTCAATTATCAAGTTACTGCAACCTCAACCTGGAACTGTTTCCCTTTAATTTTGTCCCACAAGTGCACATAACTGTGATAGCACTTTTTGTTACATTTTTCAGTATTCTTTGCTTTACAAGTCCCTAAATACACTTCATCAGGCATACAGCATGTTGATACATTAAAGGGTTTTCTGCCTGCAAGAAGTGGGCATTAAGCCTTGGAAAAATAGGACCCTTTTAACGAAGTGAAGAGGAAAGGCCGCAGTATGTTGGTTGTTGAAATCAATCTGAACTTCCCCAGCCTGTTGAGAGTCCAGATTTGCCATGTCTTCACGTGATTGCGCCTCAGCGTTGACCCAGGAAAATCGGGAAGAGGGGGAGCCAGCTCTTGGGCTTGGAGGAAAAAACACAGTTCAACTTGCACCTCAGAGCAAGTTCAAGCACGTATTTTCCAAGAGTGACAAGGTTCTAGTGTACTCTCCCAGATCAGATAAATTTTACATATATTACTAAAGATGTCCATGGAGAGGAAATCCGATTTTTAACACAAGTTTTGGAGGTTTCATCTCAATGAAACATCCTAAAGCTCTGAGCTCTTCTTGCACAGCAGGGCAGGCCTGGAAGTCATGCCTGTCCTTACACCAACACCCTTTAAATCCCCAGCCTGCTGTGTCAGACCCAAAAGCTATAGACTTCTGTGACTGACAGGTCCTGGGGGCAGATGGCGTTGGCCACAAACCCAGATAAGAGAGCTGTCCCTCCTCTGCATGACTTAGGTCCCAGAGGAGCTCCAGGACCGAGCCATCAGGTCAACCAGCTCCTGCACAGCACAGTAGTGCTGTAGTGACACCAGTTCCCATGGGAGTTTCCTGAGGCCACATTCATATCGAAGTGACATCCCTGGGGCTTCAGGAAACATAATGATGGGCTGTTTAAGTGGAGGTGAAAAGTCAGACACTTTTTCTTTTAGGACAAAGTGAGCTGTGGAGGTGTTATTTATCCCATTTGTCTTTTCTCTTGCTGTCGGTCCATGACATAATCCATCTGCTGATAACAGTGGAGCCATCAGAGGCACAGGCAAGAGATGCAGAAGGAAGCATCGGGCTTGTGATCCAAGAGGGTGAAGGGTGATCCTACTCAAGAGACTCCTATTTGTGAAATCCTGAGAGACCCTCATTTACTGATGAAATCCTGCATCTGGCAATTGCATGCCCCATGGGGTAAGGCTGGCGTTTGAGACCAGATAGTTCTTATAACCTAGCACAAAACACAGATGAGCACATGGATTTTGGTAGGCTTCTGCAGGACTGAGTCATTTATTTGATAGATAGTTGCACAGCTAATATTTTTCTAAGGAGCTAGATCTGTAATGGACAGGATATGGTACAGTTATATGGCTTGACTCTAGCTGATGAAATTTCCCAGGTTATTTGGGGAGAAGTGTTTCTTTAGTTTCTGTGATTTTGAAGTATTCTGTATAAAAGTTTCAATCACTACTGCTCATGCATCATGCATATTTTAATAGCTGTGTAACCACTACATTAGGTCACTAAGTAAGATAGTAGTAACTAATGATGATTATTATATCTAGTTTAGTAAAGTATAGCTAGTTGCGTTGTCAAAAAAGTTGAAGACCAATAACTATACACAGACGCATGCACTCACATATTCTGTGGAAAATTTTCCATGACTTCTTTTATTATTTTATTTTACAAGTAATAGTTAATTTTCTTTTTGGTCCAGTTTCTTAACTTATTTCGATTCTGATGATCTACATCTTGCTAAATAAGAGAATGGCTGGAGTTCCTGACCCAAGAAGATGATGGAGATGGGGAGGTGATGAAATTCACAGGACACCTGCTGGCATTTCTAAATTTTGGGATTCAGAGAAAATGTTTTGTCTTTCACGTTTTCATATACAAAAATCAAATGGAGCATGAAAAGTGGGCCTTGGAAAATTAACCAAAGCCCTAATTTCCTGCAAAAAGATTGCTTCAGTAGGAGTGTTTTCATCAAGCTATTAAAAACATTAAACCCCCTGCTGATTGAATATAGCGCTCAGCTCTAAAGTATAAAAACAAGTATGGATTCTTAGACATTTGCATATATACTAAAGATATGTCAGGGTCCAGCAGAAGTTTTTGCTTATGCAAGATGTCAGTCCCTCAAAGTCCTCTGAAAGCTTTTCCTGCCAGGCAATGCCTAGGAGATTTGCTTCCAGCTCTTAATTTTCCCTTTGGCTAATCTCTCTCATAGTTAATAAGAAGCTATTTACACTTCATTACCAAGATAATACTGTCAATATTAAAATATAATTGTCCTCAAATTCACCGTGTACATCAGCTGCAAAGTAAAGTGTATATTATCTTTTTGTAACACTTGCTTCAATTGAGAAATGTTTTGCATGATGTTCTTTACATTTTCTTATGCTAATTATATTCTTGCAATTTCCTTTGTAATATAAAATATAAAATAGTTAATTATCAATCATTAGAATTGTGCTCTGGGTTTGGATAGGGTATTTCATGCCTCCATTTGTTAACCCTGTTGTCAAAAAGCATAGAAAAACCACGACTGGTTTCTCTTAGTTACTGTTGCTTTGGAAACTAGTTACATGTCTTGGGTTGTAAATGACTATTCTTTCGAAAAAGGGAGTTAAAAGAATCTGTATTTTTTTGCTTGCTTGCTTTCTTCCTCTGTTACAATTAATATGCTATGTCTAAGTGCTCTATTTCAAATCGGTGGGCTACAGCTTCTGAGCCTTTTGAGTCAGCTTTCTGAGAGCTAATTAACTCATAATTCAATTTAGAGCAGGCATTTATCAGCAGAGACTTATAATCAGAGAGGAAGGATGGTATAACAACTAATGAAGTCTTGTCCCCAGGTCTTTACCAGCCTTCCTCAGTGACCTTAGCAAATCTCTGTGCAAATACTGTTATTCACTCTTCCTGTGTCTGGTTTATCTAGAGAGGAAGTATTTTGAGCAAGGACTGTCTCTGTACATGAGAGCACTGCTGTCCTGACAGTGTTCTTCAAAGATGCTTCTTGTTGACTTTGAGTCAGTAACAGGTCTCCAAAGTTTTCCCAGGGTGGAAGGGTCCACTTTTACTTAAGCTCTTGCAAGTAAAAAGGGACAAAGCATGGGAAAAATCTTTCAGACTTCATGATAATATAGTTCCCACTTTAAAATACTAATGCAATATATTTGCAATTACTTAATTGTAGATTTTAAATCATGATTTTGGGTTTTTTTTTTGCTTTTAAGATGTATTTGTCTAATTCATGAGCATGAGAAGGAACTTACATGGATATCAATAAGATCCATGTAATTTTTAAAAATAGTTTTTCTGAAACAGAAAATGTAGAACAGGTTCACATTCATACCATGACTTACCCTTTAAATACACTGCTAGAAACACTTCTTTATCTAGCATCCAGTAATTGCCTCATTAACTCTAAAAAAAATGTTAGAGTGCTTTGTCTTCTGTAGCATACTCAGAAGTACTGAGTTATTTTTACATTGAAAGGCAGCAGGGAGTCTGATTTTAGTACTAACTCTTCACCATGATACAAAATTTCTGGCATTATCCTGAAGAATGCTGTTTCATTGGAATTTTTGTCAGGGATTGAAATGCTTTTGAAAGTTACTGAAGTGGCAAGTCTAGTGACTGTCATCCTGTATGTATCTGTTGGATGGGTACAACATTGCATCCATGGAAGTGTCCAAGGCCAGGCTGGATGGGGCTTTGAGCAACTAGATGATCTTTAAGGTTCCTTCCAACCCAAACCATTCTGTGATTCTATAAACACTAGCAATTCCTCAAGCTGTCCTGTATTGTTCCTTTGCCATCTATTCCAGGCAGATGTAGAATGTCCACCCTTAAAAATGAGAAATAGCCTTCGTGACTTTATGCTGAAAAGCAGTAACAATTCTGCAGTGCTTCTAAGTGCTAAAATCCTCTGTTGGAATGACAAACCAATCACCACATTTATTTTAATCTGAGTCTTGACTGGTGCCAGTTGAGCTGTTAACTAAGTATATTAAAATAAGAGGTTTTTTCCTTACTCTTTGTGTAGTCAATAGACAGAGGTCAGTTCTGCCAGAGGAAAGTTCAGAGCAGGAGCCTAAAGTTAGGTGCTGCTGTCCCTCCCTACTCTCCATCGAATTGCCAAAGGCTAAGTATCCCTACAGCAGACTTGCAGCTCATCCCACCGGTCTCCATACAAACCCCGGAAGTGCATTACTTTTTGGCATCCTCCTGAACCCACAAGGCTCCAGTTCTCTCCTCAGGAAACATCTGTACAAGAAAAAACTTATATGGATAATTACGGTCTTGAGAATATGCTTTTCCAGTTCCAGGTCCTGAAACACCTCGAAAGAGGAGCCCTTCAGTACTTTTTTGAATATTCTGGAGCAAAGTATTTGAATTTCTTTGTACATCGCCCAGAATGCTGGTACTAATGAGTAGTACGTCCCTATAGGGTTGACATATTTTAATTTTACCCAGCTATTCTGAATCTGTAATCCAAGCCAAAGTGAATTTAAAACAAACAAAAGTACTCATTTATAAAATACCGAATCATAAATGTTTCTTCATAGCCTGCTGACAAAAATTAAAGAAAACCATCCATTGATCCTATATCCGAAAGTCATTTAGCTAGACACTAACAGTTTTCTAGTTGATATATGAGGGACTTTGTTCACACTGTCCATCTACAATCAGGTTGCATTCGTGGGAGATGGGAGAGCGCGTATGGATTGGGGAAGCATGAGTGCATTTCTGTTGAATCCCTTCCTTGAGGTCCCCCAGAAGGGAGCAGGAAGGAACTGGTACTGGGATTTCCATTGAGATTTCTACCTCCTTTGTGACTGCTGATACCATATTTATTCAAGATGGAGGTTGATCTTCATAGCCTGCTTGCTCTTGTACGGAAATGCTAATACCTCTTTTACAGTCATCTCTCTCAATGGTAAACAGGGCTTGTTTATCATGGCTTGTCTAAACCTACTAACAAATCTTTACTGCAGTGAGAGGTAAAATGCTCTTTCTACCCTGGCAACGTGTAGAATTCATTCTGAAGCCTTTCTATACAGGGAACAGTATATTTGCTGCAAACATGTATACAAACATGGAATTAGAGCTGCATCTCATTACTGGCTCTCTCTCAGGATTGAGGGGGATTGGTAATCTGTTTGGGATGGCTAATTCCCAAACCTTGTCTTTAAATGGTACAGTGATACTACTACTTTTGCATACACATGCTCATTCCCTCCCCGGTAAATGACCCATTCACTGCCTGCCACACTTCTTTGATAATTAGCTACAGCTTCCATAAGAACCCCTTTCAATTTACTGCTACAAGATACATGTAACCAAGATTATGAATCAAGCTTTCAGAAGTCTGGCTATTAGATTGCAGCATGTGACACACAAGCATCAGACACTGCAGATAACAGCTTAAAGTTGCAACAATCATAATTACTGTTCTTTTATCAAATAATATTTTCTAATTTCTGTTTAGGATCTACCCACATAGATACCTATGCATTTCACAGAAAATATTTTGTTAATCTTTGAACTGCAAACTCCTCAGGTCTCCAGAGGAACATACATTAAAGCATGAAACTAGATGTTCCTGTGAAAGCTGAAATCTGCAGTATTTTAAAGATTTCCTTTCCTAAAAAAATGCTGCTTGATCTATTCTGAATCATATATTTCAGTCTATTTACTCCCCACTTACTGCACTAATAACAAACAAAAATAAAAAATACATTGTATTAGTGACTTCAACAGTGCAAGAGTAGACAGTATTAAGTTATTCTAAGTATTAGCTACAGAAACTTTGAAATTAATAAAAAAGCAACCTTCAGCTTAATGTTCCCAGTAAAGGTAATGAACAGCATCCTGGGAATAAGAATATATTGACCTTATCTACATTTAAGGCTCCTTTCACCTCAGCTTGGCAGAATAGTCAACTTTTTTTGGTATAAACTCTCTCTTTTTGATTATTTCCAAGGACTAGCACTTACTGTTCTTATCCTAAATTTTGACTTCCCCAGAAGAAAGGTAATTAGAAAGTGTTTGGAAAGTATTTAGCACATTATGCTTGTTGCTACAAATGAAAAATGTGCCTGGATACACCTAATCAGGTAAAACACGCAGTTATACACAAAGCAATTTTGCATGCTGATGTTGTGGGAGCTGTAACGTGTTGAATGTCAGACAAAAGAAAAAAAAAAGTGTTGCCCCAGAATAATTTTTATTAAATAACAGGCAATAAGGCGTGTGTCTCAGATTTTCTCTTTTGACCTATGTTTGACCAGAAGTCATTGGGTAGCAAAAGATGCTGAGTGACAGAGAATCTTAAGGGAAAAGCCCAGATGCTGAGAAGAGGAAGCAGAGAAGCCTTCACTTCCAGCATGTTCTGGAGCTTGTAAAAATGCAATCAGAGCTCTTTTTTCTTTCTTTTTTTTTTTTTTTTTTTAATCTCTGGATAAAAAGATCTTTGAGAAATGTCTACTTTGGTTATATTTTGCCTCTTAATGATGCACCAGGACTACTTAATTGCCCCAGCTGCCTAAAAACATTCTGCCTCCCCAGCACAACAGAAATATTACAGTGCTCTCCCTAAAACAAAAGGCATAACAGTTTTAGAAAATATTAGCTTTTCACATATCTTTTAATTATTTCTAGCTAGAGGTGAAAAAACCCATGATGCCACATCTGTGGAAAGAACCGCAATCTCTGTTAAGATCCCTATCTAGTTGTGTACTTATTTGATGCCTACAGTCAATTGCTACCTCACAAGATCATTATCAGAGCCATAGACAAAACATCATATATCACTTCCTTGGAAAGATTTATGAAACAGCTTTGTACTTTTTGAATTGTAAATAAAGATATAAACAATGTACAAATAAATTTAAAAAATCTTAATTTACATATCTGATGGAACATATTTTGCATTTCCAAGAGCAGGTAGTGAGGTTTAACTCACTCAGTGGAGACCAAAGGACAAAGGACTGATACCAGAACGTTAGAAATATCCAGAATTTCTCACACTAATTTTCAATGACAATAGTATACTTTCCTGACATTTAATGGCTTACTTTTGTAACTGTGACTCCTACTTCCAGCTTTACCTCCTGGAACATATTTTGTGTCTACTAGGTTACAACAATATTGCTTCAAATTAAAAGGTGGGGCTTTAACTTAAATCTGTCTTAACAGAATTTTTTTTGTATTGTTTTGTATTTTTCTCAAGTTTAATTGTACTACATTTAGTTTGGTGTTTTGAAATACAATTCACATCACCTTTTGTAGAGTAAATCTAAGACAGTTTGATAATTCATTAGCAATTAGAAAGCAGAAGGCCATAGGCCTATATTAAACAAGAGAGGGATGCAAGTATGAAGCAACATCACCATAGCAACTCAGCTTGCACACAGGATGCTGTATTTAACCTTGGGGAGCTCTTAAAACTCTTCATTCCTGAAATAGCTGAACACTATGTGGTAATGGGGACATGCCTTCAGTGCTATAGCAGTAGATTTATCTTAGAAATGTGCAAATGCTTTGGCCCAATATAACTTCTAACTAGGAAACCAATACTGTTTGAGCATTCAAATTGATGTGCCTCATGGAAATCATGACTCGCTGTTAGAAATGTGCAAAATTGCTTGCTCTCTCTTTTTTTTTTTTTTTTTTTTGGAAGTGGGAGAGAGCTATCTGTAGAGCTTATTGCAGTAAGACAGAAGCATCTTGGCAGGAAAATATTTCCAGGAGTTGCCGTTAGACTTTTATTCCCTTTTCCTCTTGCTAGTCCACACACAACCTTCGATCTGTACAGTTACTGTGAGCTTTGTCAGGAAAAGGAGGAAAACCATATAATTTTTTCTTGCAGGTTTGAATTTTCCAGCTCCAAATAAACTAGCTGTGTGGGTAATACTCATTAGAAATACGAATCTATATGCCTTCAAGTCAGGAGTCACATGACTTAGCCTCACTAGAGGGTCATGCTGCTAGTAAAAAAAAAGCTCTTGCAGCCAACTTTTCAATAACCTTTGGTAAGGAAATGGGAGTTTTAGAGGTGTAATATAAGATCAAAATGATTTCTTAGAAGAAACGAACAGTAGTAGGTTTGAATACTGTGTGGTTACTACCTCCCCTCAGTGGCCAGGCTATTGCTTCACCATTTCCTCATTTAGTTTAGGATTGACTCATATGACAAAATACCTGGGACAAAAGGCCAGATTCACTGCAGGACTTGTTACCTGACTTGTTACCTGACCTATTACCTAACTACGTTTCAGAACGCCTAAATCACATATCATTAAGGTTTTATGGAACCCTCCTAAGCTACTTTAGGTGTCTACAACCCTTTGGCACCTCAGTAGCCAGTGGTAACATGCCCCAGGTTCTTGTTTTTCTGCAGAAACAACTGATTCTCAGCTCTCTGGTGTCTGCCTCATACCTAGGCTCTGGCAAGCCTTACAGACTTGCCTTCCCATCTGTATCTCCCTGTAGGATACAACTGCTGATGTCTTTAGGTAAAATCTTCTGAGTCGAATCACTCATTTGGGACAAGAAAATGTAAAGGTCTTTCAATAAAAGAGACACATCTACATATACCTAAATTCCATGGGAAGATTTAACAAAAAAGCCCCGTTTAGCCTTTTAAGGAAATTGTTAGGCAGGTTTACCATTAAGTGAGAGAAAAATGGTGTTCATAACGCGAGAAAAAGAAGAAGCACGTTAACAGAATTCTATCATAGCTGACAAAGTGTGTATTTTAACTATAGAACTAGGAGAAATGTATAGAGGGTGTTGTATTAAATGCAGTGGTGTTTTTTCTGCACTTTGCTATTGCGCTGCTGTTCAGGAACACGTATTACATTCTAGTAACCTGTCTGAATACATAGCTTAAAACTCTCCATCAGTTTATCACAACCAGAAACTCTGGTGTGAAAGCAGAAAAATGCCAAAAAAAATCTGGTAAATAAGAGAGCAAAAAGAAGCATGAATGCTTTTAAAATTTCTGCCAAGCATCAAAATCAGGTTACAAGACTAGCTGAAAGACTTTTGTCCAGTCCATAAGTTTCCAAGTCAGTAATCTGTAAAAGCTGTGGGTTCATTTAAGAGT
Source organism: Gallinago undulata (assembly GCA_026546715.1). Classification (NCBI taxonomy): domain Eukaryota; kingdom Metazoa; phylum Chordata; class Aves; order Charadriiformes; family Scolopacidae; genus Gallinago; species Gallinago undulata. Next base: position 25,996,854 of record JAOTQQ010000001.1, read on the forward strand.
CAGGTCCTGTGCCTAGTGAAGCCAGAACCCAGAGGTTCCCCACTGAGTTCAGGAGGGAAGAAAGGAAAACCCTATTTAGGAGGGATGAATGTTCAGTAAGGTACAATCGCATTATTTGCTGTGCAGCTCTAGTGCTGAACTTCTCAGTGGATGGCTGATTAGAGACTCTCTTGTAATGGGGCCAGAGACGCCCATCTGCCAGTCTGACCACCCTGCTGGGACCTGGGCTTCTTGACTAATCCAAAATCCTTAGGCACAGTGGAAAGACTGTTGAGGCATATCCAGTCTCTGACTGTGACTCATGCTATTCATATTACTCATCCATGTGGGCACTAATGAAGTGACTGTGAGATTCTGGGAACACAGGGGACGAAGTCCAGGTCACAAGCGATGCTTGCCAACACTCCCATTTGACTTCAGAGGCCTACCCTGGGTCATGTGAGTCATGAATTTGGATGCAGATCTTTACTAATAGCATTGGTACTGGGCTTCAGCTTCCTTAAAAATAACATGCTGCCTTTTAAAGGTGAAATGGTGGGAAGAGGGAGGCTGTAACAGGGAAATTGTCCGATACCAGTGTTCAAACTTTGGGAGAAAGACTTTGATCTAGGGTTAAAAAGATGTGCACTCAGTCTCAAGAGGAGTCAATTACAGAGTTTCAAATTCTGTTTGAAATGTTATGTGTCATTCACAGTATTGCAGAGACTGACAAAATGTCTAATCTAATCCCCAGACTGACCTTCGGGTTTTTTTCCGATAGACTGACTGCAGATCAGATCATAACACAGGTTTGGATTGGAAGCAACCTTAGAGATTATCTAGTTCCAACCCCCCTGCCATGGGCAGGGACACCACCCACTAGACATAATGTCTAATCTAAATCTACTTGGTTTAGATCGGGTTTAAATTAAAACCATTACACCTCATACTATTGCTACACTCCCTGATAAAGACTCTCTCCCCATCTTTCCTATAGGCCCCCTTTAAATACTGGAGGGCCACTATAATGTCTCCCCAGAGCCTTCTCTTTTCCAGGCTGAACAACCCCGTTCTCTCAGCCTAAATTCCCAGTAGAGGTGCTCCAGCCCTCTGGTCATTTTTGTGGTCCTCTGCGGGACACATTCTAACAGGTCCCTGTCCTTCTTATATTAGGGGCCCCAGAGTTGGACATATTACTCCAAGTGGAGTCTTACCAGAGCAGAGTGGCAAAATCACCTCCCTCAACCTGCTGGCCATACTTCTTTTGATGCAGCCTGGGATGTGGTTGGCTTTGTCATGTTGCTGGATCATGTTGAGCTTCTCAGCCAGCAACACCCCCAAGTATTCAGGGTTCTCAGTCCATTCTCCACTCAGCCTGTATTTGTGCTTGGGATTGCCCCAGCCCACATGCAGGACCTTGCACTTGGCCTTGTTGAACTTCATGAGGTTCGCACAGGCCCACCTCTCAGGCCTATCCAGGTTCGTCTGGATGGCATCCCTCCCCTTCCATCATGTCAACTGTGTCACACAGCTTGGTGTCATCAGGAAACTTGCTGAGAGTGCACTCAATCCCACTGTCCATGTCACCAACAAAGATATTAAACAGCACTGGTACCCAGTACCCTGAGGAACACACCTGGTCTCCACTTGGACATTGAACCATTGACCACAACTTTGAGTGCAATCATTGGGCCAATTCCTCATCCACTGAGTGGTCCATGACTTCAGGCTATTTAAAATTATTATTCTAAAAAGTTAAAACTGCTTGCAAAATACTGTCTGAATTCAAGAAAGGACATAACAGAACAGTTGAGGCCGGAAGAGACCTCAGGAGGTCTCTAGTCCAAGCCCCCTGCTCAAGCAGGGTAAGCTACAACAGGTTGCTCAGGGCCATGAACTATAAGGTTTTGAGTGTCGCCAAGGTGGAGACTCTACAACCTTTCTGGGAAACTCATTATAGTGTTTGGAAACAAAAAGAAAGTTTTCTCTTGTGCTTAAATACAATTTCCTATATTTCAGCTTGTGATCATTTCCCCTCAGCTTTTTACTGGAGACCACTGAGAAGAGTCTGGCTCCATCTTCTCTACTCCTTTCCATCGCATAACTTTTCTGGAAAAGTGAATGTTGGGAAAAGGGCTCATAAACTATAATGGTAAGAAAAATCTCATTTTCCTGTGGCACAACCCCAGCAACTGGGGTAGTTTACCCACATCCAAGTAAAATAAATGCTGAACCCCTTCCTCTGCATGTCACTATTTTGAGTGACTGCCAAGAATAATTTTCAGTGATTCACATTAAGCTGGAAGGGCACCTCATGTGGAGTCCAATTTCTTCTAAATATTTTTATTAATGATTGAACAATGAAATTCAATTAATATGTTTAGAAAATCTACAGACAATATGAAGGGAGAAGTTGCTCCTACTTTGGTGACAGGATCAGAACTGGAAATCAAATGAGCCTGAAAAATCAGACATCATCTGAAATGAAAAGCAGATGAAATTCAACAAAGACAAATGCAAATAGACAAATGTAACAGGAGTGACTACACAGAAAAGGATCTGGGGGTTGTAATGAATCACAAACTATCTGTGAGTAACAACATGATATTTTTACCAAAAAAAAAAGTCTTGGTCGAAGATACATTCACAGAATATTGTACACAACCCTTGGGAAATAATTATTCTGCTCTACTTGGGAGCCAAATGGGTCTCAAACCACTATGTCCACTTTTAGACACCACATTTTAAAAAAGATGATGACTTGGAGAAAATCCAGAGGAGGGTGCAAAGAATGCTAAAGGATTTAGAAAAATGTGTTTTCTAAATAGAAGGGACACTCCATTCCTTTAGGCTACAAAAGGGAAGTTTAAAAGGGGACAGGGTAAGTCTTCTAGTATGTAAAAAAGATCATTATAAAAAGAATAATGATCAGTTGTTTTTAAGACCAGCAAAGAAGGACAAGAAGAAATTATTGCAACTAAATATTGACTGCTCTAAATTACACTATTAGTGCAATCTTCTAAGATTTTGACTGTTGAAGTACTGGAATAGCTCTCAAAAATATGTCTGAATGTCTTTTATTGGATATGTTGAAAGACAGTTCATAGCAAGACCTGTTGGTGACAGTGCAGTGGAGGGTCAGGGCAGCCTCCCGTTCTTTCTCAGAGCTGTGTCTCTGTGGTTTTAGGACAATGAGTCTCAAAGTGAATTAAGTGCATCCTTTTTCATAGCATAGACAAGTATAAATTCTGGTTCCTGTAGAGAACACATGGGTGTCCTCAGAGACGGAATGGTTCACATTTACTACTCACTAGGTGGGATAAGGATCTATAAGCAGGACCAAAAGAAGTATTTTCTGGTGTATAATTGCAGTTTATAAAAATCTTCTGATGCCGTGCTGAAGGCAGTCCTAGAGGACTCCTGAGGCAGACTAGATTTCTGCCAGCAAACCAACAGCTTGTGGTGACCTCCCTTCTCTGATGTAATCGGCTCTCTCTGCCTCTTCTTAAATAATTCTTGCTAAAGACTTTTTCTCCCTGGGCACTCAGAAATCTTTTAATTTTTTTTTGGAATATGAAAGCATGCCAAGTCCCAGATATTTTTTCTCAAGTGTCCTGAAAAAATGTAACCTAAATTCTTCCTACACAGTCCCAAGATCATTGGCTGCTGTAAACCAGCACATCACTATCAGCTAGAAAGTGCACTTGTGGAAAATGAATGGCATAAAAATTCTGTGGGTAAATTAAAGGTATCAAAGCAGCAGTCTGAAACTTAGAGAGAGAGAAACCCAACTCTAATTTACCGGTCTGCAATGTAAAGAAGAGGTTATTAAACTGGTGCATCCAGTCCTTATTCTTTATTAGTAAAACTTAATCATAGAACAAAGGTTATATGAAGGCAGTGGCTGCTGCTGCTCTTCCACATAAAATGAAGTTACAGTGCCAAACCAGCTACATACATAACAGAAACAAACCTGCTGGTTTTTTTGGCAGCCAGAAGATCTGAAATGAACTTTGACGAAACTGCAAAGACACAGGCATCCCTGGTGTTCCTTAGTTAAAACCTCACTCTCTTTCCATTCGAATGGGCCACACTTGGAGCAGAAGGATCTTTCTTCTTAGTGGAGCTGTCGTTGATCTCAGTCAGTGTGAACTGGCCGGTCATTCTTGTGGATGCTGTGTGGTTTCCCACTAGAACATTTAGGAATATAACAGTTTGGTTTGTTTTTTTAATATAATTCCAAATGGTCTAATAGATAATGCATACAGATCCCACAGTGCATTTTTGTTGCTAAATGTTAAAACAGTGTAGTTCACTCTTGTTAAATTCTATAGATTTTGTCCATAAAAGAAGCCATGCCCAAATACTCTTTTCCATAGCAAGGTCATTTCAGGGCAATATACAATAATTTATTTCTTTACCTGTACAGTCTAACCTTTGAACAACTCTCCAAATAATTTCACAATAAACTTTGTGGGACAGATTCAATCCTGAGGAAAGCCAGCAGAAGTCAGTGTAAACAGACTTACTTGAACGCCTTTTCATCAGAGATGAATTTATCACCCACTTCACAATTGAAAAGTTTGATCCAATAGTAAAGCATCGGAGAGTGAAAATAAAAAGTTACAATATGACAAAAGACACTGTCACTGTTAAAATAGCTAGTGTTCCTTCAAACCCAATTTATTCCAATAATTACAGTGTCATTAAAGCAACAGTCTAAGGGGAAAAATACCTTCATGGAAGAGTTCATATGAAGAGTTATTTAATCTACTTTTTAGTATATCTAGATAAAGAACTTTTTTGCTGAATTTAGGACAATCTATTTTCAGACCTTTGCAGTCATTCTACTTAATTACTTTTCTGCCAGGATAATTTTTACTCCTAGATTTATACATAAGGGTAGTTTGGAGTGCGAAATATTATTCTCACAGCTGTAGGAGGGTCATTCTCATCTTTCTGTGAGTGGTTTCACGCTGTATTTTCCTCACATTGTCCAGCACTAAATAACCAACTACTAATTTCCAGGTAGCCTCTTCCATACTGTGTCTGAGGGCTGCTGCCACAATCAGATTTAAGCATTCAAATTCTGTCTTACCACTAGTGTGTGAACTTCGATACCAAACACATCACCAGCATCCTTGCTTTGCTACTGCTTAGCCAGGTATGCTCTCATATTGCAAAAGAATATCTTCCTCTCACCCACCTTCCCTGCTGATCACCCCAACAACCCAGTTATAGACACATTTTTGCACTTTCATTCTCTCAGGAGCCCAATGAATATTCATTCCATGCAAAGTGGAACAGTTTGAACAGAAATAATGGGATGCCTCACCCTTGTGCCTTAAAATAGCTGACCTTTTCTGATCAGGGTATTCACCTCGATGACAGGTCAGATTCCCTCAGGCAGCAAAAGGAATTTAACCCAAGCTTCCCACAGTCTTGCTGGGATACATAGGTTTCATGATATGAGCTTGTTCCTTGCTGAGCTTGTTCCTTGCTGTATCTTTCCGGTTAGCTTAGCTTGTGTCTGTATGTAACTGTTGATCCCTTAAATAACACTTGTCCGTTATGAAAAATTAGCCTGATTGCCTCTGTGATGCTCAGCTGGGCTTCCTTTCAGTGGAAACCATGGTGCACAGAGCTGAACCCCAGCCTTACCTGAGTAAGATACAGATACGTACTCAGACCCAGAAACGTGAAAGCAGAGACTCTTTGCATGGTCCAGATGCTGGCATTAGGTCACCCGACATCCCTGGTACTCTGGGAGATGTCTCTCTCTTTCCTCATAATGTGTGGAAGGCAGAGCTTCAGAAGCTTTTTGAACTGGAGAAACACCTAGCTTTTTGGAAAGAGGTCTGCCTTGCAGTGTCGCCACAAATGTTTTCATTTTCAAGTACCTACGAGTAGTTTAGCCTGGAATGTTTGTTTATTCCTCTTGCCGTCCTCAACTCTCCTTGTTTGTTTGCTTGTGTGTACAACACTATATAGACATGCAGTGGGAGAAAGGATTCAGTTTTTGCACTGGTTTTATGCAAAACCTCTAGATGTTTTGCAGACTACTAATTCAGAATTGTGGATGCTATACTATGACAGGGCAATTGAAAGCTATTTGTTCCACGACTGAAATCTCTGCAGATTTGCTCTGATTCACAAATGGTAGTGAACTTGTCTTCACTGCATTCCTGTAGAAATGGTTTGTGCTACTATCACACTGTCAGAAGTATCCGCTGCTTTTAGATTGCCGGCTTGGAATTTATGTTTCAGAGCACTTAACCTTTTTATAAGGTTTTATGCAGTGGGAAGCAGCTCCAGCTGGAGCGAGGAGTGCTCACTAGGCCTGCAAATTCATCCCCAGCTGTTTCATATTAGATACCCAGAAAATGACGAATGTATAACTTGTGGCCACTTTTTGAAAACTGTGGTTTGGGTGACCTTCTCAGCATCATGCAGGACTTGAAGAGAGATGGAGAGACAGAATCGCAGCTATCCACAGGAGTACTCGGATTTGAAATGGAAGGGGTAGGTGTTTGGGGGGCAATATTTTCCTCCAGTGCACAACCTTCATTTGACATAGAACACTGACCGCATGCACTGAATGTGTCAGGATTCCTGTGGAATAAATAGTATTTCATCATCAAAGTAAGGATTCCATTGTAACACCTTTTTATAAAATCAAAATACTTGTTAAAAGCAGTAGCAGTCCAGGAGTAGCATATCTTGTTCCTTCCGAGCACTGGGGTTTCTGGTCAGAGTGGGTGGCGGGATCTGTGGTCACACAACCAAATATTGGCATATAAACTGATCTGGTAATCCTGTTTGGTTTATAGCAGTTCGGGGGACAGGAGAGATGAGCCTGGACTGAGGCTAGTTTATGTAGCCTAAACCTTTGGAAGCAAAGCAATTGTATAATTAAGGAATTTGAACTTTTTTTTCTTTAGTGGCAGGTGTTACAGTTAACTTTCAGGAGATTTTAATAGAAAAATAATGCCAAGACTTCAGCTTACTTCAGGCACAATAATGCCAAGACTTAAAGGTTATTTCAGGGGGAAAAAAAAACCCAAACAAAACAAAACAAAAAAAAAACCAAAAGAGCAAGTAGATGGTAGATGTTGTTAGACAGTAGGGACAGATATGAACTGTGACTGTTACCACCTACAGTAGTCTCACAATAACCTGGGGCTAAGCTCGATAGTACCAGGGTGGGTTGTCCAGGCTCTGTGGCTGTGTACACGTGCATACCTGTGCACTTGAGCTGAAGGCAGTGTCTGGAAAGTACCCATAGACATGACCCAGAGAAGCAAAACGTGAGACCTGAGGTACAGAGGCAGGAAAGCTTCCGCATTTGTTTATTCTGTCTCTAGCAAAGCAAAATTCCCTTCCTCCCTCACGCCCATCTGTTTCCTTTTGTTAAATAAGATTGATTTGTATTTGAATGCTGTATAGTCGCTCTGACTAAAGAAGCAGGAATAGTAAAACAGGCCTGGGACAGTATTGTGAAGAATAACTCCTTGGGAAGACATCACACTGAAGCAGTCGGGGAAGCAGAGGTCACATCACATAAGCCTCTGAATTAAGGTCATATGGTGTTTTTCTGATTCTGACTGTTTCTGTTCATTTTTCTTTCTACTTTTTCTCTTTTTTCTCCCCTCTTTTAGGAATTGCACAATATTCATCTACATTTGTTATCAAAATATACAAATTTGATTTTTGCAACTCCTCTTCACCTTCAAGACTTGTAAGAGATGATGTAAAGCAGGTAAATTTAAATAAAGCTGTGCATTTGGCAAAAGATTTAGAAGAGAATCAATTTATTGGCACTGTTGAGGCTATTAGACATATCTAGACTTAATAAAACCTGATTTCAGTTTTTTTGAGATAGTATGGTTTAACTGACAACGTGACTAAAAGCCAAACCTTGACCAAGGAAGATCAATGTTGGAAAAAAAATGCCCTTACAGATACAGAGGTGATAATAGTTTCAGTGCTGAAAACAGCTTTTAAGACTTTGTTCTACTTCAGTGACATCCTTTGAACACAGTGATCCCTGCAACACAAACTGAAGTTCAGAGAATACTCATGTCCTTGTTTCTAGTGCAAGTAACCCAGCAATATAGAGTAAGAAGATGCTGCTGGTACAGCAGCTAAAAGCAAATGCACAGATATTGTTCCAAAAGTTATGACTTCTGATGACTACGCTAGATTATGCAGAGAGAAGTCATGATACAATGCTCTATGCATAGAAACAGTAACTTGTTTTCCATTTCCATTTCTTTTTATAGAAAAAAAATGCACAGCAAGCATGATTAGGAATAGTGTTTCTTATAATTTGTGGCCCACAAAAATACTGTAGTAATTTATTTATTTATTGTGCACATATGTATAGTATTTCTAAATAATTTTGTATTGCTTCTCTTGACATATACATGAATAGGGTACTTCATGCTTGAGGACTGTCTAATTGGCACCTTCCACAATATGACTTTAAAGAAGGGAGGCTAGGCTTTTGCTGCAGCAGTATCAGCTACCAATGGGGCCCAGCAAAGAATGGGGCTCAAATCTCTTTAGAATAGGTAGTTCATACCTGATTTGTCTCACCTCAGCCAAATAATACAAGAAATGGAATTAAACCTATAATAATAAACCAATAGCAAAAATCAGACATGCAATACTTTATATTATTATAGACTGGCTAAAACATAGCCAGTACGCTGCATTTCTCGAGAATTCCTATTCAAACCTTAATCTTTGATGCTATTAAGATGAAGGCTTGAGAAATCGGGAAGTAAGAATTATAGTTGGGAAATCTGAAAAAAAGAAAACTGGGCAAATATGTCATTTATGCAAACAAAAAGGTCACAAGTGCAAATAGTTATAAAGATAGGACTATAAAACATGGCAAGGGGATGTGGTGTTCGTCATCAGACCATGTGCATTGTCTGGTTTTGCCATAGGACGTTACATACAGACTAAAAAGAGACAAAATGTATCTGTAACAAAACGTATCCTGTACATAACACAGAGAACATCCTAACATCCTTGCACTGACAACACTAGTAAAGGGTACCCAAGATGACTTGCGATCCTTCTTCAAGACTAGCTTTTATTTACCCACACAGAAAAGGTGACTTGCTTCTATTTTTTTCAGTGTTGATTTCTGTGAGTGAAGAAGAAGCAGACAATGAATCTGCTACAAAAGCTAAAATGAACAGGAGAAGGTCTAGGACAATATTTTTTTGTTTGCTCCATATAGAAATAGACCTGCATGGAGCTCCGTAGAAGATGGGGAATGAGTATTTGATTAAAAGAAAAATGTCTAATGCTAAGTTAGCACAAATATTAATCTGTAAAGATAAATCTAATTTTTATTTTTCCTTTTATGTAGAAAATAAATTCTTTTCCGAAATTATTTTCCATGGATAATCCCCAGCAGACATTGGTGAAGTGTTTTGAAGAAAAACAGAGCAGGATTGAGCTTTCATCTTCATTCTGGGAGTTCCCAAGCAGTACTCATGAGAGATGTGGACAAACTGGCAGGGCAAGAGATACTGGGAAACCTAAGCATAAAAGGACATGAAAGGTATGGCAAGAGAGAGAGAATTTTTAAGTGGAATGCAAAATTATGCAGAAAACATATGGGTTAAATTCTCTCAAAGCTGGAAATTACTCATCCCTTTCAAATGCAAATGATCTAAAGATGTCTTGTATCTAAAAAGGTAAGAGTGCTCACTTACTAATGACACGTAATATCAAACATACTTTAATTTAGGCTATCTGGAGTTTGCTAGTCAGGAAATTGATCTAGGCAGCAGCAAAAGTCATTAGAGATATTTACAGAGGTTATAAAAATAGGCTATACATATTTTACCAGAAGTCTGTATCTGAGAAGGTGGTAGCTAGAATTAACTTCAATTTCCTTGGTGACAGTAATGGCTGAATGAAAGTTTTCCTATAGTGTGGTGAAGCTGGCGCTATGGAGTCATCCCTCCAATAAGTTATTCCTTTTAACCCAGTGCTCAAGAGACCTTAGATTTTTAGATCTTTTTTTCTTCATTTAGATTATAATGAAGAAAAGTTCCAGTATGAGGCATTGCAATTTTTTATGCTGAAATGTTAAGTGAGCAGTTTAGGGGATTTTTGCATGTAAAATGATTGACTTGCACATGAAGAGGAGAGGGGCAATTGGGGAAACGGTCTAATTAAAAGCCTATTTATAAAAGGTGAAAGTTTAAAAATTCGGTGGCTGACTTGTCTTGGCACATTCTCCAGTGAATCACAAGTTTAATTCTCTCTGGATAGAAAATTAATAAACTCCTCAAGTTCCTGTTGGGATACATTCAGCAGGGTGTTTAAATAGCTAGTCTACAGAATTGTTTGTGATTGTCAAAATGTTCAAGTGAGCTATAAATAGCCACAAATAAAGTAAAACAGCTTGCTTCCTCCACAAAGTTGTATTATTGTTCCCTACAGTACTTAATGCATATCAAAAGATTCTTTTTTTATAATAGGGTCTCTGCTCCTCAGCAGTCAAAAAGAATTGGGAATAATTGAGTTTGAAGGCTACGCTGTGCAAACGTGTCCCTGCCATGTCATGGCTGTTCTGCTTCCACTGAGCCAGCCCGTCACCTTCTTCCACCAGCCGAACCTCTCTTGTCACCTGCAGTGTAAATGTCCTCAACTTTGGCGGAACTCATGTTGGCAAAGAGGTATGTGTATAACAGGTTCCACGGTCTTTCTTCTCAAAGATTTCATTCACACATGCCAAAGTTGCTCCAAGTTGACAAAATTTCAGTGACTTAGAAAAAAACTGTTGGCAATTGTGAGATCAGTGTTAAGACTATGAATGTGTGGATCTCATCCTCTTCCCATTGCTGGAAGTGCTCAAAGCCAGGCTGGATGGGGCTTTGAGCAACCTGGTCTAGTGGGAGGCGTCCCTGCCCATGTCAGAGTGCTTGGAACTAGATGATCTTAAGGTCCCTTCCAATGTAAACCATTCTATGATTCTGTGTAATGGACTTGACCACTTAAAACTGTCTTCTAAATTTGTTAGAATAATAACATTCATGACAGATTTTGGTAATAACAAAAATGTGCCCACTGGTGCATCTTTTTTGTCAGGGACTACTGTCTGGAGGGAGGGGTGGGGGAACAGAGCACTTTCTCAGGAGCAGCCATATGCTGCCCAGTACTGTTCCTCTCTGCCTGCCTGGCCTCGGTTGGTCACAAATCCTCTAGTTCAGCAATTTTAACATCTAATCCAAAGCCTGCCTGAGGTCAGAGGTAGCCCTTTCACTTTTGAGAAGCTGAAGAATATGTTTTAGTGTACCAGAAATTTTTTTGTTCACTTAAAATTATCAGATATTTTACTAAATTGAGGCCATGCAGAGGTTTTCATCAGCTTTTGAGTCTATAACCAAGACAAGTTCATTGTTAATAACACTATGATAATTTTATTTCCTTTATGCTTTTGAGGGGGCTCGTAATATTTATGCACTATGCAGCAAGTCAATGTCATTCAGGGCAAGGGTGTAGGATTTTAATATTGAGAGGATTCAGACTGTTTGCCTCCCTCAGTGAGGCTGAGTCATGAAATGAAAGATTTCCTACAGATCTTGCAGTATCATTCATTATTTAACTCAATTCCATACTTCTTTTTATAACAAAAAGATCTTTAAAAGCTTTAAGTAAAGGTGATCTCCGTTTGTGTATGAAAAGGTGTGGAAAAACTTTTGGCAGACGGTGACTAATGCCAAGAGAAGTTGTTTTTGTTATTGTGTTCATAATTCTTTGATTTTAGCAATCAGAAATTTTTAAAAGAAGCTCCCTGTCTCTCTGGAGTTATGATATTTGACAGTAAGACAGGCGTTGCTATGGTAATTAAGCATTTTTCAAGGTTTGGGGGTTTTTCAAATTTCTTAAGTTATTAATAAGTTTCCTAAAACAGTTTGGAAAAATACTGGTACATTAAAATACCACTTGTTCCTCATAAATGAGCTATTTAGAGTCTAATCCTTGTCTTTTAAAAGTCTGTGGCAAATCTCCCACTGACTTTTATGGAAACATGACTCGGCCTTAAGTATTTGGCAATTTCTGTATTATTTCCTCCAAGTATATTTTTTTTAAATCAGAAATATTGAAAATGCCATGGTTTCTGACACACTAATTCCACCAGGGCTTTTGCAGGCCTGTTGTTTCTGGCAGCACATTTCAGATAACTCGAGAAACCCCAAGGCTCATTTCATATCTCCTGCTGGTGCAGAATTGTCAATTGTGGTACTGCAGCAGCCGGGCACAGCCGTTCTCAGCACACCCTGTCTTAGAGGCTGCGAAACCACAAGTTCTCCTACTGCATTAAAAGGAAAAAAGTAGGAGATTATAGGCAAAAAGATGTCATAGTCTTGACAGCTTTCACCAGCGGCGTTCCCTCTTGAACCACCTCTGCCCCAGGGTGCAATCCCCCAGTGACTCGCTGGCAGGATGCGATGGAGTGGTCCCTCTACAAGGAGATCCTGGATGCAGGTCCCAGACTGGAGGTGAAGGCTATGTCACCCATCGCTGCAGCATCCAAAGCAAAGTCTCCCTGCCCCTGGGGCAGACCAGACACCCTAGTGCCTGGCTGGACACCACTGTGCTTAGGTCAGGCTGTCCTTTAGGAGGTCCACCCTTTCAGATACAAGTGGATCAGTTCTTCAAAAAGACAAACCAGGTTATCTTTCATCACTTTGATAGTCACCGAATGGTTAAAAGCAGGCTGGGAGGTGGAAAATGTGGAGCTGCGTCTTCAGCCTCCTCTCTACTTGGCAACTGCCCTAATAGCTAAGGTATTGTATAAACAGTGATCAGTTACTGCTGCTGCTGCCACTAATGGCAGCTACTGCTGCTGTTTCATTAAATTCAGCGTGTGCACAATATGTGCAGATCAGGCCTCCAGATGGGTCTCCTAAGATGCATGCCTATTTTGTGACTCCCAAGGAATGTTAGATGGGTTCACATCAGATGTCCAGGTCAAGCAAGAAAGTGGTATCTCCAGCCATTTGAGACAGCACAGCGTTTAGCAACCAAGTAAGTTTTCTGTATAAGGCTTGGGTACAGACAGAGTCACAGGTATCAGATGGGGAGGGGGCATGATTTTTTATTTTTGAATCACTGACTTGGACCTTCACATCGTCTTAGACTCCTAAATGGTTTTTTTGGAACTTGTCCCTAGGGAATTGTGAGACAGATTGTCATGTCAGTTTTGACAGAATCTTAGTGTCTGTGTCTTGTATACAGTACTGGAATCTTTGTGAAACTTCTGTAATAAGGTGAGACAAATCTAGACAAAGTTTTTAGTCATAGTTTTACTAATTAAAAATACCACCTCCTAATAAAGAGACCAAAGAAAGAAAACAGATGGTTTGGTGCAAGATCATTCCTCAAGTTCAAAGGAACCCCTTCTCTTTTTCTATGATAGAGTCAGAAGATCTGGAGCACATCATTCTTGAAGACGCTTCAGCCCCACGTGATCTTTCCAGACTGTCTTATATAAACAAGGAAAAAAGTGAATCATTGACACAAAATTCATTCTAGTCTTGGATGTTCAGCTCCCTGATTTTTAACACAGGGTTCCTGCCGTATTTCCTTCCTTTTTGCTGAGATAACCTGTACAGGTAAGTACCAGCATAGGTCTTCTCATCTTCTCCTGTCTTCTACCAGACTAGTAGTTTACATTACTTTGATGCAGTGAGCCTTACAGTATATCTCCTCATTAGCTTATGCAAGAGTTAGGGATCCACATCTTTAATTGCCTACAACTTGAAGGTAATTAATTATAGCCTTCAAGATTCAGTCTCCCAAATGGTAACTCTTAGTTCAACTTATAACTGGAAAAGCATAAACAAGTGTTTTTCACTGAAGTGCTGCAGGAAAAGCTGGCGTCAGAGCTCAAACAGGGAGCTGGCCTCAATATGTTACTGGGTTTGGCCTCAGTGTTTTGGATTGTCCCCTCAGCTGATTGATGAAAAGCATGTGAACCCAAAATTTCTCTGGAGAATATGGTGAGTCAGCAGAAGGCAATCTCAGAGATAAAGAGCATCTCATTGACCAGTCCATAAGTACATGTCAGTGATGCAGACGGACTGGCTCAGGGTTCAGGAAGTTCTTGCATTTTTCTTTTATGGTTTCAATGGCTTCCTTTCTTTTCTTGGAAAGCATGTCTGTTGAAAGTGTAGTCTGTAGTGGTCTTATGAGAGCTGTTCACAGGCGCCAGTACTTTAGGTAGGCTGAAAGCATTACAAGAAATGTGGCACAGTTTTCCAGCAACGCCAGGTCAACAGTCCTTCTTGTCTTGTTCCTCTTCCACTGCATTTTCAGGAAAGTCATTGATCTCTGGTTAGATGGAACTCCTTAAGTCATGCTTAAAACAAACGAAAAATCAGAAAAAACTCAAAAAGGTTATTATGTGTTCTTAAGGCTTATCTTACCCTGGAAATATTTCATGTGGTTGATAAGCATTCACAAAAGTTCACTTGTGGTCTTCTGAGCTAGCCACACTTGAAAAGTGGCCAGACACTAGCGATAACATTGACCAGTTCAGTTAAAATAAGTCAGTTCCTGCCAAGAGCTGTCACTGAAGTTCTTTATTGCAATAAGTTAAGGTTTGCAGGAATGGAGCAATGGATATAGGGATCTGAACGAAAGATCTAGGACAAAAGGTCTGGTTATTTGCCAGCTTAGACTTGATGGTAGTCTCTGGAGATTTTCACAAAAACAAATTGTAATTCTGAAGGTAGGTTCCTGAATTGTGTAAAGGATGTGTTAAGATGGTTTCTGAATGAGAAGGATTTGCCAAAACCCTTAATTGGCAGTAATATTTTTCAAGATTTCAGTTTTTTGAGCAGCTATGGCTCAATTGTGACAAATCCTCCTCCTTTAGGAATCATGCAAAGAGTACACACTCAAATTCAGAGTTCTTGAGTCCTGAAAGGACTCAGCTAATTAGATATGTGTTTCTGCAGGAAGGCTTTGCCACACTGACCATGGACTAACACCACTTGGCAAGTTGTAACAAAGTCATTTTTCACAGAATCACAGAATCACCTAGGTTGGAAGAGACCTTTTTAAGATCATCTAGTCCAACCAATAAAAAAAAAAACAAAAAAAACAAACAAACACCACCACCCACACCACACAAAATACCACCCAACACTAATGCATATCCCCAAGCACCATGTCAACTCGTCTCTTGAATACCTCCATGGATGGTGCCTCAACCACCTCCCTGGGCAGCCCATTCCAATGCCTGATAACCCTTTCAGTAAAGAAATATTTCCTAATATCTGACCTGAACCTCCCCCGGCGCAACTTGAAGCCATTGCCCCTTGTCCTATCATCTGTAACTTGGGAGAAGAGACCAACCCCTGCCTCTCTACACCCTCCTTTCAGGTAGTTGTAGAGAGCGATGAGGTCTCCCCTTAGTCTCCTCTTCCCCAGACTGAACAACCCCAGCTCTCTCTCCTCATAAGACTTGTGCTCCAGACCCTTCACCAGCTTCGTCGCCCTTCTCTGGACCCGCTCCAGCACCTCAATGTCCTTCTTGTGGTAGGGAGCCCAAAATTGGACACAGTACTCGAGGTAGGATCTCACCAGTGCCAAGTACAGGGGGACGATCACCTCCCAGGTCCTACTCACCACACTGTTCTTGATACAGGCCAGAATGCTGTTGGCCTTTTTGGCCACCTGGGCACACTG
>JAOTQQ010000001.1:26012661-26068354 GCA_026546715.1 Gallinago undulata
CCTCGTCCAGATCATTGATAAAGATGTTGAAGAGAACCGGTCCCAGTACCGAGCCCTGTGGGACACCACTCATGACCAGCCGCCAACTGGATTTCATTCCATTCACCACCACTCTCTGGGCCCGACCCTCCAGCCAGTTTTTAACCCAGTGGAGAGTATTCCCGTCTAAGCCATGGGCAGCCAGTTTCTTCAGTAGGATACTGTGGGACACTGTACCAAAGGCCTTACTAAAGTCCAGGTAAATAACATCCACAGCCTTTCCTTCATCCACCAAGCACGTCACTTTGTCATAGAAAGAGATCAGGTTTGTCAAGCAGGACCTGCCCCTCATGAACCCATGCTGGCTGGGCCTGATCACCTGGGTGTCCTTTTGATAGTATTCCTAAAAGCAAACAGAGCTCAGTGAGCAGAAGGAACCCGTTGACCCGTGACCATGTAGGCTTAGTTTTCCCAACTCAAATAAACATCTTGGGGAATTTTTGGACTCATTTAAACGCTGCAGCTTGAGATTTGACCTTGGTCAACTTCTGACCAAGGACTAATTTTTCATTTATGTAACAGTTCAACAACTTTTAGTCAAGGGCTCCAACCTTTACAGATATGGTCCCATTTGGTACTGCAGCTCTTCAGTCACTATTCTTGTGGTGTTCATGAACCCCTTCTTGGATAAATAATTTCTGATCATTGGGCAAAGTTTGAGTTGAGCTTCCTACAGGCTTGTAGGAATTTCCTGAGGATGAATGGCAACAACCCTAATGTCACTGCTAAATGGAGCTAAGCATCCAGTGACTCACTTAAGCATCAGTTACCGGGAGAGTGTGTCATAGAGGTCAGACTAAACCCCACACAATGTACGTGTTCACAGGAACCTGTTTTAAATGAAAACTGTTACGTATGAAGTTCATCGCATTGATAGCTATCAACATCTACGCATTAGATGCATGGAGCAGATTGCTGAGGACAAATTGGTCATTTTTTGGTGGTTCATTGTGGTCTTGTGACAATTGCTATTATTTAATATTGACATCAGATAATAACATGATCATTGTTGTCATTGGGTTTTGTAGGACTCTTCCAAATCTCTTGCTGCTCTGGGTGCTGCTAACTTCCCAACCTGCTGTAACTGTCTTCACTGCTGTGAGACTTACAAGTTAGGAGGAATATTTAATGAGGAGACATAATATTTATCAAACTTCTGAACAAAGTGTTATGTGATTTATTTACTTCTTCAGATATTTTGTTAAGGACTGTGTAATGTTTTGAACTTCCGTGCTGATGGCAGAGAGCCAGTCAGTTCCTTTCCTGGCTTATTTTTTCAATTCTGATGCTCACTCAAACTCCTCAAATTTTATTTTCCACTTGCTTCAGTTAGAAGCAGCATTAAAAATAAATGGTTCTGGGGTTGTCACCTTATAAACAGGAACAATGGAGCCTGAGGCTCTGCTTTTTAGTCAGCTCTTTCATGGATAATGTAAAACTTGCTTACTCTTATCAGAGCTTCCACTATTGCCCCATGCTAACACCATGTAACAGGTTTATTGTGTTAAATAAAGATACCCTCTATAGAGCTGCTCAATGTAGTGTGTCTTTATTCAGGGACTGCTTCTTGGAAGAGGGAAAGATCATTGCAAACAGGAGATGTGAGGGTCTGTAGTTTATTTTTCTGTTTAGAAAGAAAACAAAATGTTTCCACATAACCATAACAGAGAACTAAGACTCCACTTAATAAATTAACCAACTCTATTTACACTTCAATTCAAATAAGATATGCTGAACATGCTGGTGGTGTTGCACAATGCTTAGCTTGTGTAGTTTGAACTTTGTGTAGACCTTGTGTGGGGCTCTGGCATTTCCTTTCTTACGATTTTTAATAACTTCCAGTTCATGCAAGCTAGAGCATTTAAAAACTCCTGCACCTCATATTATTCTTTATTTCACTCCAGGGTCAGTCACCATCTACAGGGACCTTCAGCAACAGCCAAAGGGAAAGTTGCTTAATGTCTCTCTTGAGCATATGGGTGTATCTTTAATAGTGTGCTGTCATGAGTGCTCAGGGATGCTCAGTGATTCTCCTCTGGAACTCTTCCTAACTCAGGTGCAGCTGGTGGTGTTACTCAGGATGAGAAGGGGGAGAGAAGACTCGGGGGGCAGCTGCCCCACTGCCACAGGACTGACCGAGAGGAAGCAGCCAGAAGGGAGTCCAGGGCCTGTGGGCAGAAATACTCAGATACATTAAGATAATAAATAATAGTAACTTGTTGATTATAGAACCTGCTGTTTCCTCAATGGAAGGCCTGGCACGTGCTAGAGCAACAGCTGCTCAGTGCTCACTGATTTAGGCTGTTCAAAACTCAGTCTTTCTGAATAATTATTACAGTCAATGCATCTCCTTTTTGCTGTTGCTAACTTTCCTTGCTAGCTGCATTATTTTGTGAAAAATCCATTATGCATATTCATAATGCATTGCCTCTGAAGTGCATGAACATCAGACTATAGGAAAAAATGATGAGAATAGTTTCTGCTTAGCCAAAAATCTAAAGTCTAAGTCATGTCATGCCATGTAATGACAGGTGACAACGTTTCTGTGTAAGAATTATCGATCTTCATGGCTGGTGGTATTTTAAATCCACTACTTCCGGAAGGAATAATTGCAAGAAAAGTTAGACTCACACTTAATCTTGTTCACAACCCAAGTTTGAGACCTGAATTGAAAATTTTAGACAGGCATGAGTGGTTTTCTCTTTAAAAATATCTAAATATTTTTATTCTTTTTTAACAACTGAGACATTCTGGATTTGACCTCACAAATCAAGAACTGTGATCTTGAATTGTATCTACACTTGAGCTGACTATGAGTTATTATAATTCCTGAAAGGCTGAGACCCAAAGGCATAGTTTATTTCTAATGGTGACACTATGACCACATGTCGCATCAATACTCATACACAGATGTGAAGAATTAGTAAATGATGGACCAAAGTAAACATACAACAGTTCTGTACTGTGACAGAAACGGCTCTCTGGGTTTGTGACTAGCAAGGAAGAGTCAGAAAGCTCCAGCTGTGCTTCAGGCAACAGGACTGCTTGTGAGCAGGCCTAAGATGTAAAAATATAGCGGACTGTTGATGTTGGCTCAACTCCCCGTTAAATTAGAGAAACAGAGATAGGTAGAAGATAGCTAAAATAAAATAGGCCAAGTGAAATTGATATGGAGGAAGATAGTCTAGCCTGCGGGATGGGAGCAGAGGTAAGGAAAACAGGTATCAGAGTTAGAAAGGAATGTTTTACGATGGGAGAGAAGGACAAATGAATCAAGGCTGAAGACTGAAGCTTCATTAATCCCTGATGTATCAGCACATCAGTAGGAAAGAGGATCAGAAGGTGAGAGGGGAGAACAGAGGAGAATCACCAAAGAAATGTCTGAGAAATTACAGAGAGATGAATTCATGAGACACAGAGGGAGGAAGAGCAAATCTGAAGTTGAATTAGAGAAAGGAGTAGGAGAGCAATGGCTGGTGCAGGCCAAATTTGTGAACAAGGGCATTGAACTGCTGCTATCTTTTTTTCAGGGTAGCTTCTTTTAACTATATAGAGTTGCTTTGTGAAGAGTTTCCTCTTTTTATGGAAAGAAACATCCAGTGCTAGATTGTCTCACTCTCTTTTTTTCTCTTTCTATCACTTCCAGAGGTATGGTGTTTGTCCTCTGGAAATCATCCTTCTCCTGTAAGATATTATGCAGCACACTTTTCATAGTGCCTGAAAAAGAGCTGAAACAAGCTGTTTCGGACTAAGGTATTTTTAGCGCCTCACCAGTCACCACTGTAATAGGCTTTTATGGCTCAGCATGAATTCCCTGCAGGTAGATACTGAAAGCCTAATCCACAGTTGCATAAAGACAACTAAAAGAAGTAACATAGTATTTGCAAGCGGATCTACAATTCCTTTGTCCTGCAGGAATGCAATCAGAGGCCTAAACTAAAAATACATTCGTTGAGTATGCTTATCTTAGCCCTTTGAGAGGAAAAAGAAAGAAACAAAAGTATAAAAGTAGATATAAAGGAGGTAATACAAGAAATAAAGGGGATTAGAGCTCTTGTTGGCTAATATAAAGTATAATAGAAGGATGTCAGGTGCTGCTAAATGTATGTTCATTGCCAGATGGTTTATAAATGACCATTTCTTTTCAGGCAGCAAATCTAATTATTCTGAAGTTTCAGTCTTAATTTTTGTCTTGGGCCACATTCGGACAGTGAATAGCGTCAAGAAAAAATGCACCCTAAATCTTGAAATGTTCAGGTACAGCTCATCTAGCTTAAAGAAAAACTAGATGACTAGCCATGTAGTCTTCTCCTTTTTATTCAGCAAACACCTTTTTTATTGAAACTTTCAGAGGCTGCTACCAGCTGTGTGATAACACTTCCAGGACATGTTATGTTTCTAATGGACAAAACTGGTCAACCCAGCTTGCTAACTCATCAGACCATGGCACTTCCACTAGCAAGAGAACATGAGCCGATGTGGATCCCTGCTTCAGACTCGTTACATACCCCACTGCCCACATTTGGTGGTAGATTCTTGGCCAGCAAACATCTGGTGGGGTCTGGCATGGTGATGTTCCCTGCAACTAATCAAAGCTCATTTTTCCCTTAAATGTACACATGCTGAGTCTATCACTCAGCCTTAATGTGTGTGTTACAAGGGGGTGATCAGGATCTTCCTTATGAAATTAATTTCCATTGTGAAATGCTGATTTTTTGGAAAAGAGTTTCTCAAGCCAACCCTTCTGCCAGTACAACCTTCCCTTTGGCTGCCTTTGAAGCTGCCTCTGTCTACTTGTTTCTGGTGGGCTGGGGTTTCCAAGTCCCCCAACTGGTGGTCACAGGGGAAAGCTGGTATCTGAGGAGCACATAACTCAAGTTGCCACCAAAGCCAGAGCTCCTGGGCTGTCAGCTGGCTGCCTCTGCACTCAAATAGTGCCACCACTCAAATAGTGGCTTTTCTGATGGTGGCAGCCTCTTAGTAGATCGCTAGTTAGCTGGGTATCTGCTGCCAAGTGTCTCATATCAGTTCAGGGAAGGAGAAAGCAATGATCTCCCAGTTGTTCTCTTTCTCTGGTAGTCAGCAGGCTTCAGGGTTTCTCCCTCATGCTCTCCAGCCATCTCTTTCTCTGGAGCAGGCTTTCAGCTCTGTGGGAGCCCGCCTACATAGCAGGCAGCCAGAAGAGCTGGGCAGCCCAGGAAACAAGCTGAAAAAATGTCTGCATCCTTCCAAAGTGGAATTTTTTCAGGCTTTTCCCTCCCACAAAAATGTTCTGATTGTTAGCCTTTGTGTCCCAGCTCAGCACAGCTTTCCTTTTCTTTCAAAAATAAAGCAAAAAGGCAGACATCTGGCTAGCTCTGGTCATTTTATTCCCCTTTTTGGGCCATACTTTGGTCCAGATACCAGGTACACACCAGGATACCCTGACCTGGGAGCAAGAAGCATTAGGGTTTCTTGAAACCTAAGGCTGAGTTTTCATCTCTGATTTTCAACCAACCCACAGAGAATTAAAACAACCTCACTGGATGACAATGAAGGCTTGCACTAGTGGCTCCACAGCTCTGCATAAAAGGGAAAGGTTAAACCAGGCAGTATTTGAGGGGTGGCATAGAGCTGTTTTGTTCACACTTCTCTTTAGCTGATATAATGATGTTTGGCACAGATAATTACTACAGCTATTGTCATGAGTATAGGTAAATGCAATCCATGCTCATAACCTCAGAGAGGGAGGGAGAGAATGAGAAAACAGTGAGCCATTAAAATAGCAGAGCTGTAATCGATTAGTGTTAACGTGCAGGCAAAAACCATGTTAGTGGAGCTCACTGGTAATATTCAGCAATGCTAGCAATCCAGGAGGCATCTAACAACCTTCAAAACCATGTAAAACAAATGCTGACAAATTAGGGCTGAGGGTGGGGTTTGGGTTTTTGGTTTTTTTTTTGTTGTTGGTGTTTTTTTTTTCTTTTTTGGATATATTTTTAATTTGGGGGGCTTATTACATGATGAGGAGATAATCATGCAATAAGGAGATGCTTAGGCATTAAATGTTTGAGATTGCTCTTTTTATATTTGTCATGGCAGGAAGAATTACATATATGTAGCTACATATTAACAAGATTAATGGGAATATATTACATGCCACACCTCATTGGTTTTTTTTTTCTGAGGTTTGCATTTCTTATCTTTTTAACTTGACAGCCTTAAAGTTGTGATAAGCACATTCCTTATAATTTATTTTTCATAGTAAGTGTTTTTCATAAATATAGCATTAAAATGTTTGTAATAGCTCTTCAAAGATCAGACCTCAAAAATGGGAAGAAAGTTTGGAGACAGAAGGGTTTTGATGAGTCCATTGTCTGAAAAAATGCTTTATTTGATCAAATAGAGAGGAAACTGAATATCTTAAGAAATAATGCATAGAGTGATGTATTTAAACGCTTGCTATGGAAATTTAATATACACCCAGCAAACAATCTTCAGGGAGCTTTGTCAGATATTTAACATTTTGTCACCTTAAATATAGGTGCCACTATTGCAAAACATGTATAGAAGTAAACACGAGCCTGTTATATGGAAAATAATTGTCAAGCACCTTCCACCCACTTTCTAGATGCTTCATAAAATCAGCAATCTCTCCTTCATTTCAGTAGAAGATCACACTGGACATCTTTTAAGGGGCCAGGAAGCTTTTTCTATTGAGATGTCATTGCTTATAAAATATATGATAACTGTATTAGGGTGGGTGTTTAGCAACTCCATAGTATCTGAAATGGCATTAAACAGAAGTTATCATATGAAAATAAGTACATTTTTTAAAGCATTAATTTCTGCTCTTCGTTCCTTTGATGCTCATGAATTTCAAAAATTCAGCAACTTCCAGTGAGTCTCCCAGAATTTTAGTATAAAATAGGCAAGGTTCAACTGTTCTTGAAGAATTAATTACTTTTGTACTTGAATAAACTTGAAAGAAGAGAACAAAATACCAGTCTGCATGTAATTCTTTTAGTACTAATTCAGACTTTGCAGTTGTCTAAAAGCTTTGATTTTTCACTGTCAAGTCTTTCTACTCAACCCTGAAGTGAAAAGTGTAATCTTGTGTTTCTTGCAGAACGTAGCAGGGTAGAAATGAATGCCACTAATTCGTCTCCAGATCAGGTAGGAGGAGAAGTGGGCTTACTCCCCAGCTATCTTATTTATATAAATAATAACACTACCTCCCTTTTCTCATGGTGGTGGTTGGTTTTTTCTCTCTCTTGATCAGAAATATTTAGCAAGAAGCTGAGCAATCTGTACCTTAGAGTCAAGAAGAGTTATGAAAAGGAAAATTGGTGTCCTGTGCCTCCCCCTCCCCACCTTCTCCGGCTCCTCCAGTGCACTCCTGGCAGCAGTGCATCGCATTCTCCCCTGCACCTCACATCACCTTCTTATCCCCTGCTTATGGTCATGACAGGAATGGGTCATGAAATGTCTGTGCCGAAGCACTGCGCATACAGAGAAGGGACAGACCAGCTGCCCTCCCCAAGCCCATAAATCCAGAAGTCTGATAGAATCAGAGCTGACTTTTTCTCAGCTTAGAAACTTGCTCCCATTTCTAATTATACATAATAATTCAGTGCAGTCACTGGCATAATTGGCCATCTGTGTACTTTCATATGTGTGAAATGAATACTGGGAAAGGTTACACAGGCTGGTGCCACTAATGCTCATGGAGAAGTGGTGGAGACTAATCTTAAGATTTGGATTTGAGCTGAAATCCATTTTGGAAATGAAAAGTGATTTTTTCTTATTAGCTTTGAGAGTTATGAAAGGACCAGACAGTATGACAGCAGAGCCTGATGGCAGGTGGAGAAGCAAGGGTGGGACCAGAAGGCTTGCAATATTTTTTTTGGAAAAAAAAAACAATTGTGTTTGTCATATTTGTTGCTCCAATTTTTATTTACTCCTGGATAGATTCCACTATAATTGGAATATGAAATATGGGATAGTGTTTCAAAAGGCATCTTCCAAGCTGCTTCTCTAAGAAACCCCCATAACAGGCCTTGCTACCTAGTATGACTTTTTAGAAACTTTCCTAAAACTGTAAAAATAGGATGGGGGAGGTAAACGGGGACAGGAAAATCCTCATTCTTATTTCAAAAGACTTCACTGTAACAAATCACAAGGCTGCCAGGCTTAGAAAGGGTATAATGGAATTGTGATACTTTTCTTGTGAGTTAATACTTGATGAATACAAACAGTGGACAATCACATGAGAGCCACATCTCCATCCACAAAACTAGGCATAAGCTCCCTTTAAAAAGCAAGCCTTCTCTCAGCAAAAAAGTTTTACAGAAGAGTCCAGTTTCACTTGGAACACAAAGCGAAATGTTGCTCAGGTATAAAGGTAAGAAAGAGACAATGGGCAATTGAGTTGGCTTTCGTAGTTCTGCAGCAGGATGAAGGGAACTTTTAGGAGAGCTGCTTCTTGGCATCCTCTACTTGCAGTTTGCTTGTATGCACTCCCAGGAGCTCAGCTCAACCCTGCCAAAGGTTCAGAGGGTTTTCCTTCCAGCAGGAAGCTTTCCAAAATATTCTTATATGCCACAGAAAACAGGGTGGCCAGGAGAAAATTGCTGGTATAATCTATCATGCACACTGGCATAATGCACTCCTGCACTGACCAGAGGTGTCTGCTTTGTGGTCCTGCATAATTTTATTGTGATCTCTCAAGGCTTATGCATGCATTATATATATTCAGATCTCTATATACATTTAGTATAGTCTGCCTCTTCTTTGAACTATGAACTCTAATTAGGATTGAAGTCCACTAGTGAAAAATATGTGTGTGTCCATATATATAAAAACACCGTATGGATCATTCTGGTAGTGGGTCCCAGATACCTTGGTCTCCCAGGTGCAGGCACGTAGATGTACAAGTCCTGGAGGTTCACAGTCCTGCTCTTGTTGTTAGCACATCCACCTCTTACCCTGCTTGCCTACAAGTCCATCCGGAAGCTCACTAGCATTCACACATTCCTTCTGAAAACTGAACATCATTACAAATAGGATTTTATCAGAATATTGATTAGACTGGAGTGATGAAGTACAGGGCTCAGTCAGGCAAGTGCACTTACTAGCAACCTGTTTACACATAACCAGCCCCTTTTACCACTGTTTTCACTTGCTTTGTTAACCCCTAATTCACCTTGTTGCCCCCATTTCCTCACCTTTGTTCTGTGTCCTAAATATCCCGTAAGTCTCACACATTCCCACAAACTCCTTAAAACTTGACATAGTAAGTTTCTTGCAATCCCCAAATGCCCTTCCCAGCATCCTGTAGTGAGTCCTTTGCCCCAGCAATAACCCCTGGCAGCCTGCAAGGTGTTCTGGGGAGGTAGTTTCTTAGGTTAACTCAGCTTGGTGGGTTTCACAGCAGGCATGATGGGTGAATGCTTCTCTTTGGAGCAGTCACTTCAGCGTGCGCCATTTTCCAGATTATTGGGTTTCTAGGGCTCCTCTGCTCTGTTGTTCATCTGCTCCTCACCAGGCTTTCGTGTTTCTGGTGATTAGCCTTCAATCACATAACCGAGCAACCATCTTCTCTGTGTCTGTCTGTGCCAGAAAAGCCAGGAATATCTGATTATGAACGGGATGTGAAGATGGTAGAAATCCCATAGTGCTGCAGGAAGATGAGCTGCAGAACCTGAGACTGCTGGTCTTCTTTTTAAATTCATTTTGATATTATGCTCAAATACAATCCTGGGGAATATTACACTCCCAGAGGATTATTTTCTGGAGCCTGAAATATGGGGTGAAAATGACTGTGTGCATACAATGTGGCAATGACATCATTGTTCTACCAGGTCCCAGGACATACTTGGTTAGAAGAGATGCCCAACCCAAATTCCAAATTGGATTAATATATTATGCCAATGAAATATCTTCTGTTGTCTCATTAGTAAAAACAATTAGCTTTCCCTTTTCAAAAAATTAGCATAGGAATTTATTAAACAGCTCTCACATTTCACACATGCTGATGGGAGACCCTGGAGGTGGAGCAGGGGCAGGCCAGGAGTCCAAACTGGCAAAGAAGGTTGAGGGTGCAAGGACAGACTGCGCTGGCCAGAGGTGACCTCCTGTGGCTTAAAGCTATCCCCCATAAGGCATAGAAACACTACTGTGATGTCCCCAGCAACACGTCAAATCTCAAGCTACCTTCAGAAAACTGCAGGGATGATGAAGGAAAACCACAGAGAAGCCCCGCTATCTTTCTTGTGGCAGAAGCAGCTATATGCATTCTTGAATAAATCCTTTCTGTTTGGGTATCATCATCACTATTTTTGTCTCTATAATAAGCTGGAGTAAAAACTTTTGCAAAAGGAAAAATACCAAACTGGAGTGATGGGTTTTTTTTCCATGCTATTGTGGCATACTGGGATATGAAAGCAAATTAATAGAAATTTGTGGGACAGAAGTGACAGTGCTCCTCTCAGGTAAAGATAAACAAAAGATGGAGCTGGTAAACCAAGAGGCATTTTCACAAGTTCTTTTGGAAATCATTTCAAATCTGAGTTCTTTTAGTGACTCAGCAGAAGTCACATTAGCTACACTGAGAAAATGGTTCTTAAAACACTAAACAACTGTCTGGGAAAGGGTTTTCTTCTTAAGAAACACTATGGAATTTAATATTTTGAGATTATTGGTTTACCATAAGCTCCTTTTTAGCTATATTGGCATTTTTTTTACAAACAATTATTATATTTATTACAGTATTTATTTCATTTGTTTTTAACATAATTAACATAATTAATTCATCTGTTTTTAACATTGTTCAGCCTGGAGAAGAGAAGGCTCTGGGGAGATCTTATAGTGGCCTTCCAATACCTAAAGAGGGCCTACAGGAGAGATGAGGAGGGACTGTTTATCAGGGAGTGGAATGATAGGAGAAGAAGTAATGGTTTTAAACTGAAAGAGGGGAGATTTAGATTAGATATTAGGAAGAAAATCTTTACTGTGAGGGTGGTGAGGCACTGGAACAGGTTGCCCAGAGAAGCTGTGGATGACCCATCCCTGGAAGTGTTCAAGGCCAGGCTGGATGGGGCTTGGAGTAACCTGCTCTAGTGGGAGGTGTCCCTGCCCATGGCAGGGGGGTTGGAACTCCATGTTCTTTAAGGTCCCTTCCAACCCAAACCATTCTAGGTTTCTATGAATTTCAAACAATGTAGGCTCTAACTCTTTAATATAAATTTGAGCCATTTGAAGTATTTTTTCTTAAAAAACACCATAAATTGACCAATACGAGGGACATAATAAAAGTATATGTCCTGATTCAGTGTTCATGGATCTCTGAGTGTCCTTTGGTGATGGAGGAAACAGCTTTTGGCTACATGCACAGCAGTTTGCACTGAGACTGTACTTGGGCTGGGTCCTGGTAATCCTGGGGCGCTGCATGTGCATCAGAATCATGACGCTGAACTTCAAGCCCATGCCTGCCCACACAAAAGTAAGAATGGCAGTTCAGGGCTGTCACCAGAGAGGTAAACTGGGGCCCAATGTCCTCTTCTGCCAGTAGTTAGCATACGGCAACCTGTGAGAGAGGTTCAGCAGCTTGCACTGAAACACCATCTCTGTGGATGCCAGTTACTTCTGTTCTTCTGCATGTGTCTTGCCCAGAATCAGCAACACAGTGCCTGAGAGGCTCTATATACTGCTTTATGCAAAGAGTTTGTGTGCAGTCAGCTTCTCTCCGGGCCACTCATTACTTTTTCTTTAGTCACCTTTTAATTTTAGAATCTTACTTTACATCGTGCCAGCTGGAGGTTTAAATATTTCTCTAGAAACTGGATTGAGAAGCCAATGCACCTTGTGATAAATACATTAAGGCTACAGAGCTGCCACTATGGCACGTGCATTGTCACCTAACCGGACAGTTGTATAGATACACCACCAGAGCTGAACACAGGCTAAACACATGCCTATAAATAACTATGCGAATACCAAACCAAGTTCTGAGTTCATGACACTCTCACCTTCATATCTGAATGAAGACAGGCTATTAAGTTGCACACTCGGTCTAGAGGGATGTTTCAGCTGGCAATAAATTTCAACCAGTATATTTTATGATGGCAATGAGAGCTTGCTGTTTGCCTTCCACTGTGTTCTCTAATCCTGAGTCAAACCCAGCAATGCATGAGTTACTCAACCAACAAAGCCCAGATAACCAGCACTTTGTTACAAAGCGCTCACAAGTTCTGCACTTGGGAAATATTCTGCAAACCAATGTGAAAATCATTTTGAATAATGAGCATATCTGAGGATGTCGCAATCTGCCTGCACACATTTCTCAAACAGAAGAAAAGGTGAAAGGCAACCATTTATACATGACGGATTAAACAAGGGAAGTGTCAGGATTTAACTTGCTTGGCGATATGTATCTCTGTAAACCCTTAGGTATGTCTCCACTGCTGACTTTGTGCCCTGACAGGCTTGTGATGGTGGATTAAATTTGGACAGCTGAAGTTTTCCTGTCCTTAAGGCAAGCATGTGTAATCTGCTTTCTGAATCAGCTCTTGAACTGATAAAGCTTCCAGTACAGTGCATGAGGATAAACCACATTGAGAACTTGTTTACTTTCACTGCTGAAAACTGCAGTGGATGAGAAGCTCCTGCCTGGGGAACAACTGTGGCCCTGAGGCAGAGAGTTAGATGAGGCCAAAGCACTTTGAGTTGACCCTCCTGCCTCAAGCGTAGTTGAAGCTCTTTTCTTTCCCAGCTCTTGCTCCTACTCTTCCATTCACCCACCCATGAGTCATTTTCACTAGGTGGCACAAATATATGTATACGTTTGGGGCCAAGAATAGCTTTTCTTCAGACTGGTGATTCACCCACCTTGCAGTGACACTCAGGCTAAGTCACACAGGTGCCGATAACCTCCTGCCTGCCTTCCCACAATACCCACAAGGAGAGGTAAGTTCACTAGGAAAGTGGAATGGAGTAAAAACCCTCTTCATTACTGTGGAAAGAACAGACCGGTTCAAGTGCTTCCAAGAGCTGCCTTCTCAGAGAAGGCACAGTGAGTGAGATGTGGAAATGGGCCCATTGACACTTGTCCGACCCAGGTGCTCAGAACTGGATGGCCTCTTGATCCTACAGTGAAGACCCCCACGGACATGAGTATTACTTGTTTGAAGACCCTGCCTCTCTGTGCAGAAGGGCTTGCAGTAGGTGTCTTTGGTTGTTGCACTTTGTAAGTTGAAGAGCCCACAATGACTCACAATGCCTAGCTGAGGTGTCTGGGTGAGAAATGTTCTCCTCTTCTCTCCTGATCTTCTTTTGAAGCCAATGGGCAAAGGGGACACAGCTTCAGGTGGCAAATCAGGTCCCTGAGTCACTGAGTGGTCTTCTGGTGACATCTTCATCTCCTCACTGACACAGAACGCTGTGGATGAGCAGGTATCTTAGGTACCTCAGGTGCCTAAGCTTAGGTGACACTGATCTCCCACAGCTCTGTCCCTTCTAATCCCCATCCCCATCCCCATCACACCTTTATATATATAGCAGTCTTCTAAAGAAAAGAGTGAAATCTAAATTCAAAGAAAAAAAAAATCAGACTGAAAACCTTTTCGTAACTAACACCCCCACAGAGAACTAAGAACAAAAGAAGAAAGGCCAAGACAAAATATCTGCATGTGGTGCCAGGGAGATGGAGGAGGGAATCACATGCCTACTTTTCTATTGCCAAGCAACAAGGAAAAAAAACATATGATATATCACTGGTATAAGGCATTTGGTGGGGTGTTTTGTTGCTTTTGGTTTTTTGTTTTCCTTTGAATCTAAAGATTGCAACGTAGCAATACATTTGCAGGAAACTTGAAAGTTGTGGCATAGACCTACAGAAGGAATAGCTAGTTTAGGAAAAAGTTCATTTTGAAAGTCTCAATGAAAAAAAGTTAAGAAAAATATCTATTGCCTAAAAAAAAAGAGATTAAAATACAAAGAACGAAAGTCATCCAGGAACAGGCAGACAATCCTTTGAGTTAATCATCTACAAAATCATTGACTAATATAATCCAGATTTCTCACCCATCAGTGCTGGCAAGTGGCATTCCACCGTGTACAGCTCAGAAAAATCCCAGATTGCAATCACTGTAAGAGGAAGAGCTGCCTCATACCAAGATTGTATTTGACCTCCTCTACTTTCTCTCTGTTTTTCATGAATAGTTAGTGTCTGATAAGAGAACAAATCATCTGCGTATTCTCAATAGTAGATATAGAGGATTTCTTTACATAGTGTGTCAGTGCATAATTTGTACAGCATAACAGCTTTTAGTTATTAGTCCTGTAAACTGAGTATATATCAACAGGTTTCTTTTGTATATCTGTACCACATAAGATTAAATATACTTATTTTGGACATATCTCTTGTCTGAACTATTCAACCTTTCTGGTGACAGAGACTCCTCAGACAGTGTTTACTGGACAGTGTTTTCCAGGTTCCACAGCATCTCAGGTCTCTGTTTTTGCCCCAAAGTGTAACTTTAGTGATCAATTGCAGCTTTGTGTTTTCTACCACAGGCACAGGGCAGTTTACATCTCCATCTTAGCAATTGTTATTATGTACTTCACCTGCTGAGCTTCATTTTCTTCCTTTTTTTTTTTCTCCTTGCAGGTCAAATTTTCTATCCACCTGGTCATTGTCATTGCCTGCCTTGAGTGAGACTACCTCTTTCTTGAAGAGTGGGAGTTGTTGCAAGACTCAGCTGAGCTGCCCAACTAAGGACATCTCAAAGTGGAGGAGACAGATTACTCCTTGATTTTTGCAGTTTATGTGCCTCTTTCACATGCTCAATATGGTGTTTGCCCACTTCTCAACACTGACATTTTTTTCTGATATGCATCTGTTGTCCGTGACCAGCTATTAAATTATATCTTAAAACTGCAGAATATAAAAGAAGGGCTGACTACCATGAAGAGTAACCCTCACAGCTTACTTGGAGGCCTTGGCACAGTAAGCATGAAGACTTGTTTGTGATCCTGAATGTCAGATGTGTGGTGGGAGAGAAAGGCAACCAAACAAAACAGTGTTCATCTTCATTCTGCCTTGGATTATGGTACTTGGAGCTATAAGGCTACTTTCAACAAAAATAGTGAAATAAGATGAGGTAGGTTCAAATATTACTCCACGTTTCTTATTTCAATGGTATTTAAAGGGATATAAAGGCGGACAAAATCAATGGCAATAGAGATGGCTTTTACAGAACTGTTCAAATACAAATCCACCAAAAGACTGTCTCTGATATCTGTAAAACCTGAGAAGAGCTTGCTGTATCTGTCTCACACTCCTCCATATACTTCCATTTCTTTTTCCTCCTGCTCTCTTCCAAAGCAGGTCCCCAGTTATTCTTGCCTTCACCATACCATCACCCTCTGACATTGCTACTGTGAAGATCTCTTTCCAGGAAACAACTTAGCTGCTTTGTGTGGCCTCTCTCCTGCCCCTACACTGCTTCTCCAGTCAAGATTTTCATCTCCTCCCAGCCAGCCATACTACTGATTTTATAGCTGTTCAAGATCTCCCCCAACTTAGCTCTCATACAGCTACAATCCCTCTGTCCACCTTCCACTTCCTTTGTGGCCATGATACCATCGGCCACACTACCTGCCAGGTCTGACACCTGTATTTTCTTCTGCTCCTGGGCTAGAAGACAGATTCTTGTGAAATCACCGTGTCCATGCACTTTTCCTTGCCACATACTCACTCTTCTTCAAAGCAGCAACACTAGGTAGCAACAAGCTAAATATAATGCAAATTTGGTGGCAAGTTTGTTTTTTTTTCCTACAATGTATATAATGCTAAGATCTTGGGGTGGAAGATAGAAGGGGGATGCTTACCTCTAGCTGTGGCATCATTCTTCTTAGAAGCCTGAACACCAAAGCAGCTGGTTGCTTGCATACACTTTTCTGGCCCAATGTCTCTGGGAAAATCATTCCAAAGAGTAATTCTTGCTTATGAGTTATACCCCTGCAAGCAAAACAAATGCTACTAAGTGTCAGCAACCTCACACACGAGGACCTGAAAGTAAGAACAGAACTGGCCAGCCCACGCTATAAATAATGTCTCTGGAAAATTGAAAAAGGCTCAAGGACAAACAGCTCAGAAAACTGATTTTTAAAGCACTCCTGGAAAGCTAAAAAAGTAAAAAGCTGATGGCTAAGCTAGTCAGAAGGATTCAATACTTTGCACCTATTAAAAAAAGGAAAAAAATAAAGCAACCTGGGTACATTTACGGTGTATGGAGTCATTCCCACCCCAGAGGCTGTTTGCACATACACATTCCCTGCAGAGGCAGCTTGCCACAGAGTTAGTTGCCACTCAACAACTGTGCCTTTCCTGACATATATTAAGTGATTTGGAACAGGAGACAGTCCGGTTCACAAAAAGTCTGATAAATTTGAATCTTATAAAGCAGGGACTGTTAAAAACCCATTCATGACAAAACATCATTATCAATCTCCATTATGGTGATAGTGACAAGGTTAAAAAGAGATTGTGCAGTCTGGAAGTATAACAAGACCCTACTGAAGAACAGAAAAGTGGTGAAAAAGATTTATGAGGGTATGACTATGAGACATACAAGTTATGAAGTGTGCACCATAAATTGTGCAGGGAATATTCAATAAAACCCAGTCAGTACTTAGACGATGAAACTGAAAAGATCTTGAGACCTCTGACAAACAACAGATTGTGTTCAAACTTCTATAACCTGTGTAACTGGTGCTTTGCACATCTGAGGCCCAAAATGGCAAACAGACAGCATGCTGACTTGCATGAGAGCATATATAAGAAAAGCTTGCAGTGTAGCTGCTTTTGGACTAGAAGTCTTAATCAAAATATGTGCCTGATCAACACTACACAATAATTCCACTGTATTCCAATAGCTTAGTGGTGTGTATTCTTAAGACCTTTTGGGAAGAGCAAAAAACCTATTCTTAACCAGGTCATGTCTCATTTTCCTGTTGTTGGAAGCAAAGCAAAACCGTATGCTTAAAATTTAGGAAATGACTAATGAGTTTACTGCAAATTTTTGGCATTAGTGATTTTCTTATGATTAATGACTTTACTGTTTCCCCGCCTATAGTATCACAAATTAATATCACAAGGAGAAAACATTAAAAAAAACCCCATCCCTATAGGAGAATTAACAAGTATACTAAAGCAGCATACTATTAACATACTTGAACTAGTTTTGCACAGGCCAGCCATCTCAAATCTGGCCAGGATTATTAGCTAAAATCTAGTACTATACAAATGTGGAGCTATTGAAGCTGTCCCCATGCACTTATATAGCATTTTCAACAAGTCAGTCCTCCTTGAATGAGGAGCACAGAGCAGGGACAGACAGCTCATCAGGGCAGCAGCACTCTGTAGTGTACCCCACTCAACATTAATGTGGAGAGAGGAGAATTTACCTGAGCTTATTCCTGTTATTTTGCTGCCATCAACAAATCATCAGTCCATATTTGAGGCACATATGATAATACTTTTATTTAGCTCATTTCTTCTGTCTAGCCTGAGCAGTGGCTTGCTTCTTTCTTCGTGTACGCAAATACACGCTGTTTTTCTCCATTTCCTGTCTTTTTGAACTGCTTCATTCTGCTTCTGGGAAAAAACCCCAACTTTTTGGCTATGTTAGGCCCTCTACTTTCTCTCTTTAATCAGCTCGCTCCTGAAGTTTCATCGTTCTTGCCAGTCAGAGTTAAGATGCATTGAGCAGTATCATTGGCATAGCATCTTTCAACTGCTTCACAAACATTGTCATTCGTTTTTTTGTCTTTCCTCCATTTTCTGCAATGCTTTCTTTTCCACAGTTTCATTTTATGGCCAAGACTTCAAATAATGAGAAGGCAAATAAGGCATGGTTGTTACAGCAATTAAACATGAAAATGACTGATTTGCTCATTCTCCCTTTGCAAATGCATTTCAGAGATGGCATTAATCTCTCCACAGGCAAAGAAAGAACTTACAGTTCTAGGTATTTCTATTTTTACCTTAAGGTGGGTTTTTTGCTCAAAGAAAATAGATTTGAGATTTTTGATAACTGTGAATAATTAAGTTCAATAAAATGACCATGCCTTTCATGAAGTCAGGTAATAGGTTTGAGGTGAAAGCTTCAAAGAACAGAAAGCACTTCTGGAGCCACAGGTATAATACAGATGTTAGTGTTCAGAAGTAAAAAGTGTTCCCTGTTATCTACATTCAGAGTGCACATATATGAAGAAAGTTATTTTATCAGGCACTGTGCAACAAAGGTATTCCAAAGTGGTCTTTTTTCACAGCCTCACTGGTCTTAATTTTTAATACAATCAGTGTGTTTTTATCAGATGGGTCCCATGCTGGTATGTGTAAAAGAGCTAGGATTTGTATTTCAGTTCACAACTACGCTGGTGAGTGAAAGCAAGGAGGTTTACATCTTTTTGCATTAGCTTATTTGTCGTGTCATCTGTGCTGTGAAGGTTAATTAATGGGTATTGTGTCCCAAGACACAAATTTGTCAATCAGGAACTTATTCATCACCCAGAGAATGCTTCAGTATTAATGTTTCTTTTTAAAATTATGAATAATTGCTACAATATTAGCTGAAATCTACTTTTTCACTTTGCTGAGAAGCTGAAATACTGCAGAAAGAATATTGGCAATGTGGTTTGGAAATATAAGTATTTCTTATAGGCTGCCTGACAAAGCTGCCCAGCTTCAGCTAACATTAGCCAAAAGGACATTTCTAGTTCTGACTGACTTACACGATAGAACACTCCAACCCTTAATCACCTCTTGACTAATTTTTAACATATTCAAGTTTTTCTTTTTATCCTCCTTTTGCCTAAATTGAAAACATCTGTATCTTTCTTTGCCCATAGCAGACTGTTTGCCATGTAGTTTTGGTCTGTTGACAATTTTGTCTAACAGCATAGGAGTGCAGAGAAGCAAACCCATGAAAACTGTATGTGAAAAGTCAGTGTCAGTGAAAAGAAGTTTTAGACTATAGGCTATCATATCCTTTATGAATTTTTAATTCTGGCCTAACTGGAGTTTATGGTCAGAGGGGAGCCAGGGAAGCACTATACAAGCTGTTGAAAGCCATCCTTTGAGTAAAGAGAGAGAAGGCAATTTATCACACTTACTGGAGATCTTGCCCAAAGCCAGAGAGCTGGTAGGCCTGGGAATGAAAATTTCAGAGAATCGCTCTACAGTTAATAACCACTAATAACACAAAAAGGAGTGGATGAGGTTTTCTGGCTTAGGGAAAGAAACACAGGGAGACTGTGTAAGAGTGCTTTGAGGCCATCCTGAGCCACAGTTGACATAGGAGAGTATATATAGACTATTTCGAGACCTGTTTTCTCAAGAAATAATACTTGGAGACAGTTGGCTGGTTTTAATCGCTGTTGTAAATTAAACCTGGAGGGAACAGATTTGCAGGCACTGAAAATAGCTCAGCCCTGCCAAGGTAATCACCGTTAGCGCTGCTCTGTGGGTTAGTTAATCAGGTGACTCTAAGGAGGTATGTGATGGTGAGAGGGGTAAGCTCTGATGAGAGCTGGGTTCAGAGGCTAGTCTGTAATACCTGAAGGGTAGGCTGGGCCATGGTGCCATCCTGTGCATCCCTATCAATCAGGGCAGCATGGACACTTGCAATTTGACAGCTAGAATACTCAAAGACTACTCCTAAATTGCCTTTACATGCCATGGCTGAGGCATAGTGGAAAGTCTGGCATGCTTCCTAACCTGTCTCAGCATGTCAGGAGGACTTTTGCACCTTAGGCACCCTAAACATCTCATCTGCCACTGAAGTAGGTGATATTACTGATATCACTATCCAAGTGACAGGATCACAAGGCAGAGTAGAAAACATTGAGGTTGCTACTAGCCTATCTGCCTCTAAATAGTCACTAGGTGTGCATTGTGGTATTTGTATGGTATTTGCCTGAATTTTCTCATTCAGAACTGTCAAAAATCACCTCTAGCCTGTGTCCAGCCATGCACTTGCATCACCATGATGTTGCATCAACACAAGACACTCAGAATGGAAAGGAGACATCCCAATAGTGCACAGAGATGGACATAAGGCCTCTCTAGGAAAGCCTCTGAGTGACTCCCCTGTGCATTATCAGCCATGTGAAACTCCAGTGGGGCAGTCCTGGGCATGTGCTGCAATCAAGGTCATCTGTCTCCTCACCGCAGGGAGCCATGCAGCTAAATCTGCACTAACAATTATGGAAACAAATCCCTCCTTCTTCTCTTTCCCGGTGTCATGGATCTCATCTTGGAAAAAGGCTGGTGTCCAGATGGGATAGAGATTTGTCAGAACTGGGGCTAAGTAAGGATTGGCCTGTTTTTGAAAAAGTTAGAGGAATAAGAAACATGACCGACCTGATAATTGCGACAGATACTTCTTGTTACAGGGCTTCTTCCACAGACATTTAGTAGCATTTTGATTAAAGCCAACAGGTTATCCAATTGCAGCAATTCACCTGCCTTGGTACCTGGGAGCAGCAGGTTCCCACTGGAGTAGAACTCTGACTAACTGGCAGAATTCACTTCCATCAGAGACAAATACATTCTGAAACTGTCAGCTTTGAAGGAAAAGATTCCAGGAGTGTTCCTCTGAACAAAACATTCCAACTCAAAATTTAAAAATGACCTTTTCAAAATAATTTCAAAAATATGCTAATATTAGCATATTGTTCCTGCAGAGTGTTTTTAGATCTACCTACCAAAACATGAATTTTAAGATGCTGAAATTGAAGCAAAACACTGTTCCACTGAAATTATTACTGTTTCTGCATAAATTTCCTCCAGGATTGATTTCAAACTTTTTGAAGGGAGGAAGTGTTTCTAATTCAGAAATATGGTAAATTTTCAGGATTTCAATTTTCTCCATCTGGCAGGCTTCCCAGTCTTGCAAGAACATGTATCTCAAATGGTGAAGTGCACTCACTCTTAAAAGGAATAGGATCCACAAGGTAGTCCCTTTCTGATGTAGCTGCTTGATACTGCACAAGAAAGATAGCTGGCACAACTCTGTCTTCCTAGCAGTCTCAGGGTTCATCTTCTCACTAATTCCCTCTTGAGCCACATCTGACAAAGCAGATCTGCATGCAGCCTGTCACGGCTGTTGGTGCAAAAAAATGGTAAAGAATAAGAATGACATGAATGAGACCATCTTGGTGTGTGAAGTGCAGCAGCCTGAGCAGCGCATGTCTTGCATTGCAGACTAGAACTGATTCCAGGTTCCCCTAAGAATCATAAAGATAAAGGTATATCTGATTCCTTTGTGCCAAGCACTGAATAGCAAAGCACAACATCCAAGCCAATATTTTTTAGCCCAAGACAACAATGTCATGTTAAACAAGGAAAAATGTATATGCCTGAGCTATCAAATGACACCACATATATATTGAAGTATAAGCCTGATTAAGCTTTTCACTGGGAAGTTTTGCTCTCGCAGCCACTCTGAAGAAAAGAATTCACAAAGGTGTTCTCAGAAAAGAGATAGGCTGCAGGTCCTCATTTTGTCCCTCTCCAGTTGCTATACACACAGTGACATTGTCTATGTAATGATTATCAAGCATGAAGTAGAGGTCTCCCAGTCTCCATTTGAAAATCAGGTTGGACTAAGAGCAATCCCTTCAAAAACACTTCATTTATATTACATTCAGGATGTTGTTTGAGCAGGAGGCTGCAATTAATGACTGCATTAATAGGCTTAGCACAAACAGGGTACGTGTAGTTTCCTCTCCATTTGCAGAGCATCTGGTAGCAAAATTAACTGACCTTCTGTGATTCCTATGCATTGTCAGCGAGCGCAGTACCAGTCTGTCACTTCCCTTATGTCTTCTGAAAACCAGACAGACCTACTTATTTGTAATCACTAGCTTTTATTTAGAAGGCAAAAGCTAACTCTAAGATGACATTCACAGTATTCAGTACTTGATTTTCAGATTTTTGCAAACTTCAGTTTAACGTATAAAAAATTAGCAAAACTTAGAAAGAATTTAATGAATGTCAAGAATATTTTTTATCTTTGCAGATGCTCCTTTCAAGCAGAAATATGGCATGAGAAGGCATTATTCTTTCGTGAGGATCTGAGGTTGTTTCTCAGCAACAACATAAAGTAGACAGTAGTTCCGCAGCTATTCTTAAAGCAATGTCCTCATCTAAAATTTTAAGCAAAAAACATAGAACAAACACTTTCTCTACAAGTCACTTTGAAGAGTGAAGTCCTGGCTCCATTGAAATCTCTTGTGGGAAATCATCAAATAGGTTTTCTTATGATTCTTATTTAGTAACATATATGTATATCAGTCAGGTAAGCACATGACCCAAATTCACTCCAGCCACATAAAACCATGGAGTAATTGGAGAACTAATTTTCTCTAGAGCTGATAAAAAGCTTTACTGTGAAAAAGAACAATAAATTATACCTGGGTTCCAGGAACTGGATTAAAATACATCACTGAAGCACTTACAGGGCAGGTAGCATCCACAGGCTTGTTCCTGGGAGCACTAGGCAAACTCAGTGTTTCAGTCTCCAGCCCCAGACACAGAAAAAGCTGATGTATTACTGGAAAATGTTTATTTGAACACAGGCAACAGCCAGACAAGATTTCCAAGTGAAGATTAACCTTTCAAAGCTTAAATGTTTGCCATATGCAATCACTTCCCTTTGTAGCTGTCAAAAAGAATCTGTTTCTCTGTTATTTCTGGAAGACTCTTAACTTTTGTGGCCAGCTGGCCTTGAGATGTCAACTTTTCATTTATCCCAAACATTGTTTATTTGTTTATATTCTTTCCTGGAAGAAAATATATACATACCTGTCACTTTCAATGAAATACAGGCCCTCAATTCAGCCCTCATTCTCTTCCTTAGCTCCCCTGGATGCAACTTGTTTCCCTCGGCATAGAACTGGTAAAACTGAGAAGAGAGTGAAAACTCCTTTCAGGTGAGAGTTTTCAGGATCAGAAGTGTTTCTTCAGCCCTCTTGCTAAAATTGGAGTGTATTATCCTCCAAAATTTAGGTTAAATAAAGATCAGTTTTTAAGGAACCTTTTTACATACCTCTGGATTTCTGAGCCTTTAGGTTCCATTTATTTCATATTTTCAATTTGCTAGTTTGGTGGAAGGGTACATTTAGGTCTAGCATTCTTGTTGCTATGGATGTGTTGGTTTATCTTCTTGCCCGTTTTTCTTCTTTTTGTTCTTCTTGTCTTTCCTTCTTTTTTCTTAAATAGGGAAGCTATGAGTCTCATACAGTTTCTTGGCTTAAGCATCTGACATTTTTAGAGAGATGTCTACAGCTGTGAAACTCTTAACAAAATAGTAGCAGGCAACCCTACTGTTAGTGACAGTAAGGAAGGCATGAATACCAAGCCAACACTAGAAGCAAAACCGGGGGCAGAGGAAATTGGGAAGGGCAAATTGTAGGAGGGAGTAGCAGGATCAGATCCCAGTGACAGAAGCAGAGACTACAATTATATTAAAGATCCTCAGGGCCTTTCTTAAAGGCCAAATGGCACAGAATACCCTGCATCCATATTATTAAAAGATTTTCTTCTCCAAAACAGAGTAGCAATAGGCATATTGTCTATTGCAGATGGTCCCTTGCTCATGTTAGTTCCTGAACCATACATGGGAGAACTTTGAAATCCTTGAATTGTTGTGAGTTGTAGTTTACTTAGGCCAACCTGTGCAAGGGACTGCTCTGAAGAATTAACACCACAGACAGACAAGTTTCTGTCCCATTTATTGATATTGATATAGCAGTTCTTTTGCAAAGGAGGCATCTGAGGGCAATGACCATATTCCTGTCTCCATCTACTAGTACATGTCCACCTATCTAAGACTAGAGGAGAAGACAAGTGACATATAAGGAGGTAGTTAGTGCTAATATCAAGTCTGGACTACCAATATGCATGAAATTCTTTCAGAGGATGATTTTAACTACAAAATGGGAAGTGCAAAGTCTCTAATATCCTCTCCTTCCATATCAACGTGACTACCAGCCACTAAGGTTGGGTACATCTAATCAGCAGACAATGACACAGTCATCACAGCTGTGTCCCCTCCGGTGGACTGACAAACCACTTTTAAGAAACTTGTCAGGTATTGCAGGAAGGTCTCACATTCACACCGCAGTGAAAAACACTGAGGTTTGGAAACAGAATCTCACAGTGGCAGGAGGAGGGACAGAGTGAAGGCTGCTGCCCTGAACAGGAGACAGAGGCTGTGGTTTCATGATACAGCAGTTTTTGAGTCATTTGGGGATGTTTTTAAACCTCGTTGTCCTTAGTGCAGGCTGTTGTCTGAGTGTGACAGGGAGGCAGCACACCACTGCAGGAACAGAGCTGCAGGCAGGACAAGGGTGGCTGGAGCTGGTATCGCTGCCGAGCGCTCTGCGATGTGAAACCACAGCTGAAGCTCACTGGAGGGCACTGAGCTTTGCAGTCATCCCAGCAAATAATGAGTTGAAAAGTTTGCTTTTACCAAAAGATAAAGAGTCAAGAAGTGTGCAAAACCCAACCTGCCTTGATGCAAAGAGCAAACCATACAACGGCTGCCCCCAGCTCTAGGGGTCGCACATAGGAAACAGGGTGAAGCTTTGCTATCCAGAGGCTCTGCTGGCTGCAGTCCTGGCCAGCACCCATCCACACAAGTCATCCTGCCTGTCCCAGCCAACGGAGGATCACTTCTGTCCTCTCTCTCCATGGCCACGGTCTTCCTGTCAGCCTTTCCCTCCTTCGCCATCATGCCAGCTGTCTGCCTGACCTGTATGTAGAGCTGCTCAACATCTGTCAACAGGTCATTCCTGAGCCTCTTTGACATCTCCTGCTTTCTGCTGGCAGTCTGCACCTTTTAATGCACTCTGCATTCATTCAGCTACTCATCTCATCTCTCTCCTAGTCCTCTGGAGATACTTTATGTGGGGAGATTCTAAGTGGCCTCTTCTGAAAGAGCACTTTTAGCTGCAACCACGTGAAGTTTTAACTAACAGTTGGGCCTGCAGACAACCAACACTAGATTTATTTTTTAAAGTCTTTTGAGCTGAAGTGAGCTCAAAATGGAACAAGGCACATGGGCTGAAAGACTAAATGTCAGCAAAGTGGATATGGACTGCCAAGCCAGCCTAGTTGATAGAAAAGGGAACTGTGCTACAGAAGGGCCACAAAATATGAGTCTGGGAATTGTGAAATGATGCTGGAAATGAAAAAACTCTTCGGAGCTCTAACAGCGTCCTTCTGGAAGAACAGGCAGGACAAAGAACTATTTTGTGAAACCTATTGTCAGATCTACCTCCCTCACCTAGGCAAACAAACCCACCTAGTCCCAGGTTCTGCTGGGACTTTCAAGAATACTTAGATAAAATTCAGGATAATCATGCTTATAAAAAAGCTGAATATATCTGCACAGTAAGTGGAAAATAAGTGGCTTTGAGAATGGTTATAAACAGATAAAAATATTCATTCACTTTTATTCATTACTCAGAATACTGTGTCCAGTTTTAGTCCCCCACATACAGGAGAGATGCTCATAGGCTGGAGTGAGTTCAGTGGCTGGAGCACACAATGTATGGGGAGAGGTTGAGGGATATGGGCTTGCTCAACCTGGAGAAAAAGTCAAAGAGAAGATTAAGGAGGGATCTTACTGCTGTTTGCAACTAAAAGGATGTTATAGAGAAGACAGAGCCAAGCTGTCCTCAGATATGCACAGCAGAGCAAGGGAAGCCACAGTCATATGTTGGAGGATGGACTATCTGTTCACACTGAGGATGGGTAATTACTGGGTCACGTTTCTTCGAGAGATAGTGGAATTTCCACCCTTGGAGATTTTCAGCACGTAGGTAGGGAAGACCCTAAGCAATTGCTGTGGCTTGAGGTTGGCTGTGTTTTGAGGAGCGGTTCAGAATAGGTGGCATCTGAGGTCCCTTCTAACCTAAATTACTCTGTGACTTTAAGCACAACCTGCTTGGCAGGCCGCCAGTCTCCCGACTGCCTAACCGCTCTGCAGCTATTGCAATCTTGATCACTTCTTGGAGCTGTGCCACCATTCCCCTCGCCTGTGCACACCAGCCTTTCTTTCTCACAGAAGTAACACTACCCACTCCTGCACACCGGACAGCACGTTTCCAAATCGGAGACCCATGTCCAGCAAAAAGGAATCCCCTCTGCCTTCAAGTCCAGGGCATGGCTGAAGCTGTGGCTGCAAGCTCTGTGGTCACCGGGATGGCCTCAGGGACATGTGAAACAGCCACCACAGGGCTGATAGCAGACTGCTCTGTCTGTGACGGCGCCTGGAGGGAACCAAGTGTTGACAGAGGTGGAGAAAATGCTTCCATGCTTGCAGGGATCTCACAGAAGCTAATTTAAAGCATTCAGTGGAATGCCTCAGCTGGCAGGCTTGCCACCCTGCCTTTCCTTCATGTGCAGTGAAGGACAGAAGGCATCCATGTGATAGCTCAGAAGAAAACCGGGGTGAGGATATTCCTACCTCAGGCATCCTGGCTACGTGCTTGGGGCTTCTGGGGCTGATTCAGGGCTCAGCATGTCCCAGCTGGCAGCTGGAGAGTGGCACTCTAACCGAACCCCTTCCCTTCAAGACAGGTTTCTCTGCAAGGACAAGCCCCAAATGCTTGTGTACATGGTGGCTTGTCGGTGTGCCAGCAAGTGGTTGTGACCATGGCTTTTGGAGGCCAGGCAGCAGCAGAGGATGTTTTGCCCAAAACAGCAGCCGGTTTAAGAATCCACAGCACAGACTTAGCATGTCAAAAAGTGGGAAGGTTATCTTAAGAGGTGAAGAAACAGATATTATCTGCAGTGATGGGATTTTTTAGCAAATTTTTGTTAATTAGTGTTTGCTTCAGACCTCAAACACTAGAGCAGAAGAAAGAAGTAAAGGGTAAAAGCAGAAAAGTCACAGGTTAATAAGCAGATCAAAGAAGCAAATACATGAAAGACTGGGGTGGGGGGCAGAAGGAAACAAAAATTATTTTGTTACCCATACCAGCTCCTTCAAGCAGAATCTTGCACTACATTAATCCCTACAGGCTTTTATCAGCCAGTGTTTGAACTCTCCCAGAGATAATGATAAGCCACCTCACTTGGCAGCATCTTACACTGCCTCACTGTTCTCTCAGATCAGCCACAGAAAAACCTGAAAATCCAGGGCTCCTGGTGCAGCGTGGGCTTAGGGCAGTCGGTTTGGGAAGGATGAATGCTGGCACGGGTGGCAGAGCTGCCCGACCTTGCTCCCGGGCAGGCAACGCAGCTGTCCAGGGGCCAGGTGTGCAACCACATGCCACCTGCGCTCCTCCCTGGAGATGACCACCACCACCACCCTTGGCTGCTTCCTGAAAACCCTGGCGTGGCTGCATGCACACCACGTAGCTCGAGGCAGGGCTAGGTGCCAGCAGCTTCCGTGTTGTCCCCAGGACAGGTAGAGTCAGAAAAGGCACTAGCCACCATCAGAACTACCCTGCTGCCCTCCCCTAGCACTGTGGGAGCTGTGCTGTGGTGTCCCAAGCACATATTACGATGCTTTTAAGGAGGTGGTTTCTACTCTTTAATTCATATCAATCTTACGTATTGCAGTCTCCTATTATGAGACAGCAACCATTCACCTTTTTGAGGAGCAGTCAGATCCTCAGAGAGCAATATGTTGCTGCGCTGCCAGTTGTTGTTCTTATTATTACTTAGTATTTTAATTGTTAACATGATGCTATAAGCTGATGAAAGCTGGATTTCCAAATAAAACCTGCAAACAGTGAATACATTGAAAAGTATGTTGCATAAAAATGAATCCCACTTCAAAAGCCTTACTCCAGATTAATACTGCTATAGCTGAGAGCAGAATTTAGTCCCATGTTATTATCTCTGAAGGAAGATTAAGGCTCAAGATGCAATTAGTTTCAGTTTAGCAAAAAGGGCAGGATGGAACAAGTATGCCTCCAGTAGAGTATTTTCCACAGGACTAAGGAACTAAAGATCTTTTCTGTTACTGTCTCAATTATACATGTCTCAAAGTTTTGTCTTAACCTTTAACAAACCAGTCATTAGACAAACAACACCTTTGAATTTCATATATATATATATATATATTTATAT
The DNA here is from genome assembly GCA_026546715.1 of Gallinago undulata. Taxonomy (NCBI): domain Eukaryota; kingdom Metazoa; phylum Chordata; class Aves; order Charadriiformes; family Scolopacidae; genus Gallinago; species Gallinago undulata. The sequence goes on from JAOTQQ010000001.1 coordinate 26,040,836, forward strand.
AGTAAAATAATTACCTCTGTAAAAGTTCTGGTTTAAATACAAGAATATTGGTATGAAAATGTTTTTAGGAATAAAGTCTATTCCCTCCCTGTTTCAGAATATGCTCCACTTATATAAGCACACTGATACTGGGTATAAACTCTTTTCCCCAGATACAGCTAATGCAATTCAAATCCTTATGTGAAATAGAACCTAGCCACTTTCCTAGTCCTGTGTATCCCCTCAATCAGCATGAGGAGGAGGAAGTATATGACTCATGGAAAATGTTTTTTTCATTCTCAAAAAAAGTTAGATTTAGGAGGCCTAAAAACTGTAGTTTTGATACAGTGCTGTCTTCTGGCCTAGCACTTTATTCAATGGAATTCTTTAAATGCCAACGGTTTTCTAATGCCTTAAAGCCAGAATGAATCAGGTCTCTTCTTTGTTCGTTTTCTGCTACAATTGATCATTTCATGATGGTCAGTTCCCCCCTCTCCTTTGTATCAAATCAAAATTAGAGAAAATGTTGGAATTTAAGAAGGATATCAATAATTTTGCTAATATGGACTGTACACAGCTTTGGGCAGGGACAGATCCACACTACAGGGTTGCTAAATTTTTCAGCACTGAGAAATAACATGTTTAGTCAGGATCTTTACCCATTACTGTAATCTACATGTTATGCAATGAATCCTAGATTTGCAAGTTATTCTTGAAGATATTTCTTTTTCCTTTAACTTAATAGAGCAGCCTAAGGAGAAAGTAGGAATGCTGAAAAGAAAAAAGAAAGGACATTTTGAGAAAGTTTGTGTTTAGTCATAGTAAATATAACATAGTAAACTTTATTGCATGCGACAAATCATGCTTAAATATAACTTCTTTGAGAACAGACTTTGGGCTTGTTAATGCAATAACTGGTTGAGAGTAGAAAAAGCAATAAGGAAAACGCTTTATCAGAAGAGTGTTCGTGGTTTTAAATTCAGGCACTAACCCCTTTAGAGACCAGAGCTTCCTTTAGAGACTCTGAGGTCTCTAATGTATGAAAGAGAAAATATCTCCTCACTGGTCTACAGAGAGCATGCAGACTGCTTTTTGGAGAAAAGATTTGGAAAAAATCTTTCCTTTTTTTCTCATAAGCACCCCCTTCCTTATGGCAAGAGTGAGAAGAATCAGAGTTCAACACTACCCCTTTCACCCTAGCCACACTGATGCTGCAGTCACCTGTGTGCCCCCAGGCTGGTTGGGCACAGAGCTCACAGTTCCTGTGCTGCAGTGGGTTAAGGTCCTCTATGACTCTCTCCTTGGTTAACTATGAAGAAAATTGACTGTCTTTCTGGGTACATGGACTAAGAAAAGACAGACTGTGGAAAGTTATCAGCAGGCATATGATTTAGTTGGTATCTCTGTTCCAAAGCGTGCAGTTATCACCAGTTGAAAGTGGCAGTTCCCAGCCCATCCCCAGAGAGTGGAAGACCAGCCTGGTTTGAGATCAGTGTCAAGCTCAGTTTCAGTATGATTTTCAGTATGTGTGATGGAGGGTTCAATATGTCAGTACAAACTAAGATATATCCAGCAAAGACATAAGACTTTGAGAATGCCATATTAGCAACAGCCTTTTCCTCTATCAGCGTAATTTCTTCTATTCCATGGCCTATAATTTTTCCTTTCATTAAAAAAAGGGTAAATAATACTTCTGACTGTTTTGTAAGACTAGAATCGCTTTTGCACATCCTAAATGACCAGACATACCTTTTGCTATGTGCGATTCAAATTATGTGAGGGCATTAGTTCTCAAGTATCATTTGCCAGCTCTTCTCAAACACATCAGTGCTTTCTGTTTAGCTCTATTTAAAAAATAATCTTTTGCATAATGAAGTAGGAAATAGGATAAAACAACAACAAAGTAATCATACAAATCTCTTAGGAGCTTAGTAAGCCATCATTTATCATCATCATGGATGTAATTTGAATTCTGTGAAATTCTGTAAGAGTCTAAGAAGTAGAAGTATTTATAACATTAGAGTAGTTTGAAGCCAGAACCAGCAGTTGTGTTTGATCTCCAGAGATGGAGCTTGGAAAACCAGAAGTCACAGTCAACTGAAGACTTTCACAGAGCTAAGACAAATTCTAGAACAACATATGCATAGTCTGATAATCACCCATGGAATATCTTCATACAAAATCTAGTTGTTCGCAGTCCTTTGCAAATGCTGTTATTTATTTATTAGTTCTGTTTAGTGCAGCTGTACCTCAGGACTGACTTGGGAGCCCATTTGTACACAGAAGAGTACAGAGGATCTGTCTTGAATAGCCTTAAAAGTGAAATAGATGTGGGGAAAGTGTGTAACATGAAAAACCATAAGGTAATGCTTGAATGTCATTTAGTTCTCCTAAAGCACTTTCTTTCAAGTGGGTTGCCTAGCAGAATAACGGATAAATGGAAATAAAAAAGTGGTGTACTGGGTAGAAAAGGTCAGTGGAGGATAAAGAGAAGGATAAGTGTGGAGTGACATGGATGTACGCAGTTGTGAGGAGAAGGGAAGGGTTAGGCAGAAGAACACAATGGAGGACATTTGTGCATGCACAGAGCACTCCTTGTCACGGTGCAGTGGGCCCAGTGTCCCAGGGCAGGTGCAGTGAGTCCTCTGCATGGACATATGCAGCAAGCCACCAGGAGTGCTCTTCACTGGCCCCATGTCTCTCTCCTCAGCCTTCCACGTCTGGTGGAGAGGAAGCCTTCAACCAGACATGGACTGGGAGGAGGCCTGGGTCCTGTGAGGGTGCTGAGACTTCTCCAAGCAGCAGTCCCACCAGTGCACCATATCCTTGCCAAGATCAGCCTTTGGTTGCTTCCCTCTGCAATCTTTCCTTGATGTAGCATGCTGTGAGAGACAGGTAGGACCAGAAGAGCTTGAATTCCCAGTGGTAGATTTGTCAGTGCAGGCAGGTGCTGGGGTTGAGTGCACCAGCCCTTGCTTTGGCAGCCTTCCTAGGTGCACCAACCACCCAGGCTGCTTGTATGCAATGTGAAATCATCTTTCCCCTGCACAAAACAGAGGAGGATGCATGGCAAAATCCTATTAAGAGTGACTGGTTACAGGGGCTATCGTAGATTTTTCTCGAGTCTTGTAACTAAATGGTCAGTTGTTATAGGTGGCTTCATGGGACACAGATACAAGTCATCAGTGTCAGCAGAACATGATACAATTTTCTTCAGGAAGAAAGTTAAAACCTCATACAATTATTTGAAACAGCCTCTGTGTCTTATCTCAGGTTTAGTATGTTGCCTGCTACTACAGAAGACCCCCTCAGGAGATGGGACCATCTTGCAACACAAGTAAGAAATATTATAAATACAAATTCATTACACGGTTGGATGTGATAAGGATCAGAAATAATAAATGCATGTTGATTAAAACATAACCTTAAGGAAAATTGAAACTTGTATAGCCTGTATGCCTTTGTGTCAGCCCAGCAGTCTGAAAAATGTCCATGTCAAGTGTTATTTTTTGAAGGTAAAATAGTGTACTGACAATCCAGCTTTAAACTCAAACATGGCCCTAGGTTTGTACCTGTAACACTCATTTATGATGAACCTGGGAGAATATTGTATTAATGAATGCAGCTTATACACCACTGGAATAAATGACGTGCCACAGATGGAGAGATCATGAAGGGATCAGCTTGAGATGCATATATTTTTCTCATACATTAAGCTGAGGGACTGGCTACAGTGCAGTTTCTCATGCTGAGGTATTTTTGACATATTTTTCCTTAGGTTTGCTTATAAAGACAGAATAAATTGTCCTTGACATTCGTAAACATATTTCTTCTGTCAGTCCATGCGCCTTCCTTCTCTATGCGATACCCCGTGGAAACAGCACACAGGGGAAGTCGTGCTTGGTATTCTGCAGTGTCGAGTGCCTGAGAGCTCTGAGAGCTCTGAAACAGGAGGCTCTCCCCTCCAGCAAATTACTGCAGGGAAGAATAGACCAGATACACTTTCAGCCTACAAATATTTGCCTTAGTGAAGTGTAATGCAGTTTGGGAAAATAATGCTCATGGCCTTTTCATATGAATTTGGGTTTTGTATACTTCTGAGCAGTGAAGAAAGATGTAAAGCTGAACCATCCAGATTATTCTAGGCAATAACATATTCCCTGGACTACCTTTGTCCGCATAGGTATATGCATTTCTCTGTGCATGTATGCAATCATGTATGTGTATGTGATATAGCTTGTTCCTATCAAGAAGCAAAGATCCTACTCCAGTACCTAATGATGTGGTCTGCAGTCCAGCCTTCCTCCTTTTCCTACACTCACTTTACTTAGAGAGCTCATTTGAGAGAGAAATTGTGTACAGGCCTGATGCTGATCCTTTGCAAATGCAAAACCATTTCAAGAATTTGTCAATGTTAATCTGTCACACAGGTCTTTCCTGAAAAATTGCCTGTCAAAGTCTCCTTTGCGATCCTGCTTAACAAGAACTTGAATGCTTAGGCTGATGATGCTCTAAGACCCCCGTCTGTCATGCTGACAAATATGGCTGTGGTGATTCTTAGGATTTCTCTGCCTGTCTGGATTAGTCTGCTGTCTCTAGTCTTCTATCACATGCTTTTTTGGCTTGCTTTGTTTGGTGATTTATACAGCTCTTCGGACAAGGGAATATTGGTCCTTATGCATTAAGATCATGCAAATTAATAATAATGAATGAAAAGTGCACTAATAATGCACTCAAATAGGACAAGAAATGAACAGCAAAGCCTGAAGTAATTAAACTAAATTAAATCGGACAGAAAAACAAAGAGAAAGAAATTCAGTAAGATACCCTGCTTTTTAGATAAAGAATGTAATCTGTTTTCTATTTGAAGAATAACAGGATTTTCACAAGGACCTTGTTGGCTAACTTAGACACAATAAGGTACCAGAATTTGATTTTTTTCTCTTTCAAAGTGATCACTCTGGCAACAAATAGGAGATTCCTAAGCTGCTGCCTACAGTGATGGCTTCATGTATTCAAGTTCTTTGCACTTGGAGAAACTTTGGAATTCAGATGAGATTAGAGCGCTTGCAAAATATAAACTGCATCAAACACAGAGGGCAGGCATTTTTTGCTCACAAAAACAACTGTGCTGAAATGCCACTTATGTAGCTGAGCTGCTCTGTGCTCTGTGGTCCAGCCTGGAATGCTGGATTGTATCTGAAAAGGTTGCTACTACGCTACCCCACCTTTGAGTCCCCCCTCTGCCCCTCACCCCAGCCTACACAAAGGGCAGCACCCGGTTCAGCATCCCTTAATCTCAAACCCGCTAAAAACAAATTCATTGACAAAAAAGGCAAGCAGAAGCTGGCAGCTGGTGCTCTGCAGTGAGCAGGGGTGGGGCAGAGCCTGCGGAAAGCGCAGGGGCGTGAGTGGGTGGAAGCGCTGCTCGCGGGGGGGACCAAGTCCCCCAAAGGAAGAGGACTGTCATAAGGTGGAGACTGGCACCATGTATTTGCAGCACGTAATCAGTTTAGATTGTGTGGAAAGCGGGACCCAAACTCTGCTCCGCTTAACCCAAAACACTGCATTTAAGACGCCTCTGCAAGCTCCGTTTCCATGGAAATGAATGTTAGCGTTTTCTTCCCTTGGTAAAGTGAATCTATTAGACCGAGTTCGGTAAAACGTGTTTTTTATCCCATTTCAGTCAGGGAGAAGGTAAGGATTAGTTTGAAATCTGCACGTGGCATTATAAGAGCGTGATTTGATTATTCCTTTGGGGCTTTATAAGATTGGGATCTACTAGGCTGTATTCACATAGGTAGAACAATACCCGTTTATGCTGAGGCTGACTCAGATACATAACTCTGCCAAAGCCTTATAAATCTTACACTAAAGGGATGACAAAATAAATTTGAATGTTATCTGCCCTCAAATTAGACTTTATTACTGACATGATCTTCCAAAAATAGAATGATTCTAATTTCAAGAAGCAAAAGAGGTGTTTCAGATGCCCTACTGAGTTTTTTAAGGATTGGATCTATTTCCTACAAATTAACCCTCTTCCTTACCACAACATTAAATTATTAAATCATCTAATTCAAGTGAAAAAGACCTTTTCTGTAATGGTATTAAATAATAAGTTAAACTCTATCTCAAATGTGGAGGAAAGGTGGGATTTATATGAATTTGTTCTCAATATACATTACCAGAAATACTGCCTGGTGGGTCTCTTTACAAGCTGTCAAAGATATGGCAAATCTCCAAGGAATAGTCTGGAAAGGAAAAGTTTTTAAATAAACCAGAAGAGGTTTCAAGCTATTTTCAAAGCATGTTGGCTCACTGAAGTTTGACAGAATAAGTACAGTGTTTACTTAGTTTCAATGTGGTAATCTTATTTAAAGTGGTCAGTAAAATGGCTAATGCAAAAAAAAATAGAGCAATTTTTCTCACTAGACTTGTTCTCTTTTCATAACTGTAAGCACTGGGGAACCAGAGTATCTGTGGGATAGGGAGGGCCATGTCCTGGACCATGCATCATTAATGTGATTGGTAATTAGAATCCAAGCTGCAGAATCATTAATTTCCTTCTTTCTTTGAGAGATACCTAATAAGACTTCAGATCCCAGACTGGATTTATGGAACTTAGTTCATAGTTAAAGAAAAATTTATTTTTTTTTTATATAGAGATATCTATAAAAAAAGATTTGGCCCTTGAGACATAAAAACAATTAAACTTGTATCTAATTTTAAGTATGTTCTTGGTTCTTTTGAGATAAGTTCTTGATATAAAATCAAGACTGAACATGGACTATTATGCTGATATATGTCAATTTGACTCCTGGAATTTAGAATACATTTTTGTAGAAAATAAAGTAAGCAGAAGTGAGGTTGCCTCTCCTGAAGTGCAGGAACGCTCCTTTGAAGGCACGAACACCCTCCTCTCCCACCAAACCCTGCAGGGCATGAGTGCTTATCACCCCACCTACATTATCAGCATCTTACAGACCTGGGCCTCTGACAAACCATGCCATCCTAACGGGGGATTGCAAGAGATATTGAGAGAATTAATGTCTTTTTCTTTATAAAGCTGAGGAAATTTTCCCACTAACTCTCAGTTTCTCAGAGGGCTTCTGCGTAACACCCATATTTGTGAAGTTTTCAGGGAAACCTACACAGTCTTTTCGTTCCACGTCATTATTCTGTCCTTTGCAAAGTATATAATGAAACTAAGTTATTAAAAATGGATCTTTCTTTCAGTTTAAATCAAATAAATAACAAAAAGCATCTATTCAAAAATTCCACACAAGAAACAAAATTATTTCTAACACAAATGAGGTTATAAGAGTGTCTTAGTCTAACACAGCTAATTCTACTGGGGCATAACCTGATCTCCTACCCTGCAACAATATACTGTTTATAACCTGCTCTTTTAAATCAGTTTCTGATCAAATGCAGCCCCAGTTCATTAAAAATTATTCTACAAGAGTAGCTAATAAAAGAACTAATTGGGACACAGGCCAACGTTTTCCAGCTTTTTGTTAGAGTTCTGACATTTTAGTACTTTTAATTAAGTGTATGTGCTGGTGTTAGGGTGTGCAATAAATTGTTCAGTAAAAATATGGAATATATTTCAGAACTCTTTTAGGGGAGGGGACACATCTTTATTTTGGTTTTGAAACAGATGGACAAGGCCCTTCTGTTCTTGAACAAATGCACCAAATTTGGAAGCTTTTTTCTCATAATCCAGCAAAATCTTCTGTTTCTCAAGTTTTCTAGAATTCATTGCCTGTAACAGAAGCATAAGGCTATTTCCTTTTTCTCAGTTTTATTTCATTAGTGATCCTCTGAGCAGAGATCTGAAAATGAGAAGGAATCCTACAAATACATTGAATTTCTGTTATGTTTCCAAGATCTCTTCATAATTTCATTCCTCCTCTCTTTCAGCAGCCCACTGTGTTTGGGATGCAGAGTTTATTCTTCTTATAGCACTTGCTGAAATCTTTGTTCCCATCGCCATTTAAGCAAATAGAAATTGTGCAGCTGACCTCTGCGCAGGCAGACTCAGCCTGGACCAGAGACATGTGCAGGCAATGGGATAGATCACATGCAGAAAATAGGAGGGGCCTGAAATCACTAAAGGCATCGCAATACCTAGGTACCTCCAGTACCTAAATTTTACCTCAGTACCTCCAGTACCTAAAGGGGGCCTATGGAGAGATGGGGATAGAGTCTTTATCAGGGAGTGTAGTGATAGGACGAGGGGTAATGGTTTTAAACTGAAAGAGGGGAGATTTAGATTAGATATTAGGAAGAAATTCTTCACTGTGAGGGTGGTGAGGCACTGGAACAGGTTTCCCTGGGAAGCTGTGGGTGCCCCAGCCCTGAAAGTGTTCAAGGCCAGGCTGGATGGGGCTTGGAGCAACCCGCTCTAGTGGGAGGTGTCCCTGCCCATGGCAGGAGGGTTGGAACTTCATGATCTTCAAGGTACTTTCCAACATTCTATGATTCTATAATAATATGGGTAGGGATCTTGTTCATGCCCTCTCTATCCACACACAGAAACTTCTTGCTTGACCATCCAGTGGTCTTTCCAACTGACACAGCTGGAAGTTGAGTGAAAACTTGGACTAGGAATTCACCTGGACAAATAAACCAACCACTTCATATCAAGGACAGAGGCACACAATGCCACATACGATCTGACAGGCAGCTCATGCCTTCCCACTCTTCACTCCATAAGTCAGAAGATGAAACAGGGCTTTGTGTAACTCAGAAGGAGAAAAGCACCAAACAGCCCTGGCCAAAGCAACAGAAAGACTTGTACAACATGCTGTGAGGACTCCAAACTTCACAGAAAATCTACAGCATGGCTCTGCATATCCAGGTGCGATCCAAAGAGTAGGTTGCTTGCTCTATACAATTATACTCTGAAGGCCATTTTCATGTAACAAATATTTCCTGAATTCAATCAAGCAGATGATTTCAATCCATCTCCATTTCAATCCTTTTATTTTTGCCATAAAGCCACCACAGGTGTTTCCTTTTGTTTGACTTTCTCAGATGAGAAGCCAGTGACTGGGTAGATAATAAGCAATTCCCATTTCACCCTTGCAGACTGGTTCTCAGCCTGCCTCCTTCCCTCCATAGTCTATGCTTATAGTTTAGAATAAGTTGTAGGAACAACGTGGAAAGTTGGTTCTGTGTCTGCATATATCTATTTTATTGCTAAATAAAAGTTATTTCCTGTCCAGAATTGCCTGCAGGATAGTTTTTATAGGCATACAAGTCAACAAAATGAGGCTCGGTGACATTTAAAACAAAGCTTGATACTTCATATATCAAAGTTCTAACCATTTTTAAGTGTTTGCATTCTGAACAAGGAAAACTGACTCTAATTATTATATCACAACCTGTAATAAAACAATTAAAGGAAGAAACAAATACGGATTTGAGATACATTTAGCTGCTGACTGCTATCTGTGTCGACTAGCACACTAAAAATCCTAGACAAAAAACAAAATTTAGGTTAAGGATGATGATAAAGAGATTAGTATCTGATCAGGCATCTATAAACAAGTAATGTAAAAAAAAGCTTTTTGCACATAAAGCCTAATTACATTGGGAGAAAAATCCTTCTTTGCGCACAGAAGGACAGATCATGTGCTAGCTCTAATTTATGCTGATCCTTATATATTGTACAGTAGGGATCTGCCTTATCCCTTGGCTGTCTCTACGTGACATGCAATTTTTCACAGTACTTCCCAGTGATTTTCAGAATCCAGGAGCAATTCAGCATGGAGAACAATGGCAAGCAAGACATGGTGAGTTGTGTCTGCTCATGGCAATGCAGTTATGTTATCTTCCAGCAATATGAAAAGAGATTGCATGTTATCATGACTGCCACTTGCTCTTGTAACAGCTGTAAAGCAGAAAAGAATTTCTACCTTGTCTTTTACAATCTAGCCATGACTCCCTTCTAAAGCAATTTCCATCTTTTCTCTCTCTTTTGTGATTTCTTCCATATCAATATCTAAATTCATTAATGAAGTGAAGCCACGTAACTTCACATATGACAGCTAGCAGACTTATATCAAATACAAAATGTTTCCTCGTTGTAACTTTTATGTTTATGATCCCTCTGAAAGCACTGCAAAATCCTTGGGTGATATTACTGGTACAGTAAGCATAGCTATTTTAGGTATGTGTTCATATTTCAGATTAGCAGGGGAATTTTTTTTAATATGGCAGTTACTATAGTGACAGTGACAGTTTCAGAGAGGAAAGACGGCATTGTGATAAAGATATTGCACTGAGATTTAGCTCAAATTGTCAAGAGCTCTTCAGAGAGGGTCAGTTACATCTTTTTATTTTCCTGTATTTTTTATTGTTGTGGCAGTGCTCTGGTGAAAAAGTTTACCTGAATTGCCAGAATAGTGCTGGCTGAGAGTTGTTCTTTCATTCTGTAGAACTCTCCCACAATAAAAAATGTTCTTATTCTGTATCAAAACAAACCCAAATCTCTTGGAAGATATTTTGTGTAATTAAACTAAACTATGCTAGTTGTGTGCAGAAAGGGAACTTGATCCTAAACTGCCAGCCTGTCCTAAAGAGGCTAATACTGCTACAGGCTTGAGGAAGTTCTATGGTTTTCCACATTTTGAAAAGGAACTTAATTCTGGATTTGCAAAAAAAAGCACTCAAACTTTTTCTGGCAAAAAAGTCCTAAGTGTTATGTTCATATGAAAAGTTGAGTTTCTAACTAATTGGTATTTTTGCAGACTTTATTTTCCTCTCAAAAAAAGCTATAGCCTGCACAACCATGCTGGTCATTTTACAGACATCTAAATAAAAGATGAGAGAGAATCAATCTGTATTTATTTTCTGAAGTCTATGCATGTGTAATTCTACAATTTTTGAGGTTGGACTCTAATTCAGGCTTGGTCAGAACATGCCTGTTTACATGTCAGCTTTTAATCCATAACAAGCAAGCTACGGAAAGCCTGTCCTCGTAGTCTCAGCCAAATATTCTCCTTGTGTTTGCCTGGAACGCAAAGAGGGAGCTCTGCAGTCCAAACTTCTCCAACACACACCATGTAAGGGGGCTGCCATCTCACGATGAATTGTCAATGCCCATAATAATTATCAGAGTAGCCATGGTATTATCGGTGCTGGCCCAGGTGGTCCATTCTTGCCTCTAATACCAATAATATACTTGTTTTAAAGTGTGACAGAGTCTTTGACACCCTAAATTTACTGTACATATGGAATCATTCATGACTGTTGGCAGCTGAAACATTCATGGCTAAAGTCCCAGTGACAGCTGAGACAAGGTTCAGGCTGCTGGTCTTTACTCGGTTTCAGTAGCTGATTGCCAACTTAGAGCTGGTAATTAGCTGCGTGAAGCATTGGTCTCTATGGCCTGCAAGTGTAAGCTATCAGTGGAGAACAGCCTGGCAGTGGAGTGCAGGGTGTTGGTCACTGATTTTTCAGTTGCCTCCAAAACAAGACCAGCATCCAACTGAGTGATCTGGCAGTGAAGTTTTAAGACCAGAATTTTTCCCAGTTATTGCTAAGAAAGCTGTTTGTTATCTCTTTACCTCTTAGCTACCTGTGAATACTCCAGAGAAAAGTCTACCGGTTAAGCTTCCACCACCATGGTGTCCATTGAACTGTCTAACGTTGCGCTGGAGGGATTGGAAATGTCAACATAATCAATTACTGCATCTGAGGAAGCAATTACAGAGCAGCTTTCTAAGCTACCTCTGTACTGTGGTCTTTTGGATAAAGCCTCTACCCATTCCTCATGCACTTACAGAGCAAAAAAAAGTAGGTTCCAGAGAGTAATGCCACATTACTCCTTCTGGTAACACCGCTGTATCCAAAACCGCCAGGGTCTGCTATGACAAGGGTGTTGGTGTTTGGCTACAAGAAAAACTTATTTCCCATTTTTGTTTTTCACCTTGTGACGTTAGTATACCTGCTTCTAACAGGAGAAAGATGACAGACTCTCTTCCAGCACAAGATAAAGAAACCCGATTTCCTTATTACCGCATAGTGCTATTGGAGTGGTGTGCTGACAATACTGTTGTTTCTTATTTGGAGGTGGTTCGACTCATGTGGACAGCACTGGCATTGTTGCTGTTTGGCATGAAGCTGAAAGGCCTAAAAAGCTGATTATGCTGAAGTATTTGAAGAAGGGATTCGGGACACAGCCCTGAGAGCATTGTAATCCTGCTCAAGCACAATGTGACTTAAAAGCCCACTGTTCCATTTTGTTTGTTTCCTCCCTGTGCCTGGAAACCTTCTCTAACCTTCAGACCAAAGTGTGCTTCTTATTTTGAATAAGGTGATATGAAGTCTGAAAGAAATATTGTTGTCATCTGAGCTGACTCCACAAATGAGCTTTTCAAAGGGCTACGGAATCAGAGCAAGTCTCTGTTGGTTCTGCTGGCAAGGAGCAAAATGAGTAGTATTTAGGTCTTGAGAATATAATTACATCTGAGCTGGCTCTTCAGCCAGATCCCTAATGTTTAGTAAGATGGGTTCAAATGGGTCATGTTCCCTTAGGTGAGCTAGTTCATAGTGGGTCGTTGTTCTGGGTGCAAGCTCTTCAGTGCATCAACAGAGGAAGATGAATGCTTGAAATGGTGAGCTATTTTATAACAGACTAATGATAACCTGTTATGAGGAGGAGGTGAGGGTCATATTGAGAAGAAAATGGTAAAGGTGATTTATGGTGCAATAGTTTTTACAGACTTATATCATCTTTAAGGCCCTAGAGCAATGGGCATGATAAAATGCACATCCAGATATCATCTTGCCCTGAAGACTTTGTCTGCTTTAAATCCCTTAATTTAAGGTTTAGGACATAAGACAAACACCCTAGAGCACAAACTTCACAGTGGGTCACTGAAAGCACCATCTTTCAGTCATTAGTGCTCCACAGCACTCTCTTGGCAAATCTAGTGAAAAAGCTGAGGGTTGCTCCATGAACTGTAGCCTCCACTTACTGCTAAACAGGGGGTGTGGGGGACATTCAAAGGCACCAGAGGAGTTGGGCTCTGAGCTCCAGTTGTTGATTTTCTTGGGATTTTGCTTTCATTCTATTTCATTCCATTGCCTTTTGTTCTATCAGTATGTTTTGGCTCATTTTTACTTACCTGACAGACTGTCGTGTGTAACAGTGTGCTTCTTGGTTGTGTTATTTCTTTTCTGAAAGGTTCCAGGACATTGTTTCAAGCAAAATCTTTTCTCAGTTCCTCTGTTATCCTAAAGATTCTTTTTGAAAATGTCTGCTTTGCTGTGCAAACAGGGCCATGGCATGGGACGAGGAGACCATCAGGGCTCTCACGTCAGCAGCGCTACTGCCTCTCCCTGCAGACACAGAGGTGACAGTGCCTGTGTGCTCCCGGGGCCAGCCTTGGAGGAAAGACGGGATGAAAAGAGGTGGGGTGGGAGAAGACTCAGGCAAATGCATCTGGGAAAGATTTACTATCCAGTAATCTGGGTGCTTCCCAGATTACTGAAAAGATTTGCATGCCAGAAACACACGTGTCAGGAAGCACCTGATATCCCTCTTTCACAAACCTGCCATTATCAGAGCTATTGTCAGCCTAGTGACTGGACCCAAGGTGAGTCCTTAGCAGAAAAGAATAACAAGAAAAAAAGCAACAACAGTATATCAATGCTATTTGAATTTTACCAGTTCTGTGATAATTGTCATAGAATTGTTCTTATTGATGCCTTTCAGCTGTGTACAGAAGATCTGAGAGGGCTTTTTTGTTTCTGATCTTAGGCACCAGGACTGACCGTTCTGATCCAAGCTCCCAGTTCTGTGCTTGTGTTTCATCCAGTGAGTCTCAAATAGAAAATGCATGAGGACTCATGAGCAGGGATCAGGGATGGCAATGGGTCTTAACCAACGGGACTGATACTTAAGCATGATTATTATTATTATCAGCACTCTTCTTATTTAGGTTCTTTTTACCCCTTGACATCCTGCATTGCTATATGAGCAGTGGCCCCGCTTAAAAATGGAGCTGAAAAATAACCCTGGTACAATTGTATCATTAGATCCACCCACAGCCAGGAGGTGGATTGGAAACTATTTAGGTTGAGGAATGCTGAGAATAGAGCTCTCTCCAGATCAAATATTTATCCTACCAGGCTGAGTGATTGCTGCCTCCTATCCTCTAATGTATTTCTAGTTTGGTACCTATTTCCCCAAGAGATCAGAGAAGAGCTTGTTCAGACACAGCCTTTGCCTGGGGTTTCCTGTGGGTTAGTCCTTGGCATCTCCCTGCTCGACATTCATGATCACTCCACCATGCAAGTTCCTCAGCATGCTATAGAGTTAGGAGAAGGAGCTAAAGATGCTATCTGAGGTACCGCTCTGTCTGTTGCACTGAAATGTTTTTCTTTTAATCATTTCAACATCTGAATTGGAAGGCAAGGGTTGGATACATCTCACCCACATTAGACCATCCGGAAGAGAGATGCTTGGTCCTGACTAACCATTTCAGCTCACTCTGTGTGTAGCAATGGCATTTAGGTACCTCCAGGATCAGTTCTTCTCACCTACCTCAAGTACCTGTTCTAGTGTAATCTGAGTCTGCCTCTGCAACTGCCTGTCTCTCTGCAGGGATTCCTCAGGGAGATTGCATCATAAATTCAGACTTGATCTCCCTTTTTAGGTGGGTTAAGGTGGGTGGGATGTCATTCATTTCTACAGTACTCCATCAGAATATGGTCCTTTGTAGTCCATACATGATCCACAGCAGACAGTGTTCAATGCCTACCAGCTACCAGATTGACAGTGTACACAGAGTAAGTGTACAAGAGAGATGCTATGCTAGTTTTTCTGAGGACCTCACATTAAGGATCCACCAGAATTGATTCTATAGAGGTACTGGATAATAAAGTATTGAACCCTGCCGGTATGTTCATATTCACATTAGGTGGGAGTTGAAAGGAAACGGAGAAAATGGTGGTCCAAGATCTACACATTGGCACACACAGCACAACAGACTCCTGAAGCAAGAAAGATGTGGTTGTAGCTTTTCAAGTGTTTGAAGTTTGAAAGAGGGTATTTTACAACACTCTTCAGACATAACTATGCATCTATACATATGTAGGGCACTCAAAGAATGTAATGATTTACTCAAGGGCAAAATGCTATCCCACTTGCATAAGCTGTTCATCCCTCAGGCACTGTGAGATTATGCTGTCTTTTCCACTGAAGCCTTACTTGTGGCATTTAACCAGATCTAATATACTCGCTATTAGACAAACACAGTGCCATAAAGATGCAAAGAAGTCTGCTTAGAGCAGAAGGATCTTACCATATTAGGAATAGTTTTATTTAGTGCAGTTTAACTCTTTGGATAGCATTTAATATTATTAACAGATAGTTTTCATAGCTTCAAAGGATATGCAAAGACACTTTAAAATAACGTTTTTAATGTCTGAGGGGAAGGCGACCACGCACGCAGTTTGTGTAGAAGCTGTTGTTTTCAATTTTTAAATAATTCTGATGTTTGAGACTGAGAAGTTTATCTATTAACGAGCTTGAACATCTCAGAATAGGAGCTAATGGCGCAAATCCTCTTCTGGTACCTGAAGGGCACAAGTATACTTCAGGAGGAGTTTGCTGTGGTGGCTGTAAGCCATGTCAGTGCTGCTTGTTCCTGCACCAGCTGTGTGGTGATCTACTTTCCAGTTTCAACACAGTAGCCTCAGGGCTGCTCTTGCTTGTACCAGTTTCCCAAATCCCCGGCACTGCTGCTGCGATGGTCCAGAGCACAGGGAGACACATGGGAGTCACGGGGGTGGCAGGGAGGGAAGGTGCCCTCACCAGAAGAACCCGCGTTCTGGAACATTCCTCCAAGATCTGTGCAAAGAAGAAAAGTCACTTATTGAATTAGACTGGCAAAAGCTGCTTAGATTTTACAAGTTCTTCATTTATGTATGACTTTCATAACACTATTGTGCTTTGTAAGTTTTTGTGCGCAATGAGGCTGAACTATTTAATATTGATCTCTCTGTTTTCACATGGTGCTCCATTGTGATGGGAAAGCTAGGATATAAATAGTTTTCAATCATTATTTGGATATCTTATATGTAAAATACATTTAAAACACTGGTGTGATGTAATTTAAAAAAAAAGAATCATAGAAATGAAAATTTTATTTTCCTTCATCGAATCCCCAGGAGATGCCACAAAACAGATTCATCTTCTTTGAGTGTGTCCTATTTAGAGTGGATGTTGGTAGATCTATATATATGGGAATAATTTCAAGTTTTTCAAAGTCTTTCTAAAGATGCATACCTGTAAATGTAAATCATACCTGCTTAAACTGCAGCTTCAGTAAATATATGAATTAAACATATAGCACATATATATTAGCCTGTGTCTTGTATTAGCTGACAATCCTTTCCAGAGCAAATTTTTTCACCTACAAATACACCTAAATAAGATACCCAGCAAAAATCATATCAGTAGCAGATTTTCTGTATGTAAAATTATAAAAGTTTTTCCACGAATAAGGTGTAATATAGCACAACATTATGGGCCCAGAAATAGAAGCTTTATTCTTTTGAGTACAAGAAATCTGTACCAATGGAACACATAGCTAGTTGTCTGTCTAGGTCTCAAGAAAATGTGCTTGAAAAACATAAGGTAGGTTCTTTTCAGATATATTTTGAAGCACTGTTACAGATAAATCATCTCAATTTATAAAGAGAAGGATATGAGATGTAGCATTTCTAAAAATCCCCTTAAATATTGCAATTTTTCTTCCTCCCTGTAACGTATGTGACATCTCTGAACATCATATATTCTGCAGGAGGTGTGGGAATTTTGCAGACATAAGTTTTGTATGAAGTACATAACTGATTCATGGTTTGCCACCGACATGTAGATAACTATCCAAAATCCTGCTGATATTACTCCTATGTGTTATCAGGTAATTTTGTATTGGACTACTGTTAGTTTTATACAGAACCACAAAGTCCTCAATAACTTCTTTGGAAAAAAACCCTATGATACACAAATATTGTATTTCCTCTCTTGGTTTAGGCTTTAATTTTGTTCACAAATGTCCCTTGATAGTCACTGCATGAACATCTATCAGTAAAAGTTCTGCTTCAGATCACACAGAACACAATGTGGGAAACTTCCGCAACTGAATTGAGCAATTTGTATGAAGATTAATACTTGTGTCTAAATCTTGACAGTAGCCTTTTAATCACATTTGGAACAAAACCATCCACAGGATGAGAAAAAGGGTTAATGACACATCTTCCCTGGAAACAGCTTGGACAAACATGGTTCACTATATAATTTCATTTTTAAAAAACAGATTTATAGATTACATCTCACTGAATCAATTATTCCTGTAAATATAGAGAAAATTACTATCTTTCCAACAAGAAGCAGCTGTGTTTTTCCAATACTATTAAAATTTGAATTAATACTAAAAGGAACAAAAAATGAAGGAAGTGGATTATAGGCATTACTTGTTCCAAATGACATAATTCCACCACAGGCTCCGCACTAAGTATTTATGGTAAAATGATACTTCAGCTTTAAACTATTATTGCTGAGCTCTTATTTGTATTTACTGTAAACTCTTCTCTATGGAATTGGTAATCGCTCTCATGTACAAAAGAAAGAAGCAAAACTCAACATAAATAAAAAGCTTTTAGTTTAAAAACATGATTAATTAAATCTCAGCTCTGCTCTTCACAGATTTCTTTCATGGAGGTGATGGCCAGTAGGGACCAGTATTATCAGTTGGTCTGACCTTCTCTGTCTGCAGACTTTTGCTTAGAAGCTGGATTAAAGTATGTTTTATAGGAAGATACATAATCATTTCTCAAAGACCAAAGGTTGTGATATGATAAATTTACAGCCTCCTGATAAGCTGATCCAATGTTTAACTACCTTCACAGCTAAGAAATTACATCTTATTTTAGGGTTCAAAGTTGGGGTTTTGCCCATTTATCTTCAGTTCCAGCTATTGGATGTTCCAATGCCTTTACCTGCAAGACTGAAAAAGCCACCATTATGTGAACAAAAGCTTAGTTCATGGATCAGATCTTAAAAAAATCCATAGTACTCCTCAGTCTCCACATTGTAAACTATGTCTTCCGTGACCCAAATTATTCATGGACCCCTTTGTACGTTCTGCAATTTCCACATCCTTACTCAGGAAAACTCAGAATCCGGGTTCCAGCAATGGTCCTAGCAATGCAGAGCATTAAACTAAGTTCAGAGTTTATAATAAGCTGCCTTTCCAGCTTATTCTGTTATTACTCTTACTGCATATACAAGCACCTTATTTAGTGCCATGGCCACAATGTTGAAACAAGTCAGTGACAAGGCACTGGGGTTTCTCTAGTGACAACTTCAACGAGTCTCTTACCCTGTAAGCACAGCTGGTGTTCTTTGTGCTCAAATGCACTACACAGCACTTGCCTGTATTCGAGTACATTTTGCCAGACTGTGATCAATAACTTGTGCCTAATCTCATTATTTACTGCCTCACCCATCTTTGTTCTATGGATATGAACCATATGTTCTATGGTTTGTTAATAAAAATGTCAGATAACATTGAAACAAACCCTTCTAGGAGGTTTCAGGAGGCATGTGGGTTCTGGGTCTAGGACTAAGTAAGAGGTGAAACTATTTCATTAATATCTTAATATGCAATCCTAAATGGAGATCAGCTTTTCAGCTCTCCATTATCTCCCACAGCACTTTCCGGAGTCTTTGCTCCTGACAGCATTTGTAGAAGTTTTTGAAACAAATTTTGGCTTCCTCTTGACTTATATGCATAAAGGTCACAGATGGGTTGAATCTTTGAACCTACATAAATAGGTAGATTAGATATTTTCAGGTAATGATGTTCATGACAGAAAGCTTCATTATTTAAACCTTTACTTGACTGCAAGTTTCAGCAATATAGCTATTAAAACTGGAGGGAAATAAGTGAGCAAATTCCAGGGAATGGTGTAATATCCCAACTACATTTGTATCATTGAAATCACCTCCAAATACTATCAGAGACATGACTGAACATTTTCACAATGAATTTTTTTGAAGTCTGTTGGGATCTTATATACTGTGAAGACTGTAGAAGAGTTAAGATGGAATCTGTGAACTTTGTTGTATGGGGGAAGGGCAGTTGTACCAGGATGACTTAAAGGAATGATTTAGGCTGTTCTTCACACACTACAGAGGATAAAACCTACCTCTCTTTCTAATACTTTGTGCTACATAGATTGACCAAAAGGCAGGATTTAGACATGATGGTGCCCTTGAAGCAGTGATTTTGCAGCCAGAAATGCAGGAATTAACTTCTCTTCCTCTTTATTAGCGAAGATTTACCAACAACACAGAAGCCTGTGAGGCATTTTCCTCCTCTACCTCTAATGACACAGATGCCTGAAGTTCTTAGCCTGAAAACCTGAATTTACCTTTGCTTCTCTCTCCATGTAGGATGAATGATTCATTTTGTTCTCTGATGCCATTTCCAACTGCAAAACTGTTACATAAAAACATTCGGGCCTTCTGCTTTTTATTCAGCTCTGGAAATTTTGCATGCTCACCACCAAGACCTAGGGAAAGTGAACTTCAGGATGATTTTAAGTTAAATGTAAGCGATGTACATAGAATATACTTTTTTATACTTCTGCTATTTTTTGTTAATAGTGCACCTTCTGATATTTAAGAGACTCATCGTACTTCAAAATTCAATATGCTTAAGCTAGGTACTGCTCCATCTTGTCCACGAAAGATCTCATGTCATATGGACATGACATTTACTTAGTCCCAGTTCAAGAAGACTGTCTGGTTCAGGAGGGAACTCAAGCAACTCTCTCAATCACAAGATTATCAGTAGGAAGAATGTGCAAAGGTTTAACTAATGAATAGGAATGGATGACACTGGGAACAGATTACTCCCCAGAATAGCTAAATTTAACCTTCTTCTTGTTGTTTATTTTTAAAAACAAAATGTATATATTTCTTTTAATTGTGAAGTTCTTTGTCTTAATTATGTTCCTGGTTCTCATCAATATTCTTTATTTCTACTCATGAGTTTTATACTTGTCTATGGATTCAAAGGTACTTAAACATGCATTTTCTGACTGGGCAGGTCCCATACACAGGCAGCGTCTCTTCCACACAGTGTCTTCACAGCTGAGGGCTGACCTGTGTGGAGACAGGTAATGGGCAACTGAGGTCTTCTTTTGCTTCCTGACCCAGGATTCCTTTCTTTGCAATACACTAGGATGCTGCTTTGCTCCTACCACAATGATAAGAATCCTGACAAAGTGATTTTGATTAGGTGAAATTTTCCAGTTTATTAACATTATTTTTGCTTTGGAACACTAATGATTAGGATATGCTGAGATGGTCTGGCTGATGTTTTCTACTATTGCCTGTGAAGCAGGAGAAAAAAAAGCCAGGGGTAATGAAATACTATTAAATTTAGTTTGGGAAGTGTTATTAATATGCTTTATATAAAATCAAACAGGTATTTCAGTGCACTTTAAGCTGTTATTGAAACGGATTAAAGGCACTCATCACAGCATTCTAGTTATCATACTATTCTCTGTCAATCTGTTATTAAATAGTGTTGTATATATGACAAATGTGTTCTCTAAGCATTGAAATGCTCTGTTTTGTTTGGGGAGGAGAGAGTATGTAGCAAAACAGCACTATTGGGCCATATTTTTAGCTGCTGCAAATTAACATAGCTCCACTAGGAGCAGTGCCAGGAACTTGAAATGAATGTTGAACTTACAGTAGAATCAGCAACTGTGGTACTTCAATGATGTGGAGGGCTGGGGTGTAAGAAACATTTGAAAGAAGGCATAATAGATTATCTGGGGATAAGCTTTGCTTCAGTGCCAGGTGAACTGTATAAAATACTTCAAGCTGTGAAATACTGAATGTCTGTAATATGTTTCAGTACTGGCATTATAAATACACTATAGAAGAAAAGCTGGTGCATACAAAAACTAATACAGTAGAATTCCCTATGTGCAGACTCTGAAGTAATGGCTAAAAACCCTGTTGTTTATAATCAGCATGGGGATTCGCATATTCTAGAATTAAATCCCTGTTAAATAAGCCATATGGTCATTACCCTATGGTGTGAAGCAATAGGAAAAATATTGCCTGAATCAGAAATCAGGTAAGAGGGATAAGATGAAACTGTTAACAACTTTCCTTTTTCAGATAGCAAAATGAGGTAGCAAAACTCATATGTTTTAAAATTAGGGAATATTAGAAAAAAAACCAACAGTTTGGAGCAGTAATATTTAAAAAGCTAAGAAGTGAAAAGCAATATACATTGAAAGAAAGGTACTTAACTATTCATGCAGTGTGCCTGAATATTAAATGAATTGTATCAGTGCTGAAAAAAGCATTTGGCACCATGGAGGACAGGTCAGTGGAATCATTGCTGTTCAATGTGAGAACCTAAAAGCAGACAAAGCTAGAATATTGAAGGAAAACAGTAGAAAATACAAATGAAAGTAATCTAATATTGTGTAAATCAATCTTTCCTGGAATGCTGTTTCAGTTCTGCTCAGCTTGCCTCAACAGAGACATAAACAGGAAGAAAAAGAGTTCAAAACTGGGTCAGTGACACCAGAAACACTAGTGGAACTCATCACCACCAGTCATGATTAAAATCAAGACCAAAAAAAAAAAAAATTAATCTTACAGTAAATGAATGATGAAAACATCAACAGTTATAGCAAACAAGACACTGTCATACTCTAACAGAGCTTTTCAGGGGAAAACCATGGAATTATCGTGGCCAACAAGCATTGTCTTCAAAGATCTATTTACTTTTCAGTGTAAATTGCCCCAGCTGCTTTTGGTTCACTGGATGCCTCACCAGCTTGCTGGACAAGTCTGTAAACTAGGCACAGGAATAGAGTCCTTGGTAAAGATACCCAGCTCTGGGTGTTAGATCTCAAAATGCTGGAAGAAAATTACTACTGAAAGGGCAACTGAGGTGCTGAAGTAATTCCTTGATTCATAAACTGGAGGTTTCTTAGCAAAAATACCTATAGAGGGCACAATACCCATCAAATAGCCTACAATAAAACAAAAGTAAACCAAAATTGTAATCCTGAAAGATTACAGCTTTCAGAATGTAAAGAGAAAGAAGCAGCAAAGTCTACAGCCCACTGACTGGCTCAGCCGCTGCCAGGTTGGTGCACAAAATCCACTCCTATGTGACCTCATCTCAGGCACTGCTGAGAGCAGGGTCACAGTAACGCGAAGGGGGGTTTATTCATTTCCCTCCCACCCGCAAAATTATGTCCACACCTTAGGGTTCTGGGTTTAGCTCTTTAGAGAGCAGAAGTGGAACGAGGCATTTCACTCGTTTAAGATGTAGCATCAATCTGCAGCCTTTGCTGGTTTCTTTTAACATACAATGATCTCTTCCTTGATAAGATTCAATTAATTGGTGAGATAATGAAGGAGCTATTCCCCAGAAATTATTATGTAACTTACATTATCTTGTCTTATTACAATGAGAGATATTAAACTCAGAAATCTTTTGTTTCTTTGGTGTTTTCAGCTCTTTTGCATGTTTATTTTACATACTAAATGTTTAGTATTATAAAAAACTTCTCTTAAACCTCAAGCATGTGGTGTTTTAACAGCACATCGCTTCACTGATTTGCTCAGTGAATGTTTGTTTTGTTCTTATTAATTACAAATATGCATGTAATGATACACTGGTTTGATTTCATTATGTCGCTGGTTTTCTAAAGCCATTGCCTAAGGAGTATAATACAATCTGCTGAGCCCTGGGCAGAGTGATTTACAGACTGCTCTACATTAACCTGTAGTTCACGCATCACTGAGTGTTTTCCTCCTCTAATTAGAGACTAGCCAATTGCACTATTTACAATTACTTAATATGAAGAGGATTTATGTAGAGAGAGATTAAATAAAGAGAGATTTAACAAAAACAGAGAGCACAGACTAAACATTTAATTAGCTGAACAGTAAGTTACAGAATACTAGTGCTTTCTATTAGTCTGCTCTTTTGTTGTTTGAGATCGCTTTCTCCAGGTGGAAAACACATTGGCATAGTCACAAAAATCCCTCAGAGTCTTATATAGAAAACACGGAAACAAAATCTTCATTTGAATAAACGTGTTGATGCAGATAACAGTATTTCAAGCTCTACCTCTTTAAAAACAGGAGTGATTGTTCCATATTCAAAGCTTTCACTAAATTCTGTTACAATACAGGATTATTCACAGGGGTGTGGCATCTTCAGATTTCTTTACATCTGTTTCTGTGAGGGTAATTTGATTATTTGTTCATACTGAAATTTGAAAAAAAAAAAACCACCTGCAAAAAGGGGGTTTAGCCTTATGAAATCAGATGTGCTCTTGCTGCTTTCCTGTGGAGCAAAGCTATTTCTAACTTAGTCCAGATCAGAGCTGTGCACTTCATCTTTCTCAGCTTTTTTATCTCCTCTTTGCTTCCAACGGATTTCCTATTACAGGGGCTAGAGCACATCTCGTTGGCTCAACAAGCTCAGTTGTTTGAATGATTCCTTCTGTAGCAAACTTGAAGTAAATAGTTAATGACATGCTTATGCAAGGGGTTGCTGCCTTGCTCTCTGATACAGTCTATCTGGATGATCTAGGTTAAAAAAAGAAAAAGTGCTTAAATATAATGTTTCCTTTAAACCAAGTCATACTGACAGAACCAGGTTAGGGTGCAACTGTCTGTGACGTTATGCCAGCAGATCAGAGCTGAGCATCTGTGAGTGTGTGAGGGGAGAGCTGATACCCTGATCAGCTGCACTCAGTTCAACACCTCTTACCAAAGCAAAGGAAATAGAGAAGAAAAATATTTCTGTTCTGTTTTCAAAATATTTCTAACTTTTCTGAGCTAAGCATCTCTGCAAAGTAAATCAGAGGATAAAAACTGTTTTGCCTAAAATCTGATCTGGAAGTATCTTAGGAGGGACAGAAAAAGATTTACATTCAGTGGCAGAAATATAACATATAAATCCTAGCAAAAGTAAGATGAAGAAAGGAAGTATCTTAGAAGAGCTGAAATAACAAACATAAAACAATATTACATTTCCAAAATGAGAAATAAGCAGCTCTGGACTCTTTCAAAATAGCTAAGCAATAAAGAGCAATAAAAGCCAGCACCTTTCTGGAGTGCTTTCAAACACTCCTCTGTAACATTGCTCAACCTCTAACATTTAAACAAATACAAATGGATCAAAATGTACCACCATGAAACTAGGGGCTGAAACGTCACATGTCATGTGCCACAGTTTTCTGGAGATAAGAGAGAGAGAGACGGGTCCCCGGGCAAGTGCCTCCACATGAAGGAGCGTAGAGGTCCCTTGTGACCTCCCTCTTTATGTTGGTTCTGTACAGCCTTATTTGCTCTTGGAGAGACTCTTGTTCACTGAGACACCATCATATGTTACAAGTGAGCAGTGGCTACTTATCAGCTGTCCAGCAAAAATGAGCGGCAGAGAAGGTGTTTTGTATTCAGCAAAGGCATGGATAATATAGAAGAATTAAGCTATAGCAGCATATGTAGTGTATTTACTTTTGAAAAATGTGTATATAGGTCTCTGAAGACAAGAGATAGATGTCTAAGCAGTAGGGGCAGGCTGTGGCTTGATGTGGGCAGCATTTACCATTCAATTTTGTCAAAAAGAGGAAGGTGTGGCATTGTCCTTCTTCTAGAGGAGAGAAAGAGGGTGACTGAGAAAAGGTACAAGGCATTCAATGAGCAACTATGTCAACAGCCCACAGGTAACTGAGAAACAGATATATGTATGTTGGTCACAGCATGACGTTTTTAAAAAGATAAGGCTGTCTAACTTCAAAGGCAAAGTTACACTGCCATCTAATCAACATATTTCCTAATACTATCCAGCATAATCTTTGTTTAGTATTTCTAGTCTACCTATGCATACCACTGTGAAAACACTCATACTCTGGCCTAGTTCAATATTCTGGAACAGTGGAGTTCTTTCAAACTCTTTAATGCACACTCAGTTAACAAACTATACAAAATCAGTAGTGACTTGCTATCAACACAGTTCTGTTGCAGAGCAAAGCGAGGGGAACAAAGCCAAAGATGGTTGGATTATGTGGGACCTGATGGGGGTTGTTGGAAGGACACACAGCAGGGACAGGGCAGGGGAGTCTCACACTCAGGCTGCTGTTTTCCAGATGTCTCAACAGCTGGGCTCTCGAACGGTATGGCTGACCTGAAAGGAAGGTCCGGCACTGGCTGGGACAGGTAGCACTGCTGTAGTTCACTGAAATGTGCTCTCAAAATAAAGACTTGTGTTTGTGAGGTTTAGAATCACGTTGTAGTCACAAAAAAATTAAGGGAAGAAACAAAACTCCGAGCTCTGCTGTATGCTACTCTTCTCACTAAGGTGGGTTCTTATGAATTCTTTAAATGTTTTTTGCCATTCACTCCATAAAATGAGGCTAAATAATTCAACTGTTTTATGGACATGATGAAAGTTGCTATATAAAAGAAAACTACTGCTTTTATAAACTGTTGTACAAGATGTGTCAAAGGGCTAATTTGGGGTAATCACTGCTCCTATTTTTATATCATACTGTAAAGTCTGTAATGTTTCACAAGGATAACCAAGATCAACATGTACTTTCTTTGCTTCATGCTGTGTGAAATGTTCATGCTAGAAAGCTCAGGGTTTATCTCATATATTACAAATACCACAGTGATCACTTGAATACTGCCTTTAACACAAAGGATTTTACTTAATACAGAATGACGTGTTTGGCGTGTCAGTTTTGTCACCCAAATTGGTCTCTTGTACCTTGCTAAATGTGCTGAGAAAGTTTGTGCCAGATACTGCATGGTTACTATTCTAAAAAGTAAGTCTCCTTTCTGAAAAGAGCATTTCTTTTTTAGGAGATAAACAATGGAAAGGTAAGGTTATCCTAAAGGTGAAATAAGGTCAAAGCTGTTCAGAGCCATCAAATAACTTATCCTGGAAAAAGAATACAGGCAGGCTGAGCTAATCGAAGAGTTTGGTTGACTGAACATTGGCTAACATGCTACAGCACTTTATTGACTTTCCAGAACTTGTCAATGCCTTCAGCCTCCCCTCCATTACCATAACCATGAAAGAATGACACACATCAGGAGTTCTGATACTGCAGTTCTCACTGCAAACAAGGTACATATTTTTGAAATACTGTTCAGTGCCCTTTAAACCTTAGCACTTCCTAAAGCTGACAAAAAAAAACTTTCTAAGACTAGTAAACTACTTGGAAAAAAGTCTCTCTTCTTCCCAAAGAACCTCTGGAAAGTCATGTGGTCTTGACATGTCTGTGAAATAACTTCTGTTGTAAAAAATCCTCTATCTCTTTTTCATTCAATTAATTCTGCCAGTTGTGCAGTCTTGGTTCTATGTTTGCAAAAAATGGAATAACATTTGTAATTTAGGTTATATGTGATCTGTATCACATATATATATATATATGTGTGATATGTACAGTTATGTTTTTTCCGAAAAGGGAGTGCCTACTATCAGCAATCACTATCACTATGCTTTATTATTCTCCTGATGGTTTACAATCAAGAATTTCAATCTATCTCAGCTTGTGTTTCACCTTTACTTCCAAAAACCTTCCTTTGCTAGAAGTCCCTGGCTGCCACAAATCTTTCTTTCATTCTGCTGAGTGAAGACCTTGTGACTTTGCTTCCTTCTCTTCACATGAGTTGCAATCAGTTGCAAAACCTTTTATATAGTCTCTTTAATTTAATGAAGTAACATCAGGTGCTCTACAACTCATGAAGTAATTAAAATTTTTAAGGAAGGGATCATTGTAGTCGATGGCAGGAATGTGGAAAGAAATAATCACATTTAATTAGAGCCAGAAAGAGCTCCCTAAAAAGCTCCTGCACTCTCAGAGAAACCCGATGGTTCAGGACTTGCATGTTGTGTATGGCTGTCCTGCTATGCGGAAAACTACAGAAATTGTAGAGCTGCTAGGCCAAATCCTGCACTCACCAGAGCATAAATCTGCAATAATTCCATTAGCCTTTGTGGATTTATGTCACTGCAAAGGAAATCAGAATCTGCCTCTTTGTTTTCCCTGCTTTATGTGATGAATAATGTGCCCATCATAAATACAGACTGTCAGGAAAACCCAAGTGTTGCATCACAGGGATCAGAATAGATGTCCTTTAAAGTGGCTGGGGAGCAATTAAGGCAAATAGATGTTCCTGATGAATACACATCCTCATGTCTAGCCCCTGCTCTTAATGAAGTAGAATGCAACTCTTTTCAAACTTGACTTTAATCAGAACCAAAAGAAACCCTGGTCATTTGCCAGTCTGCTTTTCCTAAGGGGTTTGCCCTAGGCAAATAATAACTAGAATAAATAAATCATGGAATCATAGAATGAATCAAATAATGGTTTGGGTTGGAAGGGACCTTAAAGATCATGGAGTTCCAACCCCCCTGCCATGGGCAGGGACACCTCCCACCA
>JAOTQQ010000001.1:26068454-26114200 GCA_026546715.1 Gallinago undulata
AAAGAATTTCTTTCTAGTATCTAATCTAAATCTCCCCTCTTCCAATTTAAAACCGTTGCCCCTTGTCCTGTCACTACGCTCCCTGACAAAGAGTTCCTCTCCGGCTCTCCTATAGGCTCCCTTCAGATATTGAAAGGCCGCTATAAGGTCTCCCTGGAGCCTTCTGTTCTCCAGGCTGAACAACCCCAAATGAAATGAGAGTTTAGAGAGTACGGAAAGAGAATGCAGAAAGAAATAAAGAATTTAGGATGACATTTTTAATTTCCTTTAGCTAGATTTCAGAATTTTGGGGGACTAAAAGGTTGTAACCTGAGGGTCCAACTCCAGGTGTTTTATATTTAAACAAAGGCAAAGACATAATAAAAAATGGGACTTTATATTGACCCTTGTTCATCCTTGTCACAATTCTGGATATTAAATGATTTTTTAAGGTAAAGAAACTAAGTATTTTATACATGTGAACTCTCAATGCCCTCCAGTACTGAATACAAATTAGCTAGGTACTGGACAGTGCTTATAGGGGAAGGCCAGGGGTAGCCCCCTGCGGTTTGTCCATTTGAAGGCTGCTGAACTCTGCTATGAAGGTCACTAGGGTGGTCTCCAAGGCGGGAGCAACTTGATGCAACCAGGTTTGGAAGAGGAGCCATGAAAGGATTCAGCAACAGTGGTAGTGAGTTCATATCAGGCTGAGTTCATATCTGGACTACCCAGGTCTCCAGTTTCTGAATGATCCTGTCCTGAGAGCAGGGCAGGTCATACTGAGACTTAGGTGCTAAAAGTGATACTTCGGTTCACAATGTGAAGCAGGACACCGACAGTGATATTTGATGTTTGGTCTCACTGTGCTGCTTCTGGGCCTTGGTGTCCTGATTCAGTGAGGAGCATGGAAGTAAGGAGGCATAAACCTGCTAATTTTTTTTTATTATTAAATTAGAACATCACAAAACATGTAAGGATTGTCACTACCACCAGATTAGTCTGATCTCTGGCTTCGTTTCTGAATGTCCAAGAGATTCTAAGTGAATCATTAGAAATCAGTTCATAAACTGCTGTAATTTCTGTTTACCTAACAGGCAATTATTCCTATTAGTCACTTCGGATAAACAGTTTTAGAGCTAATGACAAATTTCCATAAATAGTATTCCTAGCAGCAACCAGTTATGAAAACAGGCATCCTAAAATATTGCAGATAATATCTGCTATCAGTCAGGCATGGATTTACTGGGCAAACGCAGATTTATAGCCCCATGTTAGCACAGCAGGATGCACCAGGGACTCTGTTCCACACTGTGGAAGAGGCAGTGCCAGGCTTGCCACCCATTTCAGAAAACTCAGGAACCTAAAAGGAGAGGTACTGCACGTAGTCATGGTTTACCGAAGGGTGACAGGTTGTGGCAAACAGTGTTTTGAAAGGCAGACTTCTGCCACTAGCAAAGCTGGGCATGGAAATGTCGCATCACCTAAAGGAGGAAAAAAATGTCGTCAGGTGCCACACTGTGCTGACCTCATGAGAAAAGGGGGTAGAGGTTCCCATTCCCTGCCAGGCCAGACTGCAGCTTCTTGCCATAGATGACAGCCTCCAAGGGAAATCTTTTGGGGCTTCTAATCTAAAGCGTATTTCTAAAAGCATATGACTCATTGCTGTTACTGTCAACCACTTCTGTTGATGTCAAGTTGGGCACTAGCATCCAAGGTTGAGGTCCCTGTTAGCATGCCTTTCTGCACTGTAGTATTAAGTGAGACTCCTTTTATATCCCATACCACGGCTGAAGAAAAACTGAAGTAGTGCTGTTGGTAGCATGCGTAAATTTCCATTTTTTTCACAACAAGAGATCCACACCTTTCTTTATGAAATCAAAAGAAGCCTCATACTTTTACAACATTTATAAAAAATGAGCATAAAAGCAGTTAAAGTCTGGCTGGTACAAAATTCATACCTTGATGAAGTTCAAAAGTGCCATGGACTTTTAGATTTTCCTAAATGTGTTTGACTACTTAATGTGCTGATTTATGTTTGAGATCATCTGCAACTCCAATGACATACCAGGAAATGTGTAATTTGAAGTGCCTAATCTTAATTATTCTAATCCTCTGTCAAAAGACTTTTAAAATTTTAACAGCTTTACTCAATTGCCAGAAGTTTGCATGGGAATTAGCTGCAGAAAACAGATGCAATGACAGGTATCCCAGCCAGAGACTGTACAGGACTGATATTAGCAGAAATATCTGTTTATCTGAAATTAAAGTTATTTCTTTGCTTAGCTGAATTTACTTGAAATATTTCCAGACTTGACAGAAATTCAGAATAAGATTGTGAATGAAAAATAGACATGTTTATGAAACAAAAACATAACAGAAAGATGTTATTTTCAGCCCGATTCTAGCTGTTACCTTATGTATTCAAAATTAAGGCATTCTCACATCAAAAATCCACATGTACCAAACATCTTTGGAGCAGCTATGTTGCCATTTCCGTTGTACTGAATTTCCAAGGAGGAAATCTTCCGTAAGCCAAAAAAAACAGAGTACAGAGCTGTAAGCGTATGCACAAGAGGATTACAAAGGAGATAAGCTTATTTTGAACAGGGCAAGGATCTCACATTTCACATACTGTGTTTTTTTCCCTCAGCAAATCATAAAAGTCCATTCTATTTGCTAGATGCATTTTTTTGCAGCTCAGAAAACACCCTTTAAAAGAATTACCTGGATTAAATGTCGGACCTCAACAAGCCTGAACGTGCCTTCAAACCTTTCTTTCTTACCTGTTTGGAAGTCTCACCTGATATAGTGCTCATGATAATTTGTTTAGAGAAATGTCCTTCAGTCACCCTAAGTAATAAGCTGATAGAAAGGTGATCAGCTTGGCTATTTGAGTTACATTCTTATGCCTTAAAAAACCGATTGCCATTTTGCATCTGTGTATCTGAATTCTGCTCTGCCGCACACTTTTGCAATAAATGGATCTAAAGCAAATTGTGATGATGGTGCTGCAAGAGGGATTCAACTTCTACAGGAATATCAGTCTGAAATGGCAACCTAGGTCAAGGCATCTAGCTGCCTGCAACTGAGTCCTGAATGGGCTAAAAACAATCTACTTCCTACTATAACACTGCCCAAGTTTTTATTTGGAACCAGCAATATCTACAGGGCAAAGGAATCGATCTAAAATGGCATACAGAAAGGAAGCAGGATAAATAAAAGATATTGCTGATGTTGTAGGTAGCAGCATAGCAGGGTTTTTGTTATTTTATTATTATTATTAATATTCATAGGGCATCTAGGACAAAGCCTGTGTCCCCCAGTGTAGAGGAACGTGACAAAACAAGCCGAAAAAAACAAACCAAAATCCTAACCATTCTACTTGGATTAGTGGAAAAAATATTCCTGATCCTAAATCTGCCTACCATTTTAACAATGTTTACTTCAAGTGGCACTAGGAGCAATGCAACACTGTGCTCTTCCACCCTGTCTAGACATGTGGCCTATTTCCAGTTGGCTGGTCATTAGAGGAGCAGAACAAAAGTCAAACAACAAGAAAAAACAAGAGCCAATTTATACATCAAGAGAGAAAAGAAAAAAATTAATACTTCTTGGGCCAAAGGTAGCCAGTGAATGCCCTGAAGCACAGGATTAATACAATATGATATATATTGCAAGCAAGGAGTGATACAATTTCCTTTCAAAACTGCTTGGAGACTGGGACCCAAAGATTCATGTCTGTCTAAGGATGTGTTGGGTGGTGGAAGGCATAGCTTTCAAAGCAGATTTCTGCAAGTATAACATCTCTTACTGGAAATAAGAAAAGCTTATATCTGCAGAGCTAAATATTAATCTAAAGACACATTTCAAAATGTGAAGTCAGCAAAATAAGTACCCTGTGCCCAGAATCTGTTGGTAGTCGGTCTTCTGGGAAATGAAGTTGGAGAGCAGAGGTGCAGGTGAAGGAACTGGGAGCAAAGGCTTCGCAGCAGCTGAACAGCAGCTCTGTAAAAGCCCCCCACAAAAGGCCTCTGCCCTTCTATCCCCATATCACATGGTAAGATTCATCACTTTGGCATTACTCAGAAGATCAGGACACAGGAAGAGGTTTGAGTAGGCTAGGGTGCTTGACTGCCTTCTAGGAAGTCTTGTTCTCGGCACCACATTTAAATTCTGTGATGAGAGGCATTTTACATCATCAGAAAGAGATAAAGTTGTGGTGGTGGTAGCTGGCATCATAGCAAAATGTGATCTATATGCATTTGGGGACATGAGAGGTTTACTTTATTTCTGTAGCATCCTGAGCACTTTTTTTCTGATATGCTTACTTTGCTTTTATGGTTTATTAAGGTTATCCTTTCCTATCTGATTACATAGGTTAATCAAATATAGAACCTATGGAAGATGAAAGTATTACACCCATCTAGACGACTGTATTTGTGTATGTGTGTATCTGTGGGTGCATTTGTGGGCAGAAAAAAAAGCAAACATGAACTGGTTTTATTGCTTCTGACTTGGGAAGATAATATTTGTTTCAAAGAGTACTGTTTGTGTTGCAGTTGTGCCTACTGTTTCAACCGGAGATGAGGGCCCCTACTTGGCATGCACTGTACACATCTGTAACAAAAAGCATGCCCTATCCCAAAACCTTACCATCTGCACTTAATGGGAGATAAGAGTGGACACAATAGGTCGGAGCAGGATGAAGAAATGTAGATGCAGTTTAATCAGTGTAATAGGCATCAACCTGAAATGAGCCAAAGACTCAAGGCAAAGGGTTGTGTAATCTTCATACAAGCCTGCTTCGCACTGTGTAGAAGGCAATCGCTCCAGAAATGTCATTTTCCTTTCTGGCCATACTTTGTTGTCAGTGATGCCAACAACAAAAAGAAGAACTATTACTGCTTTACTATGTACTTATTACAAAGAGAAGAGAAGGGTTTACCCTGATCCATATGATCATGCTAATTCTTTTTTCTAAACTGGGTCTTCCTGTATAAACAGTATTTTAGATTTCAAAAGATGGTAATGCAAATGGCAGTAGAAAACTAAAGGTATTCCAAAGGAAAGAGGATGTACAGTTAGATTTGCTAGAAAATTAATACATGTTCATTTCCACTAGATAGGACTAGGTAGTTCAGGAAGATGGTAATTTTCTTTATACATATTTAATACTGTCAACTTGAATACAGCTTAGATTGGTTGTAGCTTAAAGTCTCATTCAGTGCATGAGATGCCAACTTTATAGTAGGTTTTTATTCACTTTCTTTTGATGGCAGCTAGTTATTGTTGTCTCAAACCAATTTCCAGCAGATGATTATCACACTACCAATATCACAATGACTGAGCAGTCATCCTTAGGTTATCTTTTCAGGCAGTTTTGCAGTCACCAACGTGTCAGAAGTTGCATAAATGAATATATTTTCTGGTGAAAATTCTTTCTAGACAGGAAAAAATAATTTGCCATAATTCACAAGCTCACACACACCTTCAATTCTGAATGTGTTGCATTCTTGAAAAATTTTTAAAAATAAACTTTTAACTTCTCAAAAAACATTCAGCTTCTTCAATTTTATAAATAAAAAATATCTCTCTCCAAATATATATCAATAAAAGACATTTTCCCTGTGCATTTAATACATAGCTAGTGATTCATGAATTATAGCTCTTAAGTACCGACATGGATAGCCAACATCCCAAAATAAAGAGGCAAGCCACAGAGTGAGAAAATGGCTTCCATCTCCTTCTGGACAACATTTTCCAGGAGTTTCTTGCTAAATGAGAAGGAGATGGTTTCAGAAAATGCAGGTTTTTCCAGGGACTAGGGGTAGATTTTCATTGAATCTATTATTTCACATGCCAAAATGAACCACAGATTTCTCCAGCAGTAGTACCACAGGTGCTGAGGTTGGGTACTTCATGTGCCCCTTGTCCTCTTTAGGCTACCCTGTTGTTCAGCCTGCTTCTCCTGAAGGCCTCCACGTGCATAGTCCCATCCAGAATGCATCTCACGGAAATATACTTGGAGCAGTGATGGAGGTATAGAAGAATGAACACGCTGTCAAACTCAATGTTTCTTTTATTTATTGAATGTAAGAAAATATAGCTACATATTGCAGCTGTACAGTATAATATTTCATCCAATTCTCAGCTTATATATGGATATAGCAAGTTCAAAACATCATGTAATCAGTAATTCAGTACTTCGAGTGCATAATACCACAGTATGATGCAGGGGCTAATCTGGGTCCAAACGTGGGTGAGGTTTGTCTGAGGACATACATGTGACTGCAGAAAGACACTGCTCTCTGGCTATTTTTTGAAGTTGAAAACAATCCTTTCCAAAATATATAGTTTTGCATATTTATTGAGAAAAAAGAAGGCATGTGTCATTCATTTGATAAAAAGATGGACTAATTAACAGGCAGCCAGATGGCAAAATATAGACTATAATTCACAGGCGAGCATTCAGCACAGATCAACACCTTGTGTATGGCTCCCACACCCCAACAGCAGTAAAAAAACCGAGCTACAGAAATGAAATGCTGCAAGGGTCTCAAGAAACCATCTAATCCGTCTTCTTGCATTGAGCAAGGAAATTTTGGTCTGTTGCAATACAATTTTATTCCACAGAAAGACTGTATGGTCAAAAGGTTTCAATAATTGAAAAATACTTCATATGCAAAAAGGGCAACAAAAAAAAAAAATCCAAAAACCAACTTCAGAGCAAAACCTTGAGAAATTCACTGAAACCCAAACCACAAAAGCCTCACTAGAGAGAATAACCACAACACACATCCTGACTGCTGCAGACACATGTGGCTCTTTAATGTGGTTACAAGTAGACCATGAAACAGGAACGTTTTATTGCACATGGGATCATTCACACACATACTGAGCAAACCAAAAAATACATTTCCATAACATGTGCAAAAAACCCAGCATCTGACACAGACTGTAAAATAAGCTGTGCTGTAATGGGCTCGCAGAAAGCAATGTGATGGACAAGTTATGAGAACCTGAGTAGAATGCGAACAGCATTCGCCACAAATCGGTGCCAAGAAAAGTCAACAGATGAATCTGTGCAGGCAGGGATGCAGCTGCCACAGGCTGGGTGTATGTGGGACAATGCGGGTGCTCCTGCCCCTGCCACAGCCCACAGCCCACGACCTGTGCTGGGCACCAGCAGCAAGGAAGGGGTTCCGAACCCTATAAACACTTGTAAATGTTATCCTCACAGAAACTGATCTGAAACTCCTTTAAAGGACCGTAACTCCTACACTTGCTCTGGGCTCAGACACCCATAAACCAGGGGTCATCCCTGTGTAACTCTGGATTTGCACAAGCACACCTGAGAAGCGTTGCTGTAGCACCCTGCGGTGCTCGGGACCAGTTTGGGGTTTTTCCGCCTTCAAGCCGCAGTGCTGAGTATGTGACACACCACCTGCTGATTGCTGAGGACAAATGGGAGAGGATGACGTCTTACTGCAGTTTATGGTTTTTAATTAATTCCATATTTCTGCACTAGGCTCTATAAGACAGAACAGGATGCAGTGGAAGCCTCCTTATGCATTCATAATTGCCCGCAGAGAATATATTTGGGGTCACGTGCTCTGTTTTCAGAAAAGAATATAAGGAATCATAATATATGGACTTAATTAGTGCCATTCCTGAACAAAATTCCTAATTGACAAACATGGTAGTCTGATTTAAAGAACTGCTGTTGTTTCTGTTTCTTACATTTGCTGGGTAGGTTTTTGTTTACCTCCCTGAACAAGAAAAAGCAGGACAGGAATCCTGAGTTTCTTTCCCTTGAAAACGCTATTGGGGAACACTGGCCAAAGTCACTTCTGCGCTGGTGCTGGTGGCAGACAGAAGGTCCAGCTTCCAAAGAGCACTGGCATCTGCAGCAGCAATCTGAGGATGCCCCATCAAGAACGGTGCCATTCACATTCTCAAGGGCTTCACCCGCGCAGCTTTTTGGTGCCCTCCTACGTGAGCTGCGGGTGATGAAGCCTGCTCTGAAGTTGCCACGGCTCAGCCTCCTGAAAGCTCGACATTCATAGGGAATGTGAAACCAGAACGAGAATGGTGAGCACTAGAGGCTTTCCTCAACTGCAGATGTCAGCTGCCTGGTTCTACAAGCGAGTAGGTTTTGCCTGTCACCTTCAGACCCAAATCCAGTGCAGTTACCTGGTCAAACACCTGGAAAAGGTACACTAGCAGAACATTGCAACTAGACCTTTACTTAAGACAATTTATGAGAGAAGGGAAAGGTTTTTACCTCTGAAATTTAGCCTTCATGCATTTGCACAATTCCTGTGGCTACCAGCGGGTGTTACGGGTTTTCTTCCTGGCTGGTTCTTTGAAATGTAACTTTCTATATGAACTGGAAATGTAATAGGTTTGTACCTTTTCTTTACATTTATATTTACAAACTAATATGTTTGGAATATTTTTGATCTAATTATATAATGAAAAAAACAAAGTATATCATTGAACTGAACAAATAAAATGTGGGAAATATGTTTGTGTATCCATATATAGTGTGAATGGAAAATTTAAGTACATTTTCTACAAGAATTGCTCAAGTGCTGGTAGCAGATTTATTTAAATTATCCTGGCTACATGAGATTTAACACTGGGAAGCAAAAAGGATGGAAATACCATTTTCTCAGCTGATACATAGTTATCTTTCATATTCAAATTCTGCTGAAACATTAATTGGAAATTTGAATTTCAGGCCCTTGTTAATAGACTAGACTCTGAAAAGTGCCTCCATAACACCACTTTCCTTCCTCGGATTGTCGGAGACAATCTCTGTCTGAGTTCGGCTCTTTCTACAGTACTTCAGATGCATCTGAATTGCCCAAGGAAAGGTTGCAGTAAACCAAGAGCCCAGAGTGACCGAAGTGGCTTTCTTATGAAATGTGAAAAGCTCAGGAAGCCTATAAAGTGGGTGCTGTGCGCTTAGTTTCCCTGGAGTTTCGTTTTCACAGGATTACAGAATAGTGTATTTGCAATGACAGGCCAGACGGGCTGCATTTCAGTGACTGCACAGATTCCCTGCTCAGATGTTCCCAATGGCTCTACTTTTCTGAACGGGGAGGATTTTACTGCTCCCACCATGAACTGTCACTCTCTACCTCTATACGTGCAAAAACATTTTGAGGATTCATATATTTTGTCGTAATATTTACATGGTTTGACATCTGCAAACTACTTTCATAATCTTAAGAAATGTATTCAGAGAACCACATGTTTCTCAGCACTTTCTTCTGCAAGAAGCCCTGTATAAATCAAAGGGGTTTTTTTTGCAGAATAAAGCACCATCCAATGTAGCAACAGCATCAGAATCACGTAGTGTAAATGGCCTAAATACTCCAGAACAAGGACAGTTGTTCCTGGCATTCAACATTTACCCCAGAAGCCCTTGATTTACATCTGAGGACAACACTACATCTGGAGCATGTCTGCAATCTTTGTAAATTATTATTATTATAGCAAATGTAACTACTACTAAGATATTTTAAAAAATTGAAACAAAAGGCTTCTCCTTCTTCTGAACAAGGATTCTTATTGGAAAAGTAAGCCAGAAGACAAAAGGTAATATCCCCCTTGCAGCTGAACACTTTGCCGAGAGTAAAACAGAAAATGCAGCCCATAGCAGCATCTTAATGGCACTCAGGGTCTGGTACTAATCTCAGACACAGGTGTAATTACTGTGAAATCATCTCCTCTGTAGGGGCATAAGCAAGAACTGATATTGTAAAATCTTTATATGTATTTAACCAGGATTAAACCTAGTCCTCAGCATGAAGCTATTTTTATAAAGCAAAGGATCTCAAAAGGTTAAGGCAAACAAGGTTTGGAGACAGGATACTTTTTGTCCAGAACACTCATATCTACATGAATTGTCAGCTACAAGAGCATGAGATGTGTGCTACAATCAGAGTTGTGATCACGGTGGGGCAAGAGAGGTACCAGATGGTGACAGATGTGAGGGCCACCACCTCTGGGTGCTCCACGGGTACAGGGCAGCCTCTGGAAGAAGCATCTGGCAGCTGAGAGGAGCACAGAGGGCAGCGAGACCGGTGGGGAGAGAGCTCCAGAGAAAAGAGCACTGGGGGGAATAAAGCAAAACGTGCCCAGTGTACCAAAATGTCCTGCCCCTGTCTGAATACAATAAACAGCTTTGCACACAGACCTGCAAACCCTATATATAATCAGGGTTTGGTTAATTTATCGTATTAAAATAATTTTATCTGGGGAGAGAGGAAAATCCTTGAGCATTTGCTGCATCTGAAATTAATTTGCATGAACAGAGCCTCTAGTATCGCTTTACACGGGATTTCACTTACCTCTGTTTTATACTGTTGTAATCCCAGTTATTTCAGCAGACATTTTACACCCTAACATCTGAGGTCAGAGCAGGTCCCTTACAACAGACTAAGTATGGGGATCTTGGAGGGGATCTTTCTTATTGTGGGATAAAACATTTTACTGGAAATATCCAGACTATAGTTTTTGTACATTTTAAATGTTGGGGCCATGAACAGCCTGTGTAGAGGTGAAAGTTTGAAATCACTGCTGAAAGCTTCAAATGTTTGTGAGATACACCATTCAGAGATTCATTAGATGTACAATTCCACTAGCAGAGATTATTGTTCTCTGCAAAAGATTACATGGTTATCCTATTTATGCATACACTTTGTCACAAAGCATGCATTACATTTATTCTTCTGTCTAATGTATAGGTTCAGTAATCTATAATTTTGAGATTTTCTCTTTTAATTTCTCAATCCACAGTATTTGACATTCAACCAAGATACGTATTTCAGTATGGGTGATGATTTTATCAGAACCTTAATTAAGGGGCTCCAAGATGAAATTTTAACCTTTGTCATGCTTAGCTTGTAGCATTTGTCAACAAACCCAGTGTACACTGTGCATCTTTATTAGAGAACTTGTTTTCCTTAAACTTTTTGCATTAGCAACATGATCCCTTGTTAAAACAAAAAGTCTGCACAGGATAAAGTGAATTGTGTGACTCTGCTGGCATTATCCCTCCCTCAGTCAGTACTGCAGCCTGCTGATCTTTATTCCACATCCTTAACTGTGTGCAGTAGGGTAGTGGTCATTCTTCTGCTAAGAAATGTCCTCTGCAATGCTCAAATGTTGTTAAAATGTGGGAACATGTCTAAAGCCACTGCAACCAACTATAATAAAGTGAAGTTCATTACAATCATTCCTCTTACACGACACTTTTCACTGTAGTACATCCATTTATGAGACCCCCCCAGGCACTGCATGACATTGGGAGGACGTGGTGACTGAAATAACGAGTAGCCACTGTGCAGTAACATGTCATTTTACAGCAGGGAACCTGTGTATGGTAGGTATGGTGCCACGCAAAGATTGATTAGAACCAGATGGTAAAAAAATGCATTGCAACTGGCACCCTGATGAGCTTGCTGGAGTGATTATTAAAATGGTAGACTGGTCCTCCTGAAGCATACATACATTCCCTAAGGCACTTTCTGGTGTATTCCAAGTTCCAGACATCGATACTGGGATGGAAATGATGGTTGGACTCTTGTATAAATGTAGTTATATTGGTGGTGTACTGTGCAGTACGGAGGTCACAAACCTACCAAACTGCAATGAAGACCAATGCTCCTACAGTCCTTTTTCTTATCCAGAATTCAGAAAACCTGAATAAACCGTTTAGTTCCTGCCTCTACCATACACTGCTTGTACCACTGCAGTATCATCCTTACGGGTAATGGCCTAAATCAGTTGCTGTCACTGGCAAAATTCCCACTGACCTGCACAGAGAGAGATTTTAATTCTTAATCTTCATGTTTCTCATCTAGTAAATAAAGAAGATATTTCTTTTCTCCTGCTACATCTGTCTATTGTTTCTTTATTTAGACTATAATCTCTTTGGACAAAGACTCTTGCTAATTTTTTGCTCTTCTGTAAAACTAACATCAGTCAAATGACATCAGCTTGTGATGGCCTAAACATCAGCACCACAGCCTTCTAAAAATCAAGCATGCTCACCAATGTGTAGAAAAACACAACTAGCAGTTTGACAGAGGCTTCCATGATCATACTGTGGTGTGCAAGTGGTTCTCTCCCATGGTTAGCTCTCCAGTGCTTTTCCCACGTCTTCACGGTCAGCACTACACTGGGTGCCCAGAAAGAATAAAGATGTTTTCCTGCAGTTCACTGGGAACTCAGAGCAGCTCAGCTGCCTCAAGCATATAGAACAATTAAATCATTCTCTAAAGAACTGCTCTCCCTTAAGTCTGATCATTGCAGCACAGCTGACACTTTGCAAAGTGGCCATTCTCAATTGAGCCAGATGAATGTGGTCAAGAATATTAAACTGACTCTTACATAGTATCTAGCACAAAGACCCTCAGTCTCAGCTGAGATCTCTCTGGGTTACAGTGATATAAATAATACTTAAATAATTACTGTGGGGGTTAACTGATATTTAGGAATTTCAGTTTTATTACAGCGCTTTCCCTTTGAAAGCCGAAGATGAAGTGATAGATTCTATAAGAACATTCGATGCTTGTGGAAACACAACTGTAATTAATGATAACAGCAAGATTTATTGAGATGAAAATGTGATGAAATCTCATAGTAAGTTTACAATTAAAAACAAAGACTTGCAACATTAGCACATTTAAAAAGCATTTCTTTTGTTTGTTCTACATGTTCAGCAAAAGTTGTAAAAATACAAACACTGAAAGCATCTTTTTTTTTTTTGTCCAGAAGTGCTGAATTTTAAGTGATACTTGTAGTCTTCCCTTCAGTTAGACAATTCATTCTACTGGTGAGACCATGTATTTCTACAGTCTAGTAATATCTTCTTCCAGTGTGATAGATTTTGTCTTACACTACAGTACAGAGTGAATAATTTTCCATTATAAGTAGGACTGTTTTCTCACTTCAGCAGAAAAAAAATGCTTCATTTTCATCCCACCAGCATTTTATTCACTTTGGGTCTATTTTTCATTCTAGCTAGCTCTGTAATTCATGCCCATCTGTTTCTCTGCAAGTCAAGTGATCGTTTTTATTTTTGAAATGTGTTCTTCTTTTTGTATATTGCAATAAATCTTAGAATAATATTTTGGCGACCAATTGACTATTCCCACTTGTTACAGAAGTCATTTAAAAATGAAGCATTAAAGAGTTTCCTTAAGACCCATGAGGTTCACAGTAAGTGTAAAAATTTTCTTTGGTCACAGCAAAAATGAAAGCAGTTATTGTCAGGAGTGCCAGGTTTATGCTACACTTTCACAGTCAAAGGCAAGCTCTAGTTTCTAAATTCAAATGATCTAATATAGTCTCTCAGATCTAGAAGAATATATAAGAACAGGGAAGAGAAAAATCACATCCACATGGCAGCATTCTGCACAGATCATGAATAGATGGCAGGAAGCAAAATACACAAAGGAAAAGCAAAACAAAAGGAAAAAGGAGTTGCAGTTATTAAGCAGTAAAAAGAGTGAAATGATTCTTGGCGGTCACTTCTAATGCAAAATTTGGTTCTTTAGTTTCAGAGAAAAATATGAATGTAACTCAAGATGTTGTAGAACATATTAATTATCATATGTTATACTGTTCTGACCCAACTTATATTAGCTTTTGTCCATACCGATGGGAAAAGAGTTCTTTCCAACCCTAGAAACACTTCTCAGCTTGGGCTCCAGCTGCTGGGCATGAGAAAGATCTCTTTACTTCATTCCCTTCCCACATGGGAGAGACCAGAGCAACTACTAGATACGAACTTTTGTGATAATTTTTTTCTGTCCCATATTCAAAGGGAAGAAGGAGGGCACAGCCTCCAAGGGCTTTTCCTGGAAGGAGCAGGTTACCCAGCACACTTTGCCCAGAGCTCCCACTGAAGACACAGCTTAGACTTTGGCTTTCTGGGTCCTGTAGCGGTTAGGTTTTCCCTTCTCAAACTTACAGAAAAAATCAGTTGCTTTAATGAGGCACTTCAAATAATATCACACGCTGGTGAATAGCTCTCTTGGCAGCAGGCCATCACTTCACTGTCCTTCTATAAATATAAAAGACGTAGAGGGGTTCTGCTCTCAGCCATCCTCTTTCATTCACGAATAAGCTATTGGCTCCCTAGATTTGTGTTTTCTGTGGCTCCTGAAGCAAAGCCAAAGAATCATCCCTAAGCAA
Organism: Gallinago undulata; assembly: GCA_026546715.1. Lineage (NCBI taxonomy): Eukaryota > Metazoa > Chordata > Aves > Charadriiformes > Scolopacidae > Gallinago > Gallinago undulata. The sequence goes on from JAOTQQ010000001.1 coordinate 26,082,648, forward strand.
CTTTGAACATACAACAGACTTAGTTTTTTCTAGTGTGAAGCATCATCACTTTTTTTTCTAGTCCATCTTTCCAAGGACATGAAGCTTACAAAATTACATCCTTTGCTTCTTCTTTTACCTGGCTGCCTGGCAGATCCACCCCACCCCCCCCTCCCTTCTTATTATTTTTGGTACTCCTTGGCCAATTTCAGCCCCATATGGCAGGTGGTAAGAAATCTCAAATACATTGAAATCTAGATGCTTATTAAAGAGGAGACGCCCTACTGGTGCTTCTTCTGAAGTAAAGGCAGAGAGAATTCAACACGATCTCTTTAGCAGCATCTAGATGGTCAATCAACAGCCATGTCCTGACTGGCCAGTTAGCATCCATGTTTTGCCAGGCTACACAACTAAAAGCCAAAATAATAGCTTGGACTCATAGGAAGTGCTGGTGAGGGGAAGGCTAGGTTAACACCAGCACGCTGGAGGGACTGCTGTGGCATGAGGAGAGCATGGGGCTTCAGGAGGAGGCTGCGTGTACTGCAGGGGAAGCTAGGAGGACAACAGGTGTCATGGCAGAGAGGCACAGAAACATAAGTGTGAGCTGAGTGTATTATGGTGAGGGTATTTTAAAGGATGTAGTACACAGACCCATAAGAAACACATCTTCACCAGTTCCATTGGCTGTGGATTAACTTTGTCACAGTTACCTCACCAGGACTTCAGAAGTGAAAAAGAGACTATGGGTTGGAGATTCAATTGAGTTCGCAGTATGGACCTTCCTGCTGTTGAGCTGACAGGATTGAGGAAGACCACTGACAACTTCAGGAGCACCTCCAACCATTCTGATTCAAAGGCATCCCAGAAACCTCAAAAGAAACAATCACTTTTTATTTTCCCTGTTCAGACAAGTCAATCTGGAACTAGATTTTATACCTTTTATGCTGTGTGACTAAATTTTACCTGGCTCATTGCTTTTCCATTTCAATTTCATGGCTTGATTCTCTGCTATCTTAATTTGTGTAACTACATTGCTTCTTAATTTCCATGGATCTGAACTGAGAACATGGAACAGCAGAACGGGAAATGATTTCCCAGTCTTGCAGGATCCTCAGCCTCCCCCGACACCTCATGTGTCTGAAGTTGAAGTTTTCCAAAAACAGCAAAGGAAACAAGGCAGAACCTATGCCTTCATGCTGGAATAGCCCCAAGATGTGGGCATTCACACAGGATCTACATCACCACCTGAACATCCAGAGGAGCTAATTTAGAGGAATTCAGATCCAAGCTTACAGCAGTTTAAAAACGCTTGATCTTTAATATATAGTGTATGCATATAAATATTCAAAATACATACACATATCTATGGAACACTTACCTGGATGGTGTGTGGTACAGAAAAATCTGCAAAAACTCTTTTCCCAGCCCTGCCATCAAAAGCAAGCTTTTAAAATTTTCAAATTTTTTATGTATACATAAATTACATGCACGTTTGTGTGTCTGTCTACCTGTACCTACATAAATACAGATACATGCATACAGAAAAATCTGAAAATATTATCATGCTTGCAACTATGATTATAAGTCAAAATTAGTACTTTTGTATGCAGCTCCCAGTGCTGTTCACCTCAGCCATCCGGGGGAAGCCACATGACTGGGCCAAGTCTAGCCCCATGCAGTTAAGGTGCTTTACTGTTTCTGAACTATTTTATTTTTCCAGTGAAGGTAATCTGTCAGGATAGCTGAAGTACAGGATGAGATAGTGATTGCCTCTGTGAGCAGGTCCGCTGTCCTGGCAGGCTGTAACAGCCCTTAGTTGGATCCTTCAGCCAAAAGGGAAAGCAGCACAGACCAATTAGAGAGACTTATATTCCTGCTGAGTTGTACTGATGGGCAGATAAACTGCTGCATTATACACGTGTCCTTTAATAGATTAAATAATTAAGCAATAGGTGGACATCTCTTCCTTACAGTTTAAGATCATTAAGCAAATTTGCTTGGAAGCATTCCTAGACTTGCAATTATTCTTATTAGATTTAATAGTACCACAGGATGGTGTGGGCAGTTAGCATCTTTCCTGATGCAGTTCAAGTGATGGGCTTCATGCTGTGTAATTTGAAATCAAGTCATATTACTGTTTGTTATTGTTCTTCCACATTGAAATATCAGCATATGTGCATACATGATATCTTAGTGCTGGGAAGCATTTGTGCTATTTGCCTTTCAACAAGTCAACAAGCACTCCTTATTCACCAAAAATACACTTAAAAAGTAAATAGATTAATAAAATGACAAAGCAGTTGAGGAGAAGAGTGGTCCTTTGGTCCTTGCACTCTTTCTATTCCTCAGTAATGGTCATCAGGCAAATATAAAGGTATGACTTTTCTATATAGGAATAAAAAGAAAGCTAATTGTACAGACTACCTATATTAAAGATTACCCTGTCTGCCTTGGAAGACAACGCAGGCTATAATGAAATAATCACACTCTACCTCTAAAATGACAATAATCCGTGCAGTGCCTTAGCAATTTTGTACTATTGTTTTTACATCAAATTAGATGATATAAAGGGATTCTTTTTTCTCTACCAGTACTCACTTCACATTTAGCCAGAGCTTGGCTCAGATCCACCTTTATTGCATAATGAAGGAAGAGCAGAACAGCTTAATCTCCAATTGTTTGCTCAAACTTCTATGAACCTGTGCTGATCACCTAGAAATCTCCACCCACAGATGAGTGCTACAAACTTTGAAAAAGGCTAACTCTCATTAAATTTGGAACCCAGATGAATATAGGAAGGGAGGGAAGAATAAGACGAAAGCAGAAGTACGGTTCTATCACATATATCAGTCTATGTACTAACAAGCCTGCTAGTGTAGCAACTGATGATGCTTTCTCACTATCTCCAATGCATCTAACCTAGAAAAGGTCTGTGCCAAAGGAGTCTTGCTTTGTATTTGAATATGCAATTTTACCAACTATTGAAAGTTGTTATTAGAAGATGGTGAAGATTAGAGTCTCTCAAGATACTGAAAGATTTCATTTCAATGGAAATGAATGATGGTTTTCTAGCATTAATTATTAATTTTCTAGTGTTCCATTACTCAAGAAGTCAAGGTGCTTACAATGGAAATTTAAGTGGAAAACATCTAGGTCATCTCTGAGCAAGTATGGTCCAGCAGAGTGTCTTTTGTCTTTCTGAAACAATTCCTTTGTGTTTTGCTAAAACTTCTTATAAAGAAGCTTTGGTCCGCATACCTTAGGGCTCCAAACCTGTTGGTGGCAACTATCCAGTTGCTTTCCCTTTCTAAAGGCTTCTTCTGGTTGGGACCTTGGTTTACAATTAACCTTTACTTGGCGCTTAAAATAAAACAACCAAATACTAGGATATATTTCTGTTCCCCAGTTTCTTCCTCAGAGTAAGCACTCTCTAAGCTTAGGTCAGACTCCTTTTCTGTTTCTAATATATGTCTTCATCTCTACTCAGTCCATCTGCTTCTCTCTATGTTGTCCTCATTAAGCTTCCTCTGAAGCAATCCATTGAAAATCTACCTTGTATATTTGCTAAACCACTATGTCAGGTGATTTTACGACTGGCCAAATGAAATGCTCAGAGCTCTTGGGAGAAAATCCATTGCTCTGTCCAGATTTGAAAAACTTGTCTTAAGTAATGACCATTTCTTTCACTCAAGGGAATCCCATTTGAATGGATCATCACAGAAGCTCAGAGGCCACATCTTTTCATCTTCATACAGGATACAGGTTTTTTCCCATTATCTTATGGAACAGGGGAGCACAAGAGGCTGAGAAGTTCCATGTTCAAAGTGGAACCTATGGTTTAACACAGATGCACACAAAGGAACCACACAAATTTCTTCAGATGGTCACATCAGGTTTACAATAACTGCTTTGTGGCAGTAGAGCTGGAGCAAATATAGGGTGAGTGACTGTAATTCCAACATGAAAAGTTTTATCTCCTTTGGTTCCACTCACGGAGCAACCAGAACCACAAACACTGGTATGACTTTTTAAGTGGTGGGATTCCTTACTATGTTATCAGCAGGGGCATTGTACCTGCTTTCCTTCTCCTCTGTTGCACTCGCAGACTTAGTGCCTCTCTTCAGCTGATTAGCATTTTGAATTTTGCCACAAGATCATTCTGTTTCTATAGTGATTTTGGCACCACTAGCGAAGGCTCGTTTCCTATCAGTCATGGTTTACTTACGTCAATGAGCGCATTATTTTCAACTGCATCTCTTTCATTCCTGCATCATGTAGGTCATTATATTTATATGCAGCCAATGAGAACAACAAGTTTCTAAAATTGCCAGAATATTTAGAACAGTCTGACAAACTGTACTATGATTCTGCCTATTAATGTGCCATTATGTTGGGAAAACAGAGCATAAGTAAACACTAATTAGCAAAATAGGTAGGAAATAAAGGCAATTTCAGTACAGCACTTGGAAACAAAAATTTAAAAGATATGGAAGTTAAAAAGTCAGAGCATGCTAGTTTTATAGAGCCAGAAGTATTGAGTCCTAAAAGCTGCTTGAGGGGCTTAGCAAGAGGAAAAAAAAAAAAAAAAAGAAAGAAAAAAAGGCTAAGAAAGTCTTTAGAAAATCTGTTATTGTTTTTTCTGCTAAGTTGAGGTTCTGGCTATTATTTACTGTAATGCGTATAGCACAGGACAGATCCCATGTTCTGATCTACCATTTGAGAAGGCAGCTGTAAACCAGATAAATGAGCTTTTCTAATTCTATGTACTGAAAACACTTAACAATTGTCTACACCAATCTGTCTTTTTAGCCTTCAGTAGCCACTATAGTGATTTTTTGTTCACTTGGGTTATGAGTGTGTATGATGAAGGAGGCCTCTGTTACCCAACAAGGAGGGAATTCAAGAAGAATTCGTCACTGAATGGAGCAGCTAGTAGATAAAGACAAAACTTTCCCTGGAAATGATTAATTGTTCTTCCAGCACAAGTAACACAAAATGTACTGATGTAGCTTAGCCATGACTAAGTACGAAAACAGGGGTGTTGTTCAGACAGTTTGTTTGTTTGACTTTCTCTGATTTAAAATCATATTTTCAATAAAAGCGTTGGAATTCTAAATCATATTGACCTCAGTTTGCAAAGGAAATTAAAGAAAGTAGCATATGTTTCCATATACAACTGGAAAAATGTGAAATTTTGTCGTGATGATGGGTAGATATGAATGCAAGTGTATTCCCTAATTATCACTGTGTTCTACCTTTCACTAACATGCATGGGGGGACAAAAAAAAAGGGTAAGAGGAATGAATTTGCAGGGATAGAAATTGAGGTACAGCTACTGAGTGTCATGCTTATATCACTTCAGTTAATAGGAACCTGTGAAATCAACTTGAAACCCCAGAGAAGGTTATTTGACTTTGAACCTGAGTCCATCTCTAGCCCTGCCAAATGCTGCTAGCTGTTTTATTAAAGGTACATCCATTAGAAATAGACTTAGGGACTTTAAAAAGCCTCTCCCCGAAGCAACATCTTTGGTGAGAGAAAAAAGGTTTATTTCAGGATTTTCAGGGCAGGGACAAGTTATCATTTGCATTTATGTTTCTCTCAGCTCTTGGAACAAAGTGATTTCTTTCCTGTTGTAATCTTGTTGGCTAAACTGTGCAAGAACAGTCCTTTTTGTTAAATAATAGTATAACCTTCAGCAAAGCTGTAAGAAAAGGTAAACTAGAAGGGACAAGTGGTTTAAGTGCTTATTTCCCAGCACTGTGGAACACTAAATTGAGATTTCTGATAGATCTTTTTTTTTTTCACGGAAAAGTACTGTACTGGGCTTACGCAAATTGCAGGTTGGGGTCAGGTCTGCAGCTGATGTGCATTGGCATCATTTTGTTCTTTTGGCTGTTCGCTTCATACAACAGCCAAGAATCTGGTCTCCAATAAATATGAAATTTTATTACGTTAACTCTGACAAAGTTCAAGGATACAAAAGAAGGTAAAATCACTCTACACCTAGAACAGCTCATGTTCAGATTTTCTAAACTGCATAACCACAAAGTGAGACTGAGGCTTCAGAATCTTAAAAAGCCCCGGCGCTGCTGTCTCTTCCCCAAAATAACCAGTTTCATAAGTGTGAATTCCCAATCCAAAGTGATTTTTCTGTTGGATTCAGGCACCTCCAAGCTAGCATCTAGCTTGCTGGGCAATAAGACCTAGGTCTCTTTGTGGATTTGGGCCTGAGAGAAAACATTGCTGAAGACAGCTGGATTTAACATAACAATATCACAGACAGACACTGAAGCAGAAATGAGATGAACGTTTTAGTTAGAGTCTGTAACTAACTACAATAGCTGACTCAGGAAAGCTTCTCATCAAAGATTCATAAAACAAATCTAAGCTATTTCTAATGAGAAAAACAAAGGAATTAAGGAAGTTGCACAAAACTAAATAAATAACTTGAGGTTCATTGTTCACCATGTCAAATGATTAGAAATGCTGCAGAGCAACTCAAAGTAATATAGTGATCCCCCAAAATGTTAGAAAAATAGAGAACATCAATACACAGTTCATTTCCATTTTTATATAGTGTTTTCAAATCAAACAAGTGAGAGAAAAACCGAACACATCAATCAAACAAATATCAGGAAAAGAGGAGGAGGCTTTTGTGAAGATTCATAAGATTGCAGCAGGTAGTCAAAAATCAGTATTAAAGATCAGGCAGGACATGAGTCACACTTATTTGTAGGTTGTTGTGTTGAGTTCTGTCATGTAAACAAATTTTATCGGTCAGGCTCTAGTACAGACACACATCCTGACCCAGCCTGAAATTTGTGGTTACCATCACGCAGTACATCCTGGCTCCTCAGGACTAGGCAGTAACAGCAAATCCACCTGCTTTGGAAGTGCTACCAAAGGCAAATCTCTGCTATCTGGTAGAAAGACACTCCATATGACAAATGTTTGAGCAACGTGATGTTATCAACATACACATCCACATTTACTATGAAATTGCAGTATGTTCGTTTTCTTTTTCAAGAAGATGAATTTAATTTCTACATTTCCCTGCCTGTAGCATGTCTTTGTGGAACAATCTTTTCATTTTTTTAAAACAACTGATTTCCCTAACATACCACTTCACTAAAAAAGTATACATACTATTGGTAAGATGCTATGCGTGAAAAAAAAAAAACGGGGTTTAAAATAATTGTTCTTCTAGCTTTTGTGAAAAACATTTATCACTATGAATGGCCGAAGGATAGTCATTTTGTCTCATTTGGGTGTCCATCAAAATGGTGAATGAAATGACCGCTCCTCATACTTTTCCAGTTGGAAGCAGTGTAAAGAAAACCAGTCAGCAGCCTCAATAACTGGGCAGTCATCTTTTGGAGCTGAGAACTACTATGCAGACAGCTGTGAAATTTTCATGTCTTCTGCCTCCATCTGATGGAAATTGACTCTTCACTGACTACTGGAAGAAGAAAACTTCAGGCTTTTTCTGATTTTATAATTTTTGTTGCCTCCCTGATAGTTTTGTTCACTAGTATGCTCGATGGGTGTTTGAAGCATCACGGTACCAGTCTGACAAGTGTCCTGAGGCAAATCATCAAACATCAATATTTATGACAGTTTTCTGCCACATAATCATCTAAAGAGGAGTGACTTGGGAAACAGAATGGAAGCTTTACCCTCTATCATGTGTCTCATCTATGGGCGGGACAAACCAAAATGTATTTCCCTTTGCTGCATTTCACAAATATTAGTGTATTCAAAGCATGGGAATCCTTGTGTGTACAAAGATTTTCAGCCTCTTATTAGTGTCTCCTTGAGCCTCACCCATCTCAACTTCTTCAGCCAGAAAATAATTAGCACTTTTTCTCTTGCAGTAATTAATAAAAGTCTAATAATTTCTTTCTCTAATTTCCTTATTATTCAGTTCATGTCCTGAGACAGTAATTTATTTGCTTTGGTGTTGGTTACATTTTATCACTGTCACTTCACAGGAGTTACCAATACACTGCTGGTTATGTTTTCACCTTTGGTAATGACTTGCTTCAGCTTGAATTCCATTTTTCTTCGCACTAACTGTGGTTTCTTCTTGGCTGCCCCAATTCATTGCAACCTGTCTCATACAACGAATAAACAGCCCCTTAGAAGTGGAATGTACCGTGTGTACAACCTGTTATGCCAGTGTATAAGCTATATACCTGTATATGCTAGTGCTGATTAGCCAGGCAGTCAATGCCAAAGAAGGAACAGCTCTCTTTTTTCAGAAATTCAAGCCAGTGTCATGAATGACATAAAGAAACTTACTAGACTAAACCTTGCCTACTTCACAGAATTTAATTTGTTGAGTTGTTTGTTTCTACTTCCATGTTGCAACATGCAGCTGCTATTAAATATTTTATTTTGTAGTTTTCATATTCATATTCTAAAGTGTTTTTTTTTTTCTTTCTCAACTACTGACTTGAACTACTCAAAATAAAGTGCTGGTAAAGATGAATTTAAGGCTAGGCACTTTAATCAGGGAAACAAATGAAGGAATATTATATTCTAGTTCATAACCTTTAAACAGCTTACTGTAACCATATTGCTGCACAAATCCCCTTGCTGCAGTTACAAAAAAAAACAGCACGACAAAACAAAAATATTAGGTTTGGCACAGTCACCTTTGAACAATTTGTCAAATTCTGAATGTTCTGCAGATTAATAATGCTTCTCCATCAGAATGCAAAATAATGTATTTCGTGACATGTCTAATTGCATATTTTCAGGATCTTCCATGGAAAAGGCCCATGACAATAATTAATACCTAATGCTATAAACACCATTGCTTTGGGCGTTGCCTAGCAACCAGCATCCCGTAGGCTTCCTAAGGGGCTTCAAATAAAGGCAGAAGAGGGATCCTTTCATACTGCCATGGGTAAGAAGCAGCTTTGTTCTAGGCTGCTGCTGCTCTGTTCTGGTTGTTTCTAGAGTGGTCTCTGCATAACAAATCTCCCTTAAGAGCTTGCAGGTCTGAAAAACCTTTTCAAAGGCTAAACAAAAGCTAAATTCTGCACATGATGATTTTTTTATACTTTGGAATACCTTTTACAAGCAGAAATACAGCCACTATCCTCTTGTTCCCTCCAATAACAGAGCCTTGTTTCCAAATGAACCATTTCTGTGGGTTCATTTCTTCTTCTAATTGGAATAGTTTCCCCTCTGTGCCAGGGCTGATTTATCTTTTTTTTTTACAATCAATCAACTGGTGTTTTGTACAAACCATACATTAAATTTAAAAGAGGACTTAGGCTCTGAAGTGTTTTTATACAAGTAGTGTTTTATCTCAGTGGTATATACAGTGCAGAGTAGTACAAACTTCACTGAAATGCAGTCTTTCCCAGCTGTGAAAGCATTCCTTTTTGATAGTGCCATTTTTTCTACGTACCAGTTCATTTCAGGTGCAATCTCTTTATCTTGGCACAGGACATCATTTCATTCAATGTATATATTTACTCAGATGGTCACTTCAATAAAAGCAAGAGACTGGAAACCAGAATTCTATGGTTTCCTTTCTCAGTTACAGTTTCTGAATTGTTCCGTGGTCCTTAGGAAGCCAAAGTTTTCCTTCATCTTTGTTTTTCCTTTGAAATAACTGCTTAAATTTCTTCAGACTCTGAAAGATATTGTGGTTCTTAATTAGTTGCTACTATGTTATTTGATAGCCCTTAAGGAAGAGTCACAGATATCAGGACATATTTAATTTTGTCATAAGTAATGAGGTATTTATATAGTTTCAAGCTAACACATTTAGCATTATTTGAATAGAAAAGATATAGCAAAAAATTCTGATTTTAAAGTAATCATTTTATTGACAAGACTGTGCAATATGTTTGTTAGGAGCTGGAATAGGTTAGACTAATTGACCAGTAATCCAGTCCTGTGTTTCTATGAGTCTATTTTGTAGTTGTTTTGAAATAACAAAGATCAAATATTACGTAAATATTCCTCATTCCACGTCCACTGACTTCCCTTTTTTTTCCTGTCTTTCTCCTGCAGCAAGATTATTCAGTCTTTTGAGATGCTTTGTAAAGTCATTATATTCATACAGGTTTCCGGCTGCAGCAGATCTGTAGAGCATTGGTTTTATATTCATGCCTGGTCTTGAAATCTCAGAGGAAATTGTCAAAGCACAGAAGGCAGGAAAATCCCCAGCATCCATTGAGAGCTGATGAAACTCAGGAGCCTAAACAGTCTCTTCCTTTTTGCAACTCAACTAGTTCATACTCATTTTTTGAATTTTGTTCCCATTTAATTCCCAGTAAAGTGAGCACCTGACACATTAGGGACCAAAGTCCCATACAATCCAAGTGATTGTGTACAGGATCTCAAACTTGAGGGATATGCTGACCAAATTCTAATGACAGATAATCTTATGGATATGCAGAATTTAAACAGTACAGCAAAGGCCAAATCCCTAATCCCTGACTTAAAGATTTCAGTCCAGTTGTACATTGAAAGATGCTTGTGCTTGACAGGAAAGAGCAAACAGGGTTATCTCTCTCCTGCTCATAGCTTTTCCTCTGCCTCATTTACATTTAAATAAGTGAATTTTGCACACATACTGAATGCCACATGAATTATAATTTCACCTTTTTTACTTGTGATTCCACAATGAAAGTCTGTCTTACAGATTTTTTAATTTTTTTTTAATTATTACGCCATTCATCAGCCCATGTGTTACCCATAAATTTGAACAACAGACTTACATATGAGCTGTCTATCTTTAGTTCAGGTCACTACGAGTCTTGGCAATATGATCCCATTAGTTCAATTTATGGAACGCACACAGCCGCTCTCAGATCTTTTCACAGAACCAAGTTACATAGCAAAAGTTGGATTGCATCAGTGAGTAAGTGCATCACTTTCCTACAGGCAAGCAAGTTTGTTCCTTTATTCTAGTGAATGCTTATTTTCCAGGAGGGAGTTAACTCCTCAGCACAATGATTTCTGTTCTGTGTCAGCAGCGCAGGAGCTAATTCTCCTGGGCTGAGGTTCTACAGTGTTAGTGGTGGAACTAACAACCTACTGAAGCAGTTTTTTTTCATTAGCAAGGGAATTTCTCCCTGGTGGAGCATTTCAACACAAACAACATTTCATTACCAAGTCCCCATACAGGAGTTCAATCCAAGTGCTAAGGTAGTTACTACCTTTCTGAGACTGATCCTTCTTGGCAATGAATTGATTGACCTCCCTTGAGATTTTATTTCTACAATTACAGAGTGAAGGTCCTGCTGAAGCTGTTTCATGTGCTGAATGCCCCCATACAGGGCTGCTCTTGCACAGTGAGCTCTCAGAGCAGGAGCTGAGCTTTGGTGGAGGGGACAGTCTCCACAGTGTGCGCTGTCATTTCAATTCCAGCCCAGTTTCTTCTAAGATCCACTTCTTTAAGGTCCACTTTGGCAGTGGTACAGCTTCATCCCTACAGGGGGGCACTTAGTGATCCAATTTTGTTCATAGGCTGTCAGTGGCATAAGAAAATTTCAAAATTAACCTTTTGAATAATAAAAAAGGGAGAAAAGCCAACACAGTGGGGAGAGCAATAAAAGGATTTTTTGTCAAAAAAAAAAGAAAGAAAAAAAAGAAAAAGAAAAAAAGGAAGAGATTCTGCAATAAAGTGATTTAACAATCACTGAAAAAATTAATTTCACGGTGTGGTGATTTGTGGGCTAAGAGTTAAATTCCAAAATGAGGTAGTGTACTTCCCAGCACTGCAGATCACTGCATAACTCCTGCCAGTGAAGGAACAAACTCTTCCACGTCTGGCAGTTGCAGCATGAATTCCCCTGCCTTCTGCCACTGCAGCCAATGTGATCACAGCAGCATGCACTTCTCCTATGTCCAGAAAAAAATGTGGGATTTTTTTTGCTTGGAAGTGCTGATGCCTGTAAAAGTGCATTAGTCATCATGCCTGCTCAGGGAAACGGGTTCTGAGAATTCTTGAATCCTGCACCTTTATTGCTTCAGTTAGCAATCGCTTGTGGATCTACTTCACATTCCTTACTGGTGCCCATCAGAAGATGGATGAAAGACAGAAATAAGATAGGGGTTTTAGCTTTTCTGAGTATTTTCATACATTTTCAGTCTGATAATTTTAACTGCTTGATACCTTTCCAGTATTTAAAAAGCTGCATGCTCTTTTTTGCCTTGATAGCAAATGAGTTATCATTTTCTTCCTCATATGGAAACACACCCCGAAACAAACAAATATCCAACTTTTTCAGACATTAGAGCATAAACTTGAAATATATTGGTACTCTAGTAGAAGCTTATGGATTTCAACTCCAGGGAGATCACTGTGTGAACTTTTCGTTTTGCATAACACAGACTGCAAGACTTCTCTAAAACAAACGTTTCAAATTCAAAGGCTGTACCCATTTTTAGTTTCTGGATTCCATTCTGGGCTCAGATTTCTAAAAGTCAGGCACAGCAAATGCTCACATTTTAGATTCCAGTTGGAGCTAGCTTTCCCACTTCATGTGTAAAAATGAGGTCTCATTTAGAATCCTCCTGCTCAAGGTTAACTTTTTGAATTGTCACCTACGATTTTCAGGCATTTCCAGGATGTCACATTATTGGCAGAATGATGTCATTCAAGGTGAAGCCTCAGTGATAGCAGTTTTCTCTTTCTATATAAAAGATACTTAAGTATCTTGTCATTTTGTTCTTTAGTATGATGTGAGGTTTGCAACTGGCACTAATACTTCATTTTATGTTATAAACATTAAAACACAATTCATAAACATTTGAATAGCCTTTCCTGAGATGTCAGTAGTGCTGACACACAGAACAATCTATTTTGTTACTGCTTTCCCTTCTTTTTGACCACTTGTGCCTTTCTAAGCAGACCATAGCCAGTTTTCAACATTCCAGTCATGTGAATCGCATCATTACCTTATAGTAATATGCAGCACTGTTGGATTTATGCTCATAAATCAACAATTCCAGCACTTCTTATTTATTAGCTATGCTCCTTGTGCATAGTCAATTAAAGCATCTCTTCTGTTGATGCCTACTGGAGATTCTATTTTCTTCTCAATGCTTTGTTTTTTATCTCCTTTTCACCTTTCTTTTTGATGTTAGTTTAGCATCCTCAGAAAGAGCCAACATGTCTTCTAGAATATTGATTCTTTTTCTATTTAATTCTGCCCAGGCCATGGTGTGTCATCGTCCAGAGAAAGCAACCCCTTCTTCACAAGACCCAAGCTAATGGTTCAGTTATCAGAGTGCTCTGTATTGCTTATATGTCTCCAAGACCAAAGTTCCCTGAAGAGGTAATCAGTGCAGTATTTGAATTATGTCATTTGGCTTGGCTTGATGAGTCCTAGATGAGGGTGATGGCAGAAATGCCCTGAGTTAGCACTGGGGTGACCTTTGAAAAGATTGCAATGATACAATGATTAATTACTTTTTCTCAGATAACCAATACTCTGTAAAAATTTATCTTTGGACTTCAGCGAATCCTGCTTGCTTTAAATTCAGATACAGGCTTATTTTTTAAAAAAGATTGCATAAAATACCATTTTACACTTTTCTGTTTCATGCAAATGGTTAGTAGCAAGGCAGTAAAGCCTCAATATGCTGTATGATTTAGATACATAGCCATTTGCTTGCCTGCTAATGTAAAGCCAAGACATGCATTTTCTATCACATCAGCTGTGCGCTAATGGAGGGAATGAGCACTGTTCAGTCCCACAGCTGCATCCTGTAAAGTGTGGACATTCCACCGCTGTGTGCCAGCTCTCTAACCATAGGAAAAAACTACACTGAAAGCTTGGTTGCAAGGTCTGCTCCTAGGCTCGGCCTTTCCTCTATGTCACTCAAGCCAAATAAAACTGGAGCAGAAAAAGAGTTAATTGCATTCAGTTTGCCAGCCATGTGCTAGTAGTAAAATAGCAGAGCACCTTCCTCTGAGAAAAGCAACTCCTTTGCCTTTGATAAAATTATTTGTAAAAACACAATTTTAGCAATATTTAGCAATTTCTTCTCTTAGAAGAGTTCTGACTTAGCCATGCATTAAAGAGGTGTTTTTACCCTGGATAACACAGTCATAGCAATGACATTACACTATGGGAGCAGTCACAAAGTCATGTTGTCCCTCTCTCTGAAATAATTTATTTTGTGTGTAGACGCTATATTACTGAGGGTTTAAAGCCAGTTGTGAGAGAAGATGTCAGCAGCATAAACAGAGTAACCAGAGATTAAGTAAGATCTTGTTCATTGATGCAGTACTAACAATCAAGGAAAAAACATCTCTTACGTTGAAGATGATCCCAAGTCCGTAGGTGTTCTTCATGCAGCAAACCCTCAGAGACATTTGGGCCCTGCCACCATCACTGAAGGTGGAGCAAGGATTGCTATGAGAATCTACTCACAGTAGAAATATCTAATATGGATTTCAGTGCTCTCATGCCAACAATAAACCTTCTTGGTGTCGTTAGGGGAAAGAGTGAAGAAACACAAACATACAGCATAGGTTCATATAATTACAAAAATCAATAACCTTTCCAAAATGTTGTGACAATTCATTTCACAGCATAAAGAAGAAATATACATCATTCCTTCTTCAAAAGTATGCCTGTCGTCTTTTGGACCACAACAGCAGGTCAAGCTGCTTCCAGCGCTTGGATGATGTGCTGGGTATTAGTTGTCTGGGGGCAGGCTGTTAACTGAAGTGTTGCTGGTCCATCTATCCTATTAATTTTTTGCTGGCTGAGACCTTTCTCTCCCAGAAATCATTCTAAATTTGTCCACAGATGAGGAAAGAGAGATCAGTTCTCAAGTCTCAGATGGAAAGCTATGACTAATCTAATATTCATCGTTATTTTGATAAATGTACACTTGGTAATTGATAAAATATCAGCTAAACCAGAGTTTATGATCTCAGCAGAGCAAGAGATAAATGGTGCAGCCTTTGCTACATCATTGTTGTGATGTGGATGGAGTTAAAAAAACAGTACTTCCACAATGTCGGTGCATGCATGCTTTGTAGCAACTCAGAAAGATACATAAGTAACTGTGATGGTCGGCAGATGATTCTAATGCAACAGGGAAATGCTGGCAATGATAAAGGTAGACATGAATTAACAAGAGAAAAGGTATTCTCAAATTAGTTTAAAAACATCAGTGTTTAAAGCCGTTTTGGAGAGGAATAAGTATGACAAAGACCATAGGAAACAAATTACTTTTCCTTGAGTTACTCGATGGAAAAGCACCACATGCTGCTCAAATTTTATATAAATAATAACTGTGAATAATGTATGGCACTGTGTTATCAATAAAGTAAGCAAGCAACAATATATCCTAAAACCAATTAAACGGTATTAGAGTTCTAGGAATGGAGAATAACAGGTTGGTTTAGGCTCTGTGTCATCAATGGCGTTTCTGAGCTTTGGTGGTGGAAAGGATGTATGCTCTCACTAGAGTTATAAAAAGTGTAAAGCTTGAGTAGGGGGAGAGCTAGATGAGTTTTAAGGGAAAAGAAAAACAAACCGAAACCCAGGAAGCATGTTTGACTGGATTTTATGTGTCGTGTAATGGATCCTATACACTGCCTCCTGCCCACCCCGTTCCATATACATTTACGTCAGAGTTGGTGTTTATTCTACTAATTGCTTGTTGGTTTCCCTTCTGGTAACATAAAGGGGAAAAAGTTCATGCATGTTTTTACTTCCATCCTTAGGTACAGCATGCCTAGAAAGACATTTGCTGCCCTTGATCAAGGGAAGGCATTGGCTCATTTCTGTCTGGTCGTAGCGCCAGGGGAGCCCAGCATGAACCTAGACCTGAAGCAGCACCGTGAAAGGAGGAGACTGGCAAGGCTCAGGAGGTCCTGCTCTTGGTGGAGGTTGTACATGGCTGCAGAGTGCTGCAAATCCAGCCTATAATGGGTGTAAATTGGTTCTGGAGGAGTGTACATTTGGATTTGGCTTCGGTGCATAGCTCTCCACAGAGGTTCCTGTGGCAGGGGGAAAGCAGTGGGGCCAGACTTTCAGGCATATCCCCTGGAAGTACAGTGCAGCACAGATGGAGGGGTATTCCTCGGGGGTGGGAAGGTTTAGCCTGTGCAGTAGGGGTTCAGCTCAGCAGCCCACACCTTCTTCTGGAGGAGTTAGAACAGGCTTCGGCACTAGCCTGGAATGGCAAAGAGCAGCCCCCGGCCAGGGTGGGGTCCAGAGCTGGGGCTGAAAGGCGCTGCGATGTTGGGCATGGGTGAAGGTCCAAGCTCACACAGGCTCTGGAGCCACCCTGCCTTGAAAACAAGGCAGAGATGTCCTCCTCCAGCCCCTCCTCGGGGGTCGGGGAAGGAGAAGGAGAGGTGACACCTTCTGCCAGCACCCCCAGAAGGAAAGAGGCAAAGAGACACTCTTCCTTCAAAGGCCTTCAGCTGGTTTAAGGATCTCACCCATCAGGTGAGTCAAGCCCACCGTAAGAGAAACCTTTCTTTTTTTTTTTTAATTTATTTTTCCCTCCCCCCCTTTTTTTTTTATGTGTGTGTCCCCCCCTTCATTCCGCTGTTCCCGAGCCACGGGGGAGGGAAGGGAGGAGAACGGTGCCCGCCTAGCGTGAGGCCCGGGCAGCGCGGCGGCGGGGGCGCTCCCCTCAGGCCACCATTGCGCGGCGAGGCCCCGCTCCCCCTCCTCCCCGCCTCACGGCGGGCGGGGAAGGGGGGTAGGTGGGTGGGTGGGGAAACCCGAGGGCCCGCCGGCGGGAGTCGGCGAAGAAAAGGGGGCGGCTCGGCTCCGCGCAGCGGCGGGGTTAAGCCTCCCCGCTGGCCGGCGGGGAGGGGGTTAAGCGGCGGGCGGGCAGCGGCGGCTGCCGCCGCCACCGCCACCACTCGGCTCCGCGCCGCTCTCCGCGCCGTTACAGCGGGAAGATGGCGACGGAAGGAGCGAGCGGCGAGCCGGGCTCGGGCGGGAAGGAGGACTCAGCGGCCACGGCAGCGGTAAAACCGGCTACGGCGGGAAGATGGCGGGGCGCCGGGGGGGTGTTCGACCCGGCCCGGGTGAGGAGGGCTCCCTGTGGGGATGGGACGAAGCGGCGGTTGGAGACCTGCCCCCCTCGCTCCGTCCCTCCGCCCCGGGGGGGGGGGGGAGAAGAGAGAGGGGTGCGGGGGTTTCCCACCCTGGCCGGCCTCCCTCATCCCTTCAACGAGGGGCGGCGGGTTCGCTCCCGCATTGTTCCTTCACGCTGGCCCGTGAGGGGGCAACGGAGGAGAGGGAGCGGTGGTGGCGGTGGTCTCCGCTCCCCGGTGTCGCCTCATACACGGCTGTGTGCCCCACACCCCCCCACACACCCCCTCGCCTCCTCACCTCTGAGGTGGTGACAGCGGCCGGGGCGGTGGGACCTGTCAGACCGGGGGCGGGAATGATGATCTTTTAACCCTTTTCCGGACCTTCCTTTCTCGTCTTTACCTCACCCCTTCCCCGTGGCGTTTTTTGGGCGGCGGGGGCAGCCGCCTTTCCCCGCTGCGTGGGGGTGTCTCCGCTCCCGCGGCCAGGATCTGTCTCCTCGCTTAAAATACTCCCGAAAGCCGAGCAGAACCCCCTCCACCCCCCTTTCCCCACCCATCCCTGTGTGTCTTCTCTGGGGGAGATGGAGGGATGCGGTGTGGTGCCAGCCGGGCGAGTGGTGGTGGCCCCGCGGGTGGCCCGCTCCTGCCCTGGGTCCCCTGCAATGACCGACCCCTCTCAGTCCTGGCAGCTTTTCCCTCGCCCGGCGCATCCCGCATCAGGACTGGTCAGTCCAGCCTGGGGACCGACCAGGGGCTAATCAGCCCCGTGTTAATTGCCCGATTGACAGCCGGCCGCCGGTGAGAGCGGGGCGGCCGGGTCCGAAATGGGGCTGGAAGAGCTCAGCCTCGTAGGGACGTGCGAAGTTTCGGGCAGTAAAACCGCTGCGGTGCACGGTTATGGTTGGGCTCGATGACCTGAAAGTCCCTTCCAACCTTGACAGTTCTATGATTCCGCGGTCGTTTCTGGGGGTGATGGCCTTCAGAGGGAGAGGACACTGGTTTCTGCGAAACTGAGGTTCTTGGCATTTTTTTATTATTATTATTTAGTTTTCTTTCAAACAGGCATCAATTCTGAACTGAAACTCGGTTTCAAGTGTGTGCTTAGTCTTCCTTGCACGTTTTAACTTATGCAGTGTTGTGGAAATTTGAGTTTTAGTTTAAAAAAATAAACCTTACACAGCAAATATTTATAACATCGCTGTATTTTAAAACAATCACATAATCGTAATATAAATGAATATTAAGGTAAGAATTCATAAAAGCAGACTATTACATACTTTAAAGCCCTACTTTTGAGTAAAAAGTATTTATACTAAATTCTTTAGTATACTCATATTATTACTGCCTTAAGTTTCAGTTTTAATAACTCAAATGAGTAGCTTATAATCAAGTAGCACTCCAATATTGTCTTGTTAGGCAGTGCAGTGTAAGACACTCATGCAATTTGGTGTTCTCATTGTGGAAGGTAGGAGTGATAGCTCTACACTGCATGTTACTGTTAAAATTTGTTTTTAAAACTGAAGAGCTGCTAGGAAGTAACCTGTGTGTTGCTCCCTAACAAAAGTAATAGGTATACTTAAATAATTAAAAATATTTTTTAAATTATTACTTTTAATTTGCTTTCAGTCACTAGGTTCCCTTCCAACCCAAACTATTCTATGTTTAACTATTTAATGTTCCTTTTAATATTTTATTTTTTTCTTGCCAGTATAAACATTATATTGTTGATTTTAGTATCTCTTGTACAGGAAAGTAAAAAGAACTCCTCAGTGCAATGAAAAGATTTTAAAAAATACTTATACAATATTCCAATATTCCTTTTGGAGGCTTAGTATGAACAGCTTTTTTTCGGTCTTTAAACTCAAGACACAGAATCATGAATTGGGTCATCTTGCTTACTTTTAGGATGACAGTAAGCATCCAGGTGACTATCTTGTAAGTCACACTGAACTTCAACTTATAACAAAACATTGTTTTCAGTATAATTTTAGATTCTTTTTTTTTTTTTAGTTCTCAGAATCCTGATTGCACAAATTGGTACAGTAAAAAACTGATATATAATTACAAATACTGTTTGTTTGGGGGTGTCTGTAATATATTAATGTGTAAATTTCATGGTATAAGCAGGAGTTGTGTAACACAGGTCAGCACAGTAAGTGCTGATACTAAATGCTGTTATTGCATCTTGGTACACTACCAGTAACACAACTGGAAAGAAAGACATTTTTTGCTGCTTTTATAAGCTCTGTAGAAACGGATTAGAAGTGTCCCTCTCCCTCATTTTTTTTTTATATTCAGCAGGGAATTTGACTGAAAAGCCTAGGCTGTTCCACAGTGTGTTAACTGTAGAAGCAAAGCCTATAATCTTGTCATTCTGAGTTTTCTTGGATGGAGCACAGCATTTGGTAAGCCCACCACTTCTTTCCCACAAAATACTGGTATTTCTATCATGGCAAGGATGACAAGGAAAAATGGCAGGGGAGTGGTTCTGGTCCTTTTTCATACCTGCACAGCTTGATTGCACTGAAACCAGTGAAATTGTGTTGGTGCAATTTGGACTAGAATTGAGAGAAAACATACCTGTGTATTTTAAAACATCTTTGAATGGCTTCCATCTGCATAATGTCTACCAATAACGATTATATAATAGCAAGAAATAATCCAATTTGACAGTCTTTTTATTGAAATGCCGAACATCAGCCTGCTGCGCATAGAGGGCTGGCTTGTCACACGTTACAGCTTCAGTGTAGCTTTAACAGAGCCTGTAAAAAGCTTCTTATATCAAACACAAAGTTTTTTAAAATTATTCAGTAAAATTTCTGGGTTTGATTTTTCTTGACCAGTGATAAAAGCATAAACAATATTTTTCTCTGCAAGACAGCATCTTCCACTGCCTGTAAAACTGTACTTATAAAAGATGTTGGTAGAGTGGAATCTTGACTCCTCTGAAGTGAGTAGGGATTTTGCTGCTGTCTTCATCGATCAAAATTTCATTGAGAATGATGTATGCGTACCTAAAAGGATCAGTCTGGGTTGCTGTGGGTCACGTAACAGTGCAAAGATGTTGCACTACAAAAAAAAACCTGACAGTATTTTAAAAAATTGATAAATGAAGAGAAATTTCATAACACTTTGTGGTGGTGATGTGTAGGATTTTATGCTTAGCTTGGTGGTATGTTCACATTCTATCAATCTGCAATAACTCTTGCAGTAGAACTGCCATTCTGGTCAGTGTAGTGAAATGGTAAAAAATGGTTTGATCAGATCAATTATACATGCTGATTTAGATCAGATGGAAAGACTCTTATCTGAAAAACATTGCAAGTAGCAGAAAATAAGAGCCATAACCCTTCAAAAGTAAAGACTATATCTCTTATTAGGGATTACGTCCAGGAAAATGGTCACTTGCAAAAGGACTTTGAGTAAATACTACTGTCCTCTCCTGAATACAAGTTCCCAGTGTAGCCTTATTGTTCAGAGAAGTTGTTTTCACGCAGTCAGCTGCACAATGCTGTTGTGGTGTTCCAACATGTAGGTGAGATGCAGAGACAGCACAGTTCTGTCTGGTTTAGTCCTGCTGCTCCTCTGTGATGAGAGATTGCTCTTGATCCGTCTCGCAGTGATAAACTTCAAGCCTCCTTTCTGCCTCTCCTCCCCCTACTCCAGACCATAGCACTGCTTTTTCCATGCATTCTGCTCCATGACCTGCAGCACAGCCTCTCTTCCCTTGTGAAGTTCCTGGGCGATGAGAAAAGAAAGCCACTGAATGTAGTCCACCTTGTAAATGTCCCTTTCTCTTCCAAATGTGGACTTTTCACACTTCCTGTCATTAAAGGTGAACTGCAGAGGGGCAGTACTGTGAGCCGGATGTGTGAAAGTGACGTGGAGGTGCAAATCAGTGGGATGCAGTGCGTCCTGTGGTTTTCCAAACCACTTTGATTTCATTTGTATAAGCCTTGCTTTGGCCTCAGAGGTGATGCAACAAGATCAGAATAGAGATGGAAATTGGGACAGGAAGGAAAGAGCTCAGGAAGACAACAGTTTGAGGTCTGCCTCTGCACCCACTTCTGCCCAAGAAAGGGATCAGTCGATTTACAAAACCTGTGGAATCCTTGAATATGTAAACAGGAAGGTATCAAGTAGGCTTAGGGAAGAGCTACTGCCTCTATGCTACGTCAGTTAAAGCTTTCTTGGTCATTGATTTTTGGTTCTATCGTAGCACAGGGTAAAATGTAAAATTCTGGAAGACTCAAAGGTAGCTTCTGGAAAACTTCTTAAGACAGCTTCAACAACGTGTGTCTGTATCTAATCACATACTATTTGCCTTAGAAGTGACTTATCTGGAAACGACTTTCTGAATAGAAATTAACTGATAATGTTAGTTAACAGTTTAAACGTGGTTATCAAAGGGTTGTGGGCCTAGGCCTGTAAAAAAAGACTTAGTTACCTAACTTGCACTGACATAAAAAAATGACTAAGTACCTGTGTTGCTGTTAATAGACTGCAAACATGTTTTAACAGCTATGACAATATCTGAGTATGTGTAAAGGTCAGTGTCTTACTAATTTTGGAGGGGTCGGGGGCTGGGGTATTTTTTGTTTCCAAAATAAATTTCCCAGTTTTGAGGTATATTTATGGTTAATTTTGAATCTGTTAAAAGTTTTGCAGTTAGCTCAAGCCAAAAAACCCACAGCAACTAAACAAAACCTCCCCCGTACCTTTTAAAGAAAACTTTTGAAAAACCCAGAAAGCAAAGGAGCTGTGCTTGGGGAAGAGGATGGCAGAATAAGTAGGGAACTTCATGTGAGGAACAATCCAATAAAAGTCATTGAGCTAATGGATGGGCATAATTAAATGCATGTACAGTCCCTGTGTGACCCGTCAGATATGATTGTATGAAGTTTTATGTAAGTCCTGGATGTTAGGATCAGATGATATTCTCTCCAGCAAGAGACTTGGTCTTAGTTGAGGAGCAAGTTCCACAGCATTGCTTTTCCTTGAAAGATATTTCTCTGCCTTCATATATGTATCTGTTGCCAAGGACATTCCTATAGGTCTCATCTTACTTCTTAAGTTGATCTTGGATGGGGTAGGAAATGGACATGTATTTTTGCATCAGATCATTTCTGGAGAAGCCTGTGGCCACAGACTCTTACCCTAGCTTCAGACTAAAGAACAAGCCTTCCAGAGCCAAAGCAATAAACTGTGGTTTTCCCTGAAGCATTCATGTTCATGAATACTGTATGGATATTATAACCACTTCTTTTAATGCTCTCTCTGTTTGCAGTGTTTTCTGTATTAGAAAAAGGTTAGGATTCATTTGACCACATACCCATGTTTATATTGAACTAGGTCTTGAAACTTCCTTTTATAGTTGGTGGAGGGAAGTGGTTAGAAGGAATAACTTGTTTTAGAAAGAGCTTTGTGAGCTTCTCTGGTTTTGAGTGAAGTGACTTAGGCTGCTGACTCTTGGAGGTATGGATGTGGTTCAAGACACTTACATTTAGGTGTCTATATGTGTGCACAGTGTTTGATATCCTATTATAGTAAGTCAGTGGATGCACAAGCAAAACAGTTAGCTGAATAGCTTTCTTGGCTGTTTTGACAAGGCAGATCAGTTCTCCATTGAAAATAGGAAAGGGACATTAGGTACTTTGCTTATATAGTCACTCCTGCCTTTAGGTCTCTTAGTCCTGTCTTGAGGGCTTCCTTTAGTGGCCCATATGTGACACTCTGGGGTATTCCAGCTGGCCGCCTGCTACTGGTCCAGGTGGGGTGGACGATTCACCTAAATCTTGTATCCTGTCCCAAAAAGATATTTCTGATCCCCTGGGCATTTCAAATTGTGCTGGGTACTTCTATGTAGGTAACTAAATAGAATTAGTCAGCAGATCTTTATACTTGGTCAGAAAAGTTGTACCTGGGGGACATACTTGAGGTGGTACAATGTGTGGATTGGGATTGTGTTTCCCTGGTGCAATTTCATGGGTCTGACAGATGTGAGGCCATCATGATATTAAAAGTTTATTTTGTATAGCCTAATAAGTAACAGCAAACCTTTTTGGTTTTGCAACCTCATGGTAGAAGTCTGCTTTGTGAATCCTCAAGAGGACTCTTGTGTGTATTTAATGGAACTCAATATAAAATGTGTAACAAATGTAGATATGTACCTCTCCCTTCACGTTGAAAGGACTCTTTTCTTTCTTTTTTTTTTTTTTTACAACTTTTTCCTATGTGTTTTCCTGTACACCATTTTTATACTTCTCCCCCATGTTTCTCCACTTTAGCCCTCAATTATGTTCCATAGGTTTCTTTCCCAAGTCCTGGGTTATTACCCAGCTCCATCTTTAAAAAGGCTACATAGCTGTTTTCTGAGCAGGAAGGAGCTTGTTTTCTATGGTCATTTGTGATTAATCCATAGCTAATTTGGTTTTTGTCTTTGTTTTGCTTAGGAAAAGCACAAAGCTGTGGCTTTTATACTTTACTTACTCAGACTTCTGAAGGCAGCAGAGTGTGTAATGGCTGCTTTGGTGGCACAGTGAACAGCATTCTTAGCTCCTAAAGTTGTCCATGCTATCAACTGGGCTAGGTCAGCAAAAGTTGCCTGCCCAGTTTGGTCACTGATGTCATAAGTCATCCTCTTTTTCAGAAGAGGTGCTTTGTCTTCTCTTTGGTTCATGGTAGAGCTCCTTTTAGTCTTCAGCAATGCAGGTTATCATTTTGCCTGTACTCTTTTTGTGATGCATACACAGGTAGTTGAATGAGTTTTGGCTAATTAGCTGTTTGCTTTATTGTCAGTGCACTTGCTGCCTGGCAACGCACCCCCTTTACAAAACTGTTCTGAAAAATAACGTGGAGCTTTAGAGACATAGAGGACTGAAGTTGTAGACCTTTTCAGGTACTTTGTTCTTATAAATCAAATAAACCAGACATCTTAAAATCCAGAAGAGGTAGAGGAAAAAATTCTCTTGTGTTTCAGTTGTGTATGCCAAATTTCACCCTTGGGCAACGTACTCATGTATCTGTGTTATAAAACCAATATTAGGGATGGCTCGGTTACATAGTTGTTAAATTGTTGCTTAAATTGTTACAGCTTGGCACTCCACCAGAGGTATTGTAGCTAAACCCCAGATGACACATAAGCCATGAGCTACTAATGCAGTCTTTATTTTCTGGAGATCTAAGACTTATTGCTCCGCTGGAAGATGTTAGGAAGATTACTTTTCTAGAGCTGAACAGCAGTTTTTTCTCTGATTTAGGCAAGCAGCGCTCCATCTGAACAAGAACTTCAGGCAAGGCTGCTATGACTGTCAGCTTGGTCCCCAGAAGATGTCAGGGAAGTGTTTAAGAGGAAGGATAGTTTTATTACGTCATGTGCTTTATCTACCGAGACCTTAAAAATATTTTTACAACTATGCTTGAGGATACGTAAATCTTTAAATGATGCGTTTTGGTCCAGCTGTATTGTAGCTCCATAAGGACTGATTGATTCAGAGATGTGCGTGGGGAGAAGGTGTGGTAGCTTCTTCAGCAAGTATCATGAATGCTCTTACCCTGTGTGAGGGCATTCAAGGTTGCTTACCCATAGTGAGCAAATCTGAGATGTCCTTAAAGTACTGGGAAAAAAAGGGGTTATTCCAGTTTTGGAATTTGTCAGATAAAGTTATAATAAAAAAGACTCAGTGGGCATAAAATTATTCATAAACAAGACTTGAAAAATGATGGGTCATATTTTTATTTAATGGTAAAATAATGATGCACATCTGATTTATGTCATTTGCTGTGCACTAAAATAACTCTTCTATGAATGGATGGCAGGTACTTCCTCCCCAAAGCTGACATTTTCATGTTCATCCTAAAAAGCTCTTAAATTCTTTATTTCGTCTTTTCTGTTTTTGTGTCTTTTCTGGTTGATTTTGGACACCAGTTTTGGGAAATTTTGTTTGTTCTTTATATGTATATGAAGACTTCTCTGATAGAGTGCGTAGCATGAAGACGTAGTGTGGGTAATAATAGATTAGGTTTTCTGTGTTTATTAAATCAGAAGGCATCAAACAAAAGTAGCTGCTGGCAGACTGATGGCAAAAGTTATGGTTCTTCTTAAAATGTGTAGTTCTGCTGTGGAGTGGTGTGGGTGCTAAAATTACCTAGAAATTAAAAAAGCAACGGGGCAAATTCACAGCAGGTGTGTCAGCCAGGGCTGCCACATGCAAAATCACAGTTTCTGGCCCAGAAGGTGCATAAGCTGAAAATTGCTGGAGGTTGGGAGAGTATTTCTGGGAAGTATCATTATGTGTTTGTCCTTCTTTGGTACTGATTTCTAGTCATCCATTATTGGAGAAAGGATGCTCAGTTAAGTGTCTTTTAGTCAGATGTGCTAGAACTGTTCATGCATGAAGCGGGTTTGCTAGTTCTTATTTCAGGTTTTTAAAATTTAAAATATAAAAACTAACCTGTGTGTCTTGTTGGTATATCTTTCTATTATCATTTTTTTGTATTTATTTTTATCTAACTATAAATTATCAGACAACACCTTCAATTGCTTGTTATTGCTGTCTTTTCATGTGTTTGGGGTGTGTACGAGAACAAAATTTACTTTAATTACTTGATCAGATGCTTAGTTAAAAAAGCACATCACTG
Organism: Gallinago undulata; assembly: GCA_026546715.1. Classification (NCBI taxonomy): domain Eukaryota; kingdom Metazoa; phylum Chordata; class Aves; order Charadriiformes; family Scolopacidae; genus Gallinago; species Gallinago undulata. Next base: position 26,108,317 of record JAOTQQ010000001.1, read on the forward strand.
CAACACATATGTTGAAAAATGCCTCCGGTTTGTTAAGAATGTGTGTTTTCATTTATGTCTTGTGGAAAACTGCAGAAATGAGAAGTTTCACCTGTCATGTACAATCAGTCTTTTGATGAAGAACTACCCTGTGATACACCCCTTGACAAGCTGAATTTACTGACTCGGAGAAAAGAGTAGGATCACATTTCTTGCACTGTGCTTTTGTGGATGCCCCTCTTAACTTTGTAGCTGTCTATTGCAAACCTTGGGTGCCTTTTTTGTCAGAGGAGGCAACATTTTAGAGAGGAAAGATAATGCAGTGGTTAAACCACTGAATGAAGACTGAAAAGACTGTTACTAAATACTGTGTTTTACATAACTTGATTTCTGTGTGGTTTGAAAAAAAAAAGTTGACATCTCTGCATCAGTTTCCATCTGAAAAATGGAGACAGTTTTTCTCTATTATAAAGGAAGTTATATGAGTAAATCAACTGCTGTACTTGAGCTATTAGATATTGTGAAGTGATTCATAGAAGGAGGAGGGTGGATAAGTGTGTCCTCCTATCTGACTGATTTAAGTTTATTAGTTAGAAGTGCTGAGAGTGAAATCTGCTGCAGCTTCTAAGGTAAAATCTAGTGGGCTGGCACTAGATTACATGAGGAACTCTGTGTGTTTAGTAACTTTTCACTTTATACAGGTCCATAGATTGGTGAGCACTGTACGGAAGAATTGTGAGGAGCATGTTGGGAAAAAGCCTTCAGAGGAATCAGTTGTTTTTCTTGATCCTCTGGCATGGAGGGTAAGAGGTATCTCTTGGATTAGAGAAATAGCTGACCGAGGCAGCAAAAATAGAGAACAGCTATTGTTCAGTGTAGAAATATTGGTTGGGGTGGATGGCCCTGTCCCCAGAACAGTTACACTTAATAGAAATCATTGTTGCTCTTGTTGATCCATGCTCTTCATATAAATGAAGAAGCTCAATCTAATGTATATTGAATGAAAATAGCTACAGTTCTGAAGTTCTGCCATACAGTTCTCACTAGCTATTCGTTTTAACTACAAAGTAATAATGGAACATAGAATAAATCTAATACAGTTATAGTTTTTGGGTAGTTTTGATCTATGACCTTCTAGCCTGAGGGAGGAACAACTCTTCTGCCCTCTTCTTGCTTTGAAAAAGCAGAAATTGTACTAGCTTTAATTTTTATTGGATTTTTTCTGTGATGAAGTTAAGCTCATGGGTAGATGAACTCTTACATTTTACATCCTTTAGGGAAAATAGATGGTATATCCAGATATGCAGTTCAGCTAATTTGGCAATTGATTACTGCATACTGAAGGTAGCTGGGCTTTACTAGGAGATACATCAGCATCATAGCAAGGACTGTAGCATTTCCATTGCGGTGAATAACGTATTGGAAATCAAGCAGGTCAGCTGAATCTGGCATGCTGAATAAATATTGTTTTCACGCCCTTAAAAATGTTCCCCTTCTAGTTTCACCAAGTGTCTACTTGTGTTAGCATTGTGGATATTGCTGAACAAGAGATTTGTATTAATCTTATCACCATTGTGATTTTTGTAAATATTAATAGCATTCCCCCCACCATACCTCCAAAATCAAGACTTCCAGCCTTGCAGGCTTTCCTCATGTAGTAGTTAGTCCTTCTCTCTTCATTCTTTTAGTTGGCCAATTCTATACCTTTAGATGAGGACTTTATGCAGTTCTTGAGATGTGGGTTTATCAGAGATTTATATAGTGGCAAAATGAGCATGCTGACCTTGTAGGTGAGGAATTATGTGCCAACTCCCACATGAAGTAGATGTCCCTGCCACTTCTCTATCCTTTTTCCATATTATTAATGAAGTAAAAAAAAAAACTGGTCCCAGACGTGCCTCACTGCTTACCTGTCTCCATCTTGAAAAATGGTTGTTACCCATAGTGTTAGCTGACTAGAGAAGTCTCTTTTCATCTAATACTGTTGAATAGGAGTTTCTGTAATAATATTCGGTATAGAACCTTGTCCAGTACTTCTAGAAAATTCAACTATATTTGTGTCCATTGGATCCCCTTTACCCATGTGTCTATTGACATTGTTACAGAACTGTGGCAGTTTGTGAGGTGCGTTTGGCTTTACAGAACCATACTGATATTCCCAGCAGGCAGTGTTTATGCGTGTGCGCACGTGCTCAGTGATCTTATTCATCAGTATTAACTTGCTCTACTATCTTGAGAGGAGTGGAAGTCAGACTCACACTGACCTTGGTAAGTGTGGACTGAGAAGATATTGAACTGTTGTTTGTCAGTGCATCTTAAACCTGAACTGTACCTTCCAGCCAAACAAATGGGACTGCAAAGAAAGCTTACAGATAAGATCTCGTGTCTTTCCACAAGTTGCTCTTCGTAAAGTCACATTCAGCCCAGTATACTTTGAGGACTTAGTAGTTGCTTGCAAGTGAGGCACAGGTTACACTGGATGGGGTGTGCTGTGGTCTGAGTTCACCCTCTCTTGCCTTCATCCCTGACGTGCTGTTTCATATCTGCTGAACTGTTTCTGTGAGGCTGCATATGGGAACTGTTAGTCACAAAATTAGTTTCTTTGACATTTCACCATTGTCACTCACAAGACTTTGCAAGATCAACTCCTTGCAACACTAGGATTTGAAACAGTGTCATACTGGTGGGCTTTTAATTTCTTTACTCTAAATAAAAAGTCAGACTGTTTGCTGTTAATTTTGACTATATATACCAGAAATAATGACACTTCTGCTTTTTACAGTTATAGATGTTTGAGGAACCCATAATTAGGGTGCTGATATCTTTATATTTCAGATCTACAGTAACTATTGCAATCGGTTAGTGTGTTCATCAGTGTTTTGTTTCTTACAGAAAAGAGAGTTTGATGTGGATAACTTGAGCAAGCCAGAGTTGCGGATGCTGTTGAGTATAATGGAAGGAGAACTAGAAGCACGAGACCTTGTGATTGAAGCCTTGCGGGTAAGTTACTGGGTTGTTATGGTTTGCTTTTTTTTTTTTTTTTTGCCTTTTTTTTGGTAGTTCTCTTTTGCCACTTCCTTTACACCATGCATACAATATTATTAGTGGAAGAGTAAATTGAGTTTTTTAAATTTTATGTTGACTAAATCTCAGTAATCACAAAATACGTTCTTGTTTAATTGTTGCCATTCAGTAATTCTATGTAATTTTGGTATAAAATACCAACAGATTTTCAGATAAATAAGTGCAAAAACTGCAAAGTTACTTCCTCTTTAAATTCTTTTATATTATAGAGTCTGTTATTTGTGAAAGGAAGTAATAACTTCAAAGGCAAATTCAGTCCATTCATCACTTGTTCTAATGGTCTATATGTTTGTGCATCTAGTCAATTCAATGCATTTATTTTCCATGAGATGGGAAGAGGGGAAAAAATTGGATGATCAGCTCTACTGAGGGAAAAGTTTTCATGGTGGTTTTTTGAGTTGTTGGAGTTTTTTTTGTTTTCTTGCTTTTTTATGTAATAAAAGATGAAATACGGGTTATATAATCTTAGCAGCACTCACAAGTACTTGGTTAGATTTTTGCTGTGCTGGACACATGCAAAAGTTTGTTTTGTACTTCAGAAGGTTGCAGTCTGAAAGGCAACTTAGAAAGTTGCCTGGAAATGTACAAACAAAACTGTATTTTAATCAAAAGATGTTGAATTTTTATAACTTTAAAATTGGTCCAAAACAAAATAAAATTTAACAGAGCTGCCAAACAGTCTGCAGCTTTAGGGGGCAAAACAGCCATACATGGTTTGAAAATGTGTATAGCTTCATAGTTGAATAGAGGGAAATTATGCCCTTTAAGATCTCTTAAAGCAAAAAGTCAATGTGGTAAAATATACTTACTCGTAGTTTTCAGTAGTATGTGTAACAATTATCAAGTAGTGTGGGAACATTTCCACTTGTCACGATAACAATTGTAAATGCATTTTTATTCACTTCTCATTTGTTTTGTGGTGGCTTCAGATCACTTGATGCAAATGGAGCTTTAAAGCATCTCTCATTGATGTACCTACATTAATAACTAAAGACTTTATAGGTATAAACCTCTCTTATAGAATACAATTTTCATTTTGTAATGACAATAAGACACTGGAAGCAATCTGTTTCTGGGGGACTACTGCACTTTGAAGTCATTTTGTGTTTGGCCTTCAGGTATACATATATATTGAAATGTACTGCCTTTTCATCTGGCTGTTTTACAATTTCACGTCTCATTTGCCTGGACTAGAACTTTTTATTATACCTGGGTGCCAGTTAAGGTTTTGTAAAAGGGCAAACAATGTGCACACTGCATCCAGAATCTCTTTTTTTCTTTGAGTGTTCTAACTTTGGAGAAATGCAAAAAAATACTCAGACAATTTTCTCTAATATGAATCCATGAACAAGCTACTATACTGCATACCAAATAACAGATGTATTGAAATCAAATAAATTTTTTTTTAAAAAAAAGAAGACTGCAGTACATGTTTAAGGATAGTAAATATTAAATATTAAGGATAGTGCAGTACCAGGAGAGAAAAAGTCTACATCAGATTCCCATGTACCTGCTGAAATGAGTAGTATGTACATCATGGGTTTTGATGACTAATAGAAATCAATATTTAAAAAAAAGCTCCATTTCACATAAGGTATATAAATGTTGAAAATTGGTCTTGTTTGTTTTTTTTTGTTGGTGGTGGTGATTTTTTTTTTTTCTTCTGCTACATCTCAGTTTCCAGTTACTGTATTTCTTAGTAATATCCTCTAAAGAAAATCCACGTGGAACTCAAATCTTCTAGGCAGCTTGCCTGGTTAGCTGTACCAGTACTGGAAAATGGGGAAGTTATACCTGTTGATGAACTGTAGCCTGATATCTTGGAATACGATACTTTCAGATCTTCTGGCTTCTTTCTCAGGAAGCCACAAGTCAGCAGATTAGCAGCTGGAGTCTCCAAGCAGCACACAAAAAAAGCTACTAGATAGCAAAATATAGGTCTTTTTAAAAAGTGAATAACAGGAGAATTCCATTTGAGTTGTGTCAAATTTGGTACTTTAATTTGTTTCAACAAATTGACATTCATACTTTGTGTATTTGTTAGTTTTTTAAAATCCTACTAATACTGCAGAGCTGTTTCAAAGCCTAATTTTTCTGGTAGGTCAAAGCCTGACAATTTCTAGCCCTATACAAATAATATGTGTGTTGTCTTTTCCTCTTAAATGATCTTCCTGTCAGCTTACAGTCACTGTGGTATATAAATTTGTTAATCAGTTTTATATATTTATTTATATCTTTTTTGTAAGACTACAGAACTGGATCTTTTCATCTTCTCTTATAACTGGATCTTTTATTCTCTTAGAAAGTAACTGTTCATTCTTGCGATTGTCATCTCAGACTTTTCTCTATAATCACTTCAGTTCAACTACATCGTTCCTATATATATGTGTACCTTTATCCATACTCATTTTGCACCTTTTCACTGAGTATTTGTAACATTTGGGCAATGAATACTACTTATGTATCTATTGGAAATACCTCTCCTGGAAAGTTCTGGCATTAAAGTCAATCAGTCTTAACTGATCACAGAAAGAACTGACAACAGTGAATATAATAAAAGACTGACTCACATGGCACTGCTCTTAATTTGCACATAGTGTGAAGTATCTAGTTTTAACAAGACCTGTTTGATGCATCTTTGTCAGTCTGTATTTTGCTTATTGTATAAATTCTTACACTGACCTCTCTTGTTTGCCACTTCACTAATTTTGTGTGAAGCCACATAATGTGCTTTACTGAAGATGTGAGACAAATCTGATGTTTTCTCTCTGTCTTTAAAGCCAGTTGTGTAAAAAAAAAAAAAAAAAAAAACCCAAAACCC
>JAOTQQ010000001.1:26114300-26168820 GCA_026546715.1 Gallinago undulata
TTTTCTCTCTGTATTTAAAGCAAGTTTTTTAAAAAAAAAAAAAAAAAAAACCCAAAACCAACCCCCCCCCCAAACCAAACCCACTTCCCCCCCAACAAACCAACAAAAACGAACCAAACAAAAAAACTCCAAAAAAACTGACACCCAACCCCCCCAACCCCCCCCCGCCTTCAACATCCATAGGTAGGAATTCTTTTCAAGCCGACTCTTACAGGAGCATGGATTTCATAGTGCCAAATGTTTTTTTCTCTTGCTATACATTCATTACAATCCACACCTTATCTACAGTATTTGCTGCTGGAATGCAACAGATTTCTGACAGAGGGTTAAGGGGTAAGAATTAGGTAGCAGGAATAGTATTTTTGGATAAGATGGAGTTGGAACTTGTGCCTTACTAGTTCTTGGTCTGGTTTGGGGCTTTTTTTCTATGTTTATGTTTATAGTGCGTTTGTATTTTCTATGCTATATTTATGGTATGTTTATATTTATATGTATTACGGAGTTCTCACTTAAATCGCCTCTCAAATCTTGTTTTAAATGATTTTTTTTTTGCTCATTTTAGAAATTTGCTTCTCAGAATTACAGTTTAATGCTTCTTAATGCATTGTAAAAGTGTAATTTGCCTGTGTGGGCTCTGATGGATTAAGCAAAAAAATATTTCTGATCTCTTTGTTCTGGGTGTTGAGCCTTAGTCCTGTATGTGGTGCAAACTCTACTACTTAGTAGCTCATAGAGATCTAAAATAGTCTCATGAATGTGATGTGGGTTTGTGACTTCTAGTTGTGGTTTCTTTGTTCTCTTATTTAAAAAAGTAACTGTAAAATAATGCACAGTTATTTGAGGTGTCAGTGAAAGAAATTAAACTCCAAAATGATACCCTTTACTAGTCAGTACTGCTATAGTACTGCTTTTCTAACACAGAAAGAATGCCCTTGGATTTCAGAATTTTATTGTCTTCAGATGCTTGTCTTCTGGCTGTTCATTTACAATGTATTCATTGTATCATAAAATGAATTTGTATTTTATGACTTTCAGTTTAATTTCTCTTGGTACTAGTAGCCATCAGAGAAGATGGCTACTGACTCCTCATTTAGCACGTTTAACGTTTTGCATAACTTTTTCTGCTTATTTAGAGCTTAGTTTCAAAAAGGCACAGTCCAATGAGAATAAAGAAGACAGGCTTCAGAGTTTGTTACTCCACTTAGAAAATATTAAACTAAGGAATTTTAAGTCTGTCCACTGGGTATTGTTCTAGCACAGAGTGTCCATTCTTGTCTGTTCTGTGTAAATAAAATATAAGTGAGAAAGGCCAGTAGTTCAGGATTATGGGAAGAAATCTTGTTAAATTAACTATAAATCCTGAGGGGCAGAGAGAAAATAAGTTTAGTTATCAAAGTTAATACCGTTGATGTGGTAGAGTTTTATTAAAGCAGTTAAATTTTGTGCCACATGATAAATTAGAGAGAACCAGAGCCAAGGTGTCACATAGAAGAAGGAATTCTTTTTATTGCATCTTTGTGCATATTGTATTCTAAAGTTCTATTGTATTTTATATAAGGTTTTGATCCCTTGAAGCCTGCTTTTGAAACAAAACCCAAAACTTCAAATCAAAACTGCATCTGTAAGAAATATGCAGATGACATCTGTAATCTTCCACATTTTCACAATACATCATTGTTCCTTTATAATACACACAACTGTAGATTTGTAAGGTCACATAGTACTCCTATTTCTAAAAAAAGGGCTGTTGATTCCTGTTTTGGCGATAGAAACTTTGCCTAACTGGGTTAGTGTCTCCTACTATTGCTGTAAAAGTAGCATTTTATTGCTTTGATACAAACAGGGAAAGCTGAGGGGGTTTTTGCGCTTAGAGTGTACAAATTTGTTACAGCATACTCTGGTTTGTACAACACAGAACTCACAGTATTTTGCTGAATTAATGTCTATTTGAACAGTATTTCTTTTTTGAGGAACATTGGCTGTCTGGAATTTCAAAGTCAGAGAAACTCAATTTGAAAAAGTTACACTAATTATCAATCAGAGCAATTAAAGTTGCTGGACAAGTTCAGCCCTGTGAGGACCAGCAGCCTTGGAAGAAGAGACCTTTGTCATACTTAGGGATAAATTTCCAGATTTATTCCCCGAGTAACAGTTAATTTGCCGCACAGGGCAACATCAGGATTCACCCCAAAGCAGGTGATCTTTGTGTAAATCTTTCTCATTAGCACTCTGGTATTATATACACCAATGACTTAAGATGGTTCTTTTTCGAACCTGTAATTTCTTTCTTTTAGTAGCTTCGTGATCAGGGTTGCACGCTAATTAAAGTTAAATTCAGTTTAACATTTAAATCATTAAAGTTATTTCACTAATGAGAAATAACATGCTGTTTAATTGCTATTGGGAGCGCATATAGGTAGAAAAGGAGGAAGACTTAACTATAGCTACTGCCTGCATCTGTCTCAATTATCCAAATAAACTGCCTGCCTGTAATAAGGGGATAATATATTCTTAATGTGGAGGTAATGTGGCCACATAATCAAAGCACAGGTCTGGCCTCCCACAACTGTGACCTCAAATAGAGCATTCATTTGTTGTTGTGTTTTTTGTTGTTTTTTTTTTTTCCAGCCATAAAGTGGTTACTGTAGCTGCCCGCTTCCTAGAGGATTTTCTAAAGTGCATTGACCCTCATATGATGAAGCGCTAGTTTTAGCTGTCAAGCATGGAATTACAAATACTAAATGCTGCTTTTAGTGGTGATTCTCTCATTAAGTTAAATCATTAGTAGGTTATTTTCCATCTAAAATTTTAAAGCCCAACATAGTTGGGACTTTTGTTTGTTTTATTTAATAATTTTATTTGCCTGTGCAAATGTCATTAGGCAATGAATGGTAAAATCAAAATTTATATTATTCTTGCTTCTATAGTATGCAGTAATTAATGTGAACAAAAAAGTGCAAATTATTATCATACTAGGTTCTTAACGTACCGCACTGCATAGATTTAGAACAACTTCTTCAGATTGTTGGGAGAAGTCACCAATTAAACAAAAACATTGCTAAAAGAATTGCCAATACCAACAATGGATATATTTTTGTTTAATTTGAATTTGACAATATCAGTGGCATTGCTTCACAACGATGACTTTCCTCTGAGCTTAAGTGAGCTCCAAAACACCAGATTTTGTGTATGTGATGGCCAGCCCAGGAGGATGGTGTAAGAACAGCAAGGTGAATTTGGTTGTAGGTGTTTCTTCAGTGTTGTAGAGCCTTACTGTATTTAATTTTTACCGTAACTTCCTAAGGAAGGAAAACTTATCTTCTATGTATGTGTTTGTACCAACGTCTCTTGAATTTTTTAGCCAGTTTCTGCGAGATCTAAAATTTTCAGAAATAGATGGTATCATAAAACTAGACAGCTGGATAAGAAAGTCATGTTGTTTTTAGGGCCTTAGTCAAAGGAAGGGCAGCGATTTGTGGTGTCTGTTATTGAGCACTGTATATGAACTGTAGCATACAGAATTAGGAAAGATCAGACTTAGATTCTCTTAGCAGCTAAATTAACAAACTTAGACTATCTAAATTTATAAAAAGATGAGGTGAAAAATATCTCTGCTGTGGGATTTTGTTCTGCCCAAATTGTGAGTACAGTTTATTTTCCTGAATCTAAGCCTTTTGACAGGCCTGCAGGCTAATCAATGGGGCTGGAAATGAATCATACTTTCCATATTATCTCTGAGTTGAAAATCGACATGAGATAGTTTCTGACTTCCCTTGGCAAGGCACTGTTCTTGAAGAACAGTAGTTGAATTCTGTAATGAAGGTATGGGCATTAGTGTAATGAAATAGGTAGGTCAAAAGACAGAAGTTAACGCATTATGTAATAATACCTCATAACCACATTTAAGTTCAATAACCCATTCTATTAGCTTTACCTTGAAAAGCTTCCAGTTTAAAAAGACAAGACGTTAAATTAGAGATTAACAGCTTTTAGAAAGTATAGTGATTACTGTGTAGATTACACAGTGTTTCTTTAAAATAAATGATGTACAATATGTTGAATGCCAGTTTTCAGATTCCAACTCTCCTGTTAGTCATTTTAGAACTAATTGGTACTGAATTCCATGAGAAATTCAGTAGTTTAAAGCAAGTCTTTAAAAGGTGCTTATTTTTAAAGAGATCTTTTGTTTTGAAATTATCAAATTGTTTCAGAAACTTCTTAAATAAATAGCTGCAATAGGAAGGCACTCTGTTTCCAAGACTATAATGGTATAATCCAATGTTACTTTAAAACACTGCTCCATTTTTTTCTAATAATCAATTGAATGTTTTTCAAAAAGTCTTGCATTTTAGAACAATAAAAATATTGTTTCTTTGTACTTACATTCTATTTGAAAATTCTAGTGTTATGGGTAGCTTAGAAGATGTTGGGATTCATTTTGATAAAGGCCTTTTTTCACATATCTATATATATATATATGTGTGTGTGTGTGTGTGAGTGAACCACTTGGGTGAAGCTGCCCTAGCATTCAGATCAAAAGCCCACTTTTGAAGAAACTGCCCCACTGAACTTTGCTTTGACGTGCCTGAGGAATGCTCTGTGTAACCCTAACAGCACCAATAGAGTTGCTCTACAAACTTGTTCCTGTTGTGCTGCACTACCTATAAATGTTGATACAGTCACTCTATACCTATACATGTTGATATATTTGCTGTATACCTATAAATGCCCTATTCCAGCATTGTTTGTGTAAATATAGTAGGAAATGAGTTGATTTTGATTTGGTCTGAATTTAAAAACAAACAAAAAAAATTAACTTTATATCCCCTGTGTTCACTTCCTAAAACCAGAAATTCCCCAGTGCTTTCTACCATTATGATCATTCTTGAATTTAAGACAGATGGACCTTTCTAGTGAAATTGCCAGATGGGTCATTGTAAAATGCTCTTCTGGAGTCTTTATCTCCCCAAAGGGCAGAATGCATTTTCTGCTCAAACAGTTTGATTTCAAGTCCTGAGCTGTGCATTGTGGAAGGCTATTATTATTAAATTTGTATTTCAGTTTCACTGGATAATGATTACATACTGAATAACATAGTTTTATTTTAATCTCATTGAAAACATTAATTATTTTGATGATAACTATCATGTGTAAATATTGCTTTAGCACTTCTGCAGTGCTTTATGTGAAGATCAAACAACATTAAAAAAAATACTCAGTGTGTCATAGTTTATCACGATGGTATACTATATAAAAACATTAGGGTTTTGGTGGGTAACCAAGAATGATACTGGAATAACTATTTAAAATGTGGAGCCTTTCATGCCTGGCTCTGCGTTGTCAGTAATGAATTATCTGTTCCTTGAAAAAAAAAAATTTGTATAAATATTAAGTAAAATATTTGGAAGGAGAGTGTTAAGATACTCACAAGCTATAATTGCCTAATTTGACATTTCTGCTTCCCGTGAGTTCTGTCTAGCAAAAGATCTTCCTTCGCTTGGCCAAGGCAGATCTTGTCTACTTCAGGTAGAGATTTTAGTTAAGAAAATTTGATTTAACAATTAGAGTTTTCATGTTCTTTTAATGTTATTTATTGTCTTCTGCATCTTGTGATAGGGTGATACTCGGTTTTGCCTGTACTCTGTTACATGTTAAAATAGAATTACTACCAACACCTTAATTGTCAGTTGTGTATGGATAAAGCTTTTATCTCAAAACTACTGCTCAAAGTCAACAAGAATTGTAGTATGAGGCTTAGTACTTCTAGAAGGAACTTTGGGGTTAGAGGAGAAGAAACCAGGGAGCTATCAGGAAAAAGGGAATGAGTCCGTATAGTTTAGTTCTTACCAGATTGACTGATAGGGAGAAGAATTACCTATATGTTAAATATAATCTCTCACAGGAAGCTACACCACCTATAAATTATGAAGACTCTTACCTACAGTAATTATGCTAAGTTGTTGTGAATTTACAATGCAAATCTGAAATTCTCCTATACACATGAATCCCATGGCACTCTGGTACGACAGAATGGAACTAAGAGCACACAGAAGGTGGCTGTAGAGGTTTCTGGCAGCCAGTAAGACAGCCTGTTTTGTAGCAGGTGTCTTTGAAAAATGGTGATTAGGTAGAAGGAGGAGCAGAAGATGTTAAACTGTATGTAACAGAAGGTTATTGTTGTAGACAGTATGATGGCAGTTTTTGGCCTTGGTGGCAGAAGTGAACCATGAAATACAAGTTAGAGAATGCCTTGTTTGCATTGTCATTTTTGCATGCTGCAATGTCTTTGCAAAATTTATTTTTTACTAAATTTTGGGGAGGTAATCATCTAAAGTTTGTGTCCTTGCTCATCTGATCACTGCTTTTGATTTATTTACTTTAATTATGGTTGCTTATGCATTTTTTTCTACTCTTAAATATAGTTTGTTTTTACCTGTCCAATGATTCTGGTGACTTGGTTCATTGTAATTTTCTGAACATGGCTGTCAAAAAATATTATTTCACTATTGCAAGCTATTTAAAATTGATTGCAAGGAAACTATGAAGTATGAATAAAATTCAGACAGGTTAGTAGAAGAAGTGAGTTTTCAGTGCTTAGTTTGGGATGTAATGCAGCATGCTCTTTGTTCAGCTAATTGAAAGTGGTTTTACACATAACCTTAAAGAATGTTCAGAAATTTTTTTCCTATCTTGGTCATGATTTATGTATAGTATATCCTTTTTTTAGTTTATATTGTCAGCTAAATTTATTTTTCTAAAATTACCTGATGTGTTTTGACACACTGCTTTATTGGTAAATGGTTCAAGAAAATAACACTATTCCAGTAAATATCTGTGTGAACCTGTATTTATTAGAATTAGAGGGCTGGTTACAATGTAACAAAGTAGCTTTTGTTGCATGACAGCAAAATGACTAAGCCTGCTTAAGACAGCAAAACCTAACACTGAACTTCAGGGAACATTGTAAAATTAAAGGACAGTCTTACACCTTATCCTTGATACTGCCAGAGTCCATGCTGTAATAATTTGGAAATAATGTTTATAGTATTGGTGGGTTGGCTCTTGTGTAGTATCTTACCTAAAAAATCATTTTAGCTACCTATGAAAGTATTTGCTTTCCTTATATTCAGTGTTTTTTGTCGTAATGTTTCTGTTAGCTTGGATAACTAACAATAAATAATTTTCTTTGCATGATGAAAGGTATCAAGTGAACTGTATTTGGATTTTCCTTCGAGTAACACCTTTTTTCTTGCACTTCATTATGAATGGAACAAACACTCACCTTTTCCAATAGATGTTGGGGATGCAGCAGCAGCAATCCCCAGTCTGATTGATTTTGTTGATCTGAGGAGTCCTGGTATTTTGACACATAAAGGCCTCTTCTGGAAGCTACTGACAAAACAGGTTTTCAGTAGTGTTACGTCATTTCTTGTGGTGGTTACTTGCTATTTGCCAAAGGGAGGTATTAAGCACTGAGCAAAGCAGAACTTTGGTAAACAGTGTTTGGTAAAAAAGTCCTGTATATATGTTGCTTTACTAAGCTTAAATTTCACTACTCAGGTAAATATCCTTATTCCAGGCTCTCTTAAAATTGCAGACTGCAAGTAGGAAACTGTAAGACTAGTTTTCTAGTATGAAAACTCTTATGGCCCTGCATTGCAAATATCCTTTTTACTCTGTTCTTTCCAGCAGTGACTGTTAAACTGATAATAGTCTCTTTTTGTTTTCCACATGAGATCTGAATCTCTTTATTGTTACCAGGTACGTAACTACTAATTTAACTGAAAGTATTCTACTGGTTTCTTATTTGGATAATTGTTTTGCCTTTCCCACTTGATTCCTCCTACCCTGGTTTGATCTTTCTGCATAATCCACCATAAACTAGTGAGTAGACATACACACACTATTTGTAAAAATAATAATAAAAAATTCCAAGATCATACTGATGTAACTGTTTCTCAGTTTCTGTGACCTTTAAGAATAATACATCTGTGACTTCATTGTTAGCATGACTTATTTAAAATGTTTTATCTGATTGCCATCATTACTCATGTTGATGACAATGAGAAAAGTAATTGGGTCATTCTATCAGTATTATGATAAGTGAAATTTTCCATTTTTGGTTAAGAGAACATACACAGGTTATTTGATCTATACCAACAGAGGTACAGTTAATTTTGTGGAGGGTAACACTGAACTGCAACTGATAACATTTCTTTCTGTTATCTTTGTGTCTCTTCATGTTACTGTTGCTGAAGAAAAAAAACGTATAAAGTTTGTTCTTCATTCTTCCAAGTACATTATGATAGTAATTTATAAAAAAATAATGATGAATAAGACAAGAGATTTGATTGGAGCCCTTTTCAAATTCAACACTTGTGAAAATACTCACATAGCACTAATTACTTTTGTCATGCTTGGATGTATGTATTCCTGTGCTTTTCTCCCTCCTACTGCATTTTGATGCTATTGTGATTGGTGGATTGGTCTTTCCACCTGTAATCCTCCCAGAGAGAGACATCTGTCTTAAAAACCTGGCAGTGCACTAAAAATACTTAGCACTAGGTACCTTATAAAAGGCAGCATTCAATTTGTACGAATAAATGGAAAAATTGATAAAATAGAGCAACAATGATTCTAATGAGCTCTCTCTCAAATAGCAGAGTAAAATTTTTAGCTAGGTATTGTGGAAATGTAAGCTGATACATGACAATTTTGAAATCAGTAACTTTTAGGTAATGATATCTGTAAAGACAGTTCTAGCTAGAAAATTGCTTTAAAGTTTTAATGAAGGACACAAAACCCAAAATATACAATGTGGTCGAGTATTCTGTTTACTTTAAAATGTTCCATTCTAGAAATCAAACTTATTTGGTTAAATCTATTTGTTCACCCTTTTCGCTAGGGGCAATAGCAAGAATAAAATTCTTCTTGGCAGTAATACATATCTACCTTCCAGTGAATTCTGGAAATGACTTGAAAACATTGAATTCTCTTACTCTACCTCAAATAAATATTTATTGTTAATAGAATAGAACAGACTATTTCAGTTGGAAGGAACCTACAGCAATCATCCAGTCCAACTGCCTGACCAATTCAGGACTAACCAAGTTTAAGTATATTAAGGGTTTTTTCCATATGCCTCTTAAGCACTGACAGCCTTGGGGGGCATTGACCACTTCTCCAGGAAGCCTGTCCATTGTTTGACCACCCTCTTGGTAAAGAAATGCTTCCTAATGTCCAGTCTAAACTTCCCCCTGCACAGTTTTGAACCATTCCTGTGCATCCTATTGCTGGATACTACAGAGAAGAGCTGAACACCTCTCTCTCCCCTTCACCTTCTCAGGATGCTGCAGAGAGCAATGAAGTCACCTTTTGGCTTCCTTTTCTCCAAACTAGGCAAGCCTAAAGTCCTCAGATGCTTCTCATAGGACATGCCTTCCAGCCCTTCCAATAGCTTTGAATGGGTCCAGAAGATGGCAACAAGGACCTTCACATCCCTCTTAAAATGAGGCCCAGAACTGTGCGTAGCACTCGAGGTGAGGCCACACCAACACTGAATACTGCGGGATAATAACTTCTCTTGACCTGCTGGTTGTTCTGTGTTTGATGCATCTCCGGATGTGGGTTGCCCTCCTGGCTGCTGGGGCAGCTGCTGACTCTAATTGAGCCTGCTGTCAACCAGCACCCCCAGATTCCTTTCTGCAGGGCTGCTTTCCAGCCAGTCCTCTCACCATTTATACTTGTGCCTGGCGCTACTCCATCCTAGGTGCAGAATCTGGCATTTCAACCATTAAATTTCATCCCATAAACCATTGCCTAATGCTCCAATCTGTCTAGATCCCTCTTCAAGGGAACCTGTCCCTCAAGAGAGTCAACTGCACCTTGCAGTTTGGTATCATCAGCAAACTTGCTAATGGTGCATTCAACTCCTGCACCCAGATCGCTGATGAATATATTGATTAGAACTGACCCCACAATTGAACCCTGAGGAATACCACTGATGACCAGTCACTAGCCAGATTTAGCCCCATTGAGCCCTGCTGTTCAGCCAGTTCTTCACCCAGTGCACCATGAACCTGCTCATTCCACGGTGGGACAACATGTCCAGAAGGATAATGTGAGGGACAGTATCAAAAGCCTTACTAAAATCCTGAGAAACTGCATCACTGCTTTCCCTTCATCCACTGGGCCGGTGACCTTATCACAGAAGGATATCAAATTAGATAAACAGCACTTTCCCTTTGTGAGCCCATGTTGATTGCATTGTAAACACGTAATTTGCATACCTTTTCATTAAAATAATTAAAGTTTGGTAGTCACGTGATTGTCATGCAGAAATACAGGATGATATTTTGACTGAGATTTTGCTAGCTTGAAAATAAGAAAATCTAAATGCTGTAAATGAAAAAGAAACTGATTGATTTAGTTAAAGTTTTTCTGTTATGCTTTTGCTATGTTTTGTCTGTTACTGAGCTGAAAAATCTTTTAAACTGCTGGGTTTTTTTGGTTAGAGGTGAAGTCAGATTTCCTTCAGTACCTCAGAAGAATGGCTGACAGATTTCCATGCAAAGAACTATGAACTGATTTGCACGAATTTGAACTATAAATTTTAACATGCAAAAAATCCTAGATGACAAAGGGTTATTTAAAGTAACCGGAAAACTCAAGTCTCCTCTATCCGTTGAGACTCATTATCAGTATGAAAATCTGTGTTATTTTCAGAAAGAAATGTCTGGGTGGTTAGGTAATCAGAGCATCGAACGGTGATACTTCCTTACAAAATACCAGCCTATAATTTTCAACTGTTTAGGCATCAGGCAACAAAGCTGTCATAAAATAGGCCTAAAGTCATGTTTATATAGAACATCTGGATGTCTCTTCTCAATTAAAACCACATGCTGTTTCATGACTTGAGCTTTTTCTCCTTTGTGCAAGGCCCAAGTTTCACCTTTTAGATCTTTAAGAAGCAAAGAATATTTTATAGTGACTGTATTGCTTTTTCTTGTTGGTACTGATCTGTTAATCTTAGCCTTGTAATATGGCATTTTCATTTTTAAATATGGAACCTCAAAATAGTGGGTTTTCATTACTCTAGGGAAGAAAATTAGAATTGGAAGTTTATGTCTGTCTTTTGTGGAGATTTTTGTCAGGTGACAGGGAGAAATGGGAGGAGGTTGTGCTACTTAACAATATTGGGGCAGTAATAAACTGGTGCTATTGGGGGATATTCTCTTTTTGGGGAGTCAGACCCCAAAGGAAATTCAGGCTTGATAATTACCTTGGTTGTATAATTCTTCTTCAGTGCTTTCGGTTATATTGTAAGTCAGGACTTTAGTGTTAATTAAAAGTTTATCCTTCTATACACAGAGAGATTTGAATTAATTTTTAGGCTTGACAACATACAGGCTTATGTTCAGAGCTTTCTTTTTACCTTGAAAAATGCTTTTTAAAAACTTGCATGTAAAGCTATGTGATTCTGAGAGAAAGGGGCACTTTGTGAATTACAAATTTTTGGAAAAGTTCTATGGGTGGTTGTGAATGAGAGAATGATGCAACTTTTTGTTGTTACTCTTATTTAAATGGTTTATGCTTGGGATAACTTTTCTAGAAAAACTGGTTGTATCTCCACTTCCATGCAGCCTATTTCCCTGCAGTGAGTTTCACTGATGTATTTGCATGGCTTATGGCTGTTACGAGACACTGCTCTAAGATAATTTTGAATGCTTTTTGTGAGTATTTAGGCCTTACATTAAAAATTACTAAACTAAACTTGTGTATTTTCTTTCCTTTATTAGTACTGCTACCAAAAGACTTCTTTCAAACCAAAGAATTCTTTCATGATCCTGATCAGTCATCTGTAAAAAGCATTTTTTATAGTATGAAACAATTATATAGGTCTGTCAGAGCATAACCAATTTGTATGTTGTTTTGTTTAACTGCTGAATTGCATCCTCCCATTTCTCAGTTCTATTTTTTCACTCTTTTTGAACTAGCAGCCTGTTATGATCAGCAATCTTCTGCAGACAATTACCATTTTTTTCATCCTTAAAGTGTACATTTCTGTCTTATGATACTTGACACTTAACATAGAAAGAGAGAGTTTAAATACATTGTTTAAATATTTTTTCATGTAATATTGAGTTCATTACAATCTAACTCTCTTGTAGACTTTGCGTAGGTATGCACTGTCACAGTGATGAAGAAAGGAATTTAGTTAATAGTGTAAGGGGAAATTAAACATCACGTGTTCGTCGACAGAAATCGTGCTGCACAATACCATTTCTTCAGCAGGCATTGATGTTTACATTTCCGGTTTTAGTTCGTTCTGTAGAACTTTACTTGGAAGTAGCTTCTCATATGGTACTTTGAAAACATTCATTTACATCTACTTTTAAAAAAACAAACAAACAAACCAAAAAACACAACCAAAACCCCACAACAAACAAAGTCCCCGAACCCTGTCGTGTAGCAAAATTACTAGTATTTTTTAAAGAGTCATTCTTAATTAATCATAGTAAGACATCACATCTTCCACTCCCACCCTGGTGTTTTGCAGGTATCTCTGAAAGTACTGCTCTTATTATGAGTATATACTCATTGATAATTCTTTTTTGCTTAAATAAATCATTCCAAGACACTGTAAAATGCCACTGAATAAGATTTATAAACACATTCTCTTTCAACCACCTTGCTCTTTTAAAAATCTGTTATTCTTTCGGTTTTATTTAGGATGAAGGGCTTACCCTCATCTTTAGCATAACACATAAAATAAGCTTTTACTGCCTCCTTTTCTGTGCTGGTTTAATTTTAGAAAACTTTTTGCCACTCCCTAATACATATGTCAAGAGAAAATATTAATATGAAGCTATCAACATCTGTTGAAACAATTTTAGTATATGTGGAAAAGGAAATTAATCAGAGGAACAAACGCTCTCAAAAGGAAGGAAATTTTGTTTGAGGGTTCTGGGGCAGCTTTAATTCAGTTCCGTTGTTCCAGAGGAGTGTAGGACACGCAGTCCTATTTTTGATGTTTATCATCAATTGCTGCATGGAAGACTTGGACTTGCTGAACTCTTTACTTGGCAGGTAAACGAAGAGGAAAGTCTGAGATACGTTGGGGGAAAAATGCAGTATTAAACTTAAAAATACTGTTGCTTATATATTCTGTTACTGATTATGTAAGCAGATTGTGAAAACTCATTTTGGCAAATGTGTGCAACTAATATCAACATAGATTATTACTGAAAGAAAACTAACAGTATAACTTCTATTATGTGATTCATTTTTTATTTTTCCTTATTTGGTTTATTTCTTACTTGTACATTAATGGATCGTATTTGTTTTTCCTTGCTGTTTTTATGCTTTTAGCTTTAGGTCCACAGTAAATGGATGCTATTTGAAGGCCTCCCTGCCCTCTTACATTCTTCTTTCAATAGCGGGGGTGGAGGGAATCTAATTAGACTTCATAATTCTCAGTTTGAAATAGATATTGAAAATATTGAAACTGAAAATAGATTATTATTTTTTCTTCTTCTGAAGTGGAATATAAGAAATAAGAGACTGCACGGCAGTTCTTACACTGGCTTTGCAGCTTTGTCCTCAGCCCATCGTTCGGATACCTCCACCCCTGTTGTTCTTCTCCCTGCACTCCCTGCTGCCAGTCTTTGTCTGCCACTCATTAAATGGGGTCAGCAACTGCAAAGGCTCAGCTTGAAAGATGGAAGTGCCCAGACAGATGCAGTGAGGTGACTTGAATAGTGGGAAAAAAGTTGGTGGAGTGAATGAGGCGTCTTGCTGTAGGAGAGAGGCTCCCTGAGAGCGTAATAAAAGCAGTGGTTTAACTTAAATTCTGATCCTCCAGATTCTTGTTGGCTGCAAACATAGGAGAGAAAGCTTGAGAGCAAACCTTCCCCTTGTACTCCCTAGGATTGATCAGTGCTGTCGTTGTTTTTTTTTTTCATTTTTGAAAACATCACAGACTAAAAGTTCTAATTTCTGGGTGATACAAAGTATTTTCATGATTCAAAGCAAGACATAAGACTTCTTCCACCAATAAGTATTTGGTTGTTTTTCTTTCCTCTGGGAGCCCATTTCTGTTATTTGTTACTTGAGAAGATCACTAGCATCTGCAAGATACAAAATAACAGTCCTAGAAGAAATTGCTAATCATAGAGTAATTCAGGTTGGAAGGCACCCCCAGAGATCATTCAGTCCAATCTTCTGATTAAAGCAGGACTAACGTCAAACATGGATCGGGTTGCTGATGGCCTTATCCAATCTAGTTTTGGAAATCTCCCAATGACAGAGGTTATACATTTTCCCTGGGCAACACGTTCCAGTGCTTATCTGCTCTTAGCAAGAAGAATTCATGTCCAACTCAAATTTCCCTCATTAGATCACGGGACGATTGCTACTTGTCCTGCCAGGGTGCAGACCTCTGGCATGTGCCTCCCTGCTTCTGTTTCACACTGAAAAGTCCTGTTTCTAGTTAGCTCTTCCTTGAAGAGGAGCCGTGTTGTACCTTTTGATCATCTTTCACTCCCCTCTGAAGGTGTTTTTCAGTTCTACTGTATTTTTTTTTAGTATAAAATTGTAGTCCATCAAAAATCCACCTGGACATGTTCCTGTGCAGCTTGCTCTACGTGGACCTGCTCTGGCAGGGGGGTTGGACTACAGTGATCTCCGAAGGTCCCTTCCAACCCCATATCATTCTGTGATTCTACGTTCTAACATAATCCTATAGCCCAGCCTGTCCATAAAGAAACTTTGGGGGTTTGCCCTCTTATTTCAGTCCCTTGTTTAATGTTTTAGATCGTGCTTAAGGATTTAAAAGCTCTGTATAAATGATGTTCTTACTGGACTGAATTTAAAAGCTGTTGTACTTATGTTTAAGCTTTTACTCTATTGCAGTAGTGAATATCATTAATCAGTTATTAAAAGGGTTGGGTTTTTTCTTTGTTTTTAGATATTTTCTCTTTATTCGTGTGTTCTTACTCTCAGTTTTTATTAACAGTTACCTTTTGGAGGATTTAACTTGTCATAATTTTGTGTACCACTGGCACAGGCTGCAAAAAGTTTCTTTTCCCATGGACGTCTTTTTATATCTTTAAATACTTTCAATCTCAAACCTTCCATTAGCTGAGCAAATGGCTATGTACAGAAAAATAAAGCTGACAGTTTATAAATTCATATAGTACTTTTCACAATGTAGCACTCCTGATTACCTCCTGTAGTGGGTGTGTATTCTGTCTGGCTTTGAAAATTTTCTGTTTGAAAATTCATTCAGTTAATTATTCACAAATCAACATTTTAAATGTAATTTTCTGTATATGTTGCTGTGCAGTTGAAGTTAGTATATTAGACGCTCCTAATGCTGTTTTAGCGCAGCCACCAAATTATGCAGAGACTATTTTAAAGGATTAATTAACCATATAACATTAGACTGTACATTCCCCAGATAATGATTGCCATAAGAAACAGATATCTTGATATTGCTACTAGCTCTTATGACTTGAAATTCAGTGTTGAAAGATGATGTAAGAGAGATAATTTTCTGATTCTAGTATTTCTATTTCTCTCATCTGATGTACTTTAGTGAAGTGCAAAGTGACAGAAATATTATTTAGGAGCTGGAGGAATCGTGAAAAAAACCAAGCCTACCTTGTCTGTTGCTGAAACTGTAGGGAATTACTCATTGCTTCCCTTCTGCCAAGCTTCTGCTTTATCTTTTATTCTGATATCTTCATTTAAGATCATGCATCCTCATCCCATCATTTAATTCTTTTTTTTTTTTAGTCCTTGTCTAGAAACATGGAAACTTTTGTTTTAATAGTTTGCATTTACATTTTACTCCATTTTGAGTTGAAAGCATCCTGAGATGAATTTAGGGTTAGGATTTTCCTGTAGCTGCTTTAATTCTTAATGCCAGCAGATTGTTTTGATTTTCACTCAGAGGGAGCTCATCCCTTCTATATAGTTTCATCTTTTGCTTAGTTAATGAATCTGAACACCCAGTCCCATTACTATTTTGGCAGGTGCACATTGAACCTTTGCCTTGTTTGCTCTGGTAATTTCTATGCATGTTAGAGAACATTTCAAAGAATACACTCATATTGCATACATACAGTATTTGCCAAGAGGACAGCTGGTCACGGGTCATAAAAAAAACTGGAAAATACCCATTGTTTCACTGGTTGTCTACCCCTGTTTCCTTAGAGGCATGAGTGGTTGCCTTTGCCTCTGAGATCACTTAATCTTCTTGGCCTCTCTTTTTGCTGCTGGTCTCTAGATTTAAGGATGGAGGCTCTGATGGTCTTTTTTTTTCTAATGCACAGCTGAGCTGCTGCATTGGTGTTTTTTCACTTTATATATACTAAATGGCTTTTACACTGCTGATAATTTTTATATGGATTATGCCTCCATCTCCATTTAAATACTTAACCTGCTTGGGTTTGTCATTTTGTTTGTCTGCTTAGCACTGTAATCCATTTAGGGTCTGGTTTTTAGATTTGATTGTTTCCTTTACATGAAGGTTGAATTCCTAACCTGTATTCTGCCCTGTAACTTCACTAAATAGAGCCAGGAGCTACGAATATGGTCCCTCCCCACTCCCCACCTGGCTTTGTAACATTATCTTTGGAACTAGCTAATTTATTTTACTTTAAAATCTAAGTTAAAAATTAAGGAATTAAACTTTTTAAACTAATTAAGGGTTATTTGCAAGGCAATTAATAATAAATAATCAGCTTTTTTAGCCTCTTCAACCAATTACTGCTTGACTTTATAAGCCTACCCAGACTTTATGTCTGAATGAGCTCTGTAAGCTTTTTCTGAAGTTATGCCCCCAAGGCCTGTTTTTATAATAAGTATCTTGAAGTTCTATTTATACTATCAAAATAGAAAAATAGACTGAAAGTATTTTAAGCATCAGAATATGTAGGCACTCTTATTTCTGTTTCACCTTCCCACATTTCAATTTTGTAGACAATATATAGGAAAAAGTTGGTCATTCATAAGGTATGTTATTTGTAGTTAGTCCCTGGAGAGTTTTTCTAACATAGTTCTTATGTTCTTTGGTTTCCCATGCCCCAAAATGTGTGTTACCTTTTTTGACCTTTTCATATGTTACAATTTTAACTTCAAGCTTTCCAAATGATCTGCTAACCCATTTAGTAACCTTTAGGCCTGTTCATCCTCTTTCGTATCTCAGAATTTACTACTTCTTTTTTGCTTCTTCTTCCCTGACTTAGAACCACATCACAGATAAAAGTTTTTGTCTGTTTTTGGAGGGATTCCACTTTCTTATGGTGTTTCTCTGCTCTGTGGGGGTTTTTTTTCTGATTTTTTGAGACATTTATAGAAGTGCTTTGGTGACATTTAGTTTTTAAGGTAACAGGCCTTTATTTTCTTCCAAAATTTGTGCTATAATGGTTTGGCTTTCTTCCTTCTGTTTTCTGTTATGTGTACAAGCACAAAAACACCACAACCAAATTTTAGAAATTGTTGGAACTTTCTGGTGGGTTTTTGTGGTGGGTATTTTTTGTTTGTTTGCTTGTTTGTTTGTTTTGATTTGGTTTCCCCTCCCCCACAAATTAGATGGGTAATAGGCCTGAGATTTTGGAACAATATTTTCTGTGAAGGTTGTTAGAAGTCAGTATTTATCTGTGGCCTTCCTGTGTATTGTGTATTAAAAATACCTTCTGTGAAGCTGATCTTGTTTTCACATTGGGCTGAAGAACTAAAAGTTTGTCAAGCCAAACTACCTCTGATCTTTATTGTTAATATTTTTTGTTGTGACAATAAAATGTTGTACTGTAGTCGGGAAATATAGTTATGTTTTAAAATAATGGTATGGAGAAACATATGATCTTTCTGAACAGATATAAGAAGTATCTTAATTTCAAAAATGCCTTGGTGGTGTTTTTGCTCTCTGCTTGTCTGCTTTTACTTATGAAAATCTCTGTTTATGTAAACATACCGTCAGGTTTTTTTATTTGAAAAATATTTATTTTGGTACTGCAGTAAACACAAAGCATGTTTTCATATCTTTTACTAGCATCATTTTAATACACAGAAATAGAAAACTTTATTTTAGAATGTTTTCTTCCCTTTCCTCTCTGAATATCAGCCAATTTACAAGATGTTATTTTTGTGATACTTGTGAAACTGCTCCAAACTGATATTTCTGTATGGAATTGAGAAGAGGAAGTTGTTTTATGTAGCGAATTGTATAGACTATAATGAAATCATATCTGACTATTTCTTTTGGCGATTATAAACAAATACCTGAAGAAAATATTTAAAAAACATAAATAAGTAATATAACTTTCCTTGTGGTTTAGGTCTCTTCTATGTGTGGATGTACTCCAAAGAATGCATTTAGTTTTATTTCTTTGTCTGTTTGCTTTTTTTTTATTAGGCCCGGCGCAAAGAGGTTTTTATCCAGGAGCGATATGGAAGATTTAATTTGAGCGACCCATTTCTGGCTCTTCAGAGAGACTTTGAAGCAGGTGCTGGTGATAAAGAAAAGAAGCCAATATGCATGAACCCTCTGTCCATTTTAGAAGCTGTTATGGCTCACTGCAGGAAAATGCAAGAAAGAATGTCAGCTCAGTTGGCTGCTGCTGAAAACAGGCAAAAGAAGGTATCCTGCTACCAATTTTTTTTCCTTTTCCCTCTCCTGATTTGTTCTTTTGTGCCATTTTTTTAAATTTGCATCTTTGTATAACTTGATTATCAGTGTGAGTGTTAAAATGGTAGCACTTAATTGTCATATATAGTGTAGGGTGATTTTTTTTTTGTGAGCACACCAAATTTGTTCTGGGAATTTACCTCTACTTCCTTATGGAATAAGTGGTTCAAGTTGATGCAGTATGTAAGTGGATAGCACAATGTGAGTTGAGAAAGCATCATCACAATATATTTTTTTAACCAACACCATTGAAGCCTACAGAAGCTACTGTTATTTTTGTTCTAACCTAAATAGCATAAAGTAAATAATTTATTTGCATTTTATATTAAGTGGCTCTGTTTCATAAATCAGTAAAAAAAATTATAGCTCTAAAAATACTTTTTTGCATATTTAGAACATTTATTATAAAGAGAAAAATTGCAAGTGTGTTGCAAAAAAATGTCTCATATTGAAGATAAAACAGTGTCGGTTTGAAAGTGAATGGTTGGTTGGTTGGTTGCATATATTACACTAATATGTAAGACACATTCCTAAAGTATAACTAAATATGAGTATGTTGGGAAGGGAGTTCTGAGAGGAAAGAGGGGTATAATAAAACAATAGACTAACCTAGACAAGGTATTTTTGAATAATTAGAAAAGAAATGCTTGCTAGGTGTTGAATCACCCTCATAAGGTACAAAGGTATAAGATGGATAGAATGTCTTCAGCAGCTGTGAAATAGCTTTTTGGTGGCAGGTTTAGATTGATTGTTAAAAAAAACCAAAACAAAACAGTAAATGCTAAGACAATGGAAATAAAACTGATTTTGGTAGTAATTGCTCTTTGGGAAATAATATGCACACAGAGGTACTGGAAGTAGGCTGGAAATATGTGCTTAAATTAAATCAGCAAACCTTTTCTTGTTGTCTTAGCTGTGTTGTTTGGTTTAGTTTAGGCATTCCTGCTCTGTTAAGACTTCAAAAAAAAACAGTGTTTAAAAAAAAATGAGTAATACTCATTTGAGACTGTATACATGATATGTAAGTCTTAAAAGTGTGCTATGTAGTGAACTGGTACTTGTACTTACCTGGCGCTTCTTTTTGAGGACTCATAAATGTTAATTTTCCTTTTCATATGCTTTGTAAATAAGTTGAGATTTTGGGGAAAGGAATATCTCAGTGTAGAAAAGAGAAAGTAAGCTTGCTTATTCTGACTAAAGAATGGTATTGGGAGAGACCGTGTAATATCTGCCTGGAAAACTGGACTAGTTTCTTTTTTCAGTGCATAGCCGAAAGTCTCTTCTTGACCCTAAATTCTTCATGTATCTCTGGCTTTTAGTATAAGGACAGATACTTGCATGTAATACAGGTTTACATATTAAGAATATGTCTTGAAGTCAGGGTATTGATATGTAAATTCCTTTTTTTTTTTTTTTCTTTTTTGGCCCAGGTTTATTAAAGAAGTCTGTATTTGCATGTACAGGAAAAGATGCTCTTGTCTTTTTTTTCCTAGAAGAATACGTGAGGTTTTTTCTTAAAATCTTAACTGGAAGTAGTTTGATGTTAATTGATTTTGCAGTTTGATTCTTACCTTGAGAAGTACCTAAACTTCTAGTACACTCAATTCCGAAGCCTGTAACTTTCAAGCTAAGCTTTAAAGCGCTACACTCAAAAAGATGACTTGTATTGCTTTGAAAGTGTGTCATTAAGTTTCTACCATTTTTATTCCAGGAAATTTAGATAATACAGGGTCTGAAAACAAACTGCATGATGTTGAGCAGCTGTGTGCATGACTCTCTACAGAACTTACATCTTTTTTTTTAAAGGCAATTAGGAGTGCTGTTTGTACAGGGCAACCTCTTAAACTTCTTGGGCTTGTGGCAACAGATGACATATCTCACAATCATCTCCATTCATTCACAAACCATTCATTCAGTATTTTACTTTCCCTCAGTTCCACATTTTTCTATCTGTTCTCCATCTCTGAAGTCCCTCTGTGGAAGAGGGTAATCAATGTATTTTGAGGGATTTCTAGAAACGTTTGACAAATTAGGGTGACCCAGTTTAAATTAAAAAAAAGTTAAGCCTAGACAAATGTGATGTAAATACAGAGCCAGCTGCACCTTCTCCCTCCAAGGGTGGTTCCTCCTTCTCTAAATGTGTGATGCCTCTATCTTCCTGTGTGGAATTGCCTCACTGTCTCACTCTTACATACACTAAGCAATGAACTCTGTGTGCAGCTGTGTTTATTTTCTCTGGATATTACTGGACTTTATAAACAGGCTCAGACTGAACTGTTATTCCTGGGGACATATTACCTGTGAATATAGTGGCCTTAAAAGTATTCTTTGAATAAAATTTTTATTTGATCTTAAAAAGCAAGGCATAACAACGTGCCAGAATGTAGAAAATAAGAGAGGTGCACAAATGACTGCCAGTCACAGGTTTACCACATACCAAACACCTAATCCCCAGACGTCATCTGCTTTGTGTTAAGTCTCCGACCTCTTCCATCTCTTTGAATGCTTTTCCTAGAGCTGCTATTGAAATTAATTTTTTAGGTTTCCTGGGAACTCAAAACCAGATAATCAAAATGACAGTTCTTGATTTTTCAAGTGTTTGCAGAGAGGTTAGTTTTGGCATGCACACTCAAAGGCAGACAGACGTGTTGGTCGGAAGAGGCCCATTGGGGTGATTTAGTCTAACCTGGTGCTTAAAGCAGATTATCACCAGCAGTACATCTGGTCATCTGTGAGTTTGTCTAGCCGAGTCTTGAAAACCCCCATGAATGGCAATACTGCAGCATTTCTACACTGCAATCCTTGTGAAGAACTTTTTTTTACAAGACTGAGCCTCTTTCAGGACAGTTTTTCATATTAACTTTTTGTTATGGAGCACTACCTGCCACTACCAAGAAGAATTTGACTTTGTCATTAGTGGAAGGACCTTTCAAAAGGAGTGGTGTGTTGCTATTAGATCATCCTTCAGCCTTTTTTTTTCACTGAACTAAGCAAGCCAGGCTCCCTCAAGCTTTTCTCACAATGCACACACACTGTCTGTCACCTTTGAAGGGCCTTTGCTGATTAGTTCTTTGTGGGACACCATCATTTTTCTCAGTATCCTTTTTTTACCCCTTTTCATATCCTTCTTAACACATTTCCAGATGTTTATGTTGCTGATATGATTTACTGTATGCATATAATTCACAAGTCAGGTCACAGTTAGTTCATAAACTCATAAATAATTACAGCCAGCTCCAAATCTGTCATCTAAAGGAAAAAATGCAGTGTAAGTATTGAAAACTTTTTCCTGTTCAAGATGATGCAGACAAAACAGGGGCGTGAGGGAGAGATAGATATAGGAGACAGTGTGAAACGAGAAACGAGGGATTCTTTATTTATATGCAATGCTTACAAATAAGATACTAAAATAGTTTGGTAAGCTGAGTTCATCCCAGTTATATGTTAAAATCTGCCTGTAAATATTTGAAAGTAATATAATTTCACAAATTCATTTATAGAACTAGTCCGTTGTTTGAAGCAAGATGAAGGAATTATAAAGTATAGAAAACCTTTAATAAACCATTTTCACTATCATGTTATTCCATTTTCAAGCTTTAAAAATTATATATATTTCTTATTATTTTTGTATCTGTTTTAATAAAGAAGAAACTGCTGGATCCTCCACTGTTACTGTTGGATGCTCCGCTTGCTTTGAAATGCTTGCGAAGTATCCAAATGTTGGATACTTTGAAAAAAGCAATGAAATTCTTAAAAAAAAAAAATGATTTTTTTTCTGCATATGAAGAACTGTGAGTGGGGCCATTCCTAAATAGAGTGTCATCATAATAGCTTGTTAATTTAATTTGCAGCTGTATGGTGTCATTAACATAACTGAAGAGGTGGTGGTGCTGATGTTGTTTGTTTAGCCATTACTGATGATGCCATACCATATTTTTAATATATTTAACACTGTTCCTAAGAAAGGCCAGACTTGGTTTGGTGAAATGCATTGTGCAGAGTGTATTGGTTAAGCTGGGATGAAGCTCTAAAATCCCAGTGGAGCCCCTCCACTGCTAAACAGGTTTTGAGGTATTTGAAGCCAAGCTGTTGTTTATAATGTGGGTATAATTTCCCATAATGATTTCTTCCTTTTGGTTCAGTGGTTCTTATAATAACTGTATGATTTCAGGAGGAAGTTTTACTATTACTATAATACACATCACACCAATATTGTCATCACCTCCTTATGTTTTTTCTCATTCTTCTGAAGAAAGAGAAGAGAAATTTACATGACTAGAAAGGTTGGAAGACTGAGACACACATTCATCTATAAGTGTAAATCCGTGCAGGATTTATTATTCGTTTGCTCTATGTCATTTCACTTCCTTTTTTAAGTGTTTTCTTCTGTTTGAATTCTGCTTACTATGTGGGGAAAAATTATCCCGGGGACAACAAGCTATACCAAGTTGGATTTATTTGTGTTACAGCTGCAGGCTCTCTCCCTCTTGTAATCGTCTCCAACTCTACTCTGTGGTATAACTGGAGAGTCACAAAGCTGTTATTTAAAAACTGTATTTATATTAGCTTTTGTTTAAATGCAGTTTAGTTAAAAATGAATTGTGGGCACATGTACAATGATGTGGAAAAAGCTTCCAGAGCTAAGAAACTTCATCTCCTATTGGAGAGGGCAGGCAATAGTGTGCTGTAGCAACAGGCTTCTGAAAAGCTATTATATTGTAGTGCCTGAGGTATATTTTTTTCCCTGTGTGTCTGTTTGTTTTCATCTAGCAACCAAGACAATATTTTAAGCATTGACTGAGAGAGGACATATTTTGGAGCTATTACCAATCCCTTAGACCATCTTGTTTCCCACATTACAGTTTACAGTAAATATATTCATGCACTGTATTGTTTTAAACTTAGAAATTGGTATCATTTTACCATGACATGATAATATGAATCTATGATTCTTCCTTCATCTATTGAAGTGAAACATTTATTCCAAGTAAGATCTTAAGTGTACTGCTTGTTGCCACAACTTTTCTTAAATTGTTTTGTTGAGCATTGTGAAATGTCCTCTTATTGTAGAAGCATGAAACATTTTCCTGTTGCAGTCAAAATTAACTGTTCGTGTTTATGATTATTATTTTTCATGGGTACCCGAAATTATTTTTCTGGAAAAAATGCCCACTTAGAAAATGCACTTTAGTACAGTTCTGAATTGTTATTTCTGTATTGACCTGTGCGTAAATGTGAAGCAGAACTGAGAAGGCTAGACCAACTAAAAGAGTACTGGAGAAGGAATGCTCAGCAGTTTCTTGGGGTTTTGTTTGGTTGGGTTTTTATCAGTCATTCAGATAAAACATATAGGAAGCTACTGCCTCTGTGTGTGAAGGGAGGAGCAGGAAGAAAGAAATCAATGTTTCATTTGTTGTTGTTTGACTTGTGTAAGTTTTCTTGGGAAAATAAAAAGCTTTTCCAATGCTTTTCCAGAACAGGGTTTTGAATAAAAGCATTACCAGCAGGCAAGGTGAATTAGAGACGATGACTATGTGAATGAGGGGAAAAGTTATTCTTATCCGATACCTGCATGTAGTAGGTAGTTCTTTGATTCTAGCTTGTAACACAGTTTATACATCACCAATGTCAGTCAGACCTTCTGTTATTAATAAGTACAGGAAGGTGCTTGTGCCAGTGCCAAAAAGTTGGTCTCGGAAACAAATGTCCTATTTATAAATGTTAAAACAAGATATAAGACACACATTATGGGCATGATGGACTGTGTATTATTTCAACCCTTATCTCCTTTAGTCTGAGGAAGACCTAAAACCTAAACATTGGACAGGCTGGATCCATTGGGCTGAGGCCAATGGGATGAGGCTCAACAAGGCCAAGTGCTGGGTCCTGGACTTGGGTCACAACAACCCCAAGCAGCACTACAGGCTTGGGGTAGAGTGGCTGGAGAGCTGCCCAGCAGAAAAAGACCTGGGGGTGTTGATCAACAGCTGGCTGAATGCGAGCCAGCAGTGTGCCCAGGTGGCCAAGAAGACCAATAGCTTCCTGGCTTGTGTCAGAAACAGTGTGTCCAGAAGGACTAGGGAAGTGATTGCCCCCTGTACTTGGCACTGGTGAAACCCCACCTCTAGTACTGTTTTTGGTTTTGGACCCCTCACTACAAGAAAGACATTGAGGTGCTGGAGTGGGTCCAGAGAAGAGCAATGCAGCTGGTGAGGGGTCTGGAGCACAAGTCTTACATGGAGCAGCTGAGGGAACTGGAGTTGTTTAGCCTGGGGAAGAGGAGGCCGAGGGTAGACCTTACTGCTCTCTACAACTACCTGAAAGGAGCTTGTAGCAAGGCAGGGGTCAATCTTTTCTCCCAAGTAACAAGGGCTAGGATGAGAGGAAATGTCCTCAAGTTGCACTGGGGGAGGTTTAGGATGGATCTTAGGAAATGGTTGTCAAGCATTGCAACAGGCTGCCCAGGGAAGTGGTTGAATCTCCATCCCTGGAGGACTTTAAAAGATGGGAAGAGGTAGTGCTTAGGGATGTGGTTTAGTGGTGGTTTTGGCAGGACTGGATAATCTAAAGGTCCCTTTCAACCTAGGCAATTCTGATTTATTTCTGGGCTCTAAGTTATTTTGCAAACCTCATCTCTTGCTTGTGTCTGTTTCCTTTACTGAGGAGAGGACTTTCTGTGATGTCTTATGTTTGATTTCTGGGGAACAGGTATCTCCTCACTCAGAAATCACAAGCATTTAATCGCTTTGGGGAGTCTCTGTGTTGTCAATGGAGGAAAGTAGATGGGCTTACTTAGTTTCTGAATTGCTCTTTAGAGATACCCATCTCTTTCTTTTCCTTATATAAGATTATAAACACTTGTGTTAGATACCAAAAATCATTTTCATGGGGCAGACAGCTTCATTTTAGGCATACTCTCAAAGGCTGTAATATCAATGTCCGGCTAATACTAGGTTATGTTGAAAGTCTTCCATCTTGTTAATGAGAATTTTTCTCTATGCTTTCTTACAGTTGGAAATGGAAAAATCTCAGTTACAGAATCTTGAGCTGGAGCACAAAAAGCTATCTGCTCGTCTCGAAGAAGAACGTGGAAAGAATAAGCATGTAGTCTTGATGCTAGTGAAAGAGTGTAAGCAGTTGTCTGGCCGAATTGTGGAGGAAGCCCAGAAACTGGAAGAAGTGATGTCAAAATATGAAGAGGAAAAGAGAAAGGCTGCTGAGTTGGAGGAGACTCTTGCAGCTGAGAAACAAAGGAGTGCACAAATGGAGGCTCAAATGGAAAAACAGCTCTCTGAGTTTGACACAGAGAGAGAGCAGTTGCGTGCCAAACTTCATAGAGAGGAAGCACACACCAGTGACCTCAGAGAAGAGAAAGATAAAATGATCAAAATGATTGAGCAATTAAAAAAGGAGAATGAAAGTAAAGCTAATCTTTCTCTTAAAAATAAAGATAAAAACAAAGACAAGAGTCTTGTTTCTGTTTCTGTTGAAACAGAAGAGCCAAGTTTGAGAACTGTTGCCTGCCAAACAGATCCGGTAGTGATGGACAGTAGCACAGAAAATGTTAAGAAGTTGCCTTTGACTGTATCTGTAAAGCCTTCCACAGCGAACCCCCTGATGTCCGGCAATACAAAAATGAATGTGTGCGCCAATGCAGCATTTGTGAAGCCTGTCATCGATAGGCAGTCTTCATCCAGTGAACTTGTCCCTCCTGCAACTCCGGTTCTTGCGCAGAATCAAAACAGAATTGAGGAAAATGGACCAAGTACAGGCTCCTCGCCTGATTTACCAAGTAGCACTTCCCCTCTTTCAAATAGTGCTTCCCTTTGCAGCCCTGCGGCGCCGACTGCCGCAGCTCAGAATTCCTCGCTAACTTCGTCTATGCACAGTTCCCACTCACCCTCTGCCAACACCACCGGCCATCCCGGCCTAAATCCACGAATCCAAGCAGCTAGATTTAGATTTCAAGCCAACGCGAATGATCAAGACCAAAATGGAAACACAACCCAAAGCCCTCCCTCAAGGGACGTATCCCCTACTAGCCGTGACAACCTAGTTGCCAAACAGGTAGCTCGGAATACCGTTACCCAAGTCCTTTCGAGATTTACAAGCCCTCAGAGTGGCGCTCCGTCGCGGCCGGCGACGCCACATTCGATGGAAGTTGGCACTTACCCCCCAGTCGGTAGGACGAATTTAAAGGCTCCCAGTGTATCAAGAATTGACAGAGGAAATCCTCCACCTATTCCTCCTAAAAAACCAGGGCTTTCGCAAACTCCTTCTCCACCACACCCACAGCTTAAAGTTCTAATGGATAGTAGTCGATCCCCAAATGCAAGTGCAAAAACTGACAGCAAAACAGTGACCTCACCTCTTTCAAGCTCACCACAAGGAATCAGGGTAATAAATGAGGAAATTATTTCTAAGTCCTCACCTCAGCTGCCACCAAAACCTGCTATAGATTTATCTGTGGCACCTGCAGGCTGTGCCATGCCAGCCATAGCCTCATCTCAGGTGGGTGCCTGGCCTTCCCACTTCCCTGGACTGAACCAACCTGCATGTTCAGAAAATTCCTTTGTCATTCCCACCACCATTGCCTGTAGCTCCTCCATAAACCCTGTTAGTGCTCCATCCTGTAGACCATGTGATTCAGACAGCCTCCTGGTAACAGCATCAGGTAAAGGGATCGATATGCTACAAACTGTCTCCCTCTAAAATAATGTTTTGGTTTTCCTATACGTCTCTTGTTTGCTTTATTTATCTTTTTATACCTTTCTCTTTTTTACTTTCCAAAAGCTGAAATTTTCATTTATATTTTTCCCACATTCCAGGGGTATGGGGATTCTTTTGCTGATTTAGTAGCATTATAAATTGGTTTGCTCCCTCAAAGAGGTCTCCAAATTTAAGGCATATTTGAACGGTAAAGAGGACTAACGTTTAAAATAAATGGGCTGCAGATTATAGTAGACTAAAGAAGCTCCTTTTTTTTTTTTTTTTTTTTTTTTTTTTGGGTTTTTTTGGGGTTGGGGTTGGGGGGGTTTTTTGTGAATGCTATTATTTTGGACTCCAAAAAGCTTTCTCAGTCTGAAATAATGTTTTGAAAATTACCTCTGATGGTGATCTTCCATGGAACATGTATTTCAGTGCTTTGTGAGTCTTTTAGAAAAGAGGCCATAGCTGGAGTTACAGATGGTTGCACATTAAGGTATGTAATTGACTGGATAAGAGTGCAGTTTCAAATATATCACATCATAACTATGGCATGTTTCCATTTTTCTATAGTTCTTTTGGCTTTAGTTGTAGACTTTATTAATACTTGTGTGTGGCATCTCACAAGTTTACTTCAACAGATATCAGCAAAAGATTGCTGTTGGAGAATTAAAATCTAATTGTTATGTTGGTAGTCTAAATCTGGAGTCAGTGCGTGTATCTGCTATTAATTTTGCATTCTGGTGAGGACATATTTGTGTGCCTAATGTGCTGAAAACTCCAAGGTATCTTCTTGATGGCAGTTAAATGAACTAAGGCGGCCCTGATCTGCCTTTTAATTGTAGATCTTTTGTGAATATTTTTGTCAACATATTTCCCTGCTGGGATCAACGCTAGAACATTAGGTAGAAGCCCCTCTATAACCTGCCTTGCACTGCAGTGAGGAAGACGGACACACAGTTATGGAACACTTAGACCTTCATCAGCACTGGAGGATGTTTGAATGGTCTCAAGCTTTCAACAGTTAGTCTCAGTTCAGTTATGATGCTTCAATCCCTCATAACTTTAATCCCTATATCATCATCTATAGGGTATAAAACCCCTTCACAGCTGGTCTACTGCCATCACACAACCAACCACTTTCTCTTGGCAGTGACACCGCTCTCTAATAAGGCAGCTGAATTAACTCAGTCTCGGGGAAGCTGTTCCAGAAGCAGCATGTGGCAAACTTAGGTCTCTGTATAAATAGGAGATTCCGGGGTTCACATTATTAAGGCATTTTTGTTCCCATTTCACTTCATGGAAGACTTTCTGCACATTTCTGGTGTAACCTAGTCATGTTTTTTACTGTCAGAATCCTCTCTCTTTTCTGAACCATGCCATGAAAATATGAGCTCAGAAATTTCTTCCATTTATCTACTACTTCTCAGAGTTAGCAACTGTGGGATTGGATGGCTGCCCCTTAGTTTCCTGTTTTTCAAATGGGTGTCCTCAATTTTTGTGTTAAATTCTTATTCCTAGTCTGAGGAATTAGTCTCTCAGTATTCCATATATTCTCCAATCCTCATTTGCTTTCAACTACTATTAGACTCCATAATGGAATGAAAATTTAATTTAAAAAACCCCAAAGATTTTATTAACATACAATAAATTATTGGTAAAATCAGCTTCAAAGTTAATAGTTCTTTTAGGAAAGAGACTGTCTTCCAGAAATCCTATCAGCATGAATTAAGCTGTGTATTTCAATTAGTCTTATATTAATTAGATGATATTTGGTATTCATTTAAGAGAGTTTTTGATTATTCTTTAAAAAATAAATCTTCTATCTTAAAAATGAAATTACCACCACTTCATAACTTCATTTATTGTTATTGTTTTAGTTTGTACTTTGAAATATAAACTTTTTTCTTAGGAGGAAAATCACCCTTTAAATAGGAATCCTCCACCAAATAGTCAATTTGTGTTTCTTATGAAATTTGTGACTCAAAGGCAATTCTCAAAGATAGGATTTATAAGAAAAACTATGGTTTTTTGGAAAGTACACATAAGTTAATGTGTTCAGATGGCCTTTCTTCATTTACACTCCATTCACTTTTTTTTTTGAAGGGATAGAAACATTTGGATTCATTTAATCCCCTTATAATCTTTGCTCTGAACATTTGTTGCTGTTAGTGACGCTGTTAACATTTTGTTCACACTGCTTTTTCACACTGCTTTTTGTGAATTTTTGCAACTGTAAATGGGAAACATATCCCATAATCTGAATTCTGCAAAGAAAGATTTTGCTTAAGCTCTCGTTAGTGATCTGCGGTTTTATTTTATTAATACAGAGGTGTTATTTTAATATTCCTCCTGTACTGAATATAAACAGGCTCCAAGAACTTTATGAACTTTATCTGAAATACCTATGTAAATATTCAGGGCTCCTTTGTCTTTTACCCAAACTAATGCTTATATTTTATTGTACCTATTCTCCAACCCCATTTTATTTAAGGAAACATAATCTGTTTTGGCCAAGTGTTCTGGTAAATTGCAGAACTAAAAAAAAAACTTTGAACACCAGATGTTATGCGTGTATGGAAAGATCTTTCCTTCAAAATTTTATGCTGAAAAAAGAAAAGAAATAGAATTTATATATATATATATGGAGATAGACCTTGTCTTAAAAAATAAAAGATAAACCAAATTTAATGACCCTGTTCTCTTTAAGATAACATGGTTGCTAATGCCTGAATTCATGTCACTTATTCACTTTCATTTTTTCAGTTTCTTTTTTAAATATGACTTTTCTTGATGCCAACATCTAATGAACTACAAACAGTGTTGAAACGTCCTTACCATATCTGCATTTTCATGCCCTCTAAGCACACATTCAATTAGTTTTATTAACATTCTGGTTGTTTTTAATCTGTTTTATTTACTTTTTTCCAGAAAATGTTTAGAATTTCAATTTCATTTTCAGTTAAAGCAGAACATGGTGAAATCTTATTCATATTTTATTGTATAGTAAGTAGTGAGCTTCAATCAGAATTTGTTAATATTTTTAAACCACAGTGCAAAACAGATTTAACATTAAAAGCGACATGGAAAAGACCCTCCATTTTTATATTTGTGTCAATAAATTCATGTTTATTTCTTCTTAACGTGGAGTCAGAAGAATTTATAACACCATGATTACTTAAGTATTCTCTTTATTAATTTTGAAAGTTTCCTAGTTAGCTCAGATTGCTTTAAGAACATATCAGCTGCCTGATTCTCTGTAAGGGATAGTCTTCTTTCTAGAAAGAGCATCCATTAAGATCAAACTTAAAATCAGAGCCCCAATAGTTTCAGCGTTCTGCTTAATTAATGTGATGATACACTTATTTTAGAGATGGGGTTATTGTACTGCCTGTTGCTCTTTTCATCCTTGGTAGGAAAAGACACCAGCTTTTGTCATTAACGTTGAACAGGCTGTGCCTAGAGGAATTACAGTGAACATTTATGGCCCGATTCAAAGTCTGCGACAGTGTTTTCATTAACTTCAGCAGCCTTTGAACTGGTGCCAAAATGCTTCTGCTCTGTTTGGACTTCTACATTTCAATGGCTGGAAGACTTCAAAATGGAAACGAACTTAAGCAGTTGGATTTTCATACCCCTGGGATTTCTGCTTTCACTTTCTTCTTGGTTTTGCGCTTTTTATGTCACTTTTCAAGGAAGTATGGTTTTTATTTTGCTCATTTCTTGAATGATTGATTTATTCTCTCTATACAATTGGCTTGGAAAATAAAAGGGGAGGGGGGGGTGAGGGACTGATCTGGGCTCTGAAATTAACCATCTCACATTCTGAAGCTGATGCCAGAAGCTGTTTTTGTCTATCCCTCTGCCCTTCATCACTGCATGCCCTACAAGCTTTCACAGATGCTTCACATTTCCTCACTTTTTGCACCTGTAATGGTGTACCTTATTTATTGACATTTTCTAATGTTGGTGTATTTTTTTTATTAATTCAGCTTTAAAATACTGCCATACATTGATAATAGAAGCTAAAGTTATGTTTATGTTATTACCTCTTTTTCAGTAGGTTTTCATCTAATGAGTATTATCAAGTATAATGAATTTCATCACTGAACTGCAACAACATATTTTTCATTTCAAGGAATTGAAATGAAAGTTAAGATACCACATACGGCACAAAAGAAAATATTATCCTTTTATTTTGGCATTTCTGTTAATGACTCTTAAAAAAAACCACACAAAAAAAACATTGGCACTATTTTCAATAAGAAAGGGAACCTAGAAATACTATTCATATCAAAAAACTGCTTGACAGAGTGAAGTTCATGCTTACAGATTAGTATCAGCTCTCCAAATTCCTCCAAATAATTCCAGCATAACTTGGATAAAGAACGTTAGCATCTGGAGTGCCACCCAGGCAATGTCACTGTCAGTTAACTACTGTATTGCAACGGTAAAAACTACACAAGTACCATTTTAAAAACATTGATGTATGTAGCAGCAGCTGCAGCACCATCAGTTTCAAAGAATAACAAAAGGTTGGAAAAATAAGAACACTTTTATAACAGAAAGAAAGAACAAAAATTATTCTTCAGACCTTTGTGGATTTTGTAAGAGTTAATTGTTCTCAAATATTGGAAGTGGAAATACATTTATTTTTTTACCACGTAAAGGATGCAGTTTACTTTGTATGTTGCTTATTTAGTTTACAAACTTCAGAAAACCCTCAAAATCCTCTGATTAAAAATTTTGGTGAAACAAATATCAGTAAGGGTATTAATATTCAGAAGGTAGCTTCAGAATTGGAATTATGTGAAGACGGATGGAGTTGACTTTGCAGTTTAAAGTTGGGTTTATAAGGTAACTTCATACCTGTATTTATATGTCTTATAGTTAATATCAAATAAGTTGAATTATATATATAAGCTAACATTGTGAAAATACTGCAAATATATTTTCTTTACATATTAAACTAGTAAACTTAATTTGAAATGGCAAATTGAACTTACTTTAAAAACAAATATGAAAATACTCCAAGGACTTTTGTTGTTGTTGTTGAACTGGGATCAAACTATGTGTTCTTCATTGCGGCTGCCCAGATGATGGATTCTCATGTAAGTCTGGACCTTAATTAAAATTTGCCCAGATCTTGCAAGGTTCCCAAATCCATTGCTTCTATAGGATTCTACTGGGAACTTCCATATTTAATTTTGGTTTTCCAAAATGCGGAGCAGATCATCCCGGCATGGTAATGCTGCTGCCACATTCTTTTTCTAGTTCTGGATGTTCGATAGCACTTGATAAGCATGATGGAGCTGGAGGTAATGCCCTGCAACTCCTCTTCAGTCTTGGGTGTGCAAAACCACAGTAAAAGCTGCATAAACTCACTTTGTACTGTCAGATTTCATTGTGATATAATAGCTTAAGTGTGGCCATGGAATACAAGGTTATTTATTCAAGAGAGAAATATAATGTGGATTTTCTAAAGGTAATAGTGAAAAAAAAATTCTCTTTCTCCTATTTTCTCTTGCAGTCTTTGGCCAAGGAAGAATGCACAAAATTTTCTATGCTTTATGCAGCAAACTTCATATTCTTAACAAACTCCCTACTAAAGTGGATAAGTAATGAACAGAACATTTAGCCAAGATAACTCCTAAGCTTTCGAAGCTTTAAATTAAATATTATTTTTTAATGGCATGACTTGAAAGTTTTCACTCCTAAATTTTGTATAACTTTATTCGTTTACACTGGAGGATTTTTTAATATATTGTTTAAGTATTGCTGAGTAAAAGGAATATTACCTTCAGATACAGTTCAATAATAAATATATTTTTTTCTGTATTATTTGTGTAAATGATTTCTACATTTTTTGCAAATTTATTGAAAGGCACTTAATAAGGGTTCTTTGTGTGCTTCATCTGTGTAAGCACAGGTGAGAGATAAATACTAAAGTTTGCACTTAGACTGTAAAGGAGGATGAAATTTCATATGAAAATAAGTATTTTGTTTTCAAAACCTTTCTTCAGATACTTTAAAAAGCCTTTCCAGGGTATTAGCAATTAAAACTTGTATAAAACTTTCAGTAGTTTCTGAATTTTAGTAATATACCTTTTTTTGAGACATACTGCTGTTACTACAGTTCATATGTTTCATGTTAAGCTTTTGTCATGAAATCCTGTTTGTTTGCATTAACAACTGTCACCCCTGTACGCAGTTTTTATTCTTCAGAATAGCTTCTGATGTACAGACACAGCATCATCACAAAACTTGTCCTAAACTAACAAAACCTCTCATTTTGAAGATTCTTTTTTATTTTTTAAAAGAACGCAGAAAATGCAGAGCTTTATTTTTGTGTCTCCCATCTAACTTCTGTTGCTTTAACTCACAGGCTGGTCTTCCTCCCTAACCCCTTTGTTAACAAGCGGTGGTCCTGTCCCCCTGGGTGGCAGGCCCACCCTTCTTCACCAAGCTGCTGCCCAGGGAAATGTCACTTTATTATCAATGCTGCTTAATGAAGAAGGACTGGACATTAATTACTCATGTGAAGATGGCTATTCTGCCTTGTATTCTGCTGCTACAAACGGACATACAGGTAAGCGATTCTAAGTTTTGTTACCACATTCAAGTGAAATAGTAAAAGCTTATTTCTTAAATTTTAAATATTAAACGAGGTCAAATACATGTTTTTTGAAATTGTGAAATTGAAACTCGGATGTAAAGAATATATGATAAAAGTCATAATATAGCATATATATAAGCAATGGTTCCAGAGGCAGAATTTTGGAACACAGAAAGCGTTCTGGCTTATGGTTAACACTCTGCAGGAACATCCATTCTAATTCTCCACTCCCTTCCTATAAAAAGCTACCAGTTACCATCACCCCGTGTTCTGTGACAAGCAAAGATCTTTTGTAGCAAAGGCAACTTGAAAGAAAGAACTTTGCTCTACAGGGAGTAAGCAGGAAAGAACAGGTCATCACCACTGTTTTGATCTTCTGCAGCAGTGGTGAAAATGATGGAAGACGGTTTCAGAGTAGTGTGTTACTTGGGAAATAAAATGAACTGTCTTTATTTTTGAACTAGATGGAATAGCCTTAGTTTGTTCTCTAGGCTCTACTGAGATAGTTAAGTTTTACTTTTTCCCACTACCCCAATGCTCAGTCTCAAGGAGGTAGCATCTCTGAACCTTTCAACAGTTAGTCTTTATGTTTAAGGACTATACTTATAAAATGAGGTAAAGATGTTAGTAACAGATACAGATTTCATGGATACAAACTCTAAGTGATAATTTTCAGACTGTTAACATAAGGTTCTCAAACAGCAGCTTTCTTTAAAGTTTCAGTACATGTTACTGTAGTTTTTTCTACTGAGGTAAATTCTCCTAGATTCTTATATTGCGAATAATATCATTATGCTGTTTTGGACACTAAAGATGAAATCCAGCAATGCCAATGACAAAAATTCCATTAATTTTTAGTAAAGTCAAGGTTTTGTTTCACAGTAAAAGGTGGAACATAATGCCTTTAAAGCCACTGCTTTCAAAGTTGCTTTGTGGTTTTATTTAACAAACTATTTGTTAGTGACACAATTAGAAAACCCTGATCCAAAGTGTTCAAAATAGTATTTAGTGGGACTACTCCATTATTTTTCTAAAGTATTTTAAAAATCAAAGTAAAATTATGATCCATAATCCATAGCTAAGCAGATAGTCTACATTTTTTCTGATATGTTCAGGGTTAATTTTGCTTCCAGGCATCAGGATAGGAGGAATTTTCCTTTTGTTTGGAATGGTATATTTTATCTGTGCTTGGTGGATGCTATGGTTTACTTTGTAGGAACACCTGGGCCTTTTCATCTGACAGATTCTTTGCTGTTGCTGACAGACCCTTAAAATACTGGAAAAGTTCTTTATTTTATTTTCTTCCTTTGGCACTTATCTTTTTTCTTCTTTTTTTTTTTTTCCCCAACTTTTTATCTTCAGTGTTAAAACTCCAAGTTTATTATATTGTGTGGATTTATATTTCCCTTCTCACTGAATGGGCGTTCTGTGGATTCTTTGAGGCTTCCATGCATTTATCATTGCTGGTGTTGTTTGTGGGAGACTGTAATTGACCCAATTAGTCTGTACTCATTTTGTATTCCTAAAATGTTTCGAAGCAAATGCACTGATTTTTCAGTTACAGTTACTGAGCAGCTCTTACTGACAGCAAAGGCAATTTGGTTTCTTGTTTTATTGTCAAAATTTCACATAAGAGAGGCACTTGGCAGTAGTATGAAAACACAATAATAAAAACAAACGCATATGCATCCTGTAATTGTTTAGTATCTTTTCTTTTTTAAGATAAAAAATATATTGCAAACGTTCTAGTGCTGTACTTTTATTTATAGTTGACAGGACACGAAAACCACTTCTTTGTACAAATCATCCCATTTTAGAGACTAAATGGATTGTATGAATTCTGAATGAGAGAATCACACAGCAGCAGCAGTGATATCTCCTTAATACATTATATGAAAATGGAGCATACTAGATTTATAATATTTTTGAAGAAAGGTTTTTGTGCTTAACTTATGTAACTTATATGTAGTCCTTTCTTTGTCACTTCCAGTTTGTTCCCAAGTACATGGATAGATGCAGCTCTTCAAAGTGGAGAGTTTTAAAAACAAATTTATTTAAAATATATATAGGCTTAAGAAAGGAAGTATAGGAATACATCTATTCTTTTTAAAAGTCCTTTTTAATAGCTTTTTTTTTTTAACTAACCAGGTGGAAAGAAATGACACTGATTTAATTTTTAGAAGGATAAAGTATTTATTGTACGGATTTTTTCATTACATTGAGTAGAATTGTCAATGGTAAGTTACTGTGTTTTGGCTGTTGTTTTTTTTTCCTTAGAATCATAGAATCATTTAGGTTGGAAAAGACCCTTTAAGACCATCAAGTCCAACCATAACATTTAACACATAAACATACCCTGGTGGTCACACCATGATTTAATATATTGAGAACACTTTCAACCTGGAGTTAGTGACTAAATACATTCAGAGATTTCCAGAACCCCTTGTTTCTTCTAAGTTAAATAAACAGATTTTCCAGTATCTCCTGGGAAATAGTTGCCCAAGAGAAAAGAGTGGCTCTAGACTCGGTAATAGCCAGCATAGTGAGTACCTCCCTTCATAACCAACACTGTGTTGCAGAATGTCTGGGGAGAGTAGAAAGTGAATGATTTCCCCACATTTTCAGTGAAGAAATACAGTATTTGAGATGTGTAGAACACAAGAGAAAGGTAGAGCACATTGTACCCAGCATGGTGGCAGCAGCTGTTACATGTTCTCAGCCCAGTCTGTAGAGAAAATTGAGATACATGAGAAAAGAGAGCACTCAAATATTCTTTCATAATCTGTCCTATTTGCAAAATGTGTAGCCTTCCTGTTCGTAAATAGTTGCCTTTTGAGAGCTGCAGCTGAAGGTTTTTCCAGCACATGAAGCTCATAGGAGCTGCTTTGTTTCCTGCTCACACTGTCTCCAGTTCTGTATGTCTGAGAGACAGAACTTCACTCTAAAAATATACACTAAATGCTTTCTTTGTTTTAATGTTTCTGTGTTTTAATGGACACAAGGAAACTGTTGATTTTATGATTTAACCACTAGATTGGGAAGCTGAACAGATTGTTTTGTCAGAATGTCTTGGTTTGATCCATTAACAAAGCAGGAGCGGCTTCAGTCTATCATGCACTTGATAACATCTACAGAAGTTCACTTAGCAAGTATATCTGTATATCTGTGTTGTGTTACCAATCCTGACCGTTCTCTGCCGTGCATGAAGTGGTTGAGAAAGAAAGAATGGAATAATAAAGAGTTCCTGAAATTGAGAGATGTGAAGACGATAATAATAATAATATCATTTGGACTCAGCTACTTGCTAATTATATGAATTTATGGTATAATTGATTCTCTTCTGTCCTGAGTACTTGGAGGCTGTGGCACCCTGATTGATAGGAAAAACTGGAATGATGTGGGAAGTAGAAAGGAGTGAGGTGCAGAGACATACAGCTACATGGAGTCAGCTCTGCCGAGCCACTGGATGTATCTGCATGGTGTTTGCCAGCACTCTGGAAGAACTAACTACCCAGCTGTGGTGGAGAGCAGTAAAGTCTCCAGGTGTTTGTGCTAATATGCTTCCATGTTTTGCTGTTGCTTTGACCAAAACCTTTAACTGAGTGACAACATCGATGTCTGTCTCATGCCTGTCCTTCCTCCCAGTCCCTTCTACTGCCGATTACTTAAGTGGCAGACAGCAGCGAACTGGAGTTAATGAGCCTGAATTACCTTTCTCCAAATCCCAAACAAAAATCCATCCCCAGGACCCAGGCTTCTTGGAGATGATTGCTCTTTTACTTGGCCTGCCACTGGAACATGTCACATAGAGCTTACTAGCTCGCATGGTGTGCCTTATGAAAATAGCTGTATTTCCTCACACTTGCACCCATCCCTGAGATCAGTGATCTTCATCAGAAACTGTATTTTCACAAAAATCAGCTACCACCTGAATGATCTGCCAATCAATAATTGTGAGTTAACCATACCTTTCTAGAAAGGTGGCCTTGTTCTGTGTGTTCTTCATGGCTTATATATGCTTTATGATGAAATCAAAAAGTACTCTAGACAAATACTTGAAACTGATAGAAGAAGAATTTTTCAACACCCTTCACAAACTTTAGAAGTATTGTAGGATATCAAGCAGGAATCTGTATTTTCAAGTTAATTGTTTAATTTAAAACAGGGATTGACAATGGAAAAGGGGAAAAAATCGTATGTCATTAGCAGAGTATTGTTTCTGTTACAAAGTGATTGAAAGTATAATTTGATTTTAAATGGTATTATCTTACAAGTGGAAAT
Organism: Gallinago undulata; assembly: GCA_026546715.1. Classification (NCBI taxonomy): domain Eukaryota; kingdom Metazoa; phylum Chordata; class Aves; order Charadriiformes; family Scolopacidae; genus Gallinago; species Gallinago undulata. Next base: position 26,152,598 of record JAOTQQ010000001.1, read on the forward strand.
CCTAAGTTAGTTAACTGACAGCTTCTTTATATCTTAAAGAAATTATTACAGATGAAGTCCTGGTAGCTTATCCAATAAATAACTTTTAAAAAAAAAAAAAAAAAAAAAAAAAAAGCCAGTCAGATCACACGACTTATTTAAAAATTGAGGAATCTGTTTTAAAATCTTATTTCTTAATGTTAAATTATTTATTCAGTAACCTCCACAACATCTGTATTAATATTTGAAAGAGTTGTAACAGCAGTAAATACATTCAGGAAAGGTTTAGATTAGTCAGATTTCTAATTCTAAGTATATGTTTCTGATATCTAGAGATAAGCTTCACTAGCAAAGCTTGGTTCCAGGATCTTACCCAGTGCTGGAACAGAGTGCATTAAGCTCGCTCAGAAATCAGGTCAGGAGTTTATAATTGATGTTCTAGCTGAGCTTATTTTCAAAATAGTAGTTTCAACTACAAAAGACTTGATTTATTTTGGTCTAGAACCAATTTCAAGAATGTAGAGCAGATTAAGGTATTTTTTCAAACTTAATTGCATCAAATGATATTCCAATTTGTGGATGAAAGGCAGTCTAATCACTATGTAATTAATTATCTTAATTTAGCTGTAGGATGGTAGAATCAGACTGGTTCTATTTTTACCATATCATTCTGGAAATATATGAATGGGAATGGTTTGGGGGAGGTTTGATTTTGTCAGTTTATCTTATTTGTCATTGCAATCCCATGTCCAAGTGTCCTGAAGCAAGGCTGGCCAGCCTGGTGTTTGAGTTACGTGTGGCTTGTGAGCATCTCCCCTGGGGTTGTCATATTGATGGGAACATGTCATGTGGATGCCAAGTGGGACTGTCCTGCCTTTGGGGGCTGCTGGATAATTCCATTTCCCCACTTTGGGGGTAAATTAGCTACCACCATGGGAGCTGTCTGCAATGGGTATGAATTTGGGTCCCATTAGAACCCAACCCTAGCCCCTTTTGCCAAAGAAGTGGTATCTCCAGGAGTCAATTCTCACCTCTCTGCAGACTGCTTACCGAGCTTCTACTTCACTAAGGTGTGTGATGTATGGTCAAAAAGCCTGGCTGCTGTTGCCCCTTGAGTAAGTTTTAACCACTTGTTCTTGTTGCATCAGCCTATGTTTATGCTCAATTTGTAGATTGTGTGAGATTGCTGCTGACTGCAGAAGCACAAGTTGATGCTGCTGATAAAAATGGCTTTACACCCTTGTGTTCAGCAGCTGCTCAGGGACATGTCAAGTAAGTGAAGTCTTAAGATTTTGCCTGTCAGTTATTACTCAATTTTATATTGTCTTTAGATTATATTATATTCTTTTTTCATTACCTTACTGTTGCATTCTTATGCATTCGACTATCATTTATTGAAAGCATCTACTGAAACTCATATTCATATGCCATTCTGGTTTTAATATTTTCCCTTTGTTTTGTTTCCAGTTGCAGCTCTTAGGGTTGATGAACATTTATTCTTAATAACCGCAATATAATACTGTTCTACATGGGCATCTTACCTTTGAATTTCTGAATTTTCTTTGACTTATGAGTGATAATGTAAGATTAACAGAAGAAGGAGGAAAGAAATTATTTTTGCACTGATTTTTTGAAGCCTAGAGAACCACGAATATCATATTCAGAGGCAAAAGAACATTTATCTGAGTATTCTCCTGGGTAATACAGAATTGAACACTTTAAAGAACAAAACAACGTTTTTTAAGGTTTAAGTGTTTTGATCAATAATTTTGAAAAACAGAAAATTATGTATGAGTCAGAGTATTTCTAAGAACATTCTTCAAAATGTAGTTACAATAATTTCATTTTATATTTTAAGCTCCTAATTTTATAAAGATTGGTGTTTTATGACAACATGATTGGAAAATTTTGTCTTTTTGTACTGAGAACCGGTACACGGCAATTCATTGAGATAATTGGTTTTTTCCTTCCTTTTCCTCCTTTCATCAGAGGAGCTGAAGGCTGATGTGTTGTGTCTCTCCAGCTTCACTGTGTACCATAGAATCATAGGAAATGGAACTGAAAATTGGAAGCAACCACTAGATAACTTTTTCCAGAACATCCTTATCCAGATAAAACAATTTTACAAACGCAAAAAGTCTTAAACAGCATGGCTAGGAATCTTTATTAGAGACTTTACCATTGTTTTTATGTACCTTTAATTTGGCTTATCTTTCAGGTTTTGATTAATTTAATATTGCATTTTACTATTTTTAAGGATTTTACTCTGATGCAGTAACATATAGGGCTCAGAATCTTTAAGCGTTATTGTACTGTGATATAGGCCCTGACCCAACAATGACGAAGAGTGGGATTCCTGCCCTTTTCACGATCTTCCACAAGTATATAAAGACCATCAGAGATTATTACCACTTCTTAGAGGACTTCAAGCTTATGAAGTAATGGGCAGCTGTGCTGGTTTTGGCTGGGGTAGAGTTATTTTTCATAGTAGCTAGTATGGGGCTAGGTTTTGGATTTGTGCTGGAAACAGTGCTGATAAACCCAACAGACTATTTAAGAGGTAAAGCAAAAGCTATGCAGGCAAGCAAAGCAAAGACTTCATTCAGTGCTTCCCATGGGCAGGCAGGTGTTCAGCCAGCTCCAGGAAAGCAGGGCTCCATCACAGCTAATTCCCTCACGTACTGGATACCTCCCTCCATGGTGGTCCACTTGCCTGGGTGACATCTTTTTACTAGAAGCCTTAATCCAGAGGTAGCAGAATCTCACTAGGCGTTTTGAGCACAGACATAGAGTTAATCACTTCAGTGTTTTACTTAAAATTGTATAAATTACGTGTGACTTCACAAGACAAACCAAAACCACACTGTTCATATTCTCTCACTAAAATAAATTTCTTAGACTTTATTTAAATAGGAAGCTATGACTTATCCTCACAACACTTTGCTTTATATGATCTGCTATGTTGGGATGTTGCAGAATGATATTCTTTTCTATTCTGATACTCTATGTTATTCTTTTTCCCTTAGAGTTACTTATGTAGTATGATATCCCTAAACACTTTTCTTGCTTTCAATTTTTTTAAATATTGAACATGAACCAAACTGTAAAAGTGAGCATGTACTAATAACAAGGCCAGCCAAAAATATCAGAGCTTCAGGCTTTTTGATCTGTTGATCACTTCAAAGTTCTGGCTCAGAAAAGTTCTGTAAAAAGCAGAATTTGGGGTAATAATATCATTTGTCTCCTTGAAGGTGTTGTGTTTCATAGTCCGTATTACTTGTACTACGGCACAAAGAATCTGGTTAATGACACCACTAAACTACTACCAATTACTCAGTACTTGTCTGTGACAGATTTGCTACCCAGTCCCCTGTGACACGTCAGTTAACCCTATTCCTGAACTGGCACAATAACTGTTGTTCCAGCCCCAGTTACAGAGTCAGAAAGAAATTATAGTTTTCTAGGGCTGTTTGTTAATATCACCAATTCATCAAATGCTTTTAGAAGAACCATTCAAAATGGTCCAATGGTCAAAATGGACCATATGGTCCAGGCCAGGCTGACCTTGAAGTGGAAAGTCAATGTAGCATTTCCAGAGTCATTGAATATATAAAATAACAGAACATATATTTTTAACATAGCAGACTTAAAACTCAGTCCTGAGTTGCTTTATGGAGGTGTCTTGTTGTGAGTGCATCTTAAGATGACTTTTGTCACTGTATGGTTAGGATACACATTCAACATTTCATGAGGGTAGAGCTTTATCTGTATTTTTTCTGTTTGTTTGAGCATTTTCAGAAAGTGCAGCTAAGTGGTTCATATTAATGTTATCTGGTTTACTCTCTCCTAAAATTGATCATTTTATCTTGTACTTGATTGATTTTTCTGACTAAATATGAACTTACTAAATTTTTTTTTTAATATTTGTGGGGTTTTCATCTGTAGTTTCATATGTGCTTATATTCTTTTGTATGTATCTTGCATTGCTTTAAAAGTTTTGTCATCCTGTTCCTGTAGTAGGGTCGCTTAACCAGAAGTTATATAGCATTGCTTTGAGGCTTTATAGTTGATATGCTTCTATTTTTATGGACTGATAAATATAAAGCCAGAGAGATCATAGAATCACAGAATTGTCAGAGTTGGGGAGTAATTTTTGTTTAAAGCCCTCGTTTGAACTGCAGAGGGAATAAACTGGAATTAAGATTTTTCTAAAGTCTTGAGATCTTGAAAAGCTGGATTTGGGAAGGGGAAGGGAGCCAGCTCTGTTTCAAGTATTGGAAATAAAACTGGACCTACAGCTACACAGCTATAAGGAGGTGCAGGGTCTTGAATCCAGATGCTGGCCCCAAGTGAGTCACTCTTCATGCCTCCACCTCATCTTCTCTGTTCCCTGATCCAGTAGCTGCTGCCAACACGCCCCAAGCCACCCTTCTGGGTCAGCCTCGGGGGTCTGAATGGTAGGTGGTACCAGAGCTGTTTTCCTGTCCCTATCAGTTTACTTCCCCAGGCGAGTGTCTAAAGGTAGTACCTTTTGCTCGTATCTAAAGCTAGTCCGTTCTTTTTTTTCTTTTTCTTAAACTTTTTTCTTTCTTATTTTTTTTAAACTATTTTAGGTATCGGTAGTCAGGAAAGAAATGTTACTTTTTTGCTCAGCTGAAGGATTTTCTTAGGCAGCTGTTGTCAAGTTTTTATTAGCCTTGTGAAATTAAATGTTTTTTATTCACATTTTTTAAATGCATCTATATTGGTATAAGATTTACAGATCTAAATTAAACAATTTTCTGTTTTATTATCTATGTGTATGTATAAAATTATACCATATACTTGTTTATATGTGATGGATAAAATCACAAGTAGATCTGTATCTATAAAATCAGTACTTTATAAAAAAACCAACATTTAAATGTTATAAGTTGAAAGGGAATGTTTGGATGTTGAATACAAGATAATTTTGCTGCATTATTGTTTCCTGTAGGTGTGCAGAATTATTAATAATGTATCAGGCGGATATTAACCATGCTGCTGAAAGAGGACAGACACCTTTGTACCTGGCCTGTAAAAATGGAAATAATGATTGTATTAAGCTATTGTTGGAAGGTGGAGCAGATCGAACAGTAAAAACCAGTGTAAGTTAAAACAATTTGTATAGTACTGAATAGTACAGCTGGAAATATTAACATTAAAATATTTATTTAAAGTTTCCTTATAGCTGGAATAAAGCATGTAATTTGAAATTAATATTTTGTTCTTTTCCTTATACTTTCTGCGGGTTTTTTAGAGCTGTGTATTATCTCTAAAATCTCCTAAAGTATGCGATTTCCACATTATTTTACATATTTCAGATTCTGCCTGCAATTTGCTGCAGATTTTTCTTCAGCACTGGATTTGGAATATAATTCTTCTGTTTTAACTTATTTTTAAGGCAGAGGAGTGAAGACAGGGATTTTGCTTTATTCTTGTCCTTGAGGGGACCCCTATCCCCAAATTTGCCAGCCAGTATTGTAAAGTCTTATATGTCACAAATGTGAGAAGATGCCGATAAATTAGAGAAAACCCAAAAATTATACAGGAGAAAGGGAAGAGAACTGTCTCAAAATTAACATATTTTTTTTTATATTGCCCTGAAGTTTTTCTTAAGACTTTGACATAAACAGGACAATAAATGTGGGATGTAGGCCGTCCAAAAACACAGCACAAAGAGCTTCACAGTACCTTTTACTCTTCTATTGCACTGATTTATTTCTGATTCATTTATTTTTGATAAATGTATTTGACTTGAAATGAGTCAAATTTTTGGTAAATATACTTGACTTGAAATGAGAGACATTTATGTCAAAATCATGAAAATATCTTAGTAGATTGATTGATGCAACATGAAACAAATTATTGATCGTTAGTTTGATAGATGATAAGGAAATAGTCAATTAACAGCATTTAAGTCCTATATCACTTAAGGTCTTCTGAAAGTTTTGAAGTTTCTGTCTGTTGGATTGTCCTTGGAGAAAGCTGTAAAACTTTCTTTTTTTTTCTTCCACCCCAAAAACGTACAAGCAACTCTGTTTTCCCAAAGGATAATTATGTCACTTGTGCTTATCATTTTAATTTCCAGAGCCATCCATTCAAATTCTTTGCTGCTAGAAGTTCTGCGGGTGTTTTATGATGCGTCCGGTGGGAATGTGCATTTTGCTTCTGTGTTTTCAGGACGGCTGGTCACCGATTCACGCAGCTGTGGATTCTGGCAACGTCGACAGTCTCAAGCTCCTTATGTACTACCGAGGGCCAAACAATGGGAACTCTTTGACTGATGCAGAGCCTAATTTGGACTACTTTGATTTGGAGAAGAGAGAAGACAACTACAGCAGTAGAGTAAAGCCTGTTATTTCTGCAGATCTCATCAACCATGCTGACAAAGAGGGTTGGACTGCTGCCCACATAGCGGCATCAAGAGGCTTTAAGGTCAGTCTATATGAACAAGTTACAGTAACCTGATTTAGGCAAGATAAATCCTTCTTTTTTTATCTTTGCAGAACCAAAAGTTAGATATTAAATCTGTTTGTTATCTAGTTTAATGTCACACTGGATTTAACAAAGACAAAAAGATAATTCCAGTGGATAATTTACTCGAGAATCTGGGTGTCAAAGGGAGGTGAATTGTCATATTTAAATGCCTGTTTCTTTTGGGACAACAATAAAAAGAGAAAACAAGATTACTTGAGATTCAGATTTTCAAAGGTAAGATGAGGTGAATCCCACCCTAAATGCCAATTCATTGATTGTCATGTATTTAATATAGATATTGGATGCACATAGTTTGCAGTTACAGTTAGGAATAGGTGATTTAACTATGAATAATTTTTCCTGTGGGAGGGAAGGGAGGACAAGAAATTTGAGAAAGAAATTAGTGCAGTACTGTATTGTTTAATTTTTTATTTTGGGTATCCCTTTTAGCAGGTAATAAATCAGTTTTTTGGATTTGGGATAACTGATGACATGGAGAATGACCTTACAGGTCTTACTGATGACAGAGAGATACCTGGAAATTGAATATTACTTGAAGGATTTGACATCAGAAGCTTTACATTTCTAACACTGACTATTTAAAGGAATTTTTTTTTTATGACAGCTGTCAATCAGATCTTACTGTGAAGCTTGTACCAAGGGAGAAAATAGAGGATACTAAACACAGAAGAGAGAGAATTTTAAGATAATATAGTACAAGACTTTAAAAATCGGCTTGTGATTACATGCCTAATGCAATATCTGTCACTATGTTTGCTTTTTTCCTGATAAATTAACTATGATAAATTCAAAATAGACACAGATTTAAGATTCAGTTAAGTTATGTTTTTTTAAGGAACCAACCACTGCTTTGTCCACATTTTGTATTACAAACAGAGTCAATGTTCCATTACCAGTTTCTTTTGGGCAGGTACAGACTCTTATTTCAGTTTCTACTCATCTCAATTTAGATGGAGCTTAAGGTATTTGTTATAGTCTGCAAATACCTAAATAGTGTGCCATATGTTGCTTCTTTCTGCAGTAATATAAACCTCAGGAACTTTGAAGCTAGGTTTTATTTACTGTCTAGAAGAGGCTTTGGCTGGGTGTTCTCTCTGAAGGCGCTGAAGTCTTCACATAAACTTTTCATGAATAACTCATGGGTTTGAGATTCTGAGCACATTCCGAGTCACCTCCATTGAGAGTACTCTCTTAGGTGATGAAGGCAATATAGAGCTGGCAGTCAGATTCCTGGGTTTGATGTTGCCGAGACTTTTTATAATTATATTTTATTAAATGCATTTATTGACATGAGAGGTGTTTAGGATATTAAGAAACTAAAGGAAGCTTAATAGCCAGCCATCTTCAGGCACTACTAACACTTCGACTTCCTACTCTAAACCTGTATCTGCACTGCATGTCATTCATGACACTACGCGATAGTTCCATATAAACAGTGCTGGAGCTTGCAGCCTTTTCTTTTGAGATTGGTAGGTGCCATTCTTTACAGCTGATCTTAGTTGCCATTTCCCAGGGAACAGAGCCAACAAAACTTCTCATTTTACTAAGGAAATAAGCCTCAACTCTTTGTTCTCTCCCACTTCTTTCTTCCCTCTTTACTTCCCACTTCCAGCCTCACAGCTCAGTCCTCCGCCTTCTGCTGCCTTTGGCATTCCTTGCACCCATTTCGGAGACAAAGTTAACTTACTAACCTGACAAGAAAATATGCACTTTTTTTTCTGACTAATTTTCTTCTGGCAAAGTTAGTGAGCTAATTGATTTTTTAAAAAAGTTCTTGCAAGTGCTGGAACCACAATCTGGTAAAATGTCATTTCACAGGGAAATGCAGTTTGAGTGACTGCTATGTTTATGAAAGGTGTCAGAGCATTCTGAGAAAACTCTTTCTGTTGGAACAGCTACACAATAGGTAACAGTAGCCAAACCTGCAACAAGACACTGTTCTGAAATGAAATGATTAATAGCTGCTTCTCTGTGTTTTTGAGGTTTGGTTTCTCTGCTTTGATTAACCCCAGAGGTTATCAATACTGTATTAACTAGTATCGTTTCTGATTATACCTTTCTTTAATATGGATATCTGTCCTTGAAAGGCATGTCTGAGGATGACAATGCTTTTGTGAAGGCCACCTGTAATATTGCTGAATGGATGATCATTACAAATCAGGACTTAATCAGTCTTCTGGTCACTGATCAATTAACATTTAAATGTAGTTTTGTAAGGGCTTTTTTTTCTTTCCTTACTAGTTTGGGAAGATCTATGTAATTATTTTTTTTTCATGTTACAGTATGATCGTACTGATACAAATTTATCTGCTAGCAGCATTTTTCTAATTAAATGTAATGAATTTTTGCTTTTGTTGAGCATATGAGGTTTTTTTAAGCATTTGAATTTTAAGAGGCTGTCATGTTGTTGGCATCCACAACATGTTTGTGCTCTGACTTTAATAGAAAAGCATTTTTATTTCACTGCATTGTTACTATGCTTGCAGAACTCTAGGTTTACCTGCCAAAGAAGATGCTTGCAAGGTGATTTTAAAATGATTGTTTTTCTTTTGCTGACTACCACTCAGATGTCAGGCATGATGCAAACTCCTACTTGGTGAATTGCAAAGTGAAAACTGTTTTTTATGAATCTGAATAGATTCATTAATTAGTGTGTATTGAGCTTGAGAATTGTATTTCTGCTTTTCCTTGAACATTGAGGCCAAGGTGTTCAAAACAGGATGCAGATTTGGGTTTCTGTGTCCTTTATGTCAACACTTAAACTAGTGGCCAGATGTTAAGAATTTCTCAGTTAAACTGATGGGGACTGTAGATACCTGGCTGGATATATTCTGCTTTTTTAAAATCTTGATTTCAGACTTTGAAGTCTGCTATAAAATATTTTTACTCCTGGTTTTCAGCTCTGCAAGGAACATCATTTTGGTGCTCGTATATAGAAACTCCATAGCCAACTGTCTTTGGAAATGCATGTGTAAGGATAACTGGGAGGCTAACTGCATATTGGTAGAACTCTTTAATGTAGCAATTGGATGAGTAAATAATACAGTTCTTACCTTTGCAGAACTGTCTAGAAATCCTTTGTAGCCATGGTGGACTAGAGGCTGAGAGAAAAGATAAGTGTAATCGAACATTGCATGATGTTGCTACTGATGATTGCAAACATCTCCTAGAAAACTTAAGTAAGTAAATGCTATCAGCACTATATAAAACTGGTTTTGGTAAAGAGCTTGTGGGACAAAAATGAAAAATATTAAAAGGGTAGCTGTCACTTTTTTGGTACCACAAAATTAAGATTTCTTAACCTAGCAAGTTTCTGTTCTCCAAACTTCGCAAAAGCATCTGATAAAGGAGGTTATTAAATTATTTATGTCTTGTTTTTAAACCATTTGAAAAGATGACATATATTGTACATGTGCAAACATTCATCTTCTCTTGAAATGTGTGAATTTAGTATTAGTCATTACTTTTTCCAAAGCTATTATCCTCTTAACTTTTCTTCAAATTCTTGCAGAAAAATCACTTAGTGGTGGATAGCTGTCATATTTCCTCAGGCTGACACAATCATCTAGTCATATCTGGATCTTGTTTTAGAGCATAGTTTTATTTGTCATCAGTTTATTGTTGTGGGGATTTGTTTGGTTTATTCTTTTAAAAAGTCTTAGAGACAACATCAAGCAACTTTTTTTTTTCCAACATCAGTAACTTCTGTGAGAAGACTGTTCTTGTGTTGGAACAGGGCATCATCTTCCATGTAAGTTTTCTGAAAATTCAGTAGAGCAGTCTGACGTGCGTATTTCTTGAGCTAGAACTTAGTCCATCTGCTCACAAGTTCTGTGGTTTCTATTTCTCTGTATAGATAGAAGTATTGTCTTTGTAGAATTATATGCTTTGTATTGATTCACTTTTTTTGTGTTTTTTGTTGTGGAAGGCAGGGTTGTGTGGGTAGTTGAGTTCACTGATTATCAGCGAATTAAGGAAGTTTTCTGTGTGCTGCTTCTGATATTCCTCTTCAGCTGTAATTATATCTAGGTTCTTGTCATTTTATTGTAGAGAGGAGTACAATTCACTTTCTAATAGAAACTCCTCTGTCGTCTACTTCTTTATCAGACTGAAGCCATTTTTTGATGGCTGAATCTGTAGCCTGTTAAATTGATGCTTGTATTATTTTCATCAGTCCTAGCGCCCTGTTTCTCTGCTCAGGCTTATCATGAATCCAACTGCTTTTGCCCTTGGACTTCATTTTTCTTCTCTTTCGTTTGTTAGGTCTGTAGTTAACATCAGCCCAATCATAATTAGCATTTCCCACACACACAATATCTGATCTGTGGGAGCTTGGAAACACCACTCTCATCGGGGTGGGCGCCTCAACAAGGCAAGGCTGCTTTCTGGGTAAGCTGCATAGGTACCATCCTCTGCCTTCCTCGCAACCCAGTAAGGTTTCCACCGTAAGGAATTCCATGCCTGTAGGACGGGAGGATGTGCTCTGGCAGATCTGAAGACCGGGGGCGGGATTGGCAGCTACTCCATAGAGGTCACATGCACTGAAATTTCGACGTACGCTGTACCTCTGTCCTCGGGGCCTGTTTCCTTGTAGAGAACCCTCTGTATCTCTTATGGTCAGTGCTCATTTCCCTGAGGCCCAGCCATCAGAAGGGCGAGCCTCCGATACATTTCTCACAATCCCACATCTGAAGGATGCCTCTGAGTAATCTTTTCCATGTGGCAGGATACTGGGTTTAAGTCAGGGCTTTTCTGACATCAGAAAAGCTTCCTTGGTTTGTATCAGGTGAAGATTTGGATTCTGAACTCAAGCAAAACTAAGATCAACTTGCAAGATTTCAGAATAAGCTGATTTTTTTTTTTCTTTTCTTTTGTGGTGCACTTATTTTTAATTTCAGGGATAATTTCTGAAATGTGTTGTTCTGGCATTAAAGGTAGAAGATTGCTTTATTTTCACTTAGTCATATAAATGATGCATATAGACTGCTGCTGCCTCTGTTGAGTTGTATCCCATTTTTCAAAGAGCAAGATTTATAGTAACTTCATTAAATTTTGTTTCTAGAATGTGCATGTCAATTTCCTACTTTTTTTTTTACTGTTTTGTCAATTTATTCTGTAGCAAACCAAATACACACTTCCAAGTGAATTTTCTGTCTTAGCTCTTAGCTTTTTATTTAAAGACATTTGGCTCAGCTAACTGTGTTTTCCACTTGTGCATTAGTGCCAGAAAATTCCTTTCTGCATTGATAATAAAAACATGCACAACCACAATAATGTGAACTGCAAAGATAGCACCTATCATCTGTCTTAATTTATAAGAAATTATTCTGTAAAGAGGAAATAAAAGATTAAGTAAGTTTTCTCTTGCTTCCTGTTATTTAAGCATAATAATACTTTTTTTTTGTAATGTAAAAAATTATAGATACCTTGATATTTGTTTTTTCATCATTGCTCTGATTTTGTGATGGTGATCTGTGCTGCTCTTTAACATTTGCTTTTCTGCAGCAGGAGATCTTTTTTTAGCTTTCATTTGCAATATTAGATGTTATTCGTGTTTAATAATGGGATTTTTTTAAATAGAGTTTTCAGGTTTTCTCATTCTTGGCTTTCTGTTTTTCAACAGATGCTCTTAATGTACCTGTAAGGATCTCAGTCAGTGGCATTGAACCAGCCCATTGTGGTACAGAGGAATTTGATACAGAGAACACAATATGTGCTTTAAATATCCGCAAACAGACATCATGGGATGATTTTTCAAAAGCAGTGAGTCAGGCAGTGACAAACCATTTCCAAGCAATTTCTTCTGATGGATGGAGGAGCATAGAAGACCTGTCATTTAATAGTGCTGCTGAATCCAACATTGGCCTCAGTGCGAGCAGTATACTATCTGTCAAACTAGGTACCAATATTGGTGTAATAAGAAAAGCAAAAATTGGGGGGTTTCTTGAGTTTGTGAAATCTTGTAAATAAGCTGAAAATATCTTTAGATATCTGGATCTTTTAAAGCTTAGACTAAGGAAGACCTGTATTGGCTATGAAACTTGGAACAGTGCTGGCATGAAAGCATTCTTTACTTTTAGCGATATGTATGGTACAATTCATTAAGCACCTTAATTGGGGGACTATGAGGCCCATCTAAAGATGTAAAAGCTAGCTATTAAACTTGTGTCTTAATTGGCAGGAAACACTAGTATCCTCAGTCATGTATCAAATAATAGTATGATTTAGTGCATGGGACTGTTCTGTTTGTCAGATGTGTCGGTGTATTCACACAATCTTTGTAAACAACTGAATATGCTTGAGCGTAGGACACTTTATAGGGATACAAGCAATATCTCGCTCTTTTTTTTTAACAGGAAACATTTCATGGTCAACAGGACAGATTTTTTCCCAACCACCATGGGACTTTTTGAAGAAGAACAGAGCCGAGCATATCACAGTGTTTTTGTTTGGTAATTTTCCACTCAAAATTTTCAGTTTTGACTATTAAGACACTCCATATGGGATATACAATTTGTGAATCAATTCTTCAGTTTGCTTGATCTTCAGAAATATCATATCTGATTAATTGTTTAACTAGATTTGAAAGGGTCTGCAACATTGAGAAAATATGCTGGCACATAAAAGCCCTCCTGCCTTTTCAGTTCTACAGTACTATCCATTTTACTGATGGCATGGTTACTCCTGCATCTATGTTGCTAGAGAAATGCCTTTCAGTTCTTTGCCATTTTGATTTCATAGTTTGTAATTTTAGGAGGTTGCTGTCAAATCCAGCATGAAAAGCGTATCTGTCCATCATACAAGCTTATAAACATGAGAGATTTAGTAAAGTTGTTTGTCTGTCCCTTTTTAAAGGACCTCAAGAAGGCTGCCTAAATAGTGTGACTTATGCATCTATGATCCATCTTCAGACACTTCAGAATTACCTCCGCCTGGTAAGTATTAAGCTACCTTCTCTCTGCATGCTATTTCAATGTGAAAATACTTCTGCAATAGTTTTGGCTAAAAAAAAATTGATATACTCCGTGAAAAAATGTCAAAATTTCCAAAAAATGAAATGGGATGAAAGCTGTTACTTTAACATAAAGTTCCCCCTAAGTCTCACCCAAGTAAGTTTAGTCACGTGAGGGCATTAAGTTTCTTCTTTAAATAGCTGCCATCTGATTAACTGAACTGCTTAAGAAAATATATTAAAACCTCTGTGATATCTTATTTCTTTCCAAAGTCATTTTATTCCACTTCTTGAGAGGAAAAAAAATTAGAATAACATTCATGTAAGCAATTATTTGAGATTTGAATGTTATTATTAGTTGATATATATAGCTCCTGCAACTTTTACAATTTATTTAATACCTCAAAATGTAAGGATAATTGGCGAATATGAGTTAACTTTCATAGATATTTTTTTTAACATTGCTAATCAAATCAGAATGAGTTTTAAATCCGCATAATTTTTGCTGTGTCCTTGGATAGTTTTTTATGTTGTTAGAAGAGCAGTTAAGTGCCATAAGTTTCTGCTGTATTCAATAATATTGCAGAACTATCTGAGTGTATTCCCTCACTGACTTTTTAGGCATAAAATAGTTTTACAGTTAAGACAGATGACAGATTTTTATTCTACTGTATTGATAACATGATCCCATTTCAACTGGAATTGAAGTCCTTAAACTAAGTCCTTAAATTAGCAGTGACTTAAACTACTCTTTGATGATTTTAACATTCTGGTTTATCTATTTTAATGCAAAATCAAAAACAATATTTGTGACTAATATTTCCTTCTACATGACTAATCCTTCCTACATGACTTTTTCAAGTTTTAATGATTGTTATAATACAAAATACATTTTCATGTAGTTTTACAAATTAGGATATAATTTTATCAATATACTTCCAATATGTTGTATGCAAATATTGCCTATTTAGAAACTAATATAGTGAGGGTTATCAGTAATGCAAATCAAAGAATTTTGCCTGTTAGGTGCTGACTTTCTCATGTAGGTAGAAAAAAAATAAATCCAAGTCCAGGAACTTTCAAGAATAATTTCTTCTCTGTCTTTAGGTTGAACAATACCGTAACGTCATTTTCCATGGTCCAGAAGGAAGTTTGCAAGACTATATAGCGTATCAGATAGCGGCCTGCATGAAGGTATGAACACAAACATATGAATCAAATTAGTTCATAAATTAGAGTTTGCGCTGTCTCACCAAATCTATACATTTTCAACACAGCAAAAGCAAGTGGCTGCAGGATCCACGTGTGAAATCGTTAAAGTTGAAGTGGATGCTGGTTTCTCCAAGGAGCAGCTTGCAGAACTGTTCATCAGTAGTGGTAAGGTTATTTCAACAGGACTGAATTTGGCAATTTTTAATGGTATAAAGTGAAGAAACACACTAAACCATTTTGCACAGTGGGTGGCCTGTTTTAACAGCACCCATAGTTTTCCAGGTGCTTGGGGAATAATGATAAAAGTCTAAACTGAGGTAGAACTAAGTGTGACAGTCGAATAGGGCGCGCTGTCAAAAGTTCGTGCCATTTAAGTAAAATTAATAGTTCTTGATATGTTTTCTCTTTCATTCCTCTTTTCCTTTGTTTATGAGCCTTTAAAAATTGATTGCTATAGTTCAGATCTACTGAATCAGAAATGAAGGTCTATTGTTGCCTTATTGTAGCTGTTTTAATGTGTTTTTTTTTTTTTTAAAAAAAATAAGAGATATGAGTAGGGAAGATAAAATTATTACCTTTCTGCAAATAAAAGGAGCAGTGAGTGATTCTTGAGAAATCAGACCATTTGCTTTTGATACGTGCTTGTTTACCAGGTACTTCTGTGTGGATCTGAGCCAAATTTTGTTACACGGGCAAGCAAATGTCCATGTGTGTGTTCTGACCCATTACTCTGGGGCAAAGTTGAATTTCTGTTAAAATGACCAGTTTCCTCTTAATGGGTGTGAGTAGTTACATGTAGATTAAAGACCTGTTACTTGGGTGCTCCACAATGAAGTATTCTCAGCATGGTCAGCAGGCTATGCCTGTGTAAATTCACAATGAATAATTGGTAAGAGTGAGAAGAGGACAAAGTAGCCAAAGAAGAATGACAGTGAAAATGGGCAAAGTCTCTCATTTTTCTGCTGCTTTCTCTGTTGTTCTGCCGCATCTCCCCTCCCAGGAAACCACTCTCCTCCTCTCTGTAACTGCTTCCATCAGACACAGAGGAGGTACCTTTCCTCCCTGCTATCCAGCTACAGCCTTTGAGTAAAACATAGCAGTTACAGTCAGGAAACTGCAAATAAATAGCAGTCATCAGCTACAGTCAGTTGCTCTAAGTTTTGCCCTATTGCTTATCCTTTTCGTTAATGACCAGCTTTCGTACCAGCTTCAGAAAGTTCTGAAACAATGGAAGACACAATAAACTCAAGACCAGTATTTCGTTTAATATTTGTATTACAGAAGCATTGATCTGGGATTTAGTGTAACAGGAACACTTGCAAAGGCTGTAGGGTTTTTAGACAGATGTTAAAATCAGGAAAAATAAAGGAAAATATCTGAAATATGAAAAAAGGCAATATATATATATATTTTTAATGCCTGTTATGTTCAAGTGTTACTGTTTGTGCCTCAAAGATAAAGATATTGAAGGAAGTTTTGAAGGGAGGATCACAGAATCACAGAATCACAGAATTGTG
Source organism: Gallinago undulata (assembly GCA_026546715.1). NCBI lineage: Eukaryota > Metazoa > Chordata > Aves > Charadriiformes > Scolopacidae > Gallinago > Gallinago undulata. The sequence goes on from JAOTQQ010000001.1 coordinate 26,168,777, forward strand.
GTGGTTGGAAGGGACCTCAGAGATCATCGAGTCCAACCACAAAA
>JAOTQQ010000001.1:26168920-26297273 GCA_026546715.1 Gallinago undulata
CTCTGCCCCCAGCCTGTAGCGCTGCCTGGGATTGTTGTGACCGAAGTGCAGGACCCTGCACTTGGCCTTATTGAACCAATATTGTTTTGTAGCAAACAAATAGGCAATCTCACAGAGTGGTTAAGTTTCTTATAAACACAGAATATTCTGAATCCTTTTATCACTACATGGTATAAAGAGTACATGTTATAAGTTTAAGATGTATTACAGCAAATGAAATATATGTTTCCAGAGAGCTTTGCTATCCTTTCTGTTGTATTTATTTTCAGTTTGCTGAAATCTTTCCTGTCTATGAAGATCCCATTATAGCCATTTCAGGAATTTATTTTGATAATAGCCTCCAATTATTTTCTTCTTATTGTACAGTATGATATTCTTTCCATTGTTTGATTTTATGGTTCCAGTTTTTATCTTATTATATAGTCTGTCTGTTTCTGTGAACAAGTTAAAAGGCAAAAAATATAATTTAAAAAATCCTTTGTTGCATTAGTAGCAGTAAAAGCTCTATACATAAATAAAAGTCAATTTTCATAAGTAGGCATTAATGGGATTTTTATATTTCAGCTTGTCTGGTCCCAGTTAAACAGCCTCCTGTAAGCAAGACAACCATTGTGATTTTACAAAATCTGGAGAGAGCTTCTTTATCTGAATTACTAGGAGATTTTCTGGCACCTCTTGAGAATCGGAGTTCGGAAAATCCTTGCACTATTCAAAGAGGTATTTAAAGATTCAGGATGGAGAAATGTTTTTACTACAGTACAGTTATATTATAATTTTGGACAAAGAGGGAATTTGGAGGAGAAAACTGCAATTTGTTCAGGTTGTATATTTTATTGTAAACAGTGGTTCTTAAATAAATGTAGCTTTTTGTAAAAGCTAATTTAGATGTGGATATTTTTTTCTTTCTAATTATTTCACTGTTTCTTGTTTTTATAGAAAATCATGCCAAAGCTTTGAGTATTTCATTTTTTATTTTTTTTATGGTTCGTTTTTAGCAAATGGAGTTTCTGGTGCCTTTTACTTTCATGAGAACTGCTTTTTACTGGGGACAATTGCAAAGTGTCATCTTCATGGCTCTGACCTGCTGGTTCAGCAGCATTTCCGTTGGGTTCAGCTTAGGTGGGATGGGGAACCAATGCGTGGCTTGCTTCAAAGGTTTTTAAGAAGAAAAGTTATAAACAAGGTAAGAAACTGGATTAGCTTCAGCAATTTTGTTCATCACCAGGTCTGTGAAATATGTAGGATAGTAATCACAAAAGCTGATCAGATAATGAAGTTGTTTCAGGGGAAAAGTGTTAATTTCTGGGAAGATACAGGCTGTGTGTCTGTAAATATTGTGCTTGTTGTCATAGAGGAAGGTGTGTGACCATGGCTGTTTGGCATAAACACACAGGTTGTCTGCAAATAATGACATTGTAGATACTTGCTTATCCACTCTATGAAATCCTGTATTTATTTTTTTTCATCTTCTGTGGGACCATGATAGGAAGGATCTGCACAGCCAATGTAAAATCCCTTTCTCGAGGAATTTATTCTATATATCTATACATCTAAAATAAGACATATCTATGAATCATAGAATGGTTCGAATTGGAAGGGACGGTAAAGATGATAGAGTTCCAACCCCCTGCCATGGGCAGGGACACCTCCCACTAGAGCAGGTTGCTCAATGCCCCATCCAGCCTGGTCTTGAACACTTCCAAGGATGGACCATCCACAGCTTCTCTAGGCAACCTGTTCTAGTGTCTCACCACCCTCACAGGAAAGAATTTCTTCCTAATATCTAATCTAAATCTCCCCTCTTTCATTTTAAAACTGTTGCCCCTCGTCCTATCACTTCACTCCCTGATAAAAAGTCCCTCCCCATCTCTCCTGTAGGCTCTCTTTAGGTACCGGAAGGCTGCTATAAGACCTGCCCAGAGCCTACTCTTCTCCAGGCTGAGCAACCCCTGTTCTCTCAGCTCTGATCATCTTCCTGGCCCTTCTAAGTTTTAAGCAGCAAAAAGAGTTTTCATTATTTTTAAATCAAAGATGAAAGAGGGGTAAAAATACATCAGTAGGGAAGCTGTTTTGAGCAATAGGCCTGCTGAAGCTGGAAAAAATGTCCAAAAGAGAATAAAGATGGGAAGTCTGTTTTAACATGAACAAATAAATAGAGGATGGGAAATGAAAAGAAAGATGTGGGCAAAAGCAGAATTGTGGAATTTTGAAAGTTATTTGGAAGAAAACCATTCCAGTGTGATAGCAGCTATTGCAGACAGTCAGGCAGTGTTAGACGTTGGGAAGTGGAGTTTAATCAAAACAGCTGCAAAGGAAAATAATCTTGGCAGCAGAGTTTTGAACAGGCTTAAAAAGGGACATTGTTGTAGGAATAGAAAAAAAAATGTCAGTAGTAAAGAGTGCTGGTCTGGGACAACAGACCTACTGTCAGTTCTGAGTGTTCAGCTGTATGTATCTTGGTTATCCTTGGGGATGTCATCTCCTGTGCCCTGTGCCACAGTTCTCATCTATAAAAGCTTCAAAGAGATACTAAAGAGGAAATGTGAGGTAATTGAACATTTCAGTAATGATAGTGAAGAAACTTAGAAACATTCCTAGGTATTCTTTAGTAGTAAGAACAGGAATACGAACATAAAAAAAGAATCATACGAAACGTATCAATGAAACTCATAATAGATTACTTTTCTTAGATTACTTTTTTTCAGGTGCATATTTATTTATAAGTAGGGTTTTTTTTGTGAAATATTGTTTACTCTTTTTCCCCATGTGCTTTAAGTCTTTGAGTCCCTACAGAAATAGTAAGCTAGAACCGTTACGAGTTGTTCTTTGGTTGAATGTGTGAATGGTTTCCAGAATCCTTGCAAAGGGTGGGAAGGGCAGCAATTGTCTGCAGGCAAGGAGGTGGGTTGGTTGAAAAGCTGGTACCTCACAGGCATTCCGTGGTGCTGGAATGAGGGATAGGCCAGAGGACAGCACATTAGAAGTATGTAGTTGGATCCTCTTCCATCCTCTTGAGGAAAAGGACTGTATTCTCAAGCCTACGCTGGAGAATATCGAGTGATCTAAGCCCCTTTATAAGGGTCAGAAACACTTTGATCATAGATTATTCAAGATCAAAGAGAAGGGCTGTCTTCACTTGAGCACAAGGCCAAGAACGCAACGCAGACAACTGCAGGGCAGTGTATTCTGACATGTTCACAGAAAAAGGATGGAAAACTGCTTTGGCTACTGGAACTTGCAGACCATGTAACACATGCCATTTTCTGGCTATTCTGTTTAGGCTTAAAAGTAATCCTTAGTCTCATAGGTTAGAGTTTAACAAAGTAATAGTTACATTGAACAGAATTTGGGTAGTAATGTTATTACATTTACTTTCTCTAAAGCATATACGCAGATGGTGGCTATTTGGAGAAAAAAGCCGTGTGTCTTTCTGTATCTTCCCTAATTAAATAATGAATAAAAATGTCCAGTGTTCTACTACATTTCTTTTTAATAGGTACATGTGCCATATGCAGACTCCAAACTCAAGTGCCAGTCGGTGTGGGTCTTTAAAATAGTGGATTCTAATGTTAAAAACAGAAGAAAAATTAATCTGTTATAAAAATCTAAGGGAAAGTGAAAGCACATTTATTGTTTGAACAATAGACTAATTCTGAGATCCTTGCTTGTGCCTTAGTAGTCAATTTTTTTTTTCATATTAAAAGCTTTTTTCCCTTATTTTTTGGCTATTCAGATATAAGGGAACAGTTTAAATGTTTTTCTACATCAGCATTAAATTGACAGACCTATAGACTGTCAAGAAGCTCTGCCTTCAGTGCTGGCAAACGCTATCCCTACTTTATCTTCTGATGCTTCCGTTAATTCAAACTGTTCCAGAGGATAATCCTAGGAGTAGGATGATGAAGACTGTAATTTGGATTTCAAGGAAATAAAAGATTTTTCTGGCACCAAATAATTTGCCTTTTACAAGGCATAGAATCATAGAATGGTTTAGGTCGGAAGGACCCTTAAAGATCATTGAGTTCCAACACCCTGCCATGGGCAAGGACACCTGTAAGTCTTAGAGGAAGGCATCTTTCCTTCATTGGTACCAACTATGAAACCAATATGGAAATCCACTGAGAAGATGCCTGGATCAGACAGTCCTGTTCAGTGTGACTGTGTATTCTTTTATATGCCCTATTTATGTCACTTATATTGCACAGGATATGGTGAGTTCCTCTTGCAATCCTAAACACCACAGAGAAAGCACCGCTGCCAACATGTCTCAGTTTCCCACAAGAAAGTGGAGACATGTCGGTTTATGGATAAGGAGAAACCTTTTAAAGTGTAGTTGGGTAAATGAGTTCTAATACAAGACTTCAGTATACTCCATAAAAAAGTTTCACCAGCCTTTGACTGTTCCAGATTTTCATAATAGCAATATTATAGCAGGGAAAAAAAGCCCATAAGATTTCTTGGGGTTTTGAAGAAGGTATTTGCAGCTGAGGTCTTACATCATGTCAAACATCTTTTCTACCTGCAGTTCCGAGGGAAAATGCCTTCTCCATGTGATCCCGTGTGCAAGATCATTGACTGGATTCTTGCTGTTTGGCACCAGCTGAACTCCTGCTTATCCCGTCTGGGAGCGCCGGAAGCACTCATGGGGCCAAAACATTTCTTCTCTTGTCCCGTGGTGCCAGGGCATGGCCAAGCTACAGTGAAGTAAGATTTCTGATCCCTGTTTGACTCTGTTCAGTGCCAACTAGATACCTACTGAAAATGTAGCGGTTACGTTTCTCCCAAAACCCATCTGACTCAACAGCCTTGAAAAAAAAAAAAACAAACCTTAAGCAGAAGTTATTGAAAGTTTTAAGACTTTTGTTTGACATTTAATTGCTAGAAGGGCAATTTTGAATGGCACAAGCGGGAACTGGGTGTCTAACACTAGTTGAAAGTCAGTCTTTTTTTGTGATCTTTCAGTTATTTTCTGACACAGAGATTGCAAAATATCGCTTGTATGGGAATGGCTAATATTGCTCAAACCTTTAAAGGTTTTGTTCTTCATTTCCAGACAGCGCTGTAAAGAAAGCTGTTCATTAGCCAACAGACCAAAATAAGGTTCAAGAATTCTGACCTTGAGAACATGGTAAAGTTTCCTTTTGAGGAAAGTTGTATTTGAGGGAAATCTAGAGAAGTGGAACGATTTCTCACTCATTTTAATATCTGGTATCATTTTTAAACACACATAAAATTTCACAGATATATTAGCATAGTAAATAAGGCATATATATGTTTTTTAGCATAGCTAAATGTCCACTAAAATAAAAGAAAAATTATGAAAATTGTGTCTGTTCTTGCAGAGTGCAAATTGCATGAACATCTGCTCACATTCCAACTTTTCTGCAAATGCTAGCAAGTGATACAAGAATTAATTATAGAATTTTAGAATATATTCATTTCATGCGAAGATGTTGCTTGGCTATATTAGAAAGGTAATGAGGGCCTAATTAAAATTCAGACTTATTCAGAACTCAAATAATAACATTGAATTCTGGAGATGCAGTGTTACTTTTCTCACTCTGCTTCACAGCATCCTCCTTAATTACCGCTTCTGTTCCCTCTGTCTGACTTTTCCCTCTTGTGCTAGTTTATGCTGAGGCTTCCTCCAGTGTCCTTTGCTTACCATGAGTGCACTGACTTTCTCATTTTTTGTTCCTTTCTACAATTCTTGATACATTTTGCTTGTTCATTTTATTTTTTTTCTTTCCCAAAAGGCCAGATTATTTAATATCCGGGGTAATTACCAAAGTCTAAATCCAGATGTAACATTGATTTGAAATTTTATGGGTGCTATGAAATAAAAAAATATATATATACCATGGTATCTATCTCCTGCCTTCTTGTTGAATCATGTCCTCTGAAATGTCTTAATCATTTATTTTTTGCAATGTCATTAGTAGTGGACAGAAAAATTATTCTTTAGATACCTCAGTTTTGCATTTCTGAGTTTGAATTTCTCCGAAATGTAACTTGGACTGGATTCACAAGCCTTTATTTTGAGCACAACCCCAAAATGTCTTTTTCAGTAGTGATACACCGTCTGATTCCTCGTTTTAGTGGAGTTTTTGTCCATTAATAAGCAATTAAAAAGACAGCTCCAGTAAGCACTTTCTGGATGCTTTTAGTTTAGCAGGACGATGGCCAACAGTGTGGTCATATAACTAGCAATAAATAAGCTTAATTAGCAGCTCACTGGTTGCTGTTATTTCAACATAATTATCCACCCCTGTCCTCTAGCCCCTCCTCTCCGCTGTGCTGTTCTGCTGGTTCTTGCCTCTGTTACAGCTTTGCTGGGTCAGTTGAGTTCATTAAGAGAGGAGACAGCGGTGGACAAACCGGGCTTGTCCTGGGCTGGGTGTTAGCAGGAGGCCAGTGGCAGAAGCGTGTGGCTGGGACGGGAGAGACCAGGTGTGATGGCACGTTGGTTCCTGCTCCTTTCTGTAGCTTCACATGTTTTGGAGAGTGGAGTGAACAAATGAGGGAGATTTTATCTGCAATTTTTTTCAGGCAGGGGGTGCTGTATCAAAGAAGTGGGGACTTTATCAGGATGAATGCAAACGTAAGACTGAATTTAAATACCAGGCTAGAATTTTATTTCAAGAGGATGGCATTGTACAGCCCAGCAATTGTTAACTGATAGATTAGAATGGGCTCAGTTAATTTTTTCTTTGCAGCGTTCATTTCTGACCATTTATACTAACAGTATTGCAAAATGTCAAAAGCTTACACGGGCAGAAATGGAGAGACAGAGTTCTTTATTAATAAAATGAAAGCAATCTTTGTATTTTGGTAGTTTAATTCAGCTAGCAGAAGCAGACTGTATCTATACGGAATGGTACCTATAACATTATGCTAAGGAACCTTCAAGAAACATTTCCAATATACATTTTACATCTTATTTTAACAACTGTGCTAATTATTTTTCTAAATAATATGTTTTATCAAGCTAATATAGCACTTTGTAGCATGATTATATATCATAAAAACTCAATCTTATACTTCATAACTAACCAAAAATACATCTACCAAATGATTCATGCATTCTAACTTTAAAAAAACTCTTTAAAAAGAAAAAGCCAAAAAATTCATCATAATCTTTTGGGTAATAAGATGGCTTCTGTGTATCAACGTATCCAACAGAATGGTTCATTTAAGTCAAAAGCACATTTTAGCCTTCACTTTTTCTGAATGGATTTCTACAAAACTGAAACGCAGCATTGTAGCCTGTCACTTCCTATAGACCTTTGAGAGTCAGAGGTTTATATCAATCTCACCATCTTCCTCCCATTAGAGGGTATAAGTTAAAAAAAAAGAGTTGGATTTGGTCTAAAAAAGATTGTCTCAGTGTCTGCTCTAGATGTGAACTCAGCCCTAGGAGTGAATTATCCCTTGAGAACTACAAGCTGTAAGAAATAGCATTTATTCATTTCCTAATACAAATTTTTCACTTCTGTGCTAAAACAACATAATATTTCTCTCTTAAAAAAAGCAAAAGTCCCAGAAGAACCATGTCCCTTTGAATCATGTTTTTGGAAGCAGACCCAGCCTCTAAACCAGACAATCTGGAAAATCCACAGCATCCTGGAAACACACTTCACCATAGATCAAATAAACAAAAGGAGAGCGAGAGCAAGGCAGCTGTACGAATAGAAAGGTCTTGTCAGCTGGACAAGTTTGGAAATGGAAGAATACTGGAAAGGGTGCAATCATAACTGAATACCTCCTTTTTCCCACTCTGGCAGCAAACAGGCTATGACTGAGCACCTGCAAGCATGGAAACTTCTCCATGCACTGGCAAAGGTGAAAAGAGTTTGGGTTTTTTTGTATATACATGAATGTACGTCTTTCTGGGACATTCTTTCTTTTAGCCTTAAAATGAAAAGGATATTTTATAGACCTTATCTGGAGGAGGAAAAGCATCAGATGGTAAATAGTTTGCCAAAGCAACCTGAAAAAAAATTAGGTCAAAGAATTTAATACAAAACAAACAGATAAACCCTACCTTAAATAAAATAAGCTCCTCTCTGACATGGGATATAATAGAAAGTCTGAAATACATGTACTTCCTGAAAAAGCAGAATCTGCTCTTTCCCAAAGTATAAAATCTTGGGGTTTGATAATTGTCTCTGAAGCCAACGGATGGTTTGTGTGCCCACAGGTGGATGTCCAAGTTATGGAATGCTGTGATAGCTCCCAGAGTTCAAGAAGCAATACTCTCCAGAGCCTCAGTGAAAAGACCATCCGTACCAGGACAAGCAATAGTCAAAAAAAGTCCAAGCCAAGGTCAACAGGCTGTAGTTAAAGCTGCTCTCAGTATCTTGCTAAATAAAGCTGTTTTACATGGCTGTCCTCTACCCAGAACAGGTAACAATGAACAGTCTGAAAGGCAAGTGGTTGTACATCGCCAAAGTGGGGCTTTTAACTGTTTGTTTCCTTTTTTAAAACTTCCACAAAACATAACTAGGGTTATGATGGGAGGTGTGTGGTTAAAAGTATTTACATGTTTCCAGTCACTAAACTAAGTAGTTGTAGTCAAAGAAGAACCATTTGCAACAGTCCATTCTTCTTAACATGGTTCTACTTTTCTTTCAGAGCTAGACAATTATATAGCAGATTTTAAGGGAGGAAATTTTCCTTTATCTGTGGTTTCGAGCTACAAGAACTGTAGTAAGAAAAGAGGTGAGAATGCTTCTTGGAGAAAAGTGAGCACAAGTCCTCGCAAAAAGTCAGGCCACTTATCCTCCCAGTCATGGAATAAGCAGGAGACAAATACTGAAGGTAATGCTTTCTCTTTTCAATTCTGAAAGAAGGTGTGGGGTTTTAAGCTGTGTCAATACGAATCTAACTTTTCTTCTACACCATGAATTAAAAATTCTCAATTAAATGACATGTGTGTTTATATTTACCTGTAAAAAATTATTTACTTTTTCCCAAAAAAAATTATTTCTTTGTGACTGTGAGGTATCCTAATTAATAGTTTTTGTTTGTTCTAATGGCCTTCCTGTTGTCTGGTAACAATGTGGGCTTTGGCTCAGATGGTGGAAGATTGAGCAGTGGCTCCATCTCATATTGCATGGAATGATGCTCTGTCATTCTCTTCCTCAATACCAGATGAGAGAAAGCTTCATTACTTGATCAGTACTCATTAATTCTGCACCAAATTTACAGTATACCTGATTTGGGTTTTTTTTTAACACGTACTTTATGACTTCATTACAATAATTTCTATTGTCTGAATCCAAGTGAAAATAAATGAATATATGCATTGTCAGATCATGTATCCCTTGTTCAATCTTGTTAGATAAGTACAGTAGAATAACCCAGAAGCCCTGTAGTAGAAGGAAGAGATCTTTGGTTTTAAATTGAAGATTTCCATTTGATTTTCACTTTAATTGCAAAAATCAACATGAAAAATTCTGAGTAGTCACAGATACTGTGAAGTTTTCAAGAAGTTTCCACATGAATTTCAGTTTGCTGCTTGATAAAGAAAAGGAGGCTTTGTATGGCTGGGCCTATGCATCTGTAGAAATGTGAAAGCTGTGTTAGTAGCTGACACTTTTAAAATGTCTTTTCACCTCAAGATCCTAAGCCATCTCACAAGCAGTTTGCTACACAGGGATAATGTCTGGATATGTGCAGAAGCAACATTCTTCTAAAAGTACCCATCTGTCCAGAAGGAAAACTTAAGAATACCACAACATACCATAATGGGAAAACTTCTAGAGGACAAAATCAAATGACTTATTTTTGCTTTCAGAAAATGAAGGTAACTCCTTCAGAGAGAAGAGTTAGGGAGGGATTTAGAGAGAGAGAGGCTTCCCCACACATGCGCTTTAGAAACAGTAAGATTCTAGCCTCAATTATCTCATATATAAAACACTGAAATACCTGATGCCTGGTACATTGTGATGTTAAATTGAGCTATTAATTTCTTGAGCTCTTGTTCAGAAAGAAGTCTGCTTTTGCTGAACTGCAACTCTAATGTTCTGATTTGTGCTTGCTAGTTCTCTGAATTGTGAATTTATCTAATCCCTCTAAGAGGATTTAAGAAATCAAATGAACATAATCTGAAGTAGAGTGGTTGATACTGTATCTTGTACCTGAGAATGTTCCTGGAGTCCAGTTAATATCTGTGAATAGAAGTAAAAAATGAGATGGTGAACTTAATATTGGTAGCTTTCCGTTTCTGACTGACAGTATCAAATGTTGTTCCTGATTCCAGGTAGAGGTAAGTTGTTTGATTTTACTTAAATGAAACAAACTTAAATCATTTCCTGTTGACAGGTGATTTCTCTTTGAGAGAAGCAGTGAGGGTGGTGAAGTGCCTTGCACAGAAGCCTCGTGTTCTGTCTTCCACAAAAGCTTGGGCAACTCATGCCCCATTTGCCATTTTAGCAGCACCGTGTGGCCCCAGTGCTGCTCTGAACAGTTTCATGGGCTGTATTCTGATCTCTGACAGACTCTGTAGATGTAATTAGCCAGTAAATGGGAACACGTTTTGCCTGTTTATCACAGATTTTAAAACTTAGAAATCACCACACAAGACAACACACTAATATCAATCTCGCTTTTGTGCAGGTATAAAATCTAAGATGATGTTACAACCAAACTGTAAGAAAAGAGCTTCTCTCACCACAAAGTAAGTTTTAATTTCTGTAATTTTAACACCTAGCAAACAGTAAAGATGATGAAATTGTGTTGTAAAGCAGCACATTATAGTGAATAGATGAAGAGCTTGTATTTGTAATGTGCTGGTTCTAACATCTGAAGAAAGGAATTCTTTTTTAATTTTCATTTCTGAGAGAAAATTTATGTACTTTGATATAATTTTAGAACCCATTTCAGTATTTCAAGCCTTGCAGCACTACGTGTCTCTTTATAGAACTGAATAGTCCATGACTTAAGAATATTATGTAACACTTACTTTGCCATGAAAAGCCAATCCTATGCTTTTTTCACCTGACATTTTAAAAACTCCTCTGGCTCTTTTCGCTTACTGAATGGCAATTCAGAATGGTACAGGACACGCTCTCTAGTTTAAATGATACAGAGTTTCTCTGAGAAAGTGTATGAATTATCCAGAGGGAACTGCATGCAAAACTTTAGTCAATCTGAAACCCTGGTTCTACCATATTCCCAGGCAGAGAGAGCATACAATACTTACACTTCAAGTATGCCAAAGGGTTTGTAAAGTGTTTGGAATTAAGTCCAAAAAGGAGAGTGGAGCAAAATTGACTGTTCCATCTTAAAAAGAGGAGAATCTTTGAACATAGTGGGCAGAAGAATCCTTTGTTAAAATTTCAGAATGGAGAGAATAATTTGAATAGAAATAAAATTTATGATATAAGAACTATTGACATCTATTGCTGCCACTTACTTACGTGTTATTTTCTTTCTGTTTATGGTAGTAAAAGTCATTTGGAAAGAAATTACTATTTTCCAGGTGTGTATAGTATTTATTTTAATATTCTGTCATAGCTTAATTTTAATTGTTCTTTTTGTTTGTTTGTTTGTTTGTTTGTTTTTTAAAAAAGCAGATCTTCAGAGAAGGATCAATTGAGAACGTTAAATCTGGAGCAAAGGCTGTCCCTTGGTTCTGATGACGAAGTAGATCTTGTGCAGGAACTTCAAAGTATGTGTTCCAGCAAATCTGAGCCTGATATAAGCAAGGTAAATACAGGGTTTTTAAATAATTTCCATCATTGCCATATGCAGTTGTTTGCTACGTGTTTAAAATAAATTTTTAATTTACAAGCACTGCTTGAACTGAAAAAAATTATTGAATTTTTTGGGAGTAAGCCAAAATCAACTCATCAATTATACATTTGAGAACAAGTGTTCTGCTTTAATGTACATTATTTTAAATTATATCGTCACTATTTTTTCTTGTAGAGATTTTTGCAGTGGAGGCGGAAATTTTGAAATTCATAAACACTAGAGCCAGTAGCCTTCTCTGTGTTATTGTTCCCTGTGTTACCTTTCATGTTACCATTGCTTCCACTGGGAAGCTGTTTTGTAGGCTTAAAGACAGGAATTTTTGTCATAAAATGCATTGTGCATTTAGAAAACAGCTCAAAGCACCTCTGCTCTGTAGGCAAAACTCAGTTTTGCTGCCCCAAACAAGAAGGAATGGATTGGCCTAGTTCTTGTTCTGTGATGGTGGCAGAAGAGGGCGAAGGAGGTTTGCAGGGCTGGGGCTGTTTCTACCCTGGGATGGTTTGTGGGTGGTTACGGGAGGCCCATTGGAGCAGAGGGTGGAGCTGTGGATCTCTCTCATTTTTCCTTCTCCACCAAAAGCATCCGGCTCTCCCTGTAGCTGCAGCTATTTATTCTTTTACTTCTTTCCTCCTAACACAGCTGAATGGATGGCTGTGACAGCAGCCTGTGGTCACACAGGAGCAGCTGATCCATGTCTTTTGAAACACAGAGTCAGTCTTAGGCTGTTGTCTACTTCAGCTTTGCAGTACGGCCTCTAGGTTCTCCCTGAACCTATCTTCCATTAGTTTTGCTTTATTAAGTATTCCGTTTATTCTTAGAAGTCAACCAAGCTTTTATTTAAAAAATAAATACTGCATTTGGGAAGATTTTTTAACCTATTTAATCAAATCCTTTATTATGCTGGTTTGAGTCGTGTTTTTTTTTTTAAAGTATTTACAGTACTTGCATGAGTCCAGGCACCAAGCTGGCAAGCTAATCCCCAGTCAGTGAGCAGGGATATACCATTATCTGTCGGTGAAAGGATGGGATGTGCTTAAAGAAGTGGTAACCAACTTAAAATTGTGTTTAATACATGTAAAATGTCATTGCTCATCGTTGACAATGCAAGGAAATATGAGTTAGATAAGGAAGGAGATAGATGTCACTGTCTTTTGTTCGGCTTCCTCACCATGGGTGGAACCATCCATGCCTGGAATTTCTGTTGTTGATTCCCTAGTGCCCAGAGGAGCTGTGCAGAAGTGAGGGTGCTGTTGCATGTTTTCATTGTGTGATGCAATTTAAAGTTGCCATCAAAATAAGTGTTTCTGCTCTCTAATTTGCCCTTTCAGTCGAATGTTCCTGCTGCCTCTAGGATGTTGGGACCGAGTACTTTTGCCATTGCAGGGTAGAATCAGATCAGATCCCTCATTTTCAGTGAGGACAGAACACTGATCAGACTCGGGCTGCTGTTGCACAGTCACAAGGTCTGATGGGAAAGCAGAAATATGGCAGGAAGAAGAGAAAAAGATGGTTCCTTTCACTGTTGTTCATGGGGCTGGATACAATTTCATGGGAAACTGCCCTTAAGTTTCGCTGAATAGTATTGCTCTGGGAATGTATGTTTAATCATCCTCTGGTAACAGTCAATGTGAAATCTCTATCTCTCATCTCCTACAAACACATTCAAGTGTAAAAGAAAGATGTTTTAATTGTTCTTCGAATATTTACACATTGCATTGCACAGAAGCTACATGAAAATAAAATCAAGTCTCCAAAATTTGGCAAATTGAAACATAATCTCTGCTGGGAATAACTATAACATAAATCACCATTTTCTCATCTTTTTTAGATTGCAGATTCTAAGGATGAGCTATTGATGTTCAATAACTCTCAGAAACATCCTGTATTTTCAGCAAGCAGTACTAACCTGAGTAAAACAACAGCACAAAAGGTGGGTGAAATGAGTTTTGTAGTAGGATTGGGAAGGTGTCTTGAGTTTCTCCAAAATCTGAATTCCGGATTAGATCAAAAGAATGAGTGTTCCAGCGCTCTGTTTATTATAAGAATAAACTCTCATAATTCTTAGGAAACTTGCTGGTCACACCATGCCAAGCTTCTTCCACGTGTATTAATGGGAACTAAAGATTTAATTAAACAATGGATGCATTTGCTTCAGTTTTCATGTTTACATAAAGCCATCTCTCTAGGCCAAGTGTTGTTGACGTTACTTTGACATTGTAAGTTATTTGCATCACATTTTGAGAGAAATAAAAGCCCCGGGTTCATTTTTTCCCCCGATTAATGTTATTCAGTAAGTTTGCAAAAGCGCAAAACTTTTTTAAATTCTTGATGTAAAATTGCTGGCTGATGTTTTTCTACCTTTTTTTTTTTGTTGTAGCAATTGCTTAAATATATATGATTTCAAACCACTTTTTTTCTAAGGGTTGTCATCTAAGTATTTGAGCTGCTCTGGTGTCAAAGTTCTCAGCGCTAGAAACTTTGAGAAGATGTGATATTACCAGAGTTTGTGATGAACAGAATTTTTTTTTAAAGAGGGATTGAATTTCTTTTTTCAGCCTTGCTATTTGTTGGAATATACAGTTGTCTTGCCATATTATTGATGAGAAATCAAGAAAAAAAACCTATGCTGTAATTTTGGTGATTGTGGTAAAAGACAGTCTAAATGTAAACAAACTTGCCTAACTTCAGAGCAGTTTCAGAGTAGGAAGATAAGCTGTATTCTGCTGGAAGATGTAGGAGGCCCACTATCTCTTCCTTTTCAGAAGTTGAAGTCATTTTTTTGGGGTGCTAACATCCCTACTAAGTATGAAGATGAAATTATATCCTTAGTTTTCATTCCTTGGAAAATAAAGTAAAAATTATGTTTTCTCTGCTGTTACACTTTTTTTTCTTTTCTTTCTTGCACCATGTGTTTCTTAACATCAGGAGAGTTTAGAATTGTAGAATCATAGAATTGTCTAGGTTGGAAGAGACCTTTAAGATCATCTAGTCCAACCATCAACCTAACTCTGATAAAACCCCATCACTAAACCATGTGACTAAGCACTATGTCAACCCATCTTTTAAATACCTCCAGGGATGGTGCCTCAACCACTTCCCTGGGCAGCCCATTCCAATGCTTAATAACCCTTTCAGTGTAAACATTTTCGCTAATATCCAATCTGAACCTCCCCTGGCGCAACTTGAGGCCATTTCCCCTTGTCCTAATGCCAGTGACTTGGGAGAAGAGACCAACCCCCACCTCTCTACAGCCTCCTTTCAGGTGGTTGTAGAGAGCGATAAGGTCTCCCCTCAGTCTCCTTTTCTCCAGGCTGAACAACCCCAGCTCCCTCAGCCGCTGCTCGTAAGACTTATTCTCCAATAAGCCTCTGAGCACATGGCTCAATTAACCTGTGCCCGGGCATTGTCTGTGTTCCCTCACCAGGGCTCCTCTAGACTCCAGTCCAGACACTTTTATACAACCATCATAAACTGTTTTCTAGAGACACACTGAGTATTTCCTGCAGGTACAATGAAGTACCTGAAAATAGATTAACTTGCACATATAAGCATTAAAAAAGCTAAAGTTGGATGAGATGACTTACCACCCTTACCATCATGTTTTTTCATATCCAAATATTTTCTGTAATTTTACTTAAAATCCACAGAACGGTCTCCTCTAATGGAAACAATTTTGACATTGCAGATCTACATTTAAATATACTGCTTTTGACTATTTCTCTAAACACGTTAATTCCAGACATTCCAAATCAGAGTTTCACGTAGTAGCGATGTCTGTAGAACTGGGTAAATCAGCTACCTACCCCTTCCTGTAGTAAATTTTTCCTAGTGAATTTTTTTCCTTTTAAGATTCCTTGTAACAAATGTAAGGCATAACTAACATTGACTCTGGAGGTAGACAAGCTTAGCTACCTCTCATTTTTTGGAGGAACTTAGTCTAAAGATTTCATATACAACAGAAAAAAATGATTTCCCATGTCTTTTTGGAGAAATCTTGGCCAAAAACAAAGGAAATACAATCCAACCTCTTGCTAGAGGGCAAGAAGTTGAACTGAATGACAAGCTTTGTTTCTAAACATTACTACAATAAATTTATCAACAATCTGGAAGAGCGAAGTCTCCGTTTAGAAGCAGCAGTCAAACTTTCAAAGGCAATTTTAACGATGATAAACCTGTGGAGCGGCAAGAACTGGTGTCTGAAAAAGGGTCTCAGATTACAAAAGCATCTTTTTGTGAAAGGAAATAGAATTCTGTAGGTAACAAAAGCAATACTGTATGAGCAGAACAGATCTGATCAACAGTAATGAGACAAATTACTTAAAAGAGCAATGTAACCATAATTATTTTTTTTTAATTGGCTGGAAGAAAAAAATGCTTTCAAGTATGTGTGAAGGAGAAAGAGAAAACTGATAAGAGATGCAAAAAAAAGAGATGGAGGATACAAACAAATTGATGGATTGGAGGATTAATAAGGAACAGACAGGAATGAACGGTCTGTTTTCATGCCACCAACCTCTATGCAAAGAGCAGCAGCTGATGATGAAAATGAACTTTTTAATATTGCTGCCCAGAGGGTGATCTGGATTCAACTGATGCCAACAGTTAAGGTCCAAGTTCTCCTTTCCTGCCAGTGGAGAGGAGGCATCTCTCATTGAAGTTACGTATTAGTGACCGTCATAAAATGCCGTAACGAATCTCTTTCTCCTTTACTGTAAAGGAACAAAAAGTGATAAAGTACCTGACTTCAGCCCTTCACGTCTGCATTTGAGCAGGGTGAATATGGTCCAGTTTCTAAGAACGTAGCTTCTTAGCATAAATAATTTGAGATGCTAAAATCTAATTTCAAAAAAAGCAATCTTTAAGGTTATGGATTAAAATAGCATTTCAACTTATGAGTATTATTTTTGTCATAATTATTTTGTTATTATTTATGGCTTTGATGGTACCCCAAAAGTGAATATCTTTATTCAAGCTGTAAAGCTGATTTTTTTTTTGCTCATAAGGACCTAAATTTTCCATTTTAGCTGTGGCTGCAGCTATCGTTTTTCCACAGTAACGAAGGAAAGAGCATGCATTTTTTTATTTGAGTACTCCTGAAATTGAGACATCTGAGAATCAAATGTAAAGGTTTTTTTCAATGGCAATGCCTAAACTCTATTGACTTATTTGGGTGTTCTAAGATGGTAATGGTATTTCCTTTCAGTCAGAGAGGCAAAATAGAGCCATAGTTTGTTCACCAAATATTAAGAAGCTGAATATTAAACTGCAAAAGTAAATCTCAAGGCTTCTGTGGGGCTGGTAGGGTTGGTTGGTTGGTTGTTTTCCAGGTCAAACTGCAATAATTATTTATAGAGAAAATGTTTGGGTTTTTTTTTTGATTTGTAGGATGGAATGCGTCCTCTCAGCAGCAGTCGAACTGTGGAAAGCAGCAACAGTAAATCAAAGCCAGAGCTGGGTGTTTCAAGAGTTAAATCTTTTCTTCCTGTTCCTAGAAGCAAAGTCACCCAGCCCTTGCAGAACACCAAGAAAAGCAGCAGCAGTAATACAAGGCAAATAGAGGCAGATAATAACACAAAAAGAGAGATTTGGAATTTGCACAAAAAAGAACAAATAGAAAAATCTAATAAATGAACCTGCCTACCATACAATTTTCTGTGTTCATATAATCTCTATTGCAAAGCACCAAGTACTCAAATCTGTAAATATTTTTTTAAAAATAAACTCTTTCCCTGTAATGTAAAGTTTGTACAGGACCACAGTTTTATTTCTATGTAAATCAGCTGGAAATTATATTGATTTAAAGTTCAGAAATGGGCAGTTTTGCCACCTTCATAGATGTTTTTTTCTTCATCTTTTTTTCTTATGAAAATTACTCATTTCAATGATAATATTCAGGGGTATTACCACAGGATTCTGTTTGTGTATATACTGTACATAAATATATTCTATTAAGTTCACGTGTTAAACTGCATTCAGATGCGTTGCACAATATGTACAGCAATGGCTTAGAGCTATTGTACGTGCTTTTTAAAGACATGTTTTTATCTTCACTTAATGAAAAATTAATGGAATGTGGCAATAACTAAAATGATTGGAAATGCAGATCAATTACTTTCAGCTACAAGCCATATTAAATACTTTGATTTCCCCATCACCTGCCTGCTGAATTGTGATTTTGTTGCTCCTGAGCTTCTCTTCATCTAAACCATCATGAATTTCCATTATAACTTTTATCTCTTCAAAAAGGAAAGAGATTGAGAAATTAAAATGCAATAAAAGTTATTTTTCTCAGACTCTTATTCTTTGATAGAATTGAAGCAAATGTGGTCATTTATATTAATTTAGTTTTTCTTGTATACTGTAAAAACTTTTATATACTTCTGTAGTGTTTTACAAGTATCTGAGAAATAATAGTGTTTTACAGAACCGGATTTTCCTGAGAAGGGATTTGAGCACAATCTTAACTACAGTATTACCAGTGATAATGTAGTAGCGCTAACATGAGTTACTATGTAATTATCAATTTCTCGTGTGGATTTAAGATGTAATTGCTGTGAAATGATATGTGAGTCGCAGTAAAAAATTGTCTCTTTCATTTCCCCCCTCCCTGTCCCTCCCTGACACAGAGGTAGATCCTGTTCCCACGAGGGATAGTTTCTGTGAAGGGGTTATTTCCCCTGGCTCTCCACAGGGTAGTTGCAGTGATACATGTGTGAGCTGTGACGGTGTGGAAACGCTGGCTGTCTCCATACCTCCCTGGGAGGTGGAGGAGAGACCAGTTTTCTTGAGGTCAGACTTCTCTGCCTTCCGACGAGCTTTCAGGAGATGGCTTTGAGAGCTGTGGACAGTAACGTGGTCACACCCAGCATTTCCAAAGTAGCATTGTTCTCAAGCAAAGCCTGGAAGCGGAGAGGATTACCCCACTGTTCCCTAACACTCCACCTTTATATGTGAAACAGTCATTCCAAACTCATGTCAATAAAATTTTTGTACTGCATATTGTCTGTCTTGCTGTTTGTACGTATGTGTTATCTCTAGTGATATAAAATATTAGAAGCCTCTTTCTGTAACCATTTCCCACACTGTGTATTTAGAAAGTACTGTATCTTTCAGTAAGCACTTTTTTTTATTAAACCTTCAATTTCTTGTATGATAGAAACATCTAACCAAATACCGATGACTTTTCTAGAGGTTGGGGAGGGTTGGTTTGGGGGTTTTCTTGTGATAATTTTGGTGCTGAGAAATGTCATGGTAGTTTTGCAGTTGGCTCTTGGCAGAATGAGTGGGCCGGCAGCGGCTGTAGGTCAGACAGAAGTGGGTCTCGGCAATCAGCGTCCCCCACGTGCTGCAGCTTGTGAGAGCAGCTCCGCTGTGGATTTCATGGTGAGGAGGAACACAAGGTGGAAAACAGTTTTTTTTTG
Source organism: Gallinago undulata (assembly GCA_026546715.1). Taxonomy (NCBI): domain Eukaryota; kingdom Metazoa; phylum Chordata; class Aves; order Charadriiformes; family Scolopacidae; genus Gallinago; species Gallinago undulata. The sequence continues at coordinate 26,188,102 of JAOTQQ010000001.1, forward strand.
TAGTGATCACACAAGTTACAACATTAGGATTTGTAATAATAAATCAACTTTAAAAAACAAAAAAGAAGAAAAGAAGAGAAATTCTGATGTTCTTAGCAAGGTTTGTTCTACATGGAAAATACACCTCGGAAATGTCAGACCTCATTTAGATCAAGCGTTAGGAGCGTGCTTCTGAGTGGGAAGATCTTGGGCACCGTGTCCTAAAACATGTTTTGAGATATATTTTAAGACTGTATATTGTCTGTGAGAATCAAAAGTCTTCTGTGCTGTACTTTAAGTGAAAATCTGCAGAAGACAGAGTGACTTCGATCATGTGCTCATGGTTTGAAAGTCAGGTCCCTGTTACTAAATTTAGTGTTGCCTTTCCATGCTCTCATTAGCCCTTTTCAGCCTGCTGTCCTCATTGCTCTCCATCTGCATCTCTTACCTCATTGACTGCTGTCATTTTGTCTGTCTGTCAGTTTAATGCAGTCTGTGATCTTCATACTTTAACCACATGGTATTTTGCACATCTCCTGATTGAATCTGAAGATTCAATCAAGAAGATTCAATCAAGAATCAAGAAGATTCTTGTTAGGCCAAGTTCCTGCCCTCCCATGCTGAAAACCACGCAACCATAAAATAGTTTGTGAACATCCCAGCTTCTCTGTCGGCTCATCAGTTGGATTGCGCAGAAGCACGGCAAGGCTCTGCTCATGAGCTTGGGGCTTCACTCTGTCTTCATTCTCTTCCTGTGATGCTACAAACAGCGCTCCGCATACGTCACTTGCAATGTCAACTACTCGTAGTTTGGGTTAGTAATGAGGAAAATCGTTTTTCTTCATTCCTTTCTGTGTCTTAAGCAGAGAGGTTTTAAGTGTGCTATCCATGGTGGGCCACGCCGCTCCATGCTGCTCCGCTCCCATCTGTTACCCATTTCCCATGTTCAATAGAGGCGGGGTCAGTGGAGACAGCGAGACCCTGTCTATGTGGAGGGACGTACAGGGAAGTCTCAGAGGTTGCATCCATTCCACAGACTTCTTATTTAGCCCCTGTCTGACCACGCTATACTCCCTATAATTCAATTAATGACAAATCAGTCTCTTCAACCAGTGGAACTGGAAAGATCATTCTCCTCCATCAATGTGCTTGGCAAGTCCTGAGCTTTGCAGCTCTCCACTTCAAATGAGTCCTAAAAATAAAATCTTTCAGCCTGTCTCCTGTGGTTATTTCTTGACAAAGAACGTGAGGTATGTTCCTTAAAAGAATGTCTGAGACCATCAGACAATATTTACCTCGGTTATTTAGTTATGGAATGTTTAAAAGATTTTGGGAGAGGAAACTAAGAAAACCCGTTCATGGGTTAAAGCTTTGGTCACAATGAGAAGGAACCTGTTGAGAAAGAAGAGAAAATAGCAGGCAAGGAAGTTGGTCATCACTTGAAAACCTCCAGTTGCATTTACAAGGATTGTATTTTGAGGCTGAAGTTAGTCTTGGTGAATAAAAATAGTAATAATAGTGTTTATCCTAGGGACAGGAAATTGGGTTTGGAGAACATGAGCGTTTATAAAGGAAATGTATTACTGTATTGCATTGCATGTTTCTTAATTTGCAAGACTTCTAGGCAGCAATTAATTATCCATTAGTGAACAATTGTACACACAGTTCTAAAGTGGTTTTTTTTTTTACCCCCAAAATTAAATCATAACCAAGTAATGGTAGAGCTAAAATACCAAATCTATATCATAAAGAGGAGAAACAAAAGTTAACAGAATACTTTTTAGGTAAATAAAATGCAATGAGCTTTATAGTTCTCAACTGACCTCCAACAGCTAATGCCAATTGAGAATTAATCTTAATGCGAAGAAATGTTTTAAAAGTCACCTTTTCCAAGAACTGCTACATTTCAGAGAATTAACTTAAACATGTTGCTTGAATAGAGTAGATTCAAGAAGTCTTGGGGCCAGTTCTGTTGAATATCTTTCTCAGCGATGTGGACAAGGGGAGTGAGTGCACCCTCAGAACAGAACTTTTGCAGATGATACAAGGTTGGTCAGGAACATTGATCTGTTTGAGGGTAGAAAGGCTCTACAGAGGGATCAGGACAGGCTGGATCCATGGGATGAGGCCAATGGGATGATGTTCAACAAGGCCAAGTGCCAGGTCCTCCATTTGGGTCACAACAACCCCAGGCAGCACTACAGGCTTGAGGAAGAGTGGCTGGAGAACTGCCTGGCAGAAAATGACCTGAATATGAGCCAGTAGTGTGCCCAGGTGGCCAACAGCATCCTGGCCTGTATCAGAAACAGTGTGGCCAGCAGGACCAGGGAAGCGATTGTGTCCCTGTACTCAGCACTGGTGAGGCCCCACCTCAAATACTGTGCTCGTTTTTGGGCCCCTCACTACAAGACATTGAGGTGCTGAAGCAGGTCCAGAGACGGGCAATGAAGCTGGTGAGGAGTTGGGAGAACAAGTCTTATGAGGAGCGGCTGAGGGAACTGGGGTTGTTTAGCCTGGAGATAAGGAGGCCGAGGGGAGACCTTATTGCTCCCTACAACTACCTGAAAGGAGGCTGTAGAGAGGTGGAGGTCGGTCTCTTCTCCCAAGTAATAGGCATTAGGACAAGAGGAAATGGCCTCAAGTTGTGCCAGGGGAAGTTTAGATTGGATATTGGGAAAAATTTCTCCACTGAAAGGGTTGGCAAGCATTGGAACAGGCTGCCCAGGGAAGTGGTCAAGTCACCATCCCTGGAGATACTTGAAAGAGGTGTAAACATGGTGCTTAGGGACATGGTTTAGTGGTAGCTTTGGCAGTCCTAGGTTAACGGTTGGACTGGATGATTTAAAGGTCTTTTCCAACCTAAACGATTCTATGATTCTGTGTGGAGGCAACTGAGTGTTTAACAGCTTTGATACTGCAGGTGTAATGGACTGAGGGATGTGAGGCTTGTGGAAATGGAGGAGACTTCGGAACTTGACGTTTACTGAATAAAATACTAAAGCTGGTAAGACACCAATTAAGCAATTGTGAAAGAAATTTTTTCTTTGTAATAGCAAGCTTGTTTGGTCCCAGTGAGATATTGAGCAGTTCCCACTAATGATGATTATCAAGCTGCTCTGTGTAGTCATTTTCTCTGTAAGATTTACAAAGATGGCAAAAAGTGCCCAGCTCCAGTCTGTTTGCACTAACCCTGCTGGGCTGTGCCTGTCCTGAGAGCTCCTTAGTGCTGTATTAGCAGTTTGGCCCCTCTTGCCCCTTCTCCGCTGTACTCAAGGAGGGCTACAGATCCTCTGCAGAGTCATTTCACTCGTTTCAACTTTTTTTTTTTGTTTCTTCCCAGCAGACTGTAAAATTAGTTATTCACCTGTAGCACTGGAGTCAGCATGCTCTTCTCTTCTGCCACATATTGTGCACACACATATGTTTTAATAGTACAAGTGTGTGTTTTTAATAACAAAATGCTTTGGGAGGAGTAATTTTTTTAATAACTGTTTTGTTTTATCAAATGTAGGCGAAGTGAAGCACATAAAAGGAAAAAATTCTCTTAAATAATGCTCTGCCTGTGTTTATGAAGGTCATTGTTTATTCTTTTCTTCCTCTGTACTTAGGTTATGGCCTCATGTTTTTTTCCCTTTTTTTTTTCTTCCCCTTGTGCTCCATTTTCCACCAGCTTCAGGCAAGCAGCCCTGGGAGCTGTTATCCCACTGACAGCAAGTACAAGAATGCCTATTCTGGAAGATAACATGCTCTTCTTGACCTTTGTGGGAAGTAGATCCCATCCTCCTCCTCGTTATGGAGGCTGGTTGTGATTTACCTCCTGTTCCAGCCTGAGCTCCAAAGTAGCTGAAGCGGTATTTTTGGACTGAAAGAAATAGCACGTTCTTCTCCTTTTCACACTTGCCCTCGGGGGGCAGAGGGGGAACAATTTCTGCAGGATCTTGCCCCAGTCTCTTTGAGTCAGGCAAAGTCAGTGGGGTTAGCCGGGTACCCACGGCAGAAGCTGTTTGGATGAGTGTTGTTCCCACAGGGTGGGGGAGACAGTCAGTCGACTGATTTATTTTTTCCTTCAAAGCATTCCCTCTCAGTGTTTGTATCAGCAGCTTCCACACGTCCCACCTACTACGTGCTCCTGCTGTATTTACCTTTTCCTTTCATAAAATGTCCCCTTGCCCGCTCAGTCCAAACTCTAACAGCAATCCCAAAAAATTAACGCTACTAATTGTGCAAGCTTTGAAGTGTGCACTGATTCTGATGACGCAGCGGTTCTTTTCTGCTGATCTTTCCATATCATCTTGTTTATTTAGACAATAAACTCTCCCGCACGGTATGTCTGCTACTCTGAGTAACATCCTGACAAAGAGTGATCCTTGGCATCGCTCCTTGGGCTTGGCTGCCCTGCAGCGGCCTGGGCCTCCCAGGCTTGGCCACATACACTGTAAGGACTTCTACAGCCGGTGGGCTGGCTGCGTGAGAAAAGCAACACGCAATGTGAGGTGAACAATTCTAGGGGGTAGGGGGAAAGGAGACAGGGTTCAAAAATGATGCTACTTCAAGATGCAGTTGGTTTTCAGCTGTTACAAAGGCTAAAGCCAGCAGAGCTCAGTGGCAGACAAACAGCGACATGGCAAAATTGAGACTGAAGGGTGACCAGAACTCTCTGTGAGCAAGAGGCATGGCCTCATGGAGAAAATCAGGCAAAGCAAGGAGATGCTCATGCAGACCGAGAGGAAGGAGACCCAGGCAGGTGCTAGGAGACAGACAGGAACAGCAGTACAGTATGAAGGACCAGGCAGGAAAAGAGTAAGACCGAAAGAAAAAGTGTATTTGCAGAGGCAGTATGTTGTGAGGAACAGAAAATATGTCACATGGGACAGAGCCAGAGGAAAACATGAGTGGGACAGGGTGAGCCACGGCTCCAGGGTCAGCTCCGGCGTCGGCAGGCTCGGCCTGTCCCGGCAGCACCGCGTGAGTGTCCCTCGAGCACAGTGCCCACCCAGCTGGACGCTGTCACGGGCGGGGGCCACAGCTGCTGCTGCTGCTACCTCACGCCTAAAAAAGTCTGTTTGCAAGACCTGCAGGTGTTGGTTTCTTTGCATCTTTAGGGCTCAGGCGGCACAAGAGGCCTAGACCTCATTCATTACCGCGTTGGATTTGTAAAGCACGAGTGGGTCTGGCAGAGTGCTCTTTTTAGAGACCTTCTGTTGCCAAATTACTACCCGGGGGGGTACAAAGGATGCTGTGCGGGGCCCGGCGGCTTCTGCCTGCCGTGCGGGCTGGCTCACCGGGAGGCGGCAGGGCCGGGACCCGCTCCGGAGCCCCGCAGCACCACCTAGTGCCGCCCGGCCCCGCACGACCCGTTCTGCCGTGAACAGAATGTGTTTATTTAAAATACACGCCCGTGTTTTGATAGGCAGCAATGACCGAAGTGGAAGCAGCAGAGTAAGTCTGTGGTGTCTGCACCGTGTGTGTGTGTGTGTATGTTGTAATGTGCCATACAAGCAGTTTCTTTTTTTTTTTTTTTTTGTTTATTTAAAGCAAAAAGATAAATCTAAAACTTCTGTATCACTAGAATACTTTCGTGCACAAAGACAGCATTGGACAGTACCTGGCCTAACTTCTGGGGCTGCCCTCGTTTTCTCGGTTTGAACAGCTCTATCATAATGTGACATCAGAGACTAGTAGCAAAAAAACCCCCAACAATTCAAATATAAAACATTTTGTACAAATATATTTTTCTGTGTAGCACATAATCACTTTTAAAATACATCATTTCCTTAGTAAATGTTTGCAACAATATTAAAATAAATAAAATATCCTAGAGAAAGTTCAGTTTCATCATAAAACTGCAAACCAGAAGAGTATAAAAATTAATTTCATTATTAAAGTCTACTTCAGAGAGATTTATTTTTTTTAATTTTTTTTTTTTAGGCCAGAGTAAAAAGCACAGAAAGGTGCCAGACCTATGCAAGCTCTGACAGTTCCACTGCCAGGAGTCCTACCTTCCACTAGATACCGGTGTCAGGCTGTGCTCATCCCGCTGCGAGTGTCTGCAGGGTCGGGTGGAGCCGCTCCTCGATTTAAGAGGAAATACCAATTCTCCTTTATCTGTGGAGACGTGACAGATGTTGACTGGCTTGAAAGTCAATATCCTCTCTTCCTTCATTCTCACCTATGCACGCAGAGCGTGTGCTCTTATCAAAGGGCTTTTTCTGCTAAGTTGAAATTACAAGTTGCTGCATGGAAAACAAGAGGAGGAAGCTTTCTGTGCACCTCGCTGATATTGTCCCTTAATTCTTTTCCAGGAAGTGAGTCCAAAGAAGGTTTTTACATTCTGATTTTTCTATTTTCCACTCAGGTTTGATTATTTTTCCTGCATCCTTCCAGCTGTCTGGACCTCTCACCCCAGCAAGACCATTTCTAAAAGTTTTCTTAAACAATTTTGTTGGGCAAAGCAGGTTACTTCAGCTTGCTATCTCATTTGTACCGAATTAGAGCAGCTTTTCAAAGGAAGTCTGATTTTACCACTACAAGTGGCAAAACTTCAACAAATGTACTAATTTGCACACGATTAACAATGGAAGGTGAGTAATTCCCAAATGCATGTGTAGTCGCTGCAGTGAGCACCTCCTGCAAGGTTCAATCTGTGCATGGCTCCCGCAGGTTCAGGAGTGCTGGTCCTGTCATCGTGGGGCACTGCTGAGGAGTCACTCCATAAAGAGGGTGCCCACACAACATCTCACAGCCTCGTCTCCTGCACTTCTTCCTCTGTCTCCTCCTGCAAGGCAGTGATCTGGGGTCTAGGTTTGCGTTTGCTGGAATTTCTGTGGTGGACCGGGAGTAGCTTAAGACGATCAGCATGGCTGATGGCTTGCCTGAAGGAGCTCTTTTCGTTCAGAAGCTTCTGAATGGACTCGTACTGCCGCAATTTATTGTCTTCGATAACCTGAAGACACATATCACTTCATTACATGGGCAATGGTGTTGCTGATAGAATTCAGCTAACAAAGCAGGGAAGAGACATAGAGACATAATAGAGGTCTTCCTCTAACGGGAAAAGCCTGGTTAACAGTTTGCAATTTCTAATTATAACCATAAAAGCAGACATTAAAGTTTTAGCATGTAGAAATGTGCACATTGATCAAGTTACAAAATGTTGTTGGGCTTGCTGGTTTTCCTTGCAACTTGATTTTTACCTCTGAGATCGTTTGTTGAAGGCGCTGCTCAATGCCAGGTTAAGAAAGCGTTAACTGCAGAAAAGAGAGTTTCATCACAAGCAGAGGGAGAAAGCTGCCAGCAAGGTGCCAGCCCTTTGCTTTCACCAAACAAGGAAGCCTGCTGACCTGTGTTTGAAGGAGACAACAGGTTTGCCCTGTATGGCTGTCCCCTGTCAGGCAGCAGACTGGGAAAAATTGGGCTTCTCCGCTGGCACTGCAATGCCAGCACAGCTCAGGTGAGGGCACAGGTCTGATGGGAAAGAGCTTTTAGAAGCTCTGTTGCTAAATTGTTGTTCAGACAATGGGAAACCTGCTCCAAGCAGAGGCTGCCTGTGTGCCAAGGCTCTGCCAGCACAGTTGAGGTGAGGTTGAAGTCCAGCACACAGAGAGGAGCAGCATGTCCAAAAGGACGTCCAACCTGCCTATCGACTCTCCCACTTCAACTTCAGGCTGTTTTCCTGCTGCTTTACTAATACACCCAAGCAATTACACCTGGAAAATGATGTTTCACTCTGCTAACAAAATGATGTTCATCTCTTGTGGAAGAGTCAAGAAAACACAGAGGAAGGAAATCCATTTTTAAGAGCTGTTATATAACTTACCTTTTATTTCCTTTATTAATCATTTTTATATAACAGAAAATACCCCAGGACTTCAATACTTTGTCACATTGATTAAACAAGAAAGGAATATTCAGGTGGCTTGATGAAAGAAATCAGCAATTGTGGCCATCAGATCAAGAGCTAGTGCAGCTGTTTCTGCATTAGCAATGGTAAAGCCCTGTGAGATGCTGGGATTTACTGGAGCTCCTGAGCCCATCGGCAATTTTAGGCACCTGGATCAGCAGCTGGGTAACCTACACAACTGTCCTTCTGGTTGAAAGAAGGAATCCAACTGTTCCATAATGTGACCCAGCTCACCTGAACACAGGTGTCTATGACAGTTCATGTGAAAGAGCAAACAGGAGTCTGCTGCTTTCCTCCAGGTCAACTGCCCTGTATGACCACCATCAATCCAGCCAACTTCATCAATTTGGCTTGGTGTGTTCTGCACATTCATCAAATGTAATGAAACAACAGTATGTGAGACTAGGAGAAACGCTCACCAGAAATCGCTGGCACTCCAGCATCGCCTCCAGCCTGTGTTCGGAGAGCATCACCGTGCAGTTGGCAAACGCATGCTTCAGTGTCTTCCTGATCACTTGGGAAGTTCTGAAAGGCAAACACACATCAGCATTGAGACAGCAATGCACACACCAGCTCAGCTCATAACTTTATGGATGGTATTTAATAGCCTAGCGGCCTGCTGTAAAGCTCATGTGCATGGACACCAACACTCTGCAGTGTCTCAGCATGCTGCATTTCTGATGTGGAAGTAGGTATCAGCCATAAAGCTAAAGTTGTAACTGGGCTTCCCTGATGCTCCATGTGCAATTACTAACATATATTACTGAAATCAGGTTTAGCAACAGACCAGACAAATTACAAAAGGTCTCTTTAGGTGGTGCTGCCTCACTGATTTTCTTACTCCATTTTTAAAGACAGAACAAATGAAAGAAACCTACACAGGGTCCAGGTGAGCACTTGGTTCATCCAGCAGCAAGATTTTAGCTTTGCTGAGAACTGATCGGGCAAGGCACATCAGCTGTTTGTGACCATGACTGAGGACACAGCCTCCATCCACAAGAACAAAATCAAGCTTGCCTGGAAATTGCTCAATTACAGACTTCAGTCCAACCTGCCGGAAGGAAAAAGAACAGGAAAAATCAGTGAGATACAGTTACTGCTGACTGTGGGTATGGCAACCAAGGCCTTTAATTTCCTTGCCTTTCATTTCTGAAAGCAAAGAGGAAATATACAAATTCATGAAAAGGAGAATGTGTTCTATAAAGGCTACAAGCCAGTAACTGGATGATGTGAAAAGCACATTTGACTCTTACAACATTGATGTTGGGAAACTGAGAGTTAATGGTTGTTTGTTTGTCAAATACAATGAGTTTTGGCATTTTGACCAAAACATTCTCGGCAGGCTAGAGAGAGCAATATATTTGAAACTGTCTATCTGGCAGTGATGTCGTCACTGGGAGTGTTAAGGACAGTGATCTTTGAAAGGAAACCAAGACTATCTGGCTTGATTTCACCCTAGTAAGGAGGATAAAAAAGCAACAACCAAAATTCACATGCTACAATAGAGAAAATAACCAAGGTCACCCCAGCCGTTGTCTCTGTGGCTCTGAGAGCATTTCTATCAGCTCCTTTTACTACCCCAAAGGTCCTGCACACTTGGTTCATGCTAATGGCATCAGAGACTTCCCTCTAGCACGGCTGACTAAATGTTTAGAGGGGTGTCTGTGCCAAGTGAGACTGCTTCACTTTTTGACCAGAAACTGGAATCCAGCCCAGGAGATGTGTTCTGACTGTTTCTCCCAGTGCTCGTTTTTGCTGCCATTGGGAGGTGGTGCATTTTGTACACCTCAAAGCAAAGCTTTCCATCTTCCACAGGTCCAAACTGCCTGTGCTCCTTAGCCTAGTCAGCAGAGTTTAGAGACAATTTTTTGTAAAATATGAGAACTAGGAAACAGATGTGAGTTGCATTGCTCCAAAAGTTATTATAAAAATGCAATGCAACCAAAGTGGTTTATGGAGAACCCCCCTTGGATTTTTGGAATATTGCTGATCTGCAATTCATTTTCATTCCAGGGCAAAAAAAAAAAATTGAATTCCTCCTTTGTGTTTCCTTTTTACATGAAACTATATTAAACTGGGGTGTGTGGGTATGTCTGTTGTGTTTCTGAAGGGTTTGCGCTTTTATTTATAAGCACATTAAGGCCACTGCTTTGTTCCTCATTCCTCTTCTGAACACATATTGTGTCCTCCAATTAAATTTTGCAACTAATGGCTGGAAAAGGTGCTTTCCTCATAAAACTTCACAAGGTATACCTGAAGGGTCCAGACAGCTGACTGCAAGAGTAAAACTTAGACTCTAAAGCTGACACGAGTCTGACAAACTGAGGTGCTGAAATACAAGGGCAATAAAAAGTGCGGTATCTGACATCTGTTCAGATAATGCCTTGCTCTCTGTAGCTGATTGCAAGGAGCGTAAAAAGCTGATGCTGATCTCAGCAGTATTCCCTAAATCCTCAGCAGCAAACATGGGTCAGGGATAAACTGACAGTTAACTTTCTTTCTGTGACATGCTCCCTAAATTACTGACTCATTGTCGCTAACGAGCCAGATTTCAAGAGCATGAACATTGTAAACAATCCAATCACTCCCACTAAGAAGTATTACAGCCCTTTTTCTTTTTTATTTGCTTTGCACTCTCACCTGTGCAATGAAAATCTCTGTATCACATGTGGAATTCACAAACTCGTTAATGATAAACACTTCAAAACAATTTTTTTCATGCTGTTGTAAATGAGATCTTTAAAAATCCCAGGTTCATTTTGCATACGCAGTGAAAACAATCCTCAAAAGCAGGAGAGCTTGCCTTTTTCAAAAAAGGGGATGGTAATCCACATTCCATTTTCCCTCCCCCAGAGAAGTGGAGAAGCACAGTGCTGAGCACCCCATTGCGTCTCCTAGGACCAGCTGAAAAGCTGCTGTCACATCATTTAACCAAAAATGTCATGATGTTTTTATTTGACAGTAAATTACTCATACAGAGTGTCTACTTCCCCTCTTTTCCAAACACAGGCAAGAAATTAGATAAACCCAAGAGAGCAAGCAGCAACACAGTTAACCTCCCAAATGGGAAAGGAGGAAGCTTTCAGATTAAGCCCCACACTTATAAGCATTTTCTGATACTTGAGACTTGCAACAAAGAAGGAAAATGGCACCAATTCATTGCTGAGTTTGCATTAGTTAAGTCATCTGTACCTTGGAAAAAGGAATTTGCTTTCTAGGTTGTAGCCCTTTCCCTACTGTAACTCTCATCTGCCTTTCCTCTGGGCATTGCTTACACCTGTGCAACCTATTAAGCATGATCAGAACCAATAGGTGGCATCTGACAACCGTAATGCTCAACATGGAACAGAATCTGGCCCCTAGACTTGGGGAATTTGAAAACAAAAACGTTGCTAAAACCTCAACTTAAAATTAGAAGAAAATCTTCAGGTTCATAAAATCTAATATTCCATGATTCTTACTTTCCATGAAAGGGGCAGCTGCCCGTGAGACAAGCAGTACGTAAGCCTGTGTCACAGGGTACTCCTTCTCAGCTGGCTGCATGTTGGCCTGAGAATTGCAATAACTGGAAAATATTTTGAGGAAAGATTTTTCTAAGCTGAATATAAATATTTCCTATTATAATAACACCAGTCTTATATCTAGGGCAGGCCACAGACATTTTTCACTTTTTTTCTGGCCTCCAAAATGTTTACTAGTCAGCTTTACCCATTTTGGTAGAAAAATGGCCTTACAGAGATTTCATATATTTGGCAAAGCATAAAATTAAGAAAAGATTACAGGACATTTTGCTGTATTGGCTTCCTCCACTTTTTCTGTCTCTCAGGATCACCCAGTAGAGCCAAACATAAAATCTCACCTTTGCTAAATCATTGCATGGGGAGCCCAGACTCTGCTTTATGGAAGTTTATCTTTTTCTTTTTTTTTTTAATCTCTGACAAAGGTGCCTTTTTATTAGGTAATAAGGAAACATGGTTTATAGCACAGCATCACCTTTCCACAGCACTTTTTTTTCTAAGACTCTATATAAATATAACATATTACAATCATTTGACCTTAATTGCACTCCACTGTAACCACTTCACAGAGACAAATAACACTGAGCAGTTTTACCTCCTCTGCAACTTTCCATATTTCTTCATCATTCCACTGCCCATAAGGATCCAAATTCATCCGGAAAGTTCCAGAAAATATGAACACTTTCTACAAGAAAAAAAGATATACAGACACAGGTAGATAGATACCCTGGAACATTGTGTAAAGCATTGTAAATGGTAAAACATACAGAGAAAAGAATAACCTTCTGCAATTACCAGATAGAGGTTATTAAAGGTTTTCAAAAACTACAGCCCATTCCCTATCGCTGCTCTGGCCTCCCTTCCATCACACAAGAGGATGCACATGTCCTGGGCCTGGGAGCCCATCCTTCCCAAACTATGTTTTACTACTCAGTTCTGCTCTTCTCATCAGTTTGGGCAAGCAGATTTAAGCGAACATCCCTTAGATACACATTTTGTGGCTCGAAAAACAAATGACTCAGAAAAAAATTAAATATTTGTTTAATCTCTTTTTACATGGGGTGGGTGTGTGAGATTCTCGTGGAAATGAGGTTCTTCAACAGACACTGAGGTTGCACAACATCCCTTACGAGATAAAACCGAGCTGTTGCTTTCTGTGCTGTGAGGTACCCTTTCTGCCTGTTGCAGGGAGAAATTTCTCTCAAAGAATGCAAGTGCCTTGTTGAGAAATATTACTATTTGCTTGCTCTTTCCTCATACATACAGAACAAATACCAAGAGGAAAGATTTGAAACAATTATTTTCTCCTCTTTTGTCTTTCTAAAGGGAATATTTATTTAGACAAAATGTGTTGAAATGCCAACGATTTACAACCATATAATCTCTTGGAGTCTTGGTAGTCAAATGCTACCGAAAGCAGTGAAGGACTAGCTGTACCAGCAGAAAAATGATTGAGAGAATATACTTAACAAGTACTTTCCCAGAGTGTGGCCGGTCTACCACAATTTCCATCTGACCTAACCGAGGAACTTGGCATTCTTTCATCAGATTTCAAAGTGATTTATGCACACACTTACATGAATCATTTAATTATCATTAATTAAAAGTTGAGCGTGGCAGAGGAAAATAAATTACATTAATGAATTTGCTTAATTAAGAGATGAAAACCATTGCCACTAACTTCTTTGGTGCAAGAGAGAAGGAAATATCCTACTCAAGAGAGCAGAGGAGCAAAGCAGCTGCGTGGTGCTGCCCTGCAGTCAGTGGGATGGATTTAAGGGCGATGGCATCTTCACCATGCTGCCAGCAACACACCCACCGAGCTACAGCACACACAGCTAAAAGTCACTTTTGGTGGAGACTGTGGGAAAGAGTAGGCTCTTTCTTTTATAATCATGATTGCTAATAACAAAGAATGCCTGGGTGAAGTGCAGCACAGTCCTTTTCCCGTGCCCTGCGCTGGTTAGGTGGCGTGAGCGGGGTGACATATTTGCAGCAGGATTAGATTCTTACAAGTGGTGGGTGCGGTGGAAATAATAACGCTGTGGAAAGAGTGTCAGACGTGGGTTTGTTCACACTTTGAGCACCATACATTTAACTAATGGAACAGGTATTTTCATTTCTCAGTGGTAAAGAATAGTTAACTGAACAAACCAGTTTTAAAGAAGACAGGGCTGAATAACATTCCTGCTGAAGTGCAGCAGGCAGAAAAATAAAGGGTGCTACTTTCTTCACAAACTGCTGTTATTCTTAAAAAATGGACTTTCAAGAAGTAGGGCACTAAAAGCAAGTTATTCCTAAAAGTACTTTCTAGTTATTTTCCCACAAGGTAAATATTTCATTGTCCTGAATTCTGGTACTTCTCTCTTCATTTCAACACCACCTTCCTCCCAGCTCATTAGAAACTACATAGGGTTCACTTGAGTAAATATCATGCGAGTCACATGGGTGGTTTAAAGTCCACATAAAAAGAAGAAAAAAAAAAAAAACAAAACCCAAAATTCTTAAAAGCCAGAAGTCTAAAGTGAAAAAACCCAGAAATTAATCCCATGGACTTATGTGCTGTTTATAAATGTAGAAGAAGTAGGAATTAGGAGAACGTTGGAAGGGGAATGGATGGCTGGGGAGACTGGCAGCAAATCTGGAATCATTTCCTTCTAAGTCACTTGTTCAGCCAGTATAATAATTGGTGTGATCATACAACAAATACTTTCTCAGACCTGACATCCACCCACAAGCAAAACACTCAGGAATATAAATATGGTCATGTTTATGTTCTGACGACCCCAAATACTGTAAATCAACCCCTCTGAAAGGCATTAATCCCCCTTAGTGGCTGGAGCCTCTGCATATTGGTTACAGTGTGGGATACACCCAGCTTGTGGTGATAAGTTTCCTCAGTGATTTAAGTGTTTTGTGGAGAACCAAGACCCTGAAGTACCTTAGCAAACGCATACAGAAGAGTAAAGGACCAGATGACAAGAGGCTGCTAAGGAGTGAGAGGCTGTGAGTAGCTGCTGCTGCGAGGACAGAGAACCCATCTGCAGCTCCTCAGCCAGACCCAGGGACCCTTGTTCCCATATGCCCCAGGGCTGGAGAGAAAAATGCAACATTGTCTGGAACCATACACCACCTCCACACGCCAAGAAGTTAGAGTAACAATATGACCTCCATATAGTCTCCTCCGCTTTGTATATATCCATGGCAATAATACCAACATGAAAGAAAATCAAGTTGCTATGTGAATGCTTTAGTATTAGGTGCAGAGTTAGAGGGTTTGTCTCTCTAAGTGTCCTTTTACATTGAGGTTGAAACATTTACAGACAAGAATAAGAGCATGGGAGCAATGAAGACCTTCTGCAAGTCTTTTTGGGACCAGTTCTGTGACGTTCTCCCCTGAAGATGCTAAAACCTCTGCCTCCCACAGAGCTCACTGGTAAACACAAGTGCTGTGCTCCTGGCAACACTGAACCCATGATGCAGAAAACCACCTATATACTGCCCAAAATGAGCATGTGGCATTGTTAATTAATTAAGAACCCAACCTCTGTGGGACCCTCTGTAGGACCACCCCTGGGGAGCGGCAGAACTCAGCAGCCCACACCGTGCAGGAGCACCCTGGCACATAGCACACTGCAAAACAGACATCTCCATGACCTCTGAAAGTCTCAGAAGGGCATGACAAGCAAAACAGCGCTGGAGACAGGTGGAGAGACAGAGAGATGTAATGAACAAAGTGAGACAGCTACTGAAAAAATGGAACTACAAAGGTAACAATCAGGAAATTTCAATTCTTAAGTAAATAACAGAGCAAAAGTGATTTGATTATTTTTTTGTCAGATGGAAGTCCCACAAACTGCAGTAATCTCATTCTCCATGTGCTAAGCTTGATTTTAACTCTATATGCAGTATTTACACACAGAAAATGGTGTGAGATCCTCCAGGATGCAGTGGAATAACACTCAAGAAGACACCAGAAGTCATCCCCTTCCTTTGACTTAGCAGCACCTTATGGGTGTCAGGTTTCTCTTCATTTATTTTGCTCAAAAATGGGCTGCAGGTCTCCTGTTCTCCATTCAAAGCCAAATTTCTGAAGGCATTTTCTCAGTTTGACTCCATTAAATACTTCAAGATACAATCTGCATGAGGAGCTCTATGCAAAAGAGCTTCAGTGTGTTGAACCCAGACGCAGCTGGATGTCTTCATCCTGGAAATGTGTCACGAGGAAACTCTTGCAAAAGAAGCATCAGAAAGGACTGCCCAGAAAGAAGGAATGATGGGCTATGATTATTCTTCGACTGGCCTGTTATGGCTGGAGTAATTGTTTTGCATGAGAATGACAAACATCCTGCAGGAGCAGCACTGTGGTCAGACTGTGCTTCAGCAGCACTGGAACTTCCTTATGGGTGCTCCAGGAAATGTGTTTTATATGATTTACCCCTTCACACCACTGAAATGCGCTGATAGCTGGATTTGAGGTACTGAAAGAAACAAGTTTTGCCCTTGCTCCAGCTCAGTGTGATCCCTGACCACCCCACAGGCTGTTCCAGCATCTCCTGCGGGGACCACTGTGTTCGGATGCAGTGTGTTATGCCCTTCCTTCCAATTTCTCTTTCCTGCTGGGAAAGTGCTGGTGAAAACTTCGTTTCACTCTGAATGCAGGAACTTTTGAGGCATAATGTACAGTTCTTTGGCAAGGCTTTGGGACAGGAGCTGTAAGCTGAAGCACGCAAACAGGCTGGCAACTCCCATGACCTTCCAGAGAATGGAGGGCTGGGATTTTTTGACATTGATCCATGTATTAGGGACTTCCAAACTGAACTAAATGTATAACTTTAACAATGAACTAACAATGCACCTCACTAGCAGAAGGGCAAGTTATACTGCCTGTGTAATAAATGTCTCTCACATTTCGGTGATGGCTGCAGAATGATGTTTTCTATACCATTAGTGACGCTGTAATAAGTACTCGGCAATGAGAATTATTAATCATATTTTTTACTGGAACAAGGAGGCTACTTGTTTCCAAGCATTGGCTTTTTTCCTCAGTTCATGTGTTGCCATGGACAGCTGGAGATGGAAAGCAGAAACCCTGCTGGGAAACCACATCCCAAAGGAAGAAAGGGCTGACAGAAAAAGGATGACTATGAGAGACAGGGAAGCTCCTTCCAATACAAAAAGTTATACTTGGCTGTATAGCTACATCAGGAAAGTTTCCCAGTGGAGACATACTTGTAAAAGCATCCTTCGTCCTATATAGCCATCCTTTGGAGGACAGTTGTATAACGTACCTGTGCTCCAAAGTAAACAGGTGCAGCTACATTTGCAGTTCACTGCACAGCTGCCTCCATCTGAAGGGGTAAGTTTTTCTCATGCTTGCAATCAACAATCATGCTGTAGAACTGTACAAGCAATAGCAAAGAAGTAAAAGTTTACAGGGATAGATAGACATGAAAATGTTGAAGAGAGGACAGACAGGGTGACGACAGCTCAGCTATCAAAGGGCAGCTTGCCAAGCAAGCCTTAGCTCAGTGGGCAGTGTGTGACCAACCAGGCTGTCAGTACAGCTCAGGCAAGGAACAAATCTCACCAGTGGACTTACCACTGCTCTCTTGGTTCTGTTTTGTTGGGGATGTAACTTGACAGTGAAGAAAGGGTATGTTCTGGCAAGGTCAAAGTGCTAAATAATTGCTGTCTTTAATGAAATTTCAGAGCACAATTGCAAAAATGCACAGAGAGGAGCAAGTTGTGCCTTCTTTGCATGCCTACTTTAAATAAATACCACTCAGGCTACTGTGGAATAACACAACACAAAACTGGTCATTAAGTAAAAAAATTAAATTTTTAGGCCTTCTTGTGTTTGCAAAATCAAAGCCATTGCGTTTCCAGCATGAGCATTTCAGTGTCTTTTAACAGCTACCAAAGCTAAGACAGTGCCATCAGGAACAGCTCGGTCAGAGTTAAATCCTGCCTCAGTGACACTGAAATAAATTGGGAGTGACTATAGCAACTGAGCAGCAGTTGTGTTAGTGACTTCACTACAATTAGTTTGGTTTGTTGTATTGTGGTAGAAAGCAGAATTTAGCCCACATACCCAGCGGAGGGTGAAAGTGAAGACAGATCTCTGCTCTGCTATGATGGTTATGGGAAAGAAAACCACTATTTTGACAATGTAACCTGACAGCATATTTTTCAGTTAAATCAGCTGGCCGTTGCAGAGCCTCTCCAACTGTTTTAAAGTGTTTCATGCAGTCAGTCCACAACCACCCCTCATGTAGTCAGTGCATTATACCTCACATACGTTCACTGCAGCTCACCAGCTTTTGAAGACAGTAACCAGCTTTCTAAGACAGTAGACTATCTGGGAACAAAGCAATATTCACAGAAAGCAGCTGGCAACTCCTTTACAGTCCAGATGGGATGAATAGTACAGTAAGGGTTTAATAGATGGCAGTCAAAAGGAGATCCTTGGTCACCAATCCAGGGTGGGACAACCAGGGCAACCAAGGATCAAGTTATACTTATCAGTCTCTGGGGCTAGTACCGTTCCCTCAAGAATGGCAGGACAGACTGCATGTCCCCTCACAGACTTGCAGCTTGTGTCCCTGTGCCTCCTGATACCACAAGTGACTCATTGGTAAGACTGCAGCCAATTGTTAATTGAATTATTCTGCCACACTCACAAGATTTCTGAAGGAATGAACATTGTTATTGAAAAGACTGTGTATGTGTTGTGCTGAAGAAGCACCCAGTGTATACTTTTCAAAGAAGAGAAGGCCGATACATGTTACTCCTGTATTAGCGTTGTTGGAAAGGACTGACAGATTTCAACAACAAAATTACAAAACATGGCATTAAAATTATGCTGTTCATTCCATCACTTTTCATTCCTACCTTTACAGTGAGTGACCACTTTTTAGTGTTACTGCATGCAGCCAATAATGTTCATTTTTGAGATGGAAAATCCAGAGCTGTAACTAAAGCAGGACACTGACCCAGGGGTGGGGACATTGGCAAGAGATTCAGAAGCCCTTTTCAGTTTGTTTGCTCCTCCTTAGACTATTTTTCTTGTTCCAGTTATTTAAGAGCATTAGAGTGCCTAAACCCAAGTGAGGAGATGCTTCCTTTTTCATCTCTGAAATGGTTTTACTTCCCATATGCTGCATGTTTATGCTGCAAGCATAAATAACATGAAGTGCTCCCTTATACATGCACCATGATGTGGTAATGAGAGGTAAGAGCTAAAAAAGTGATGAATCAAAGCTGGGGATCAGCTAGTCTTCTAGTAAAATATGAGAAAAGAAGTAGTTCTGACACTGGTCTGTCAGGGAAAACAGGCAAAGTATAGTATCCACATGTTAACCATAATATGTAATGTGAGGCTTTAGAAAATGCTGAAAGCACCATTGATTGTATTTTTTTCTTCAGGTGTCACTATCTTATTTTGAGCCCACATGCAAACTATGTTTCAGAAGTGCAGGGATTAGCAGCCTATGAACACTTCTGTTTGAGTGTGCTGTACCTTCACATTTCTAGAACAGTTCTTGTGAGTGGCATAGACACCCCCAAAAAGTAGAGTTTGCTGAATCATTGCATCCATCCATCCATCCATCCATCCATCCATCCATGCACCGCACTAGTCTTTTCACAAAATCTTTGCCTTTTGTTTCTGTTTCTTAGCATAAAACAACTAACTTCCAGTTAAAGGTAACTACGTGCATATGGATACAGAACCGATTAAAATAAAGGCACACAAGTATACAATAATCTCATTACCTGAGGAATCACTCCAAATGCCTTTCTCCATTGCTGCACACTAACCGTGTTCCAGGAGACTCCATCAATCTGGATATCCCCTTCTGTATTCAGCAGTCTTAAAAATGCAAAAAGTAAAGTGCTTTTTCCCGAACCAGTTCTTCCTAAAAGGCCCACCTGCAATGCAAATCATGAAAACAAACACTTAGTACTGCTCACATAGTAACCATGGACCAAGGCAGAAACACTTAGAGATCACAACAGTGGAGAACAATCCAAATGGATCTCATCAGGATAGTAAATGTCATGCATTTGGAAGTTAGAAAAGCAAAGGCTGAATGAAACAGTGACAGACTCTTCTTTGTTTTGTTAGAATTAACTAAGAAAAAGATGTTAGCTTACCCTTAGCTGAAGAACAGAAGTTTGCTTATATATTATCTTGTACTGATTAGCCCAGCTCTTTGTGCCTTTGCCCTTTCTTTTGCTACAAAGCTCTCTTCAGCAAACCTCCATCCAGCAGACAAAACCCAAGTCAGGAGAGCACTTGAATCACACTACTGAGCTACTCCATTTCCATGCAATTCAAAACAGAGGGCCTAATTCTGATCAGACCATGAATTTGTGGTGGGGTACCTTGGGCCTGAGGCAGTGGTCAGAGCACACACCGTGCCACTGCCCTCCCCTGGGCAGCAACACAAATCCTCAACCCGCCCAGCTGGTGCTGTCTCTCCTTACCTAAGAAGTGGGAAGAAACATAATATGTGGATTTTTTTTTTTAATGTTGCGTTTCTATTGTGGGATTGCACTGAACGGTCACAGGAATGAGCAATATCTGCAGTAAGCCCCAGCAAACGCTGAGATACTGCCTTTTCCAACAGCTAATGCTGTCTTTTCTGAGCGTGGGCTGCTTTTGTAGGGACACTATACGTGTGAAGGTGAAGAAGGGGATTCTTCCTGCTGCTTGGCATGCTTTCCTTAATGGTGCCTCAGGCCTCCAAACCAGATGAACAAAGCTGTGCCCTGTGTTGCCCACCCCTCTGCCCTTTCCTGCTTGTTTTACATGTGCTTCCCTGTGGGGCAGAGATGAATGCTTTCCAGTTTAAGGAGCACACTCCAATTCTGGAAACACTGCCTCTGAGTCCAGGGCTCATCACCAAAATTGGATTGAGTTCCTAAATCATAGCTATTGAAAAAAGGATCTTTGTTTTAATTGTTCTGCCCCCTCTCTATACAGTACAAAAGTATCTTTCATTTTCCATACTCCATTGCTTCAAGGGATTTTCCAGGAAGTAAATCCACCAGATCGCGGCAGCACCCACACCTCCACGCTCCAGGAATCACAGGTGCCTCTACTCCAAAGGCAGAGAACTTTGGGGATGGTGCTACAGAAGTCAGACCCCAGGTTTCAAAATTTCGGTGACCTCAAACTTAATAGATGAAACATTCAGTTCATGTAAACCAAGACATATCTACCAAACCTGGCAGATACTGGTGCTATCCAAACTAGGAGTGAAGAGCTGACTTCTGGCAAAGCCAGGGAAATGTCACTGAACCAGTTTTCTCATCTATGTGGCAGAGTAAAAATCTCCTCTTTGTCTATATAGCTCCAGCTCAGGAAACTGTGAAGGCTTTTCTCCCACCCCATCAAGGATGGTCCTTCAGCACAAAGCTAAAGCAAAATGTTTAAACCTCTGCTTAACTGCTGTCCTGAACTGCTCTTTCTTGAACGCAGTCCCAAACACACATGAAGATCAATTAGAGGTTTTTCAATCTCCTGAAGAATAGAGCTGTTTATGGTTTGTTATATAATAATTCGGGGTGGCGTAGAGCCCTCCTGGAACAGGGCAAGACAGCACCTCCACCCTCCAGCCACCGGAGCCAGCAGCGCGTTACCCTTGGCACAGCGGCCGGTATTCTTCCTTGCCCTGCCCCACCTGGGTCAGGCTGCCCCCAGCACCTGCACTCACCAGCAAGCCTCCCTCTCCCCAGGAGGAGAAGGCAGATGGCTTCAGGCGTGGGAATACGACCTGAGGAACTGCTGCATATGTATTTTATCAGTATATTCTGCTCCTGGTGGCCAGCAAAATATCCCCACTGTGTTCACTGAGGTGTAAATAGCCTCAAGATTTCTAGGGTAACTAAGGCAGATTTTCCTTGCCTTTTTGTTTGTAGTCAATAATCCTACAGATTACTGATGAACAATCCTAAAAGATGAGCTCTTTTTAGGAAGAGACAAAAGATATTTCTGTTCTTCAGGTGCTTTAGATGATTTGTTTTGCAACAATTTCATGTTTCCTTTTACAAAACCTTATGGAACTCAACCTACTCTTTACTTAATGAATAGGTTTATAATGACACCTCTACAGTTAAGTTTAACAGAAGTCAGATCAAACACAACAAAACAGTGCCTCACCCTCTGCCCTGAACTTATTGAAAAAGAAATGTTTTCTAACACAGCAGCTCCTCCTTCACTGTATTTGGCTGTAAGGTCCTTCACAGTCATTTGGCCCCCAGATGGCCAGCTCTTCTCTTCCTTTGCATGCCTGTTTTCAATTACAAGGGCATCTGAAAGCTGGTTATTCTTCTGTGGCTTAATGGTTTTCATCTCTTCAGTTGGCATGTCAATGAATTTAAGTATGCGCCCGACAGACCGCATCTAGGAACCAAAACAAACAGAATTCTAATTGTAATTAATACTTAGCTACCAAAACAAATGAAATCAAATTATTCCTAATTCCTATGCAGAACACTGAGTCTCTTTTCTGTGTAAGTGATACTATGATAAGATTTTCAAAGGTAGGACAACTCTATAGAGCTCTAGATTCTATTGTTCTTTACTACTGATATTGGTCAAACGTGATTCCACTTACTTCACTTTTAAATGGGAACAATAGCTCTTTCCACCTTTTAAAATGTATTTTGGGAACTGTAGATGACCTGTATTTATGAAAATAAAGTACGATCATGAAATCAATCTTGGTGTCCTCAACTCCTCCTTCCTGTAGGGGATTGCCCAACCCGAAAACTGAAGTTCCTTGAATAATGATTGATCTCCAAAGATCAGCAGAATGTGTGGAATTTAAAGATGTAAAGCAGTAGCATCAAGTAAAGAAGAACAATCATCAGACTTTAACATCTGAATATTTAAGAGAAATTATCTATACCTTTTAACAAAAAATTAGTAGGAAGTTCCATGCTAACTAATTTTATATCTGCAATTACAGATATTAGGTGAAATAACCAATTCCTGTAGTTCATGAACTTCAAATGGAAGTTGCTAGTAGCAGTCTTGGTGAATTTTTCAAAGGAGCATGGGACTAGAAGGGGTTCTCTTGACTTTTTAAAAAAATATATATAAATGGGTCAGGGGTGAATTAACAAAGAGGAAATTTACCTCCTTCATTAGAACTCCACTGCTCAGGTGGTCAGAAAACTTAAGTAAACTTATTTTTAAGTCTCTGTACCAGTTTGTTCCTGTGCATTTGTTAATTTTAAATTCTAAAGAATTCTTTTTCCTAGATGTTTTCCCCATTAATTTATGGAGGGTCATCTTAGACCCAGTCAGCCTTTCTTCTCCAGGACTAAAGAAAATCCAGTTGTAAGCCTCTTTCTTAACATATGTTCTCCCTCTCCAAACATCCCGTTCAATTTAATCTGTCTGACCAGACTGCACACAGCATTTTGGATATTTCACATTTGGATATTTTCACAATTGGATATTGTACAAAGGCATTGATACTTTCCTATCTAAATTAGGAATATCTTGATTTGCACATCCCAGGATCATATGCTCTTTTTTCACCCTCTCACCTTCACTACCCATCAAGTATTGATGAGCCAAGCTTTCCTCCATCTTAGCCATTTCTAACTGAGGAGGTCCTTATTTAGAACAAGTTTTATTCTTAGCAGTCCCTAAATTTAAGCCTACACTTTTGCTACTGAAATCTATTCTATATCTGCCATTTGAGATCACCTAATATCTTTTGACTCCCAGCATCCTTCATGATAACATTGCCTCTCAGCTTTGTACCTTTTGGCAGATTTCTTCAACACAACTTTTTTTTTCTCCATTGAGAGCATTAAAAAAAGATTAAAATGAGCTCAGTCACAAATCTAATCTTTGTTGAGTAGCATCCCTACAGCTTAATACTTACAGCTTAATGCCATTTCCTTTCTGTCCAACTCATTAACTAGTTTGCAGTTCTTGTAATAATCCTGATCTCCATTTATATAATTTCTGAAATAGAGCCATAGCCAGTGCTTTACTGAAGACAAATGAGATCTACTACATTACTTTTGTCTGGAAAATAAAATATCAAACTGAGTTATCAAGTTAGTCTGATGCAACCCTAAGTTCAGCAAACCTGAGTGCATTCATCCTGTAAGCACTCCGTCTTTAATTACTTCTTCAAAATAGTTTCTAAAGACTAACAAACTGATGGTGGCATCCATTGATGGTGGCATCAATAACTTCTTAGTCAAGAAGTCATTCTTGACCTCCTTAACCAAAAGTGATCGTTGTTATTCTAACACATGCCACCACCTCTGACAGCTTGGTGGATTCACTTGAAGTGGCCATTACGAGATCGCCAGCTCCTCAGCCAGTTCTTCTTTGTTTTCAGAAATCTTATCTTCATAGAAATATCACCGCTTCAGAAATGAAGGTCTTTCTTGGCTTCATCAAGAGCTGTGAACATTTGAACAGGCAGGGATTCCCTATAATTGCCCAAGAGAACCTACCATGATGCACTATCTGAAGTCTGCTGTGAAGTCAGCTGGACAAAGAGCCTTCTCTTATAACCGAAAATTTCATCTCTGTGTCCCAGCTCCTCTGATAGATTTATCAGTCACATCACATATGCAGATATTTTAGACAGCTTAATACTCTAAATCACTTCAGAAGAACGCTTTCCCGGTGCTATAATTTGCATTATGATTTGTATCTGGGCAAAATGCAGCATAAACGACAGTAACATTTACCAAGATATCCATTCTTCCTTTCATGGGTAGAAATCTTCTGTCATTCATAATGACAGGTATAGTGTAGGTGACATCAAGTTTCTCTCCATTATTCCCATCAGCAATGTGCCTGCTATATTCACATTCTCTAACTAATGCTTTAGAATAAAGGAGTATATTTACTACTTCCATCTAAAAATGTCTAGAGTATAATACACTATTTTTAGCTTGCCTAATTGTATTTTACTGAGATTTTAATAATATTGTAAATTCTTTCATTTACTTTCTCATTAGTATCATTTAAGCTATTCTTAATGTTGAAGAAGAATTCATAATATAATTATGTAATGTATATTTCCAGAAAGTGGGAGAAGTAATTATTTTAAAAGGAAGCTAATATAATTAATTTAATCAGGCCTTATGCTCTCTTCTGCTAGAAATGGAGCAGTCCCTCTTTCCAGACCAGACATGCATGTTATTCAATGGCCATGCTGCAAGACTCCACTTCCTCAAAAACACTCTATCTGGAAAGTGCAGTGTGGAACTGAGAGACGCTGTGAGAGGCTGGTCCAATGGCTCCTGTTTTAAAAAAAAACCCTGTGCATGAAGTCACTGCAAAAACTGGGTCAATGCAGGCAGACCATATAGTTTTACTGAGGTCTCACATCTTCTGCTGTTACATTTTGGGTGCACTTATAGGACATATACTCTCCTTCCAAACTGCAAAAATGAAATATTTAGTTCGTGCCAAACTTGTTCTGATTTTTTTTCTTTTGTTCTTTCTCACACTGCTTTGCAGGCAGAAAAGGAAATGTTCTAACAGATTTTTCATGATTTTCATGATTTTGTTCCCTTCCAGATGACCAACACCTCACTTTGAGAATTGTCATTCTGATGCACATTTTAGTCAAGTATTTCGTCTACTTAAGCTTTGAAATTAACAGTGTTCTCAGGTTTTCTGCAGACAGTAGTAAAAAGCATATTAAGATCATGTCCTAGTTAAAAAAAGCCCATCAATTAAACAGATTAAAGGAGAAATAGGTCACGAAAACAAAAGCATAAAAGACAGCTTTTATGGTAGAAGCACCATTATTTTTCAGAGTCCTAATTTTTTCTTTGGTCCTCTTCTCTACCGTGTACTACTTAAATTCTTCAGCATCCCTGATGTACAGGGTGGGGCACTGTGAGCTTTAGCAAGTGTGGTTTTAATGTCTCTTTGGGGAATTCTTTTTATATGTCCTTACATAAGTAATCTTGGCAACAGCAAAAGCATGGCATTTTCTCTTTCACTGATAAAATGAACTCTCCTTCCCAGTTATAGCACTGCTACTGCAGGATATACACCAGTGAAGGAGGAGGTTATAAAGCATTAAAACAGTCCACAGGGACCTGCCTATACTTATCTGTGAAAGCAGCACTTACTGGAAAAATTATTTTCTATCTCCTTATGAAGGAAAAAAAATCAAAAATACTATAAGATTGCCTGGAGGGATAAGAAAAAGACTGAAAACCAGCTAAAGGGATATTAGCAGAAATGATCAAAGTGAAAAGATAAATCTAGCCTAACTGAAACAATAGATAGCTGTCAGAGTGACCACATATGTGGTTTTGTTTTGGTTTTTTTTTAAAAAAAAAAAAAAAAGCAGAGCAGATAAAGTATCAGGGCTGTAAGAGAACAAAATGCCAAAACCATTATGGGATATTAAAAGACAATGGGATTTTTCAGTTAAAGCTAAACCAGTTCAACAGAAATTGCTTCACAGAGAATATCTGTGTATGTAAAAACAAACTCTAACCTAGAAACTCAGATTTTTTTAATATATATGCCAGTGGCACAGAAAGCTCAAAGAGAATATTGTGTGGAATAAAGTCAAATTTTCCACCTACACATGCATTTGGCCAGTATTTATTCTGGTACATTTTTTTCCTTCTTCATGCGATCCTGCTTGCCTACTCTCCTGCCCTCCTGTCCTTTGGTTTGCATTTATTTCACTTAAGTCTTGTACCTTGCACGTCTTGCAAAACAACTCAGTGCGAGCTTAATGTTATGTACTAATTACAGCAGCTATGCCTTTGGACATGGTTTCAACCACTTGTAGAAAACTCCAGCTTATCTGATAACCAAAGACCGCTACCTACAAATGTGCTACACCCTCAGGCATGCTTGTGTGCAGGCTGGAAAGCGCAGATGTCACTGCTGCTCGAGGATGGGCAAGAGTGATGTCATCTAGACCAGCACGTGCAGAGCTGTAACTGGAGACACATGGAGATGTGTCATTTCTTGTCAATCTGGTCCTGTGGGGAGCCTCAAAGTACCTCTTGAGAGAAAAGCAGAGTATAAACAAATAGATGTATAAGTCAGGCACACATGCAAGCCTTTGCAGGATAGTTGTAATCAAATACTTGTCAAAGATTTTAAAGAGGGAAGAGCTAAATGTGGAGAATACACGGAGTGGGAAATTATACACCTGCACCACCCAGTGAAGCAGTTTTATTATTTTGCAACCATGAAGCTACTTTTATTCGCTTGTGCACAGGAGCAGCCTTTAAATGTCAGGAAAAACATACTGCTGGCAATATCAATTAGTTTGCCATCTACGGTACCTAAAAATCCATTCCAGGTGTGGGCAGATATCCACTGCTGGAAGAAGTCCAGAGGATCCACCTAAAGGATGCACCTAATAAGGCTATCATTAATATAAAATAAGTGGTGCTCCAGTACGGCCGTTTGTCTTAATATAGAGAAAAGTACTCACAAACATCTACAGCAACTTGATACTTTCTTTTCAGGGGAAAAGGAGTTACTTCCTTATTGCTACTAATAGACGACATTTTAACATCAATGTATTTTTTTAAAAAAAGGGGAAGTTCTTCATTAAAACACTAATGTGTCCAGCACCCTTTGAATCTCACCACAAGACTTTCTGTTGCTCTTGTGAAACACCTTCAGTATTAAACTGTATAATAAGTGCACATGATTGTTATACAGATTGTTGTACTTAAAGTGATCGCATTATAACTTACAGGGCTAAAATGGAGTTTACAAATGGGAGCTGATTAACATTGTTGTCACTGTTGTGCCTTACCAATGGCATGTTTTACTTTGGTCACAAAACTGCTGTTCAGCCTGTGTTGCAGTTATGGCAAAGAAGCCCTTTAACAAAGTGCTTGCCCTTCAAGATAGGCTGTTCTAACAAGCAAAGAAAGAGTCAGCATAAAACAATTGGTGGATGGGGAAAAAATGTGTCCCTGAATGGCAGTCAGCTTTCTGGACTATCACCAGTCACACGCATAAACAAGAGATTAGATGTTTTAAGTGGTTAATTCCCAGTTTTGGGGCTCTTAAGGATTTCCTTCAGGATGGGGGTGGTTGAATCACTTATTTAAAAAAAATATGTCAAACTGGCAAATATCCCTTTGCTGTCACCATCTACCCCAATTATATGGTTTTTTTTTAAATGACTACTCAGCTCAGCTAATCAGGATTTAACAGTCTCCAAGATTTGCTGTGAAAGCTGTTTGTTTTCCAATACTGAAATGGTTGGCTCAAGAAGCTAATTTAGGTTCAGAGAGGGTATGACTGGATGTGGGAGATTGTTTTCCTCAGAATTTTTTAATTTTTGGCTTATAAGACTACTGTATTTTGTTACAAGAATTCTGTCTAAAATAAATCCTAGAATGCCTGAAGTGTAAAGAGAGAAGTAAGTATTACATTTAAAAATAATATATAAAACATTAATACGTTTAAACTACGGTATGATGAAAACTGCAAGAACAAACATTCTTTTATGAGTTTCCTGTCTTCTTCTCATATCTCAAAAAGTAAGTGTTGATGAGTTAACTTTGTGAAATATTCTCTTTTAAAGCCAATCCTAATGGATTAAGTATGCAAATTAAAGGGGTTGTAAACATGTACAACTCCAAAGCCTTACGTCAGAGGGTATTTTACATAAAACCAGAAAAAGACCCCTAGGGAAGTCTAGGGCAGATTTTTAAATCACTACTAATTTTGAGTGGAAGGAGCTCAAAAACATCCACCATGATCTGCTGTGCAAAGCCCATAAGTAGAGTGAGTAAGGTATATTATATACCTCAGTAAGGTATAACAACTCCAAAACTTTTGACGTTTTCCCATCACTGCTGCTTCTGCAATGTGAATCCTCAAATGCAATTATTTGATGTTGCCTCTTCTAGCCCAGGAAAATTTTTGATCATAGAAAAACTCAGTTCGTGCTGTGCCAAAGCTGGTAGGTTGCTATGAAAGGTATGAGGGGAACATTTTGGGCACAACTGCCTGATATCCAACTCTGAAAATAACACACTGAACACCTATAATCAACAAAATAATGCAATTCCTCAAAAGAAAGCACAGCACAGTGCATTTCATGCTTACCAAACTATCCACATCTATACTTGAGTTTACTGCCCACTGCAAGGTTCCCATGATGTTCATAGCTAAAGTAATAATAATGCCAACACTAGCTGGTCCATCACCTGTGGAGAGAAAAATATTCAATTTATAGGCAAATAAAAAGCCAATAGAAATCATAAAATTAACATGTATATCTTAAAACACACATTCTCTCCCTTTTTATTTCATAGAGAAAACATGGATTTTTTAATTACACAAAGGACCAAGAGCTCAATCATCAGTTAAACACCTGACTTTGGCACTGAATTCACTACAACTCCTGATCTTGCTTTGGCAGAAGAAAAAATAAAATCTTGGTACTTAAACTGTGAACAGAATCAGGCCTCTGCAATCTCGATTTCAGTTTCCTTTTTCCAACACTTAAGAATCTGTTAAATTACTCTTATCTGACTAAAACACCACAGCTGAGAAATTTAAAATTCAAAATAGTTGCATTGGTTTACATTTTCATTTCTTGGACAAAGAGAGGACACGTTGTCCTTACTGTTCCACAAAGAGGCAGATATAAATTCCTTTGTTTAAATTGTTTGCGGTAACAAGCATGGGATTTTCGAGTCAAAATCAAAAAACATACATAACAAAAGCACAGCGAAATAAAAACTGTATTTTAAGTAATCTGTAGCTAAACCTGCTGAGTTTTTCCACAGAACTGAATTAGTCCAACATTTTGGGGACATTCACCTCTTACCTCTGCTTTTTGGAGACTTGCTAGCCCTGGCCAGACACAGGCAGCATTTCAAATACAAGTAAGATAGTAATATATAGACTGATTCTAGTTAGTGCACTGAATTTATTAGAAGCAGTGAGCCATTTTTAAGGAGACTTTGAATGCAATTTGCAAAACTTCATATTGGAAAATGGGTCAGCGCATTGGGAATTAGAGAACTGGATGACTACTTTTGGCACTGGTGTGACTTTAAAACTCTGCATGTCAGTCATTTGCAAATGAGAGGAACATGAACCTCTACTTACTAAAAAACTTTGAGCTATACAGATGATAATCAACATCCAAGCTTTTCCGTACACTAATGTGGTTACTTTAATGTGGTTTAAAACACATGAGATTACTTTTACAGCAATTCCATCCAAGAGAAGGAAAGTTCTGCCCCTTCAGATATTTTCAGACTGATCGCTTCAATGAGTCCTCTACAATATCAGATTGCAGATAATAATGGTGCAACTTCTGTTTTAATTAAATTGTGTTTACTGTTATAACATACTTAAATCAGTGACTCCAGTGTATGCTAAATTTATTTCCCTCAGAAGTTTCTAAAGCTGAGCTGTAAAATAGAAGACTTCCATTTCATTACTGCAGTAAGGTTACTATACCTGTAGTGATAATAGAGATGAACGCCACAGCAATAAAAAAGACAACAAAAATCATTTCTATCCTCATCTGGAACCAGCGCAGCGTTGACAGGTAGAGGAACCAGCTTGCCGTGTGTAGGTTCAGGGCTTTGTGAAATAAGGTCTCAAAATACGGCTGACGCCCAAAAGCTCTCAGTGTCCACAGCCCTTTTAAGCTTGTAACAAGATGGGTGAATATTGGACTCCTAGCTGTAAAGTGTTTAAATTAGAAACATCATAAACACTCATAAGCAAACACCTTTGATACAATGCAAATACACAGCCTTGTGCTCTAACTCACAGCTGTACAAGCATTGTCAGTGTTTAATTTACATATGTTTTTGGAATGCATGACTGAAGTAATCCCAGCACAGGATATACAACAGTCTTTGCATGAATGGGTTCAAACACCATTCAGTGCATTGCCAGGAAGGAATCACATTAAATCTTCACAGTTAGAATATTACTTGGGGAAGCTCCTGTCCAGCTGTAAGATGCCACGAGAGAAAGGCAGCTCCTCCTCCTGTTTTTTTAACACAAACAGAGTACTTTAATGCTCTGGATTTCACTGTACTGACATGGTAATTTTAAGCAGATCTTGCATACATAATACGTGGTGAACCAATGCTGGATCAAAGAAATTTAGATTTAGATCTGAGGAACTTCAGAACTACACTTAAGTAAAAGGGAAGATGGTCATCAGTGTTTAAGATTCAAGACTGATTTCCTCAGGATCTACAAGTTTGTTGTAAAGCCAGACCACAGTGCCTGATCTGCAAACCACACTTCAGAATGAGGTTTTCCATTTTATTGGGAACAAGTTAGTCTTTTAATGGGGTGAGAGGAAGGAAATTTCGTCAAATAACTTACTCAAAAATAAGAACTTTTTGCAATCAAGATAGTTCCATTCTAATTTTATTTTTATAAAGAAACAAACTCATAGGGCACATACCATGTCTGACCACAATTTTTCAAGTAACATTTACTCTGAAGAAAACTGTATGTCAGGACTTTATTTGCTTTCAGCTGCAGTAGTGATATAGCCCAGATTCAAAAAGGACTTCTCCATTGTTCTTTGGCAGCAGAGCACTCAGTATTGGCTCAGTAATTTAAGAATTGTCCAGGCTTTAAGAAGATATGTGTTCTGCTCCCAGAGACCATGGCATCTTGCAAGAGAAAAGGCAAAGAAGAGGTGAAAGGGTGAATCACTTCTCAATTGATTTGTTGTGGATTTAGAAGTCTACCAATTTTGCTGCTCCTACCTTCAGATTCCAGTTGTTTCAGCTGCTGAGAAGTGTGGAGGAAGTATGCCCTTAACACAATAAAGGCTGCTATCACAGGCACTGATGCCAGGAAGATGTAGGGTTGTAATATTGAGACTACTGTTATAGCGCCAATCACAATCAGTATTAACTGTAGAATGAAAGAAAAATACTATTGATATAGTAAACTTGTCATTTTATAGTCTAGAGATTGGTGATGAATCTCCTTCCCATGGAAACAAACTACTAATTGTTTCAACAAACAAAGTGCCAGCCTAAGTAGGATTTGCAGCTGAGAACAAACCTCCATGAAAAGATCATGAATAACTGAGACCAGATCCATTACCTGTTAGAATAAGCTGCCATCTTCTCTAATAGATGGAAGAAGTGCTTTCCATACTACAACCAGCATTGCAGGCTTCTAAATTACGAAGCCACACAAAAACAATGGCAGTTAAGCACTCACTCTTCAGTTAAAATTGTAAGAACGACACTTGCGATATCTGCAGCAACCTCCCAAACCTACCAGTGCTGTCCCTATCTTGTCTGGACCAGGTGTGCCAGACTGGCAGGAGCTGAGTGCCAATCTCCTGCAGGTTCTGGGCCAAGCAGTTTTTCTGAAGGTCAGAAAAAGTGGGAAGTCACACATTATCACTTGCTCAAGGGACTGTAAACCACATATTAAACTAGACCTACTACTTGTCCTGATGAGAAGACAGGAAAAAAGTCGTAAGAGGACTTGTGGTATGAAAAATTAGCAGTTTCAGGAGAAAGAAAAAAAAAACAAAGATGACAGACCACTGAAAAGGAACAAGAACATTCCATAATCTATTTAACCCACCAGAGTCCACTACCTTTGTCATAAGACCTCATCCTCAGTAGCTCCAGACAGATTTAGCTAAATCAGGACTTCATCTTTACTCTAGAAGCACCTTAAGTACTGAGATAGTTTTTGTCTTATACCTAAATCTAATGAAAATCTAGTATATCCGTGTATAGAGAATAGCAAAGTTCTGCTTTGTATCAGAGCGTTACTTTTCATACTGAACTACTTCAATCTCCAAATTTATCAGCCTAAAGCAACTGCAAATGGACAACCTGGACAAAATTATAAACATTGCATTGAAACATCACTGCAAATGACCTGTCATCAAAGAAATAGATGGAAAGCAAAACTAATTTCACATTAGGAAGAAACCTGCAGTTGGTGCTTTTGCTAACACAGCCACATAAATTCAAGGAAGGATTTAAATTCCCAGTACTCCAAGTCAGAGGAGTTATAGGTTTCCTACCCTCTGTTTGCATCAGAAATCTGAGCAATGCAATAGCAGCATCAATGTTTATGAAAAAAAATTACTGTAACAGCTGAACAAGTTAATTCTTTCACTATTTTCCTCATTTATCTTAAAAGAGTGATGACACACATGGGCGATGCTTATGCAGGCTGTATAGAACTGGTCTGAAGCAATGCAAGAATAGATTTGTGTTTACCCATTATTTCAAACTGCAGAATTTAGTACCTCTTGTATCTCTAATTGTTAAGAAGTGAATGAGCTTGACATTGAGCCAAGTTATACAACTCTCACATCATTACTTGCAATTACACAGTCATTGTTTTAATTCCTGCTTCCATGATTTGCTCAAATTTTGTAAAGGCACCATGACGCCATATTGTTCTCACTGCTGGTACAACAGTTATTTCACTAAAAAGTTGAATATGAAGATCTGTGTTACCTCATAAAGTCCAAACACAAAGTAAGTGTAAAGTCAAACAGAAGATGACACCTTCTCTAAAACGGCAGTAGCAAAAATCAACACACAAGCCAGCGACATTGGCATATGCTCAGGGAATGGCAGCAGAGGGCTCATGCAGTCCAGTTATGAGCCAGAGGTGCTGAGCTTTCAGGCCTGGGACAAAGGCCAAATGTGGAAACATGTCCCAGTGCTTCCTCTGTGTCATCATTTTGGAAAAGGCAGCTGGTGGTGGAGACAGCAATTCAGGAAGGGTTCAGGGTGGCAATGGCTGCAGCTGCCAATCTGATTAACCAAACAAAACATCTTCCTTGAGAAACACTGGAATTGCCTCTGTCTCTGTATTTCTCCAATGTTCTCTTCAGTGTCAGTGAAACTCCAATATACAGAGTTTCCCAGAAGGTATGTTGGAAACAAGCCTTTCCATCCAAAAAATAAAGTTTGCAATTCTATGACTCTTAGGGATGTGAAATTCCTCCAAGGAGTAATCTAAAGGTCTTCTCTGTGACACCACAAATAACTATTTGATAGTGATCCAACTGAGAGCTGAAAGCACACTATCATTGGTCAAATTGCCATATAAAGTGGGCCTGGAAGAGTTTCCATGGAAGACAAAAGGACAAAAATATAAGAATATATTAAAAAAAGAGAAGGAAATTAAGGATGATGATAGTAAACTGGGAACAGAAGAGGCTAAGGAGGTTAAAGTCATGAAAATGACTGAATGCAATCAAAGAACAGCAAGGAAAAATACTAATCTTGAGCCAAGATAACTGAAATAAACTAAGGAATGTCCTTTACAGCTTTGAAGTTGAATATGGGCAGCAGTGGGGATACTTGTACTGCAGGGGTCTGCAGGGCAAAAATGTTTCTGAGCTTGAGGGCTAAATGTGGTTTACACAAACAGTGGAGGCACACATACAGGCAAGTACTCAAAAAAGAAGCAATGAAGTTGGCTTTCAAGATAAGCAGCTATGAAAATAGATATAGAGACTAAAATAAAGGAAGAGAGGTTTAATTCCAGCTTTTATTTCTTCTTATTAATACGATTTCTTTTGCATGATGTACGACTGAAGCTTTACAGTGCTTTAAGACAGCAAAAATTAAAATTTTTATTCTACAAACCTGAATGAAGTCAAATACTGTAAGTGGAAGTAAATCATCCAGTATTGCTGTATCTTTTGAGAATCTGTTAAGTATACCACCTATGGATTAAGAAAAAGAAAAAAAAAAAAAAGTCAAATATTTCAACTCCCCCCAAATCCTAGCTCTATTACTTTTTAAAAAAGTATAAATTTTTATGAATACAAAATCTTAAGGATAAGTAGAAGATTTTTTTCTAGTACAAGCAATTCCATTACAGTTTAGTGGAGCTACATCTTCTTTCCTCAGAGAGGAATCTGGCTCCACAACTTCTGTTGCAGCTCTTGCAATCTTGAAAAAAACCCAAGGAAAATTTAATAAAAACAAACATAATTAAACTGGACAGAAACAGAGACACAAGGCATAGGGTCTGTACCCCTTATGCAGGAGGATCTGATGATACACAGATAATTTGCCCATCAGCATTTATATATAAATATATAATGTACATATTTCATGTATATTAAATATTTATGTGTATGAATATACACCAGTTTCTTAGCTTTTGAGCAGAATTACTGTATTAATCAACAAGTAACAATAATTAAGAACATAATGGGAAAATGAAGGAGAAACCCTATGTTGTGTTGTCATTTACCAGTGTCTCCTGTATGCACCAGTGTCTTCAGTATACAGCAGTAAGAAGGGCATGGGATAGGAATTTAACATACAGTGGGAGATGGAAGTTGTTGCAGTTATATAATGAACTCCATATCAACTCCAGAGTCAAATTTGAATACGCATACCATTATTCACACTAACTGATGTTTTATGCTATTTTAGTAGAACTACTCATGAAATAAAGCACTCTTTATCATCCACACCTGACTCATTGTCACTCACCACGTAGCTGTCTATCTTTCCTATTGCTGTTTTAGGCAAAGTCTATTCATTAGAAGTTAGTCTAGTTTATATTGCTTCAAACAGTTAACTTTTCATTTTCTCCAACTTACAAGGTCTCCAACATACTTCAAAATCAGAATTGACAACTGAAATATGTCACACTTAAAGTGTGATCAAGGTTCATTAAACGATTCACAAATTACTTTATGTGGCAAACTTTTAACATTCAGCTTGACTGAAAATGTAAATGGAAAGCAACAGTATCCTTGAACAGAATGAAAACTGTTTAATTGAAATGAAACTCATACATGAGTCAATCAGTTCCCATCTCCGTTACCTGCTTTCCAAGAGTTGAACGTTGACATAGGTGCATGAAGAACTGCATGCACCATCTTTTGATGAAGAGTTTTAGACACTGTTATAAGTGTATGCACAAGGGGCAAACCTCTGAAGATTCCCATGGCAAGCAGGGTATCTGCCACTCCCACGTAAATATAAATGATGTAGTAGCTGCTAGTGTCAGTGACAATCACTGGAGGTTTGTCAGAGGTACTGTTTTCTGATTGTGTTGCATTTACTTTCAAAGCTTCCCTGTGTGATGCAAAAGAAATGTATTATGGAAATTGCTTTTTTTTTCTCTTTTATTCTCTCTACTAAACAAATAGTACTATAATGTTTATTTGTTTTAAAACTATGTTAATGGTTAGTTATATGTATTCCCAGTAATATTTGAAATATTGGCCTGTATGTATAAAATAGAAATGATGAACTGCCCCATGTTTCATTAAGGAAAAGTTACTTTGTGTGTGTTCTGGGGCCCAGGCAATAAATAGCTTATTCACCTCCTCAGATACCTTTGGTGATTCAGGATCATATCAACATTTGTAGTAATTTCTGAAATTAGTTGCAATTCATAGAATCACAGAATGGTTTAAGTTGGAAGGGAACTTAAATATCATCTACTTGCGACCCCCTAGGGATAGGCAGAAGCACCTTCCACTAGACCAGGTTGCTCAAAGTCCCATCCAGCCTGGCCTTGGGCACCCACAACTTCTCTGGAAAACCTGTTCCAATGTCTCCCCACCTTCATAGTGAAAAATTTCTTCCTGATATCTAATCTAAATCAGTTCTCTTCCATTTTGAAGCCATTACCCATTTATCTGCCATAAATTATGGCAGAATCTATTAATTATTTATAAAAAAAATCAATACAAAGGAGACCCCAATTTCTCAATAAATGATCACCACTACTTACTTTTTAAGAAACCATAACCCAACAAGAGAAGCAGCTACCTGTGACCAAAAAAAACAGAGTCATTTTTTTGCCTTGTCACATTATGTACTTTTTCTTACTCATCTTCTTTCACTAACTTTCACTAACTTTATAATTGTTTGCAGAGACAGTATTATAAATGCATGGAAGTCAAACTTTCCTGAAGCAAAAACCTTGTCACATCTGCTCCTCTTTCCACAGTAATCATTTACTGCATCCCACCAGGAAAGCTACATTTAGACTCACGTTACAATCAGGCTCTCAAGTGCCTAAATATTCTTTTATTGTTTTTTTACTGCACTATTAACAAAGGCTTGCAAATGTATTCCGAATGACAAGGAACATTCACTGTATGCTTTAACATATTTTAAATTTTAAAGATTAATATTTCTTGATGGCCCTAAAAGAGTAAGTCTCTCAATATCTTCAAAGGCAGCTTTCAAATAT
This sequence comes from Gallinago undulata, assembly GCA_026546715.1. Taxonomy (NCBI): domain Eukaryota; kingdom Metazoa; phylum Chordata; class Aves; order Charadriiformes; family Scolopacidae; genus Gallinago; species Gallinago undulata. Next base: position 26,224,712 of record JAOTQQ010000001.1, read on the forward strand.
GAATGTAACATTGTTGGGTTTGCATTGTTGTTCTTTGCAGCAGATATCTACTTTTCATATATCCATTTGTCTGATTTTGCTCAACTGCTAATTTTACATAATTCTCCGCATAATCTATTTCATTATTTTTAAAATGTGGAATGCAACCCTTTTTGTTGTGAAATGCTTCAGTGCTCAAGAGAAGCTTCCTCAATAACACATTTTCTTCTCTGTCCACCGAGACACTGGAGCTCTTCATCTAGTCCACCACATTTCAGTTTGCCCTATTTCTGACTATGATCTTTTTTCCAAGGGTCAAAACATAGTTTCTAGTATCCCTTTCCCATGTATTTTTATGGCACTTGTACAGGAATGTATTATGATAACACCTCAGCAAATAATTAAATCTGCTCCCTGGGAACCACTAACTTTTGCAGGTCTTACAGTAAATAAACTTGACCATGATACCCTAATACAATTTATGCATTTGTAAGGATCAGGCTTCTTTCACAATCTCCCAGCAGAATTCTGTTCTGATCTTGAATCCTCATAACAGAGGACCTTTCTTTTTTTCAGCTGGGAAGACAAAGGAAGACAATATTGTGGACAGAATAACTTGACAAAGTCTTTCTGCGTGTTTCTATTCATAACTGCTCTTCTTCTGGTTCAACAACCCTAGTCTCTGGGTACTACACCTAGGAAACGCAGTTTTGAGCCACTTAAGTCAGCTACACCACCACCTCCCATCACACACACACCTTACATACCCCGCAAGTCTAGAAAGAATATACAAATGATGCCCTATTTATGGTGATATCTGTGGACTCACCTTGGAACCTACAATACAAAACAACCCATCTGAATCTAAAATAGCATCTCTAGCATTTGCACGTTGCAGGTTTACACAGTCATTTTCGACTACCATGAAAATAAAACTTACATTATAAGAACAGCCACACATCTAAATACTGTCATGCTTTCAGAGGTGATTTTAAAATTTGGAATTTCAAACTAGAGCTAAGCTCCAGACTTTATTACTGGCCCAAAAGAACTGATTTACATTACCTGCCACATAACAATAGTGTAAATTTAGGACACCATCCATCATATCCTTCTCCAGGTTTGATGATACTAGAGTTTGAATGCCACCAAAACAATGCTAAAAAACATTTCACCGACACAATCAGCCAGAAACTACTCCTATATTCCTAATGAATTTTTCTCTTATTTCAGTTCATGTTGAAAAATGCCATGAGGAACTGGTACCATATTTTATGTTGACATATGAACACAATCTCTTTAATCTCCCAGTGTTCTCTCTAAAATACGTTCCTTCCCTCAGAAAAATACTTGATTTAGGACATTAATTGTTTAGGACACATACTATGAGATGTATGTATGCTAAAAGTCTTTCCTAAATTGGGAGACAAGACAAGAAGCAGGCAATTTCTGTTACAAGAAAAGTAATCAGACTGATTATGGCACTATGATCAGATGTTCTTCGGCACTTTTTCTGACAGTGCTTTCCATTGTACTTGGAAAATGTCCTCACTGAATGCTGCAGGAACACCTCATCCACCTTTAAATGCCATCACATCCATTCAGCTCTCTGCTTTACTCACCATTCTCCTTTCACTGCGAGCAAAACTACACATTTTTGAAAGCAATTCTCCAGAATTTATGTAACTGCTCATCTGAAAAAAACTAGTTATTGTTGTTAATCCCATAAAGCTCTACAAAGGTTATCTTCTAATGGGAAAACAAGAGACCTGTTATAGGGCAACAATTCCTATTCATGGTACCATGCAGCAGAAAATAACTGAGATAACTTGTGTAGGTGGGTCTTCTGCTACTGTGCATTAATCGCTAGGTGAGAATTAATTTCTGGTGAGAAATGCTCATCTAAACAGTAGAAAAGTCATTGCAATATCTTTTAACAGCAGTTGCCAATAAGCTAATGTCTTGATGCTTTATCCATTTATCTTTTATCACAAACAACAGTTTGAACAAACATCATTTGTAGTAACATGACATCAAGCACAGATTTTCTCACCTCAAGTAAGAAGACAGTCACACAAAAAATTAGAACAAAAATCAAGGTTTTGTGGATGGTAACATATCTGAAATAGGTATTCCATGTCGTAACAGTACCCATGCTTTCAGCATCATCAGTAAAGCATTCCTGCCAAAGAATTGATAAAACCATATTCAGAATGACGATATCAATATATAAAAATTTCTGACACATGTATGTTGTTATTCTCACCACTAAGTCACTCCAAATAATTGAACTTCAGCATTCAAATTGGCTAATAATGGCTGAAGAGGAAGGTACTGAGTAGTTGAGTCATCTTTGATATAACAACACAGTTTAGAGATGATTTGAAATTTTCAAACACTGAAAGAAATAACCAAGATTTGTCCAGCACTACTAGAAGCCCAGAAATGGTTAATTAATAGTTATTTTCTTTCAATGGAGATTATTATTGTGCTGTTAGAGTAAATTTGTAAATACCAGGGGGGGAGAGGGGGGGAGAGGAGGCGCATCCTGCCAAGATCAATAAAGCAAAAGAAAAAATAGGCAGTGCTTCAGCAAATTATGAGTTGAAATGTTCCCCGTAGACTTCTTCCATCTAGAAAACTACTTCAAATTTTACTTTTATTTTTTCCATGAGCCTTAATGTTTCAAATGTCAATTTTACATAAATGGTTTAAATCAATGTTTTTCCATGTTATGATTTCAAATTTAATTTTAGTAATCTTAAATAAGTAATCTTAAATGTAGATTAAAGTGCAGAAGATTAAAATCCTGTATTGAAATCCTCTGCAGATACCATTCAAAAACTATTAGAAACAGGCAAAATAAATTTTTGAGGAATTCAACGATTTCAAGATTATATTTCAGTTAAAGAAAATTCACAGATATTCCACAAAATATATTCTACAAAGAATGACTGTACTAGGAATGACATAATCAGGTAGAAAAATATATAAGGAGTATATTGCACTAAACTAGCACCATATCAAAACCCTGGATGACTGTAAATTAATACACACCTTCAAATCCTCTTCATTGATTTCATCAGTTATGTCCAGGACACTGTCTCGGGACAAGCGCCTGGCGTAGATATCTATCTCAGAAGACAGGTTTGTCTGAGGCACCATAGACATTTTCCGAAATGTTGTACTTCCCTTTTTGGGAAAGTTTGGTCCGTAGCTTCCAGAGGTGCCCGTCATCAGGTTTAACACAGATTGCCTCCTCTGCCTTGGCAGCATATGGTCAGTGGTTATTACATTGCTCCGAAGCAGATCTACATCTCCCTGATCCAAGCCAGGTACCAGTGAGAGCCTCCTTTCTGATGAGTCACTGTGGCCATCTTCTATCCCATTGACCTGCATTCCGTTCCTCTGTACTACTGAGAACTTCCTACTTGCATTAAGGGGATTAATAATTACGGAGTTCTTCCTTTTGTCATTAAGATCTGATGTTTGTTTAAAAGATTGCTTTTTTATTTCATTTCGTGATCCCATGCCTTCCCCTTCAATGGAAAATCGTCGTAGAGTCTCAGTTATAATTGAATTTCTTCTCTCTGCACTGAACTGATCAAAAGAATCAAATCCCATCAGCTCTGAGCTGAAGTCTGGCCGTTGACCCTGAAGTTCAGAAAATGTTCCATAGAAATAGCAGCTCCCTTCATGTAAAATTAATATTTTGTCAGCAATCTTTAAATGTTCCAGTTTTGAAGTAACCAAGATCCTAGTTTTATTTGCCATCAACTTGCACACACAGCTATAAAAGATGAAAGTGTTAAACATACATTTTTTTCTTCATGATTAAATGTTGCTTTTATCCCTTTCACTTTCAATCTATTTGCTTTTACCTGCAACCCTCCCAGTATGAGCAGTCATGAGTGCTCCCTCAAACTACAAAAGAGGTGGTAAGGCTGAGATGTGTAAAGGGTGAGTATTTTATCACAGGAACCAAAAAAGGGGGAAATTTAATTATTTTCAGGTCAATCCGAAAAGCACAGTTCAACATGAAGATTAAATATTCTTTTCATCTTAGGGTTACTTAGATCTTTTGCTACCAACTTAAAAGTATTACCTCGATTTCAAAACTTCAAACTTATGGTCACAGAAAAGATCATGGATGGCAGAGTGTGTCCTTAGTATTTTCAGCTATACAACCAGGACAAACCAAAAGCCTCTGGTTTTGGCCAACCTGCTGCCAATCTCTTGGTCACTGGGCAGTTTCAGGTGACCATTCTTTCAGCAATTAGAAAAAACAAGATGAATACACATTTTTGTAAAAATTTATACTTACAAAGCAGGTAAGTGTTTTAAAACTAAAGCCTTTCTGGTACACAGATTCACCAGATATAAAGCCATGCACTCTGGGAGTAACAGATTATAGCAGGCTCAATACCTGAAAAGATGAAAGAGGGAGCAGTAATGCTCATGGCTGGCCTGGGTTTGCTCCCAGCACAGTACACTATCCTACTGCTAACACAAAATACTCAGTCATGAGAATCCCTAAAAATAAACATCCCCAAAAGGTATAATTTTGATCACTTCAGTATTTTTGTACTGTTATTAAATTTATTTTCTTGGTTTTACTTTGTGCTGTTTGGTGGAATTCTTAAGTATTTCAAAACATACACTACCTTTCAAATATCTCTTTTTCTGTGAAAATGTCTAAATGTCCAAAAGGAGAATCCAGGAGATACAAATCAGCATCTTTGTACACTGCTCTGAATAGAGGAAATGGAAATGACATTAACTTTCACAAGTCTTATAAATTTACATAAATATAATTTTAAAAGAATGCCTTTACAGATTTGTCTCAATAGCTTATAATAGACTTTTTTACAGCATCAATATAGCACTGCAGTTCAATGTTAAATGCGCTTATAAGACACCTTTCAATGAAGACATTCCTTTCTGCAGACCACATTACAAATAATCCAGTTTTCCATGAATGACTGTGCAATCAAAGAAAGCTATATAGCTGCCTTTTACACAGGTTACTCTAAAGATCTGATTATGGCCTTAATCTGACACTCCTCATCAGTCTACAATAACCATTTAAATGGGAATTTGGTACCTTCTGAACTGTCTGCTGGTGTCTGAGAGAATATTACATATAAGTAAACAAGTGTGTGAAAATATTTAGGTCTCAACTCTTAGTTTTTAAAGTATTTGAAAATAACAACTGTATTAGTGAGCCACGATCTTGCAAACATTACCTTAAATGGGACCATACAGTATTTTAAGTTCAGGACACCAAAAACTATTTGTAACATTAGGACCTTAAGCTGTATGTGCCTGTACATGGCTCACTGAGACCTAAAGAAGGTTGTGCTTTTTTAAATCAATTTCAACAGAAAGTCAAAAAGGCACTTTGCCTTCCTCTGTGAGTATGAAAATCATGATGTGATAAGAATATACAATTTGTATAATTAACAAAGAAAATTTGGACAGCTGCATTTTGGTATTTTTTAAAGTACTCTAAAATTGAGATGTAAAACCGTTATGTTAAACAATGTGAAAATATTTAACCACAAGAAAAAAGAAACTTCAATAATGGTATATTACACTAATAAACTAAGAAACTTCACTGAAAAACCTTCTGTCACAATGGGTTTCACTGACCATACATTATGATGAAGTGGCTGCACAACAAAAAGTTCATACTGTTCTCGGTGCTTTCATCAGAAAAAAAAATAGCTGTTTTTTTTCCCCGGAATAATTAGAGCACTCAAATTATTGCTGCAATTTGTGTGTTGGACTTAGTAGCTATACATGACTAGCTTTAGGGTACTGGGCCAGTGAGGTAGCTCAAACCCAGGGCATGCATTGCTTTTTTCCCTTGCTCCTTTCTTTCTCATGGCTGTAGCGGCAGGCACTGATGGTGCTTTGCAAGAATGATGGACTCAGGCAATCTCCATCTGCTTCTCATGATGGCTTGTTGATGGCACTTCAGCGGGGATTCTCATTTCACAGGACTTTGTACAGAGTACACCAGACACGTGTATGCCACCAGTCCAAACGAACAGCGTCCAGCTTATTGCCAGTGCAGATGGGTACAACCCAATCCTAAATTTTCTCCTCTAGCTTTCTCAGCAACCACTAAGAACCACTCAGCAATCATCTGCAACCCATACCTCAATGCCTGCACACCCTGCAGTATGCTGAGCTTAGACTGAAGCCCAAACAAAATGTAAAGCAGATACAGTCACTGTCTTTGGGACATTTAATTGTTCTAAAAATAATAATTATATAGCTGACAATCTATCAGTTCTGTGACCCTCCAGTAAATGAGCTGTGGCCATCTGAAAAGTGACAGACTTGATTATTCACAGAATCTGGGAAATACTTCATATAAAAGTTACATTTTAAATGAAAATATACATGGGTTTTGTTGGCTGGGGTTTTTTTTGCTCTGAAGGCTTTGCCTGCTCGTCCCCTCCTCTCTTATCTTACTGCATAAAACAGAACAATCCATATGCCTCTTCCTTCTCACAAATCCACTAGAAAGATCCACACCGAAAGCCTTTCTATTTTAATGGCTTCATCTTTTAGCCTCACATATACATGCACATCTTTCATGGGATGCCAGTGTGGATCATCATAATGTGATTTTACTTCCAGTCAGCATTTCTGAGCATGGGAACCAGCACAATTTGCACTTGGCACAAAAATAAATAGGGCCATTTACACATGAGAGCTATCTTTATTGGATTTCTGATGATAGGCTAAGTGATTCCACTGAAACACGTAGCTAATTTATAGGACAAACACCTATGTTATTGTTCTGTAGACCTTCAACATTACTTACTAACGTTGGAAGGTCAAACAGACAAGGCCAGAACATTATTCATAGGTACTAAGTAGACATTGCTTTCCACTTTTTACCACAGAAAAACATTAAAAATATTAGCAACACTTTTTGAAACATGGGGGGTTTTTTCACTTTTGTCATTAAATATCATTAATCAATATATAAACTGCTTTGTAGAAGTGTCATAGCAGCAAAAGATCCTGGAATATTTCTTATTTGCATTTTTGTATAAGTTTCTTTGGTACTTAAAAATCTACACTTAAAGGTCTGAATCTCCAAATTGCATCTTGCATCAGGGAGGGAAAAATTCATTTTCAGCCAAGCCATAGCATGTGTGTGCCATTACACTTTTAAAATTCAATAAATAAATACACAGGTGTATCACAAACACAATTGCATAGCAAAACTCAGATTTCTGATAGTAAAAATGAAGTTCCTGATGTATCTGGAGACTATTTATTTAGCAGGACTTGGTCCACATGTGTTAAAGTGCTTAGTCGTAATACTTTCCTTATTTTCCTTATACACAAAATGGTACACTACTTAGAGAGCAAAATACTCACCTTGCTAGTGAGATTCGTGCTCGCTGACCTCCGCTCAGAATGATTCCACCTTCACCCAGCACTGTATAATCTTTGTCTGGGAACTTCGAAATGTCCTGTTAACAATTTTTTTTTTAAGAATCAGACACGTATTTTCCATATCCAAGAAACTCAAGGTACAGACTGGATGGAAGCATAGTGTACAAGGATGTACAGATAGATTAGACAGAAGGTGTAAAAGAAAAGAAGTCTCACAGAGGTTTACTTCTTTCATTTGTTTATGCAATCAGACATGGTGGCAAAGGAAACCATATCATTCTATTTCAGAGAGCAATTAAGAGCTGCAAGATCTGAAAAATAAATATTTGTCTTAATTGCTAGATCTCCCTAAAAACAATGAATGTACCTTCATACAATAACCAAGATGTTAACTGTTTGAATTTTCTGACAAATAACAATGACAAATGCACTTACCACTGAAGATAAAGAAAGCAAGTAGCAAACTCTGGATCTGAGGTCTTCAAAACCCAGAGGAATATATACTTCAGGCGGGTTCATTAAAAAAGACTTGCACAAAATTCCTTGCCGGAAATGCCAGGAATGCTCAAGGTTTGCAAAAGGTTTGGGAGGCAAGTTCCTCTGCTTGGGCTCTAAGCTGCAACTCATGGTGATTCTAAAAATGAATCTTTAGCCAGTGATAAAAACAAAAAATACCATTTTACTCTCATGTGAGACAGAGGAAGTAGAAAAGAATATCCTTGTGCCTCACTGAAGCAGTCAGAAATTTTCTTGAGAGGAGTAGCAGTGAAACTGAAGGTCTGTGCAAACCACAATAATTCTTGGAAGTGGAGACATGGAGAATGGCTTGGGTGCCTGAAGGCTGTTCAGTTTTTCTACCTTTACAGTTGCTCTAACAAAAAATATTAATTCTGCCTTTAAGCCTTACCTGGCCCATGTCCTTAAGCCAATGCAGTGACACCACTATCACAGAATCAATGAATGAATCATAGAATGGTTTAGGTTGGAAGGGACCTTAAAGATCATCTAGTTCCAACCCCCTGCCATGGGCAGGGACGCCTCCCACTAGAGCAGGTTGCTCAAAGCCCCATACAGCCTGGGCTTGAACACTTGCAGGGATGGGGCATCCACAGCTTCTCTGGGCAACCTGTTCCAGTGTATTGCCACCCTCACAGTAAAGAATTTCTTTCCAACACCTAATCTAAATCTCCCCTCTTTCAGTTTAAAACCATTACCACTCCTTCTATCACTACACTCCCTCATAAATAGCCCCTCCCTATCTCTCCTATAGGCTTCTATCACTCTAGTAGTGGTAGTTTCAGGAGACTTTTCCAAGAAACACAGGCTGGATGACTCCCCTGTGCCCCAGGAGGCCTGGGTTTCCAGAGGGTACTCCAGGGCAGTTTGCCATTCACTGAGCTGTATGCCACAAGTGTCCCAGAAGCTCCCAGGGCCTGCACTCTCTGCTCTGCTGTACCAGACTGCTGCTCTCACTGCCCGTGCCTATGCTCCTGCTCCCAAAGCAGGACCTCCTGCACTCCCAGGGCAATCCTAGGATTCTTAGTTAAGCTGCTCTCTAGAAGTTCTCTTTTCATACAAAGTCAAGTACTATCCAATTTTGGTCACCCCTGGAGTGATTTTTACAGCTAATCTCTCTCTCTTGGGCAGCCCTTTCACATTCTAAGACTCTGAGATTTTGCAGAATAAATAAATAAATAAAAATCCTTCCAGAAAAATGTTTCCTTCTTCCTCCCCCGTAAATTGCACTGACCTCGGGAACAGAGTGAACAATACCTTTCAGCCCTGGATCAGTGACAGATGAAAGGTCCAGCCACTCAAGGACTAGAAATTGACCGCCTGGTTTGTCAGGAAATGCGAGATTCTCCCAACTCTTTAATTTGATAATAGCGTTTACTTCCTGACTTAGAGGATTCTGGCCTTAAAATCAAGATGCTTTTATGTATGGAAAAGCTATTGCAAGTGATTTTTTAAATTCTTCTCATGTTAACTAGTTATTTCCCTCTTGTAAAAGGAGAACCACAAAAGCAAATCCCCAGTACTAATGTAGCTGTACAGTTATTGGCAGAAAGAGGGATGTGAAAAATAGTGCCAGCAACGTATTTAACGGAAGATTTTCTGAATGTGACAAAATCATCTTCCTATAGGTCATGAAGCATTTTGAGAGAACACGTGAAATTCTGGCATAACAGCTTTTCAGGAATTTATTTGAGACAACCTGCTCAGATCACTTGTGGTTTCACTATGCTTGTGGGAGTCACGTTATTCATCTCCAACTGTGATATTTACCCAGTATCTTCACTTGAACTCTGGGATTTGCGTAGTTAAGTATCTAGACATCTGAGCTGATTTCAACTGTTTCCTGTTTCTACCAGTACTGCTGCCTCTAATGGTGCTGGTGGCATTGCAGTTTCCCGATTCTACTTCTTCCAAAAAAGTGCAGGTGAAGAACTGGGCCCCTTGTGTCTTCCCCTGCAATCAGGGTAAAATCCTAGCCCTACTGAAATTAATTCCAGGGCTCCCATTGTTTTAAATGGTGGGATTTCGTCAGATATGTTTCTTTGCAGGTATGTCAACATGGAATTTTAATCAAACTTTTAATGAGTTCCCCTTCTGCTCTCTTCTACCCTTCACCTTAGGATAATATATGGCATGGAACAGACAAAGAACTTTTCAGGCTGTAATTATAATAATTAGAAAATCTTTAGTAATTTCTTTCAAAGGCATAAACAGAGTGATGAAGTCCAATAGACACACAATGATATTTGTTGGAACATGCATCACTTATTGTAAAAAAGTACACAGGGCTGGTCCAAATACATCCTTGCTGTCATTTTATGCAGGAAGTGAAATCAAGCCAGGGACAAACCTAATATAATGATGTTAAACCACAGAAAACCCAGTATATTAATGAAGTAACCACTGGATTTTCTTTTACATATCTATTTCTAAATACCTAAATTGAGAAACCAGTTGGTAACTATTCAGAGAAAAAGCCTCCCACTGTTCCTACAGACACCAATTACGTTTGTGGGTGCTTCTAATCTCATAATGTCGGTGCCAGCAAATCTCAAGTTGCACACCCAAGGAGAAGGCACCCCTTTTAGTATCTATTTGCATTTTCAACAGTGTAAATGTCATATTCATCTACCTCAGCAGCAAAGGGATAACTCTCATAGAACAGAGAGAATAGATTCATAGAATCCAGTTTTCATTGTAACTTTGGTCTTGGTATGGAAGAATATAACTGAGATAGTTTAAGTTAAAAGCTCTTTGCAGGGTGGAACGGAAGTACGGTCTCATTAAAAAAAAAGGAAACTTCAGAATGGACTTCACACTCCAAGTCTTTTCTGTATATATCCAAGGCTACTCAAACTACTCAAACAGTATTAATGATAGAACATGTGTATTTTACTTATGGGGCCTCTCTTTCTTCCTTAAATATGTCCTTAGTGATATGGTTTTGGATCTTACTTCTGCCTTCCCTCCAAAAAGACAAAACAGTCATGAAACTGATGGAACAGAGCAGCATTTTTTACTCTCTCCCTTTCACCTTTACTAACCCTTTCCTCTATTTCACTTCTTTTTTTTTCTACAATCTCAATTCCTTTACCATCTCTATCCCCCTCCTTTTCTTCATTGCCATTAACATTCTCCACATTTATTTTCACAGTTCCCACAAAATCCCCCCATTCATATGGCAACCAGGTCTAGTGGGAGGTGTCCCTGCCCATGGCAGCATGGTTGGAATTCAGTGACCTTTAAGGGCCCTTCCAACCCAAACCATCTTATGATTCTAACCAGTTTGAACATTCTCATTTTCCTGGACCATAAGCCAGAAAATAAGATCTCTTTATCAGAAGTTACTTTTTTAAAAAATGTATTTATTTAGGTAACTCTCCTGTCTCTGCCTATTATTTCTGAAGTCAAAGCTTTTGTTAGATTTCAGCTGAGCCATTTATGAAGGGTTCACTGTCCAAAAGCATAAGCTTTGTTTTCGCAAGAGTTTGTGACCTTGACAGAGTGTCAGGCTCACATAAAACTCACACGAATGCTGGCAAAACTCGCTTTCTCTGTGGTGAAACATTCCCGTGGAACAGATTTTTGAAACGTGAAGTAGTTGGTATGCCGCATGTCATTAGGCTAAATGCAGGGTAAGAGAATTAAATACGATTCCAGAAATGACACAGAAGATAGGACAACGTCCAAGGTAATCAGTCCAGAGCCCTGTACCTAAGACAGGCAAAGGGGTGGGGAAAGCTGTTTTGACTGAAACAGGTTTTTAACTAAACTGCATCAACACAGAACACTGCAGAAGGGCTCTGTTAAACATATTTGATCGCTGGTAAACTTTTCGAAGTCAGTTCATTCGGAAGTTTGAGACTATTTTTTTTTTCTGCAATTGAGATGCTCTCCCACTATAAAGAAACTGACAGTCTGTTTACTTCCAGTTCCCCCAGGGAACTCACTGAGTCAGCAGCTTCACAGCTTACCTGCCCATGATTTTGGGCCACAGACAGGAATCTCAGTTACAGGAGTCTGTTCATGGCAGTGGATCATATCAGTGCAAGGTGGAAAAAGTATAAATATAGCCAAATTTTGGGCACATGTGTGTGAGACGCAGTGGTTGTAGTGGGAGATTTGACATATTATGTGGACTTTCTACCCGAAAGAGGTATTTATGCTATGTTAGCTGTTTACGTTAGGATGAGATGAACTTCACCTTGACATGCCTATTGCTCTCCCCTGCTATGAAGGCAGGGTAAGGAACTTGCTCTCATGTAGTTTACACTGTAGACATGAGATACCCAAGCTACCTCATGAGATACCCAAGCTACCTCTCAGTATTCGCCTGTAGAGAATAACCTACTTACAAAGCATTCCGTTCCAGACTCTCATTCCTCTTTTCCACACACTTTGTAATGTGCCCATAACCCTTGTGAAAAACAGGCACAAAAATAGGGCACAAAGTATTTCATTCACTGATATAATAGCATCTCAGCTCCTACTGATCTAGTTATCTGCCAAAAAATACCCTCAGATCAACCAACCAACCAACCAACCAACCAACCAACCAAATAACATACAAACAACCCAAAACCAGCACAGATAAGAGGGGCTGGAGCAGTAGAGTGGGATGCAAGAATATGTGCTTCTGTTTCAGGGCATCCTTGATATTGCAGTGCACTTGTCACACAGGGACAGAAGTCATCCTTTTCAAGGAGATGTTGATCATGCAGGAACACAAACCAGGGCTTGGTACATTGACTGTCTCTTTCTCTAGTTATTGTCTCAATAATCTAAATACTTAGATGAACATGAATCTCCTGCACTCCCTGTAAAACCAGCTAAAAAACCACAGGATCTCATCACAGATTTCTTTAGTACTATTACATGATTTGGTTTTGCATGGAAACACTTCCTCTACTTGCATGCCATGTTAAACATTACACTTATGAGCAGCTGGTGGCTCTCAAATCAGAGCATGTGTTTACTTTAAAAGTGGTAATCTCTTAAAGGTATTTTGCCATGATGTGTTTATGGCCTCTTAGGTAACTATTGAAGGATCAAATGAACTAACTAGGTGGAAAAATAGCTCTCTTACCTTGCAAAAAGGTAAAAACGGAAGTCATGGAAGTATGGTTTCAAAACTAATGAATTACCACACCCCTTCAAATGGGATACGATGCTTGTTTATTTTTTAACAAAAATAACTATAACGGGCCTGCTTCTGCAGTCTTGACTAGAGGAACGCATTCTCTTAGGATGATTTTGTTCAATGTCAACAGAAGTTAAGACATGAACTTTCCTGTTTCAACTGTCCAAAGGTTTTACTTTTTTGACTTAGCAAGTGCTAAAACCAAACAAAAATCCCATACCTTGTGGATAGGCTATTAATACTGATTTTTCAACCTAATAATCTGAAAAACAAGACACTTTCCTTCCCTATTTTTCATTACATAAGTAATAAGGATTTTACATACCCAATTGGCTACTCCTAAAAATTCCCATTTATATTCTTTTAATCCCTGGCATGACATTATTACAACTCTTCAATCTCCAGGCAAGTGACACTTGTGGATTTACTTCAAATTTAGCAGCAATCTTCCACAGACATATAAACTTATCCAGTTCACATCTCCTAGTGTCTTTTGCTATTGAGCAATCAGAATAAAAATCAATGAATAATGCAGGATGTTTTCTCAGAGTTAAATACTTGGTCCTTAGTTTGAAGTGGTAGGGAAAAGCTCACTTTCTCTTGTTAATTGGTTTTTATCATGAATGTGATGAAAAGCACTTAACAAAAAGGGCAAAACACCTTGTCACAAAATAATATTAAAAAAAAAGATAGCCTAAGTTGAGGCAGCACCAATTCATCTTCTCTTAATTTCCGAGCACCTTTAAGCTTGCCTATAGGATCTGTCTTTAGGAAATGAGTTCAGAATTTGTACCAATTACATCTTGGCTTCTCTGTATTATAGCATGCCAATATTTTAAAGGGTTTTTAAGAATATAAAAAAATAGATTTGTGATAACACCTGCACACTCAAAATTAAATTCATTCGAACAAGTTATTTCAAAAAAGCTTCTGAATAAAGGAAAAACGGTAAGGACTACTGATCTGTGCTGGAATGGTTTGATCTAGAAGTTGAAAGCCCTCACTCCCATACTTGCAAAGTGGGACCTTCATTTTAGAAGACATGTTAAGTTAGATACTCACCCTACTTGCTTGCTAAAATATTTGCTATTTCTCAAGGAAGGGAAAAAGGAGGAAGAAGGCAATGGAGAACGACCAAGCTGTCCTCCTCCTATACCTTTTTGTAAAATTTTTTTTACTGTGATGTTTCACCGTGTCATATGATTTAAATGTATTGGCATTCCCTTGAGTTCAGCATCACACAAAAATAAGGACAATGTCTAGGCGCTGCTTACATTTCACTGCATCCGTACCTAGTTTGTTCTGGGCTTTGGGAAATATAATTTTTGCCAGTAAGTCTGCTTCTATAGGATTCTATCAAGAATGCTAAGGTAGCTCTTAATTGCAGTCCCTTCATCTCATGTCCAAATCTGTCTTTCTGTTGTTATATCACCTTCCACTTTTCTCCTCTTAAACTCTGCCCATTTCCACACTCCAGTAATTAGAAGCACATTTTAAAATATTATTTTACCTCCTCTGATGCCCTGCTTACCCTCAAAGGGAAAATATAATCAAGAAATGTAATTGTAATCAAGTTCTGAATCATTTACACGTATAAAGCAGGCTGCACTACCATAAAAATACTCATAAGCTGTACAAACCAAAGTTTAAAAAGTACCTCAGGCATGCTTTTACTGATGCACGTAGAGATTCATGTTAGAACCCTTCTCTTGCTTCTTCAGTATTATATATTTATACAGAATCATTCTGAAACTATGACAAGCAGTGATACTTAGACCTGACAAACTTCCCTCACTGAGCCTCAAACACACAACTGTCTTTCACTGTGCATCCTTGCACATCCTTGCAACAGCTCAGATCTCATACCCATGGACAGGGCTGCACTGTGGTGTCCCTTGCCCTTCGTATCCCCACATGAGACAGAAGGCTACAGAGCAGAGGTGTGAGGACCAAGGACCATGAATGAAACCTATGGCAATATACTGCTACCATATGTATGCCATCAAGTGGAACTACACTCAGAGGAGTTCCATTAAAACACATGCTTCCCATATACAGGCCCACAAAGCAGTATCTAGTGTGTGACATGATTCATTGCATCTCTCCATTCATCAGTCACACACCTTTGTGATGGGCATTGGGAGAGACAACAGCTACATTATGCATGAGAAAAAAGGATGCTTGAGAAATGTGTACATGCTAATTGAGCCTGTAAACCCAGGAATAGACTGAGATCCTAAGATTTTGGGCATGACACAAACACACTTCGTCAAACTATCCTGGCAGACTACTTATGAGACATGCAGTTGTCCAGTATAACATGATCATTTTCTTTTTAGTTTTCATCCTCTGTTTCATGGCACAACACCAGGAACAGGTTCTAGTGGCACAACTGGAGGGCAGGTGAATTGCAGTGAGGCAACAAGAATAAGAAGCTGAAGACAGAAATCTCTTAAGCTGAGTATACAAGTCAAGGAAGTACAATATGTAGCTACCTGAACTCTCTGGACTAAAAAATGCCCCATTTTAGTGTTCTGAATTGCTAGAAATTTATGTAAGTGCATAAAAGAAATAAAAGAAAATCCTTTTGTTGATCACAGTTTCATTGCTTTCCAGTAATGTTAATCATGAATATTCATTAGAGAAGAAACCATCTTTTTAACCTTCCTTTTGATGGTTCCAAATACAAATAGAACAAATTGTAAAGCTGCAAGAATATCTTATAGAAAAATGTCAAAAATGCTTCTTCCATCCAAGAATAACCTACCAAAGCCCACCTGTTTTTTAGGTAAGAGTTAATATAATGAGATCTGCCATTCTTTAGGACTTTACAGAATAAAAATCAAACACACAATAAATTCTAATCTCAAAATAAAGATCTGATTTCCTATACAGTGAAAATTTTATTGTTGGACACCTAAAATTATGAAAAGCTCTGTGAAATATTTATTTGCATTTTCCCCATTTTTCATAATTACTTTGAGATAAATTTGCCTCAAGTACTTAGCAACTTTAAAGAGGCTGTATGTCATAACTCTTTAGCAAATCAATTATGTACTAATCCAAAAAGGCAGAAAAATGTAGCACTGACTTTTTTGAAAATTCTCATGCACCCCAAATTATTTAAGTTACACTTGCTTAATAACATTTGCATAAATTCATAGACCTAAAACAAAGTGCGGAGCACCTTGTATGAAATCACCCAGTTCTAGTATCCTGTTCTGGTGA
Organism: Gallinago undulata; assembly: GCA_026546715.1. Taxonomy (NCBI): domain Eukaryota; kingdom Metazoa; phylum Chordata; class Aves; order Charadriiformes; family Scolopacidae; genus Gallinago; species Gallinago undulata. The sequence goes on from JAOTQQ010000001.1 coordinate 26,240,997, forward strand.
CAGACAAGAAGAGGCTATTCACTGTGTCTCAGGAAACCCCAAACCTATGTAGCTGGTATGATGTGACACACACAGAGTAACCTGTACTGTTTTATTGGCACTAATGAAGACAAAGGGAAAAAGACACCAAATTTAGAATTGGACCAGATCTTCAGTGTGCTTCCTCTACAGGGTGATGGTGAGGGTGGCAAAGCAAAGGGGGCATTTTGCAGGTGTGTTACTTTTTGCGGTATATCTATTTGCCCACCAGGTCAAAGAAATGGCTTTATATCCCCAAAAAAGTTTTTGTAAGCATGGAGCATGGAAGTAAATTTCACTTAGCTGCTCTTAAGAGCTTTATGTTAACTACTTTCAGCATTTGTGCAATAAGGAAATAAACTCTCTTTTATCACCAGTCCTTGGTTCACTTTGAAAAGCCCACATAAGAGCTAGTCTCAGCAACAGGCCTACATCCAGGTGGACTGTATAACTACCTAGAAAAGTTGCAGTGAAGAGGGCAAAGTGAACTCCCTTAGGCAAAAACCTTCTGGTACCTCTCCTTTCTGAAGAATGAGAACACACACAACCCCAATCCAACAAAGCACTAACCCTCATTGTGATAAACCCCTACAAGGCCACACTGGGGAATAAACAGGGAAGTCCTGTTCGGTAACTAAGATGTGAAAGCTAACAAGACTAGAAAACATAATAATAGCAATAAGGTAATGCATTTGGCTTCCTTCCAGACCATTCTGCCTTCTCTTCAGGCCAAACCAATTTATTCAGCTTCAATCCAGAAGAAAATATCCTTATAAGTATCAAACTTGATCTTAAATAATGAGCCCTTGCTAGGAGGTGGAGGTGAAGCATATGATTCTGCACAGAGTTGCACCAATACAGATCAAAGCTGGCTTGATTGAGCCTGTTTAGAGAACAAAGGAGCTGCAGCCTACTAAGACACTGAGGTGTCTCATCAACACCAAGACATGGAGCTCTCTTACCAACACCAAGACAGTGAGCCATCCCAACAACACCAAGACACCAAACTGTGCCACCAACACTGAGACACTGAGCCATCATTAACCACCTTCTGCTCTAGAAGACCTGGGATAGGAAGTCTCTTTGGGCAAAGAAAGTTTTGAACTGCTGAAGCCAGTTGTTTCTTGGAGCTTTGGCATTAACAACACCTTTTACGACTCACTACTTTTAATTACAACTTTTTTACTACAACTTTTAAGGACTACCATCTTCAGAAAGCCTGACACTGAAGTTGTTAATTCTCCTGTCTTCAGAAGCTTTCAAAGGAGATTTCCAGCAAACCACAATCCAAACACAAGCTGAAATGGCCATAAACATATAAGAAAAGATTACTTTATCACTTAAGTATACCCTGCTCTGAGATAAAGCGTGGTAACCTCATCTTATTTTTAAACAGACTGGCTATTGTCTTCTTGCTTGACTGGCACTAAAGAAAAATGTGTTTCACTGCGTTGTCTAAAGACAGATCCTATTCAATACAATTAAATATTCATTGTTTTCATCTACATGTTCCAGACAAAATGCCTGATCTTAAGGCACAGCAATAAGGGTGGAAAGGTCTAAAATGCTGGCTCCTTTTATACCTTGCAACATGAAAATATATCTTTTCTTACACTACTCTCTGGCAACATCAAACATACACAAGGACATTTCCACGTCATTTTACTAATTGTAGGCTACATGTCACAAAAAGATTGATCCTGCAATAATTTCCAGTGTGAGAATTTTCAATGTGCACACAGAAAGGCCCAACTTCAGTCAAGATTTTCCTCTAAATAATTCAGGTTTATGGCACAGAGTTGTAATTATCCTCAGAGCCATTTCTGAAGTGCCAAAGAAAGGAGGAAAATAGCTTAATATTTGAGATTTTAAGGAAAAACTTTTTTATGGGGAAGAAACATGAAAAAGATTTTGTAGGAAAAATGCTTTTACATCATTTCTTTAACATTAATATGCTTACCCGGGTTTTTACTAGCAAGGAAGACTGAGAAGGCAGACACCTTGTAATATCTGAACCAGCTTATTTAGTTCCTTTTGTGTAAACTACCAGAACTGGCACTGTCAGCCTATTTCCCAAGGAGGTGGCAACAGGCTGAGTTGCAATTCCACAAAATTGGGTTGCCAGGCTGATTTCCTTAAATTTCAGAAACATCTCACTTATTTAAAGCTCCACCCCCTGATATTTTCTTTTGTTTTTTTCACCTGGGTTGGGTCACAGGTCTTAGGAGTCCTAGATGACTGACCTCTTCCAGTTGGCAGGCTTTGATGACACTCTTGTATCGGTATTCATCATAGGATACACCAAAAATTATGTTTTCTTTTATTGTTCCAGGCATGATCCAGGAGACTTGAGGTGAAAAGGATATCCTTCCACTGTGTTTAATTTTACCCTGCGAAGGCTCCAATTCTCCCATTATCAACATCAGAAGAGAAGTCTGAAAAATCATTAACACTTGATTAATATATCAGAGATACATACAACCATAAGAAGTGCTAAAAAATGAGTCACTCTGCTAAATCATGTAAATGGTACATCTGTCTTGTAAAGAATGTCCCTGTAAGTACTGATCTAGCGCAAGCTGCAACGAGTGGAGATTTTCATGATACGTGTGGTTCTGAAAGGCCTCTGAAATGAGGCTTCACTCAATGAACAATAAAAATTGTGTAAGAGATCTTGTAAAAAAGGCATGCTGCTGCAAAAATAGCTATTTCAAATTAAACTTCAAGTAGTATTACAAGGTAAAAATGTGAGTATCTGTGAGACATACAGACATAAGGTATTAGTATTTATGGAGAATGTTACTCTATTTTCAATATTATCAGTGAATATTTTGTTTGTTCTTTGTACAACACAATTCATATTTGCAATTTTGCTAGTGTTCATAAGCCTTTTATCTGTATTGCCTTGAAAAATGCAATTTCTTTGTGTATGTGTATACAATTACTCACAAACTGCTCAGTGAATTTTCCTCTGTAACTGTTAACTCATTTACGTGAATACATGACCTAAGCATATTTACTATTTCCCTTCATAAAGGAATGGATTGCAATTTCAGTACTGACATGTTATAATTTCAAAGTTAATCAGTAGCTTGTAGTAACCTTGTCACACATCACCAGCTACTAGATCAAAGAATAGAATTGAGAAATACAAGGAAAAATATTTTACAGAGCCATTTCAGTGGTGTTCTTATCACTAACAAGTAGTCAACAAACCTGGGACGTAACAGCCAACGATCTAAAAATCTGTCTCAGTCACAGTTTCATGCTGTTAAGCCCAGAGATCCTTTGACAGGTTATACAATATGCAGGGGGAGTCTCACAAGATTCTTTCCAGTATACCAGAATCTGAATTTTCCAGAATGCTGAGTAAGAAGTTTGTGATCTTGCAAAGGACAGCCACTCAGTATGTTTTGCATATTGGATGTTAAACTGCTGTATCTTGTGTCATATAACATAAATGGGGGAAAAAATCCCCAAACCCAACCTCATGTAATATGGAAGCAGTACTAAAGAGATGATATCAGGCTTCACACCTGTTACAGATAAAACGGGTGTGCAGTTTGTTTCACAGGCCAGACAATTCCTAGAATATACAGTAACAGCCTTACGCAATATGAAGGAAACCTTAAATTAAGAGGATATAAGGGAAGCAGAAATTCTTCTCTTTTTTGGGGGGGAGGGAAGGGAGGGTGTAAAGTTTAATGTTTGTAAATCTTTCGGGTAATATTATAAGCCTTTTATCTTTGTTGCCTTGAAAAGTGTGTATTTGTTGTATATATATGCTCATATAAACTGCTCAGTGTAATCTGAGTTTTCCTCAATTTTCCAAGTAGCTGAATAAAGGAGATATTCATACATCCTTCAGTAATTTCTAGTTGACATTTTTGTATTACAAGTTTTAGCAATAGTCTTCTGAGATTATCAGCAACATAGGAAAACTATTCTGTTAATTCAAATGTATCCTGGTAAAATGCATCTCAGCATATCAGTTCGAGGATAACTTCATGTCCTGAGTCCCTTGCTCCTTCCTATTGGAATCATTACTGAAAAATGATATAGAAGCCTTGATCATATTGAAATTGATGGGTCCTTTGTCAATGACTCCAACAGACCAAAGACTTTACCCCATGCAAGTAAAATAAATCCACATATGTTCACCAATAATTTGCTAAACAGGAAAAGTTGCCACACACATAATGAATGAATGTTTCATTTGACTTTCACATCTCCACAGAAAACCCAGTGAAGATGAAAGGCTCATCTAATTACTCACTGTTCAAAATGAGTAAGATTATCACAGTTTGACTCATTTTATATTAATGAGGTTAATCAGATATGTTATCTACAAACTAAATGTATCAATAATATTTTGAGGTTCCAAAATGATGATTAATTTAAACTACAACTTTTCTCATCAAACCACCAGTTACAGCAGCACCTCCCCAGGCTTTCACATGGGACTCAGGGAGACTGTCTAAGAGAGGCACTGTAGGAACCGGAGCAGAAGTGACCAGGTACACCAAATGTTCAGGGCACGCATCTTAGTTACCTGGCTAATCCATGTCAGGCTTGTCAGGTTACCAAGCATTTTGTGTTCAATTTTTTCCTTAAAATGTTAGCAAGGCAGGGAAAAAAAAAATAATCCTGTTTCTAGCAGACTGAGCTATCTGGAGATCTATGCTGTGTTCTTCAGTTTATTGTTTTACAGGTAGCGAGATTCTCACCATGAGCATTAACTTTAGGTTTCAGTCTGCAGTATTGCTGCAAATCTCCTTTCACTTCCTATGGAAAAACAGTTTTGTCATTTAAATTGCTCCTTCCTTATAAAGTCTGTATCCTTGTATGTAGAAAAAAAAAAAAAAATCCAGCAACCCCCTTCTCAGATTGTCCACAGAGTAAAATTTCAAATAAGTACTAGTGATTTTATTGAAATTTACAGCTTATTCATACTTTTTCCTACAGCCATCATTTTTACAGTGAGCACAGGATAGCAAGAGTACAGTGACAATATGGATAACAACACAATATTATTCCTTAAAATCATTAGGACTTTTGTTGAAACAACAGAAATAGAAATACCTTGCCTGCTCCAGTAGATCCAGAAACAGCTAATAACTCTCCCTTCTCAATCTTGAAATTTATATCTTGAAGAACAGGAGAGGCATGAAGGGGAAAATTACTGAAGAAGAGATTGTTGTCAGTGCTAGGAGCTTTGCTGTTGTTGTTTTCCTGGCTTGCTTTTACAAACAGCTCTCCAATTCCCTGCAAGATACATAGATGTGTATGCAAATAAAAAATAAATGTAACATGCATACACAGACATATATATCATAGTATGGACTTAGGAAAACATACAAACTTACTTTTCTGATATTACTTTTCCTATCTATAACATATTTATTTTATTCTTAAGTGCATTTTTTTTAAATGTACATATTGAGCTTGCTTCTAAATTTGTGGATACAAGGAAAATTTGCCTATTACAGAATTGCTTTCCAATGCTTACACATGCCACAGCATGATAATGTTTTCAGGCTGACTTAAATGGCTTAAATCAGAAATAACTACTTATTGCAGACCTTAATACTTATTAAAAGGTCTCTTCCAAAGTTTCTCAACCGTGGATAATTTTATACCATGCATTAATTACTTGCCATATATTCCTTGCCTGCTGGAAGCCAGTTAAAACGAAGGAGTGCAGGCTGCTCTTCATCAAAAAGACCAAGGCAAATATCAGTAAAAAAGATAAAAAAGTAAAAAACAGGTACTAACCTCATCCCAAAAAGCTGTTACTTTGTCCAGCTCAACCCCAGTGGTTGTTAGATTATACTCCGGGGCTTTATATTCTTTTTTCATCAAGAAATCCTAGAAACACCATGAAAGCAGGTAAGAGGAAACAGTCAGTGATGATGGCCATATCACACAAAGCAGTATATACTTGCCAACACTGAGCACTAGCTAGTATTTCTGATGGTAGTATTGCATTACAGTGTCTTAGAGAGAGGCATAAATATAGTTTATATATCTTTTGGATACAGAGGAAATGTTTTTGAAACTACGAATTCTTTATCGCTAGTGAAAACATAACCATAAATGTATTTTGTTCTGATTTAGAAAGAATATCAAAACTTGCCATTTCCTTTGCTTTCAGGACTTGTATTGAGCAGCAGCATCCCTCTGATCTTAATCTTTTTCAAATAAAGCTTTGGTTTTGGAGTGGGATGTTGGTAAGCAGTGAAACAAAGCAGTTATACGCTGCTATCTCCCTGTTCCAAAACTGCAAGAGTTTAAGAGTTTGAATGGTCTCTACCAACAGAAATAAAAAGGCAGATAACAATCCTGGCCAGTGCAACACTGAAATAGTGTAATTTCAAATTAAATAAGTCAGCAGCCTGATGGTTGTGTTACCTTCTGGGATAATATTAGAAAAAAATAAAAAGTCTGTGCTAACGTAGGAAAGATAACTTCTCTGTTCCATTATTTTGTTAAGGTTATGCAGTTGATAGGTACCATTTCCTCTAAACTGTCTTTTAAAATTAGTGGAACCAAGTAGGCAACTCTATGTGGGCAATAGAGTTCACAAACTAAGCAGATACAGAGGGAAATCAGTTCTCTACAGTAAACTCGCCAATTTCCCAAGTAGAACAACCGGAAGGGAAAAAGCAGATGAATGAAAGGGCAGGAATGGAAAAACTGGAAGGCAATACACACACACTTTATGCAAAAAAAGGAAATGATAGCTAGGCTTTCATAACAAAGGCAGGGGTGTCATCCAGTGGAGCTGCTGGAGCAGTGATATCGAGAGAAAGAATACAGATCCTGAAAGCTCTAAACTGTTGAGGAAAATATACCAGAGAAATGAGTGGTTTATTATTTTTGTTTATGTTTTTTGTGACAAGTAAAGGGCATCAGCGTTCTGGGATACTGTGTAGTCTGTCTATGGGATCTATACTGAACCTGTCACAAAGAAGTGATTATGGATTCCAGAGCTAATATCCCCAAAGATAAGCCTTCAGCAAAGTGAGGGCAACAGTACAACAACTGAGGTTGCCAGTTCTGTGACAGGATATTGGATACGCTCTTCCAGGAAACAGGAGAGACAGGGTACTTCCACTAGCACCTAGAGAATCTGAGAGCACAAGGGCTGACTAAATAGAGACTCAACAGAACAGAACAGAAAGGTTTATGGTGAGATTTTTTCCTCTTTTTTTCCCAGTAGAAAAATCATAACAATCCAATACCTGCTCCTTGTGCTACACTAATATTCAGATTTCTGATTAAGATCTTTAAGTTCCATGTTAGGTATTTTTATCACTCTAAAAATAATAAAATGTATGTTTTACCAATAAAGTTTTTTTAAGTTTTAAGTTGTTTTTTTTTTAAAAAAGTTTAAGATTTCACACTGAAACAGAGTAAGAATTCTTTTCCTAAGGAGGGATTTCAAAACAGCAGGTAAAACAGATCAAGTTCATGAGAATTCACTCTGATTTGACTCTGCACATAAGTCTCTCATGCTGGTATACGAGCAATTCATCTCAGTAGGTAAGGTCGGTAATAATTATTTGACCGGTACCTTAATTATGTTTACCACTCATAATGAATGAGATGTACATTTGCATAAAATGCACAATCTCCTGCAGTTCTTGCCACTAATAGCTAGGAAAACAGACGATCAGTGACTGCAACTACTGGAAGCCATGCTATATAAAACACATACTAAATTTGTACTTCCTTCTCTGAAGGAAAAACATCTCTTAAGCACCACAATTCATGACATATTTTTATTAAGTTCCTTATTCTGCTATGAGAAGAAACAACTAAATGCCACTGTTTCAAAAAAAGCAGTGTGCAGGTAGCATGAGACTCCTGCGGTTATGCTGCCTGGGGAACCATATAACAATATCAAGATTTATAATGACATTTCATGGTGCATAGTCAAAGCAACATACAGTATATTCGGAAAGTCTGCATAAATGCTGTGCACTTTTGTTGATCAACTGACAAGATAAAGTGCTATAAAGAATCAGCTTACGTACTTGGGAAGATTTCAGTGTATGTGCCCTACCTGTATTTTGGTTATTGCTCCAATAGAGTCATACCAGGTCTGTACAGACCCGGGAAACTGCCTGGTTACTGTCATTCGAAGAACAATGCAGAAGGAAATGGTGGTAAATATTTTTCGGAGAATAATTCCTTTAGTCACAGCATATGGAAGCACAGCTAAAAACACCACAAAAAAGCCTGAAAAGAAGAAGGCTGAGCTGTTTAAATATCTCACGTAAGCAGCTTTTCGGGTTAGCTTCAGTTCAGTTCTGTTAAAAAAACAAATACAAATAATTAGTATAGGTTTCCACAGTTTACATTGTACAAATACTTTGGATGGAACCGTTGGTAAAACATCAACTCAGAGACTCATTCATCCTTGCTGTTTTCTAGGATTGCAGTTAAAAAGCAAGATTCAAAATGATCTTTGGACCTAAAAAATAAGTGGACCCAAATTTTGCCACCAATGTTCAGAGATGTCAGAAAAAGTAACAATGATCTATGTCATGATTCAGATACTTCATATACCAACAAGCCTCTAGAATTCCTGGCACAACCATTCTTAAGTATCTAATGCTGTGGTATATAACACAGTCCAGGAAGCATCAATGTACATTCATTGGTCACCTAGACACATAACTCCCCTAGAAGTAAGACACTTTAAAATGCCAGGTTTGCTATACATGACCATAAAAAAACTAAGAACAATCCACAACTCAATGATAATGTCATCTCCTTTTGCAGAGCACCCTGTTACCAGCTTCACCCATGAAGTAAGGTATCAGTTAACCGTGGTTTGAAGAGGTGGAAGGCAGGGAGTCTGCTCTCCCCCTTCCTTTCTCCATAAAAGCTGAGTCTACGGAGTCACTTACTGACTGTTGTGCAGTCAGGAATGCAACTGGTGATTACTCTTAGCTGCTTCCACAATGTTTATGCATCTTACAGCAAGCAATTAAATAAAAAGAGAAATAATTCAGGGAGTGTAGTTCATTTTCTGAGTTGATAGCCCTATCTCACAGTGCTGAAGCTTTCTATTAACTCCTCTCATTTTGACCCTGTTCACTTCCCATTCCCCAGGTGCCCTGCAGCTCAGCTTTGCCTGAGCAGGGGCAACTCTGCTGCACTGAAAGAGCAATCGCTCTGCTGCAAGAGCAATTAACTGAGGCTAGAGATGGAGCTCGACCCCAAGGTGCCATTAGAGTGCTCTAACCACTGGGATACTGTGCAGAAGCTCACAGTCACATTGGTGCTGGTAATACCCAGTGCTGCAAGGCTGAGCATCATAATCTAGTAGTAAGCAAATGTCTGCATGCAAAGTCCATCCAGAATGTTGGAGGTGTGTGAAACCCCCTTTCAGCTTTACACTACACATGCATGAGACTTCCACATGCATCCAGCCAAAGTGTTCTTAAAAGTCCCTGACACAAAATCCAAGCTCAGCCAGTTTTCAAAGAGGGTGCCTAGCCTGTATGTCACAAGAGAGGCCTGAAGAAGGTGGCCAGGTATGGAGATCACCACCACAGCAGTAGCCACTGCCCTGGAGAGAGGGCCTTTCAGTCCCTCCAGAGCTTGTATGAGACTGTGAGTGGCAGCACTGAAAAGGGATAACAAAGATTTTTGGGCTTGGTGCTCGTCCAGTCCTACACAAATGCCCGGGTAGAAGCTACCAAAAAATCCCTCCAGTGCTGAAGCACACAGCCACTTCTCCAAAGAGGGAGAATCAAAGCACTAACCTTTTTGAGCAAAAGTATTCCAGAGGAGGGTCTGTCTGTGATTAAGAGTTGAGAGCTCTGTAAATTAAGCACTCCTTTGGGACAGGTCTTGCTGATGCAGTATGGGCAGTCAGAGAGAGATGTAAGGGACACTATGAGTCTTGTGCACGTGTAGAGTGTAGACTAGTGTATGTCTGATTTTGGAGTGTAGACTAGAGTATGTCTGTTTTTGAAGTGATGCTGCAGAAATCAGTACAAATACATGAGCTTGAGATTCTTTATATAAAAATGTATCTTCTGCTGACAAAGTACAGACACTTCGAGCCTTGGACTTCACCTTCCCCAGTGCTATGCTATGGTTCAGGGGAACAGTCTAGCATTGTAGTTTTTTACTTCTCCGCATATATTACATAGCCCATAGGAGTGCAGACACCTGTTACAAACAGTTATTATCAGTACAGACTTCGGAGGGCTCATATTGGTCCCTCTGAAGTGTCACAGTTCCCCAAGGGAGCTTGTCTGTGGCAGTGTCGCACCTGCAAGATGGCCAGCCCTGGAAGCTCAAGTCTACCAGAGTAAGGGCACAACTCTATCTAGTTCATTAGAGCTGATTAAACCCTGTTCCATCAGAAAATGTCAGTATGTGGAAGCAGTTTGGTAACAAGTGGGTTATAATAGAGGCATGGCTTCACACACAAGGTCTTGATTCCTACCAGCTCAGCAAGCCAACTGATTGAGAGGCCCTGCAGAGCTGGCTCAGCAAGTAAGATTCAATTGAAACTCTGACATTCCCCGGTTGACCTGCTCTGGTGATGTCTTCACCAAGTGACCTCCTGGATCACTCAAAAAAATAGGGTATTTTGGTGCAGAGAAGTAAAAGAGAGAAAATTTGATCTTGCAATATTGCTAGCATTCTTGTCTTTTAAAAATCCATGTATAATATAATAAAAACTGAATTCCAGCATTACAAAATTCACTATAAATTATTGTAGAAAATAAAGATCATAAAATGACTGTCCTTTTTCCAGATTTCTGTGACCGTTTTCTGGACTAAAATTTATTTAATTCATTTCTATGGGATTTGCTCACAAGTCATGATCTCAAATTTCCTAAAAGCAATGCATGTGACAAGTGACACCAGGGGAATCCTACCCTGGCTCCACCCTCAAGCTGGAACTTTCAGCCTGGATTCAGACTGAGTTATCTCCAATTGTTTACAGTAAATCATTACAAATTTTAAGATGTTCCTTATTCTAAAGGTAAAGAACACTTCACTTTCCCTGGATTGTCTTTCAGAAAGCAGCTGAACAAGAAGGTATTTGTGTAATAATATCGTTTCATCTCTTTTATTTACATGATAATATGACACATATATTTCTTTTATTTCCTTTTATTTTCCCAATCACACACCTGGCACAGAATTTTAATTCTCTGTAAAAGTCGGAACAAACACACGGGACAGCTTTACTGCAGCATCATCCATCAATCAATATGTCACTTCTCCTCCTTTTCCCCAGGACTCCCTGTTGGTAACGAAGACTTCCTTCTCATAGCTTGCAGCTAACTAGGTCTGCTCTTTTACCTCCTTTCTGCTTCAGGTCTGGTAGTTCCAGTTCAATCTTGGTATTAATTGAAGAGATAAGCAGTCTACAAGGCTATCTACAGACAATAAATGCCAGTGGAATTGTGCAGGATGAATACACAAATCTGTGCTACTCTAATCCTTTCACAGATTGCATGTAACATTTAAAACCAGCTTTATTGTATTTCTCAGAAAATGGCTGCAGAGGACTCATACTGTTTCCTCCACCACAGGATAGGAAAATCTGCAAAGCCTTAAGTAACCACCACCACAAAAGGGCTTTTTATTGTAAGGTGAGGATAGGGTTGGCCAGAAACAAACACAGATACCACAATTGTTTTACCTGCACAAGCTAACCATTGAAATATCATCATAACAAATGAGGAAACAAATAAAAAATAATAAAAAATCTCACTTCCATAGTCAGCTTGACAAATTGGGAAAAAACCCAAGCTGCAGTGTCGGAATGCATCGTTAGTTTACGGAGGATTAATATTGCGTGCTTTACTTCTTAACTAACAAGACCACAGATGGTGTTTGTAGCCACCTAATATTTTTTTTCTAAGCACATAAAAAATTTGACTAACAAATGAGAACACTTACTCACGGATGCTTTCAATCATTTTTTCCATTGCATCTTCCCAACAATAGGCTTTAACTGACTGTATATTTTCAATTATTTCTGAGGTGATGACAAGTCTTTCATTGATCTTTCCTGCCCTCTTATTCCTACAAAGTAAAAAGGCAGTAGGTCAATCTTCATTTTGTTCATCCTGTTTTGTTGGTTTGTATCCAATTATATCTTATGACAACACTTTCCCTATATGCTTACACTTGAAATGTTTATTATAACAGTATTATTATGAAGAATGTGAAAGCAATTATTAGAAATCTAGCAATTGTTCTACTAACGAGAAAATACAAGCTCAAAAAAGAATAAATCAATTCATGAACAAGGACTTTTAATTCAACAAATTATTATCACTATTTACTGCATATTAGATCTTTAATTTAGTTAAGTTTATACAGCTGCTGCTAAATAAGTAAAAGCTTGACCATGACTTTCCCGACAAAGCCAACAGTCTTTGGACTCCTCTTTTCTAACAATGTCATAACTGGAAACCCTTAATCAAGTGGTCTAAACTTCTTAAACTTCTTAACCTTATATATTCAGGAAAATATATTGAAATATTTTAAAATGGTCTCATCACCTGTATTTCATCATCATTTGTCCCAACCAGGCTTGGAAAAAGGCCAGGACTACTAGAAGAGTAAGTCCAGAAAACGCAGAAGCTTCTAACATATCCCAGAGCAGTCCCATCAGCAGTGCCACTTGTAATGGTGCAATCCATACAAAATGAGCCAGAGCAAGACCCTGTGGAAGCCCACAACAGAAAATAATACAAGTTATAGATGTGCTCTGAAAACTACATGAAAAGGAAGAAGTCATTAAAGAGATGCTTTGAAAAATGTAACAAAGGTACAAATATTTCCAGTAGTAAAACAAGTTTATAAAGAAAGATTTGTGATCCTGAGCACATAGCATTCTGGGTATTGATTTTGATGATACCACAGAATTACATATACATTCCACACCTAAAGTTTGAAATTCAAAGTTCAGTTTGCAATTGTCTCTTAGCTATGTATATGCATGAGGAAAAAAAAGAGCTTTGTAAAAGTAAGTAGAATTTGCCATCGATGCTGGCTTTTTAAACCACTGCAAGATGTGAAAAATACACTGAAGAATCTTCTGAGAGTGATTTAATCTGATATAGGAGGCAAATATTACTTTGGTGAAGAGATGACTGTGGTGTGAACACAACTAATTCAAAACAGATTGCTGTCTACTTCAGTCACTGTCATTTGCATTGGGGAGATTTTGGACTGAATCTTGTGATCAGACTGCCCAGGGGTCTGTGTTACTGCAGCTACATGGCTGCAATGATGGGGCACTTGTCCTGGCTTGTTCAGCGCTAGCTGACATTGGTCTATAGAGTAATATAGTGCTTAAAGTAAGTACACTCTATGGTTCAGCCATGTGTCTACAGTCTCTCTGATCTTGCTTCTTTCATAGGAAGCAAACCTCGTACTACCAATGGGCCAAATAAACATACTCTGAACAAAAGTTCAGAGAGTTTCCAGTCCCCAATACCATTAGCAGGGATTTACCTCTGTGTCATTAATGAAAGAGAAATTCTACAGGAGACTCTGGAAGTATTGTCTAAGACGTATGTGTTTGGAATATTCCTAATAAGGTCTTTCATCAACATTTATTCAGACATTTAGGAGAGTGGGTAACAGTAACAACAGGATGCTGAACATCATCACTTGTTCAACAGCAGGAATGGATTGGATCATCTTAGTAAAAAGGTACGTTGGTCAGGAAAAGAGGATGGAACGATTGAATCAGCAAGTTCTGACCTCTCTGAAACCAAATGCATAACCCACAGGTTTCCTGGCAGGTTCTCACTGGACTCAAGAACAAGTATGTTTTTAGGTTATATCTTTTTTTAGATTTCCTCTACTAATCACCATTGGAGAATGGCCTGGTTTGAGTGACACAGGCTTAATTTCTCTTTCAGTAATTTTACTTTTCAGTAAGGTCTCTTCTAATGCTTGAGAAAACTCCATTTTTAGAAGACTTTAGTGTCTGAATTTGTGAAAATATTTACTTTATAGCCAGCTATGTTGTGTGAGTTTCAAGAACTCAGTGTTTTTGAATTAGCCAGGTGCAGGACAAGGAGGAGCGAGACCCAGGCATTTGACTCAAACTGGCCAACAGGATTATTTCATACCATGAATGCCACATTCAATACAGATTAGAAAGTTTGTTGGGAAGTTCCTCCTCTTCTATGATGGCTGCGATCTTGAGAACTCCTTGCTCCAGCGCCAGACCCCTGAGGCCTTCCCTTCCTCCGGAAGCCACAGGGCTTGTAGTGTTCGACATTTGCTGTCCACTGCTGGGAGTGCACAGCTTCCTGCTGATATTTGGCTGAGTATAATCCCCCTATATTTTATATTGGTATCAGGATCAATATTAGTTCTTTAGTATTATTAATGTTAATTGTTTAGTATTATTGTATTAAATGTGTTTATATTTCCACCCTCAGGTTTCCTTGGTTTTTCCACAATTCTCCCAGGCAGGGAGGGGTTATCAGGTGATAGAATAATTGTCTAAACAGCAATAAATTGTTGTGGGTTCCTCAAACCATAACAGAGATAAAGGATGTTGTAAGTATCAGAACAAACATTTCCATGACCACGTGCCAACATATTTTCTTAAGGCAGTGATTCATTTTATATCTACAGTGAGCACTCACTGTAGATATAAAATGAAGTGCAGTCTGTCATTTACGCTCCTTCCTTCCTTAATATTTGTCATGAACAGCTTGAAGTATTGCATTTGCATTTGATGGATCACCAAATGGATTAAACAACCTATGACATACCTCATCAAATTTGTTCAGATTGTTGGAAAGAAGACTGACCAATTGTCCAGTACTTATTTTATCTAGAACTCTGCTTGACAGCTTTAAGATCTGTAAAAGAAAACCAAACCATAGAAAAATGGCCATGTAACTCATCCCCATAAAACAGAACACAGATGAAAATAACAGGCAATGGTACAGTAGTATAAATAACAGTTCACTTATCTGCTTATGCTATAAAGAAAATCTCATTAAACTTGTTTTTTATGTCACCTAAATTTAATAGAACCATTAAATTGCTTTACAAATATTGATTTATTGACTTAGACCTTGCTTTCTGTTGCATATTTTATGTATATAGACACATATGCAAATGCAAGTTTAAATTAAGAATGCATGCTGTGTGCTGCTGTGCATCCTCAAAAATCCCCTACTGTGCTTATCTTGACATATTTTTGAAAGATGTTTTCACAGTGAGCTTTATAATAAAGTAACTAACGTGTTTGTTTAAATTAGCTGGGTTTTTATTGGTAAAACCAAACACCTTTTTAAATCTTTGAATTTGTGAACACAAAATGCATCAGTATCTGTTGATTCTTCATACTATAGAGATGTCACATGGTATCATACAAACTCAATCCCTTCTATTCTATATTTATTGTTTAAATCTTCACCTCTAATCCTCTTTTTGAAAATATTCGTTTGCCACCAGCATGTGTTATTCTTCCTTTTCAATACATGTGCATAACAGGAGCACAGTGGTAGAACAATTAAGGCATCTCAGCACATACCCAGCAAGTCGGAACTCACACAGAGGCGAACTTCAGTCAAAGCAGCTGTAGATGAGTATTTAATTCTTTGGACTTAAGAAATTGAGAGGTGTCAGAAACTGGTGTTAGCCACATTATTCTTTTGTGTACTTTGTGTACAAAACTATCAATCTTTCAACAGACTGGCCTAAAGATTACGTAGGCTACAGACAGAGGTTTGACTTTGAGTGTTAATGAAACAATTACCTTCTTATAAATCAAGCTAAACATAGCTATCCTCATTTGCATTCCTATATGCTGAAGACCAAATATAGCAGGCTGTATGAGTAGTGTCCTCACAAGGAAGAGAAGGCACAAGCCAATGCCCAGGTAGTAGGCTATGGATCTTTCACTGGAGTTGTCTGGATCATAGGAAGCTATTATTCTTCCCAGCAGAAGGGGTTGCACAGATTTGGTGACTTCCTGTAGATGGAAATGAGAAAAATTAATCATTTTGGTCAGGAGTTTGTTCATTTATTTCAAAATGGTTAACATTTTTCATTTCAAGCCCTACCAACTGAGATTTACAACTTTATATCTTAAATGAGGAAGCCAGGTCTGTTTGCTGTGCAAACCACAGAAAGTTGCAGTAAATTGCACAGGAGAACTGAAAACTCACTAGTATCTTAATCTGTGATGCTCCTGCAACTCCACCAAAGCAACTCTAGTTTGCAGATTTTGTTTGATTGTTTTCTACAAAAGTGACAACTGAGATTAGCTTCCAGGTTTACTTTTCACCCTTGTAACGGATTAGCCACATCACATGACTGAAGCCAGTTTAGCAGGCTGGATCTCTCTTTTAGCCCCTAGGGAACAGTTCTCACTGAACTACAGGACACAGGAAGACTCAGAGCTCCTGAAACAAACACCAGCAGCTCAATATAGTGAGGACATCAGTAGCACATAAAGAAAATGGAAATAGCACCAGAAAGAAAGTATAAAGAATTTGGACCACCCTACTCAACATTGTACCCATGCTTGTAACAAAAGCAGGATGAGAAGGTGCAAATGGTAGTTTAATAAAAGTTTCAGAAAGAAACCAGTCCCTCTTCCTGCATTGGCAGCCCCAGCACTTCCCATCCTGGGATGAGCAACATGGTAGAGAACCAGACTAGGAGAGGAAAAAGAGGCAGTATCAAACTGCTAAACTGCAAGGCATCCAAATGACCTGCTGCAGCCCTGACTTTACCCTAGCCTGCTATTACATTTGTCCTCAACCTCCTTTTTTGTTGTAATTAAACCCCACTGGTGTTATGTCAACTTTGCCTTCCATTTCCCTTCATGTCCCCATCATTCTCATGCCTTCACTCCTATAACCTCATCCTTTTCCACCTCTGCCTCTTGTCCCCTCTTTCCTTCCCCAATCCTTCCCCCAAAACTGTAAAAAACATCAGTGTGCTGCAGTCTAACAATGTGCTTCATCTTCTGCATGAGCTTCCAAAGTGTATGAAGTTTGTGCTCCTTTGCTTCATCATTACGTTGAGCGAAAAATACTTAGTGCTAAGAACTTTCATATGTGTCTCCTTATCTTTCTTTCTGTTGTATCTCAGCAGAAAGCATCTGGTAAGTTCAAAATTAGCAAGAAACTACTGATTATTTTTTTAATATGGCTGTGTTAAATTCTGGCAGAAACGTTATTAGTACTGTCTGCCACCTGAAAACGACACAGATCACCATACAGAGACTCAGACAGAAGTGAACTACTGAAGTTCAGCTGTAATGCATGTTTTACAGTGATAAATAGATTGGGAAAATCCCCTTTAATTTTTTTCCTTCTCCTTTGGGTTCTTTTTAGTCTCTTATACAAGAGCAATTCCAAGCAGTTTTACAACCACTTCTGAATGCCACTGTTGGTGGAGCTGATATTCATCATTCACTTTTTCCGCAGAAGAGATAACATTTACGACTCAAATAGCATACCTGTGCTACACGCTGCATTTCCCAAATTAAACACCACTCAGCCCC
The DNA here is from genome assembly GCA_026546715.1 of Gallinago undulata. Lineage (NCBI taxonomy): Eukaryota > Metazoa > Chordata > Aves > Charadriiformes > Scolopacidae > Gallinago > Gallinago undulata. The sequence goes on from JAOTQQ010000001.1 coordinate 26,258,557, forward strand.
AACACAAATGCTGTAAACCTGGAGCTGGCTTTGACAAAGACTTCAGTGTTATTAGTAGGCAAAGAGGGGAGTGTTTATTAAAACACACATGACCCAAGGCAGCTGTGCTTAGACATATGCATCCTGAAGTGGCAAACCAAAACTCCCCAAAACTCACAAAATACAAAACAGTCACCTCTCAAGGACAATGCAGTGCTTTCATACTCTCAAGATTCTAAGATAAGATTTTATATATAGGCTTAAAATAGCAAGTTTTGGGTTTTTTTGTATTTACTCTTATTGCAGTGAAAATGCCACGCTCTGCTGCTGTGTTTGTTGTGACTATAAAGGTATTGCATACATGCCTAGCTTGCTGGAAAAAAAAAAAAAAGGTGATATACAGACTAAGGGTAGAATAATGGCTGGCAATAAGCCAAATCATTTGTTATCTCATGGCGCGTAAAAATCCACTGGTTTACAGTGGAGATTTATCAGCTTACTTACCAAAGATATTATTATCTAGTTATCACAAAAATGAAAGCAGAACTACCTGTTTTTCATTTTTCCTCTTGTGACCTCAAAACCCACTGATATTAATATGGTGAAATAAATTTAACAGAGTGACCTGCTTAAAAAAAGGATTGGGATTTATGCACCTAACAGAAAATCCAGTCTTCAAGAGTTGTATTTTTTCTTCTTCTGTCCTTGCTCTTCCCTCTGCATTCATCATAGGCCACTGAGAAACTCAGAAACGTTCCTCTCACAGAAATCTTAACTAAAATAACAAAGATCTGAAGAGAAATGCAAGTATGACACAGGATACGGTGCTAATCAGACCTGGTATGGCTATTCTTACACAATGAGAACTTTTACATTACGTGAACCCCCCCATATGCTCAATCACTCGGCATTTGAAGACAATAATGCACATCTCTGTTTTGGCATATACCCAAGAGGTGCTTTGGGACCTTCATATCCCTCCCTGCCTCCTCTCTCACACCCATGACCTATATGCAAGAACTTCAGGAAATCCTCATTAGGGTCCTTTGGGATATGATACTAAAACCATTTCTAAGTTAATGTTAACAGCTGCCTTGCCTGAGTGGAAATATACATTTCATGGGATGAAGATAAGAGAAAAATGTAAGTAGAATCAAACTGATCCTCATAGCAAAGTACCCAATTTGTTAGCTGCTATCGTGCTAAAAAGCAAGATTTTTGTTTCAGCACCATACCACCCTTCCTTTACATTTCAAGACACATCTGCTGATGAGGTGAAGTGCGGAAGCTGTTTTTAACAGCAGGGGAGCAGAGACATTAAGTGCAGTATCTCAACAGGCCTAACACAACACTATTTATGAGGGAGAGTCATACTACTCTAGGTGGCCAGAGTGCAAGTGTCCACCTTGCAATAACATCATTACCTACGGTGCGTGAGGGGAAAGGGAGAGACAGAAAAACTACTAGACCTAATGAGAGCAAAGCTGTTATGCCAGATGCAAGACAACGACACAAACAGCAGGGATGTCAGCGGAGTTTAAACCACACTCCAACAAAGGTGCCGTGAAAACGGCTCAGAGATTAGAGAAGAGTTGAAAGGAAAGTGAAGTTCAAAAGAACACACAACTTGGTTGCACCTATGCCAATACGGCACAACATCCTGTCCCCATTCAAATTAATGGCAAAGTTCCCATTAATTTCCGTGAGCAGGGCCTGAAAAGAACACTGGCAGCTTTAGCACTGAGCTTTTTCTCTTACAGCTTTCAATAAATGAATACTTATGATAATGGAATCAAGAATTTAAACTAGGATTTAACATTTCCATGTTCGTTGTGAGAGATGCAGATTTTGTTCTTTATGGACTCAATTTCACATATATGTGATTTCTTAAAGAAATGGGAAAAAAACCCCACAAATAAAGAATATGACTCAAAAATCCTGCAGTCCTGTTCTGTCCTCCCCTGGTCTAAAATTGTGCTCCATTAATAAAGCCCACCCTGCACAGTCCCACATGTCCATCCCCACCCACACTCTACTTGCCAGTACTCTGGAACACAAAGTTATCCTCAAAATTGCCTGCAAAAGCCCTCAGACACTGCTTAACTTTTAACAGGAATGCATTACTGTGAAAGTTTCGGATGGCAGACTCTGCAGTGATATCTATTAGTGTATGGTAGGCCCAATTTCTAGAACTGCTGGGTTTTTCTAAATACAAACCTGATGTGAATAAGGAGTTGACGGCTTTGTGAGGAAAAAGGTTAAAAAATTAAAGTCAGTAATGAGATGGCAGGAGCAAATAAGAGACAGAATTGGGCAGGAGTCCGCAAAGAAAGGGTTTTGTCCCAGAAAAGAGTCACTAAATAAGGTGAAAGAGTATAGAGAGAACGGTTATTACACAGCCCCTTAAATAGCAAGAGGCCGTGTTCTAGATGCCTAACTGCCCTCCTAGGAAAAAGATGAACAATTAATTGACTTCCATTCTAGCCCCATTGACTCCTGCCAGCCCTGCACAGCACTCAGTCAGAGGGTATCCCAGGGTTTGGTACAGAAAAGCCCTCCAGAGTGAGCACAGACAGCACCGTAACCATCATCTCCTCTCCTTTATTCTTCTGCAGCCCTTGTGTATGGAGAAGGTGAGGACAGCATGTCTCTTGAAACCAGATCTACAGCAGTGGCAACTTCAGACCAGGGCAAGTGGCAGTGGGAGGAGACCTGGGGCTCTTCACTAGTGGCGAGAGTCCAGCAAGTTGAATAAATTTAAACTGGGAGAGGGCAAGGTTGGCTTGGGAGCTAATTCTTGATTCCCCTATTTTTAATCAGAATTTGTATAGACACATTTGTATAAACACATGTGTGAGTGTATCTACCCATGAGAAAGAAGCAAAAAGATGAAATGTAATAACTTTTTCACTCTAGGTTTTATTTTTAAAATCAAGCCTTGGTGCTAAGAAATTTCAGAGTTGTTCTTTATGAACTACATCTGGGAGACAGTCTAAATGTGATTGGGAAAGATTAAGACTTATAGGGTCTGCGTGACAGACTGAGTTACATCCTAAACTTTCTATAGACTAAGAAGCATGCGGATATTGCATTTTAAAGGAAGCAATTTCCATTTTCTTCAGAGAATTTCCTCCTTTTTCTTTAGGCCAGTTAACTTTGTGACTTTCTGATTCTGTTACTGATACTCATTTCCCCCGGACATGGAGTTAGAAGAGAAAGAAGTTGTCAGTTTTTCCATAAAACTTAGGGGAAAATCCAATCTGAAGTGAAATTGTAGTCCATTATTAATTATCCATATCAAATCAACAGTGATCTAAACCAGAACATACACTTTGTTAGCAGTCCAAATTAATACACTTAGGAATGTTTTACATTACTTTCATCCCAGAACCCTAAAAAAAATTACCAATTTTGTAATCTGCAAGAACAGGCTGTCTTTTACATAGCCGTGTAAACAGGAGGGACTCCATGAAAGTTCATTGGGGTGGAACAATTCCAGCATAAACCTAGCAGAAGTCAGGCTCTGAATTCAATGCTTAACCTGAAAAATGCTTTTTGACTTGAAATGCTGCATGATGCATTAAAACTTTACCCTTAAAAAGTTCCCTTTAATGTCGAGAAGTCTGCATGTAGTTAAGGATTTGTGATTTAATTTTCCGGATATTCTTATTTATGTTTAAAGTGTTTTACACAAAATTATTGAAATGTGAGAGTACAGGTGTCAGTATGGTTTCACTTAGCACACATCTGGCATGGCCACAACAGAGCAGATTGTGATCTTTCTTCACCTACCTACTAGATGATCTACCTTAGCTTGAAATTTCCCTTCCACAGAGGAGTCAATAGCAAGTTCATGGGCATAATGACAAGTTGCCATACTACTCTCCCTTCCCATCTGGGAGAGCGGTCATTAGGGCATGAAGGTTTGCATTTCTATAACTCTGTTATTCTCTTAGAAAAGTTCCTTGGGATACTCAATAGAAAGGCAGAAGAAAAGAGAAGTTTGTTTTTATAGCAAGCATTGTGAACTTCAGGGATGTTTGTGGGGTGTTTTCCATAAATTCCCCTTATATTCTTCTTCTGCCCAATCTATATCTTGAAAGCACAGCTAAACTAGATCATGTTCCACACTAATGCCAGTGGAATTAGTTCCTTTCTCTATCAACCTTCCGAAAATAAAAATCTGACCTAGTATCCGTCTCACATCTGAAAACACTGACTGTCTGAGTACCTCTGTCCACTTCAGGCTATTTGGGCTATTTCAGCTGCAGTTTCTTATACACAGAATTTTGAAAAGAGAAGCATGGAGTTTAATATCTCACTTTTTCTACTAAATTGCAGGAACTTGAAAATAACATGGATATTTAATGTGCATATTGGTTAACAGGAATTTTCAGATTTACAGTCTGGCTACCCAACACACCTACTGAAAAACCATCAATAATAAACCATTTTCACAGCTCATAACCCCAGTGATAGGATTGCCAAACAGGTGGCATTTGCTAAATCAGGATAATCCTAACTAACATGTTGGAAAGGTGATAAACATAATCAATTCAGACTTTCACATCAAGTTCCTGATCATACACTTTAAAGCACTAACAGCACCAAGATCCAAGCATATTTCACACAGTTATGTATGTGGAATGGCTACCACTAATGAAGGCAACTTGTTTATTCCATACACAAACCTGAATAAAGCATTTAACTATGAAAGTGGCTGGCAGTCACTTTGACAAAATTGACTGAATCGTGAAATTTCACTGTCATTTGTTTTAATTTATAGGTAGAAAATTCTTTAGAAACTTCTTAAATACCATAACACAAGAAAATAATTACTTTAGTTCAGCAGCTATACAAAAATTCAGGTGCTCTACCTCTAATTGGAGAAGCATATGCCAGCATCTAGCACTATGAACATTTCAAAATTATTAATATGTACTTTTTAAGACATTATTAGAAAAACCTTTTTTTTATGAAGGTCTGTGAATATCTCTCTGTATTTACAATCTTTATAAGCAATACACAGAGCAAAATCTGCAGCTATTCACGGGATTTTGTATTAATTTAGCAATCCCTAAGACTTGAATCTATTTATGGAACACTAAGTTTACTGAAAAGAAGAAGAAATCTTACCCCTAAGTATAACAATATTCCATAGAACATAAATTTCCAGAAAAAGCATCGTCGAAGGGCATTAATAAGTTTGGGTTTTTTCTTTGAAGTTGCCAGCTCTCTGTCCCACTCTCTGAAAAGGAACCAAGAAACAAGACTATTAAGTTGTGTGAGTAAATACATGGGTCTATGTCTCTGACATACTTCAATTCACTCAAGTATATCCAAGGAGATTTAGCAAAGGTGACTAATGAAAGAAAGCTTTGCAGAGACCCCAAAGACCTGGCCTTCATTGACTTGATAGATCAATAAAAGTTCAAGCCTAGTTCAGCCACATATCTGGCAGTTTTAAATACTCAGCCATACATCACCCCGCAGGGAATTAATTCATGTAAAGGTCACATTGTATGTTTTAAAGAAACCTGCTGTACTTAAGACCAAAGCACAAATAATAGGCAAATAAACGTTTTGGAGCTCCTCCAGTCTGCAAAAAAGAAAGCACCAACAAAGCATCACAAATGTGACTTTTTTACTGCACAACGTTATTTTTAACCTGTGTTGCTGGAACAATAATTTTCTATTTGGTAATAAATGCTGATCATTAGCAATGCTATATATAAAAAGCAGGTTTAGTAAAAATTCAACTCACAGATTAAATCACCCCTAAGAATTTCCTCAGCTCTTTCCTCAATTTTTTCAAAAGAATATTAAATAACTAGAATATTCCATTTACAAACTATCAAAATGCATTAAGCATTCTCAGAACCTTCCACCAGTTTTGAATACATAGGTCACACTGCAATTAAGCTTAATTGGATTTGCACAACAGTGCAGACGTTACTTGCCCCAGCACACCAGGGAAAGCTACACTGGAGGCTGAGGGAGAGAGACCAGATTTAGGCACTTGCATCTGTAAGAGTCAGTCCTAAGTGTAACACAGTTTCTGAATTAGGATACACTGGAATAGAGCAGAGACAAGAAGAAGCCTAAATGGGGAAAGTCTGGGCATGATTTCTGTAGAAGCAAGTAGTCATTCAACAGTGGTATCAAAGGAAATTAAGAACATTATTTAGTTGAAGAAAAAAATAAAACGAGGTTTTACAAGGACATTTTGGGAAGAAAGAACAGTAGAACAGGGAACTAAAATTGAAACTGTGAGTCTAGCCTTGCTAGTCAATGGAGAGATGTCACAGGTACCTGTACATAGTAATTTAGAGCACCTAGGTGATACATCAGCACCAAGGATCCCAGTCAGTTCCAAAGGATAACTGTGTGCAGAAAAGGGACACACTTAAGCCAGTCAATGTGTGCGACCAGCTTGCACCCAATGCTACTTAAACATGTTATCCAACAGCTTTTTAATTAAAATTGCAGTGTGATTTCTGAAACAAAGTTATTCCATGAATCTTTCATACCTTTCTAGTTTTTCAGACAGATTATCAGCAGAGTCTGCAGAAGGGATTTGATAAATATCTGACAGCTCCAACCGTCTTCTGTAACCCTTTTTCAAAATTGGTTTTGTCCATCTAAACAGAAGAAAAAAAAAATAATTACTGGTTCCTGAGGTTCCTGAGGCATTGCCTCACCCTGAATATTTTGTCCACAGCACCCAAGTATGTGTGTATATTGACACATACACACAATATAACGTAATATAGTGCAGCTCTGCATTATAATTACAAAACTATATTCACAAACGTAACATGAATAGAATAATTTCAAAACTGTTGCATTTTTTCAGTTTGGGGGCAGGATCACACCCCAAATTTCCTATTCAGTCAGTAGCAGGCTAACGAACCTACTGATCGGGACCTTTTTACTGTGCTGTCCATATAAACAAATAATAAATCAGAACTATAGAAAACTGGATGTATAAGTTTCATTCCTATAAAACAGAAAATCTTAATATAGCTTGAGTGTTCCTTTGACGGCTTGCATTGCAGTACACACTTAACAACAGACAAGCTCTTTCACAGGACTCCTCATAAGATCTTCCTTGAGTCCATCATATGTAAACATTTTGCTTTTCTTTTTTCAAATGTCATGTTTAAAAATTTAATGTTCATTTAAAGGCCACACTGAATTAAACCAAAGCAGGAAAAAACTCTAGAATAGCTACTCTGTAGAGAAAATATTTATAAGCCATTACGAATTTTATGGAACAATTTGGCTGATGAAAGGCCTATTAATCCCCAAGCACACATTTGTGCCAAAATTTTGCATCAGGTTCTGTTCAGAAATCCTTTTGAAAGCACGGGACTAAACCAAAACATAAACAAGCAGCCATAAGAAATAACGATGTATTTTGAAACTATTTGAGTTTCTGCTTTACTGCTATTGTTAAAAAATATTTCCTTAAAAAAATGAAAGGCTTGCAAAAGAAGTAGCTTGTGGTTGGCTGCTGTCACACTTCTGTATGTAAACACAGTTTGTTAAAAAAAACTCTATGATTTATGACTATGATAAAAGTAATGATCTCCAAAAATTTTAAAAGAAATGCAATAATGTTTGCCATGATCACCTAGAAAATACAAACAGCTTATTGGAGATGCTTACCCATATGGCTGTAAGAACATGTATCATACACACCAAGTAATCTACATTCTCAATTGCAGCCTCTGATAGTGCAAAGAGGCTGATACAAAGGTAAAAGAACATCATTAGACACTACACGAGTGCAAAAAGACCTTAGCACAATCAAAGCCTATTTGTGCGCAGCTGTGAGCACACACATGCACACTCTAACATTTAACGAACATTTAACGACTTTAACAAAATTCTGAATCATATGAGACACGAGTCTATAATCCCCAAAATTCAGTAAAGCACAAAGATATTTCCCAAGTGAACAGTAATATCACACCCACTGCAAAGAGAATGTATTCTAAGAAATTAGAAGATAATCATTCATTTCTGTAATCATACTACGGTTTCAGATGAATCATGCAGGCTTTACTTCACTCTTTGACACTGCTGCAGCTGAGAAATAACATACAATTTGTGGTATGTTACAGTAAGGCAGCTAGAAAAGTCCACTTTGGAGAGTGAGTGGTAAAATATGCATAAACTTTATTACTACTGGAAATAGGGGTCAATGTTTTCAGGGACGTAATAAAATGGATAAGAAGAAAACTTTTCAATTTAAAATAATTTATGACTTCTATGTAAAAGTTGCAAATCATAAATCATAAATCAGGTATTGATTTGTATTTTGGCACCTCTCATGGCAGAAAGGACCAGTTGCTATTGGCTTAGTGCAAATCTTGTGCAGAAATGGCTAATCCCCATCCTTCAGGAACAGAAGCTCTCATGGACTGGCTTCACTGAAAGTTCTGTATATGCAGATATTTTGGTAATGATAAAATGATTACAAGTTATGGGATACTAAACCTCTACCACAGCTAATGCAAGCAAGCAACAGTACTTCCTAAGCAACCTCTCTAATTCCCAATACCGTAGCTAAGAAATAACCTTGCTGAGCCCCTTAATAATGCTTTGAGATCGCAATAAGCAATTCCCAAGTTGCCTTGACAAAAGAGCTTTATAATTTCAGGCCTTGTATGTTTTGGGAAAACATTTTTTAATGCACTGTTTCCCTCTGCACATTTGATTTTAGTTATACTTTTGATTAGCACCTATCCTGGCATTTTGCCAGTGCCTGAAGTAACAAAACATGACAGCATTTAGAAAGTGAGCAGAGAGGCTGTATTACCATTTGGGGAAGGCAGCGTGCCTAGCAGATCTCCTGTACTCCTAGAAACGTTTCTTGTTCTACTCAGCTTTTAACCAGGTGCACCTATCAGTGCTACGTAAATTACGTGCTCCCTTAACCATCCTCCTCTCCCAAGTCAACAAGTTTGGTACAGACTTAGTGCAGTCCTTGTCCTCATCTCTCTGCTCATCGGGGCAGCTGCAACTATGGTAGATGAACTCCTCCATCCAGCTAAAGGGGTGCTGCGGACACCTTCCCCCAGGGACCTTCTAGCCTGCAGTCAGGTTCCTGCCGCAGGCTGCTGGCAGGGCTTGCACAGAGATGTTCATCTCCCAGCAGCCCTGGCTGTGCTCGGAAGTCCCACCCCAACTTGATCTGGCCAGTTTGTGAACTGTGCCAAGTGGCTTCGAGTTGAAGTGGTAGTTGTGGGACGAGTTGGCCTGTCATGTGCTGTTTGTCTCAAGGTAGATTTTCAACAGCTGCTTGGGCTGTGCTATCAGGAACTGTGGGAGACACTATATATTTTACTAAAAGGAGTATACTAGATCTAGTATGCATAAATATCTCCTAAAACCAACCTTTTCCCAGATTCCAATAGCATCCAGTTTACCATTATGCTCTGGATTCTTTGCAAAGTTTGGAAATGTAAAATGGGTATAAATTTATTTTAACTGGCAATATAATCTGTAGTTATCAATGTTTCTTTATCATCAGGTTATGCAACTCAGTCAGAGCTTGTCAATGAATATGTGTCTTCTATCTTTTGGCTTAATGGGAACAATTTGCCGGTATTAATTCTGAGTTTTTTCTTCTTGTGATTGCTGAGAACAAGAAATTTCTTTTGAAAGGAAGAGAAAAGGGAAGGAAAAGAAGGAAGGGAAACAGATTGGCTTTACAGTATTACGATCACAAATGCCACCGGATTACTGGCTGGCATTTAATGAACTCTTTCACAGAGAAACCTGTAGTGCTGTCAGAGCTTTGACACTAACTAGGAATGTTATTATGGGTATACACACATGAAACCCAGCAGGGGACAAGTTTCAAGGGTGTACAGTAGGAAAGAAGGAAGGAAGGAAAACGAGTTCCACCTCTATTATTGATTGCCTGTAGCAAAAAATACCTTATGAGCTTGATATGTAAACATCATACACAAAACACACTGGTTTAACTTCTCTTTTGGTAGATTTCTAATGACCTTTTCTTTGTCATTCTCTTTAGCAATATATAATAGATTTCTTACCACAGCTATGTCTTTCTCCAGCATGATTAGCCTCATCCCACTCCAGCAATTGTACCAGTAGGACAGATGTCTTTGGCTTTCCAGAGAGTATTAACACACGACTGTTAACTTGTCAATAGGATTTGACTCTCCCTGAAGGCTGCTTTGCATGTCACTGGAGACAGACGGAGCCTCTGTGTTGCTAAGCCAACTGCCCAGATCTTCCTCCCCAGGCTCAGGGACTCCGTGGCTCCACCAGGCCCTCCAGGTCAAGAAACATGGGGTGTTGGGACAGGGACAGATCAGTGGGGCTATCCAAGACCTGCAAAGCAGAGCAGATCACCTGCAAGGGGCAAGGGTCCCTGGTCAGGCTGGTACCATTTCAATGGGTGTCCTGTGTACAACACAGCAGTATCTACTGTCAGAAAAGCAACAGTGGCTTCTCTTCTTCCTCTTACAAAGCATTGATACCTGTGCACAATATAGTTAGGCACAGTGCCTGCAGCTCCTAAGGAACGGGACCCAAATCCTGATGGAAACAGAGCAAGAAAAGTGCCTCTGGCTTTATCTTATCCCTTCTTTTAATAGTTAAAGGGAGGAGTGGCAGAGAAAATAATCAAGCCATGATTATGATGCTTTGAAGCCTAAGTTTTGCAAGGTGTTTGTAGACCCACGAATTCCTACTGACTGCAGGAAAAGGAGGCACCGCATAGATCTCAGACATTCCCAAAGGGTCAAGACAGACCAGACTCTGTCAGAGACTCTGCACTTCCATCCTCTCCCAAAAGATATCCATCACTCTGGCAGCAGAAAAGAATTGTAAATTGCCGCTTACTTTATACTGGAAGTGGCAGCTCTACTGCACTCGAAACTGATTCTCCGGAAGAACGTCTGCACCTCAAGTCCTCTTCTCTGAGCATCATGCAATGCAGCTGTACAGGGTGACCCCAGCTCTACTGGATCCTTGCTAACACATGGAACAAGTCAGTGCACCCACAGAGAACAACTGCCAGGCACCACAGTCCTGCCCCTTGGTCACACTCAACACAGTAGGGATGCAGTTATTTTGCTTCAGATGCTGAAAAATCATGTTATATATTCTGAAAACTAAAATAAACCTTTAGCATTTTCCCCCTTAAAAACAAACAACAGAAGGTAAATGGAGACTCTACTAATTTTTGGATTTTTTTGTTGTCTTCCCCCAGATCACAAAAACTAAGATTTAAATTTCTTCACTAGTAAACAATTTTTCCCCCATGGGGTGTTATTTGGCATGGAAAATATTTAGCTGCATCAACTCTGCCACTAGCTGTGAGCAGCACCATTTTAAGAATAATCAATGTTCTGCTGAAACCCCAGGATTTCAATAGCGAACCTTAATTAGGATTACTCCATAGCAATTCTTGGGGAAGGCTGGCTTTTTTATGCCCAATTTTTGCAAAGTGACACTTATTCAGATGATTATCTACTCTCAAAATGCTTTTTGAGATTCAGATTTTTAGCAGAAATTCAATATTTTTTCCTTACAGTTAGTAAGATAGTCAAAGTATTTCAGTCTGCAAAAGTACTGAGAGCTATTTTTAAGAGAAAACAAAACACATTAAGGGCGCAAAGATATTTGAGTTGTGAGAGATGCAAGGACAGAATGCATTTAATGTATTAAAATCTGTCAGTTGTTTAGATACCAGAGTCAAGTGTAATATATGCCTCCAATATTTCTTTAGCAAAGCTATCAAAATAACAGAGTGGTGATGATGTGCTATGTTTCTTCATCTTCACTCTTTTTCTCAGTTATATATCCCATAGCAAGAATAAGAGAGAGAGATTTCTTTCTCCTAGTCCTTTGAAAGACCAAAGAACCTTGCAGAAAGTTTGCATCAGCAAAACTATTGCAGAGCTGTGCTTTTCACGATTGAACTGAATTTTTAAATCTCCCAGATGTGTCACTAATGTGACAGCAACAAATTTCACCCAGTTTAGCACCCAGCTGTCTTGGGCATGCATTTATAGATACATTTCACAATGAACTGGGATACAGTTGCATAGCAGGTGCATTGGCCCTTTACAAATCTGTAATTTGTTCCAACCACAGTGACTGATACATGATGAGGTACAAAAACTTCCAGAAACTGGTGAACACCTTTGTGTCAGCTCAAACAGGGGAAGGGAAGGGTGGGAAGATATTAAAATGTAAATCACCACTACAGTAATACGGAATTAATCTTGAATTAGAGGCTCCTTGTCTTACTGTTTGCTCTTTGCCATCTTCTCTGTATCCTGGTATTTAATGCTGCTACTCCTCAGCCTGATCCTTGCAAGTTAATGAGAAAATGTATTTACTGATTTCCAAAACGATCTCAGGCTTTGAGCAAAGCAACACTGGTATTCTTTTCATTTTGTTTTCTTTGTATTTGTTACCTCCCAAGAAATAAAAGTATCCCAGATTTTACAGGTTAACATTCAATCAAGTTGAAACAAGTTAAAGAATAGATTGAATAATAAAGGCTCATATACTTTATTTTAAAAGTTGAAAAAAAGCAAGTTTATAAAAGATAGTGACATTAAAACACGGGAATATAGCAGAAAGCAAGTACTATTCCCAGCTTTCACTTAGGATTTTCTCCAAAAACACAACCTTGCCCATGGAGCCAACGCATTAGTAGTGCAGCAGGCCATCCAAAGCACTGCCTTTCAGGATCAATTCCCTCTCACACCTACACTCTCTTGAAGAAAGGATGCTTACCCTTATCTGAAAGGCAGGAGACTATTGGTTTCAGGGGAAAAACAATGCCATTTCAAAATATGCCTTAAAAGCCTATTTGTTCTCTCCTAATTTTAGGAGCTTCATGACAGTGAGCCTTGGTTTAGCTACTTGCTGACTGTGAAAACGCTCATGCAGATCCTTTTGCTTATATGTAAACACAGCATGTGAGCTCTTGCTCATCTCACCCAGGCATACCCACTCTCATGGAAGGCGGCTGAATTGCATCAAGTTTACATTGCAAAATTTTGCAATGTGTATCACTAAAGTCTTCTTATATGCTACACTTTAATTTGACCTTTGACTTATTTACTTTAGAAGGCATAATGTGACGTTACTTTCCAGATGCCAGGTTGACACCATCCTGCTGCCCCCACAATCATTATATCTATTTACATAGGCTGCAAAGCAGGGTGGTGAAGAAATAATTTAAAAACAAACAAAAACCAAAACAAACAAACAAACAAAACACAACAAAAAACCAAACACACCCCCCCCCAAAAAAAAAAAACACCATGAGATAATGGCAACCTGTAAAATTCTCCTGCAATAAGTCACACTATTCTCACTAGTTTGGAAATTATGATATTCAAAAATACTAGATATTCAGTGACGAAGACTCTCTTGTATGAAAGAGGTGACAATTGTTAGCTGTAGAAATATTCTAAAGTAACTTTGTCACACCAGAAATACCCTTGTGTGGTTAAAGACCTGGAGAGGAGATCTCAGGCAGTCTGCACTGACTCCACCACATGCTCCCAGGACAAATCACAAACCTTGTACACCCCTTTCTTCTCTACAAATATAATAAGGAAATTTCTTTTTAGCCCATCCTTTCTGTTATCTACTTAAAGATCTTCAAAATAGACTTCCTTATCAAATATTTTCCAGTCCTTACCACACTAGATTTCAAATTTCTATTAGGGCATTTAGAAGCCTCTATAATACAGCTAATAAAATTACTTTCCATGTCATTGCCTGCAGTATTAAAAAATAATTCAAGAATTGGGATGGATTATTTTCTATCCCACCAAAATCAAATAAGCATGGATGAGAATAAAAAGGTACAGACAAGTCTGCAAATCTTTCCAATGCTTGATCATTTCATTTTGAATATCAAGATGGTAAGTCTTCTTCCTGCAGGAGGAAAAGAAGCTCTACATATATTTCAGAAACTCAGATGGAACTTGATACAGGCAACTGTGCTGTAGAGATATAAAGCAGCCAGAGAAGGGCACTGTGCTTCACAGGGTTCGTACTTCTGTTTGTTAGACCAAAGATGCAATACCAGGCAGAGCCAAGGACACAGTTTAGCTTTATTAGAGAAGGTATTCCTGTGGCTGAAATTATTTCAGAGTAGGAGATGCAGCATCCTTTCTCCAGTTCACTTCAAGTTTCATATTTTACCTTCGAAATATTAATAGAAGTCAAATTTTAAAAAGGAGTCCAAAACTTGCATGTGCATCTTTGAACCATGTGGGGGCTGACTTTCAGAAGTAACGAAAACTTGCCGTTCCAAACAGGTGTGAAGGGCTGGCAAACCAGTGGTTCTCCAAGGTCCACTTTTGGCAACAGATAATGACCAGGCAGCCTCATGGGGCCAGAATCTGTGCTGCAGCTGCATCTGTGCTTGGTTACCACTAAAAGCCAGCATTTATGATTACCTGGGTTCAGGCAAGTTCTCAGGACTAGACCCATAAAGGGTCTTAAGAATATACTGTAAGAACTTTGCCTTGTATAAGTATATAAGCCTGCCATCCCAGCAACTGAGCCACCACACTGTGCAATTCAATCTGCCTGCTCGGAGCTGCCAACATACACAGAGGCTCCCTGCTCAGAGAGGAAAGCTGAGCAAGATGCTACAGCTAGGTATTGATAGGGGATGCTCCACATATATGTTGGATATGACAGTTTCTGGACACCTGTGCTCCAGAGTGAAATTTATAGACGTGATTTAGGTCTTTAAGCTTCCTATACAAAACCTGGGATTTTTAGGAACTCAAGCCAGTGTCAGGGGAAGCTCTGAGGACAAATGTACACATAAAACCCAAAACTTTTCCAGGAAAATAGGCACATAAATCCTTCTATTCATGAATCAAAATTCTAAGATACATAGTTCAAGGATAGAGCAGGGACTGCCTAGGGCTTTAGTTCCTTTCTGAGAAAGGATTAAAACTTATTTTCATGACAATGCCTATTCAAACCAGAAACTATCTTGATGAAGGCGCTCTCAAACTTGCAATTAAGACTGAATTAAGCTAGAAAGAGTGAAAGAATAACTATGACTGTAGTTCATGTGCTAGGTACTTTGAAACCCTAAGTCTGGATTCTGTTATCCACCCTAAAAGCTTCATAAAAGTGCCTTCAGAACAGAAATCAGAAGCAAACGTTTCTTACCCACTAGACACTAGTCACCCTTGCTCTTATGCTTTAAAAAATTAGCTGAGCAGAGATCTAAAACACACTAAGACACCTTCACTACCATACACTGGTAACACTGGTCCTACTTCTTAGAAGAGGTAAGGTGTAGAATTGAATTCCTTTTCCTACCACTCCCGGCACACACAGAGCTGAAGAAGGAATCCAGCATTTAGCCCTTACATGCTAAATTGTTCTTGGAACCACCGGGCAGCTGTATAAAAAGGCAGCAGGTTACTTTTTTTCTCATTGGGAAAGAAAGAGGCAACTAGAGAAGGTCTGATGGTCTGATCCCACTAAAGGACATAGCACAAAAGCTGGCTTAGTTTGTATTTCTCATCTGGATTTAATAATCAATCAGGCATTGAACTACTCGGTCCTGCCAAGACAGTTGTCACATTTTGTACTTACCAAAGCAAAAGTAAAGCTTAGAGAGTTGGACAGGAGCACAAGGATTGCTTTTTGTGAATCTGTATTTAAATATCTAAATTTGCATGTAAAAAATAAAAAAATCAGAATTGTCCCAAAGTTGCAGCCATTTCTGAAATTCCAATGGTAACTTTGTGTTCCCATACTCAGCTAGAAATTAATTAATGTATTAACTTGCCTTAATAAAACCATAACAATACTTCCTGGTGTCAGTTGATCTACAATAAAAACTAGGTGATTGCAAAGTACTCTGATGTTTTTTGCTACAAAAGGTACAGCCTGAACCCTGCAAAACTCCAAGAACATAAAGACAAAAGTAAAGCTTGAAAATGAATATGAAGGTAAGCATATGACCATATGACTGCTTCTGCATAAAGCTCTGTTTTCTTTAAACAAGAGTAAAAGTTGCCAGTGCCCAGATAAATGTCTTGCATCTGGTTGGGAACAAAAGGGATCAACTCTGAAAGTGTAATAGGGAAAATAAAACAAAACACACAAAAAAAACCCTGAAACACCAAACAATTAGTACCTAGTGTAATCCTAATGGAAGATCTGAAACTAGTTGCCTTCATACTTCATTTCTTAAGCACTAAAACTCAGTTTCTAAACAAAAATTGTTCAAATTTTGGGACAAAAGTTGATTTCTAATGTCTAAATACTTTCTATTGGGACCACCCCAAGCAATTCTCTTTTTTTTCCCCATCAGTGTCTCTAATCTTGGAAATCCAACAAAAAGGTATCATTTTCCCTAAGATACTACTCCTTGTATACATATAAGAGTCTTTCAGTTTGTGGCAGAAAGAATCAAGGAAAAATGTACAAACAATACTGAAACGTGTCTAAACTATTCACTCACGAGCAAGGAGCTCCATTCTGACTTTACACATTTAAATCCATCCCTCCAGCCTAAACAGGACATATTATGAAGCAA
This sequence comes from Gallinago undulata, assembly GCA_026546715.1. Lineage (NCBI taxonomy): Eukaryota > Metazoa > Chordata > Aves > Charadriiformes > Scolopacidae > Gallinago > Gallinago undulata. The sequence continues at coordinate 26,275,124 of JAOTQQ010000001.1, forward strand.
CAAAACCTTGCCGATAGGTTTACAGACATTGGTATCAAGAGGCTGATAAGAGCTTGTACAATATCAAATAATAATATTACACTTATCGGCAAGATTTCCTTAATAATAACAACTAATACTTCAGCATCGCTTCTGCTACCGTGACCTTCAACTTATTGCATTATATACTGATATGTACTTCACACATAATTGCATAGGAGCCTCCCGTAAAAGTTACTTCACTGAAGCATTCTGCAGTGTTGTACTTGAAAGCAATTATTTCATCATCATTGGAAAGAGCAATCTTTTTCCATACTTACTTTTTTGGTTTAGATTTTTTCAATAAGAAAGAATTGATGACTTATTTCAGATAAGTTGAGCCCTTGAGTTCTGTCTCACATTTTTTCATGGAAGTAAAGCATATACTTGTGAGAAACCAACAGAAAAACAGGATGTCTCAAAGCTCACTTGCTGCAGGATATCTGCCACCTGTGTATACGATATGAGCCCTTCCTGGACCAACAACTGGACCGGGACCTAACAATACTAAAACATGGACATGTCTTGGAGTACTTTACTGAATACTATCAGTATCAGAAAACAATGATGTGTGTAGATTCAGTTAAAACACTAAACGAATATTCTGACATCTTAGAAAACTCTGTTCCAATCTCTTTCATTAATCACTACTTTGTGGATGTTTCCAGTTGAGTGGACAGGTCTCTTGTTACTGGTATGTAGCAAATGGTTCTGACTTTGTAAAGCTCATCAGAAAAATTATATCTCAAAGTGCTGTGAAATTCTTATACCTTGATGAATCTTTGCTTTGATTGAAACTTACCTTTTAATAATCTAGCATTGATCCTGATCTACTTTTAATAGGACAGAAGCTGAAGAAGTCCTTGAAGACTGAAGGGGTGCATTTTAAAACAAGCTAACATGTTTCAGCGTTATAAATAATGAATGTTTTTAAAATCCTTATTTATTTTCTTTTCAAAGAAAGACACCCTCACTGCCAATTTGGATGTAATGCATTTTCTTAACTTGTGGCTTTCACTTTTGTGACCTTTTTAATTATTTCATATACTATTTGTGAAGAAACAGACATTCACATCTTATGTGGTAAAATGCAACTAAGCAGAGACTTTGTCATTCACAGAAACATCATTCCTAAGGTATTAGAATCTTATTAGACACCTTATAGATGTATACATACAATTTTGACTGTTCTTACCCAGTGAACTGAATTTTTTACATTAAAGGTCTGATTTTTCCATTAAACAATGTTAGTATAAAGTTTTGTAAAGAAATTTCTCTGCTCTAGCCAATATTAATCATAAACATCTCTTTAACTTTATGTACTTATTTATTATCTCTTCAGTTACAGTCAGATAGCTGGTACAATATAATGTATCATGCATGATAGATGTGATTCAAACATCATTCAATTGACTTGAAGACTTTTATCTTAAAGGACCAGGTCAGACCCAAGGATGGTTAATTATGCACTTAATGAACATGAACTGTATCTGGTTCCAGCCATGGGATCTTTAACTAAGGTAGGAATCAGAAGTATATTTGCTTTATCTTATTGTGTTTTTTTTCTTGACACCTTCTGCATCACAGGTTCTAGGAGAGCTCTACTCTGAAAAAAGCTTTACAGATCAATAAAATGAAACAGAACAAGTGGCTCCTTGACCAATGAAGTTAATATGTAGCATTATTTCCTACAGATTGGTATCTTGTACTTGACAAGACCACTGACTGAAGCTTCTTGGAGAATTTGTAAAGGTTTACACTCCTGTCATCCACACTCCCTGTCTCTAACAGCACTTGAGAGTGCTTACGGCTTCTTTCCCACTGTAGGACACGTCTAGGATCCTCACCTTTACCTGGATGTTTGTAAAACTTTAGGAACTGGTTATGTTTGGGATCCTTCCCTGCTATCACACCTGGCTAAAACAAGCTGAAGTGGGGGAGGCAGGCAAACAGAGTGGTTCATACAGACCCACTTCCCTTAAGAAACTTTAAAAAAAAGGTCTGGGCCAACCTGCTGAAATGGAAAGTTATCCCAAAAGGATTAAAAAGTGAGTTAAAAGCCTTCAGTTGCTCAGGCAGAGACCTTGTGCCAATGTTACAGTTTTACATCACATTCCATCTCAGTCACTATGTTTGTGTCTTATACAAGATTTCCTCCCTCCCTTCCCTGCTGTGTGAAAGACCCTCAAGTAACAAAAGGGGGAACCAGTACCCTGGCAAAACAAGGCGTGTGCAAGCCAAAGCCACAAAGATTATTTGCTCTTTGCAGTTGGCAGTGTCATTTCTAGCCATGTCACATAAAACATGTTCAGGCTTCTATATTGTCTTATAATATATGTTGTGCCCAGGCGTTAGTATTGGCTCCTTCTTCTCTTTTTATTTGAAGTTGTGAGAAAGAAAAGATGCCAGGTACTTTGCTTGCAAGAGAACACTTTCAAGGCTTACAAAGACTTGTTTCCAGTAAGATCTTACATTGCACTCACACTCTGAGCAGATGCTAAACACCTGAAAAACCAAACAGAAGGAATCCTCTGCTCACCCCCCCAACACACACACCCCGACGTGTTCTCTCAGTTTCCTGCGAAATAACAGACTAACTAGTTGAGCAATTTACCAAAGGTTGCTCAAATTATGTCATAAATTCATCTGTCCATGTCCAGCAAGGGTTTATGACACCTGGGAGACAAAGCCCTTTCCTGGTGCTAAAACCCCAGCAACGACAAAAGAAAAGAAAAAAGAAAAAAAAAAAAAAGAAAAAAGAGATCTCATCATCCGGCAGCTAGCGAGACTCCCACCGCTCTCCCCACAGACCTTTCCAGGGCTAATTGGCTCCCAGCACTCGGCGCCCTTCTCCACCGAGTCGGGGGGGACAGGATCCCCCGCTGAGCCCCCTGGCACCGCTGCTTCCCGCCCCCGCTGCCCCACCGTGTCCCGCCGCGCCGGGGGCTCCCACCTGAAGAAAAGTTTGGAGAAGATGTTCGCCTTCTCCAGGGGCGACCTCTGCATGGTGGCCGGAGCTACGGTGCGGCGCGGCGCGGTGCGGTGCGGTGCGTTGCCGCTAATCGCTGACGCCTCCCTGGCCCGCTCCGCTCCCGCGGCTCTCCCACCTTATCCGCTCGGGCGGCTCTGATGTCACCGCCGACCTCCTGTCCCTGCCTCTCTCCCCGCCTCTGCTTTGCCCAGGTTCAAAAGCAGGAGGGCCGGGGCCCCGGCCCCGCACATTGCCTGCACCGCCACCGCCTCCTCCCCCGCCTCCTCGCCCCTCCCGGCACCGCGCACCGGGCGCGCCCCGCGGCTCCCCCTGCGGCCGCCCTCTCCTTCCCGACGGCTTTCGGCCAGCCTGTTACCTCCTCCTGCTCGCCCCACGCCGGGTCCGCAACCTCCCGCACCAGCACTAAGCCCCTCGCCCCAGCAGGGGCCGACCCTCCTCCGGGTCAGCGGGGACAGCGCAGCGACGAGAGCCCCCCTCGGAGCGCAGAGACACACACGCACACACGCACCCCCGAGAGCGCAGCTCGCCACCGCAGAGCCTGTCCCAGCACACCGGCCGCCGGCTCGCAACCCCCTTTTCCCCGAGACCCGCGGGAGATGAAGTCAGGTTTAACGGGGTTTGGCTGGGGTGAGCACGCAAAACCCGAGCCAGAAACTCCCGCACCACCCCCGGGTGCCCCTAGACCTGTGCGCCGTCCCGCAGGAGAGCGAAGGGGGCAGAAGATGGACGGAGAGCCCATGGGAGAACAAATGTGAACGGCAAGCGCAGTCGTACCCCCTTTAAAATACGCTTGCTTCAGTTTTTCAAGTTTGCTGGCAGGCACACAGCTACCTGCACCCGGAGGAACGGGAATGGAAGGTATATCCTTAAGAAGTTTAGCGCAAACACACCGATTTAACACTACAGCTGTTTCTGAAGCGTTGCACAAACGCCGTACAAACAAAATCACCGCTTTCAGGGTGCGCAGTAGAAAGCACGTTTAAAGGAAAACAAAGACAAGAAGAAGCAGGAATAAGAACTTGTGATTTAATTCTGCATAAGACAATTTTATTTATTAATTTAATGTGATATTTACAGAGTCCAGTTTCCTTTCACTTCTGTAACTTAAAAAAAAAAATGGATGGAAAAGGTCACGCTTTCCTAAAGCAGGCAGCTGTTCCCCTCCAAACCGGCTCCGTAAAGAGGCAAATGCGCTTCTCTACGGGCTTATAGATCGCGCTACAATTTAACCAGCTGTTACTCTTTGCAAACTTTGCAGACTTTTTTTTTTTTTTTTTTTATCACCGCTTCTCGCTACACCCCACTGTGTTTTCATGAAGAATTTCTCTTTGCTTTGGCAATTCTCCCTCGCAGACTGCGGATAGCTAAGAAGTGCCCTCTTACCCTGTCACCGCACCGGGCTCCTTTGTGTCTCAGACCTCCCTCGGAACCTTCCCGATTCTGCTTTATTAATGACAAAACCAGTAAGAAACACGGGGGCAGGCAGGACTCCAGGAAACTGTCCGCACTTTATCATGTCCTCAGACAATGCGTAGAGGCAGGGCTAAATCCGCGCCGGCTCCGGGACAGCAGCGCGGAGCCCTTCGGCATCCTGCCACCTAGTGGAGCCGCACCCGGGGCGCCAGCTCGCACACCACCGCACGGCACCCCGCACGGCACCCCGCACCGCATGGCACACCACCGCACCCCATACCGCTGGTGACAGCCGGTCATGGCTCCGCCAGCCCCGCTGCAGCCAGCCATCAGGATGATCAAGTAGGAACTTAGATGAGGACTCAGATCTCTCCTGTGCCAGAGCTGGGGCAAGGCTGTGATCCCACACACTCCATCCACCTCTGAAGGAAGTTCTTCGGGTAGGCCCTGCCATGCAGATCACCCAAGTCTCCAAAAATCTTTCACTTGATTAGAAAATTGTGGTGAACAGAGTTAAATCCAGTCAGTGGCTGGTCACAGGCGGTGTTCCCCAGAGCTCAGTATTGGTGCCAGTTCTGTTTAATATCTTTATCAATAACCTGGATGAGGGGATCAAGTGTACCCTCAGAACATGTTTGCAGACAATACAAGGTTGAGCAGGAACGCTGATCAGTTTGAGGGTAGGAAGGTTCTACAGAGGGATCTGGACAGGCTTGATCCATGGGACAAAGGCAATGGGATGAGGTTCAACGGGGCCAAGTGCTGGGTCCTTCACTTGGGTCACAACCCCATGCAGCACTACAATATTGGGGGAGAGTGGCTGGAGAGCTGCTCAGTAGAAAAGAACCTGGGGTTGTTAGTCAACAGGTGGCTGAATATAACACAGCAACGTGCCCAGGTGGCCAAGAAGGCCAACAGCATCCTGACCTGTATCAGGAATGGCGTGGTCAGCAGGACTAGGGAAGTGATTGTCTCCCTGTACTCAACACGGATGAGGCCTCACCTCAAATACTACGTTCAGTCTTGAGCCCCCCACTACTAGAAAGACATTGAGGTGCTGAAGCAGGTCCAGAGAAGGACAATGAAGCTGGTGAGGAATCGGGAGAACAAGTCTTATAAGGAGACGCTGAGGGAGCTGGCGTTGTTCAGCCTGGAGAAAAGGAGGCTGAGGGGAGACCTTATCGCTCTCTACAACTACCTGAAAGGAGGTTGTAGCAACGGGTGGGGTAGCTCTCTTCTCCCAAGTAACAAATGATAGGATGACAAGAAATGCCTCAAGTTGTCCCAGGGGAGGTTTAGGTTGGATATTAGGAAAAATTTCTTCACCAAAAGGGCCGTCAAGCATTGGAACAGGCTACCAGGGAAGTGGTGGAGCCACCATCCCTGGAGGTACATAAAGGATGTGTAGGTGTAGTGTTTAGGGACATGGTTTAGTGGTAGACTTGGCAGTACTAGTTTAATGGTCTTTTCCAACCTAAATGATCCTATAACTCTATGAAAATGGTGAAATGCTAATTTAAAGACAGACTGAAAACAGAGTCTTCTGAGCAACACACACCCCCTTCTAGCCTTCAGATCTCTGGTGCAGCTGATTAAGGCAGAAACTGAGCCCAGATTAAACTTTTTTCCTATAATTTACATTAGAAAGTGAGGTATGTTAGTCATTTAAAACCTTTCATGGAGCAGGTCCAAACTGCTTAAAATGTCAATGGTGAACAAAGTGTTTTTCATAACTGTATCTCCCTGTTGTTATTACCACCAGAGCTGAATTATGAGCTTTTGTAGCAAATTTGGGACTAACAAAGACATCCCATCAGTCATTGTCAATTAAGTAATTTTTTACATGAAAAATTCCACTACCTTTTCTTTGCCAAACTCTCTAGATTCCTGATTTTGGACAATTCTTCTCTAAACTTAAAATATTTCTTCGCCTACTTCCTTAACTACCAGCTATGGCTATGTTCAGCACCACCAGAACCCAGGGAATGATTACTTTCCTGCTCTGTGATCCAATAGTTTTGCAAGTAACTCAGCTGCTTTCACACACGCACACATGCTCTGCAGTTGCAAACTCTTTAACTAGTTGCAATTCAGAGAATTATTTCTTGCCCTTTTTCTCTTGTGTTTCCATGAAGTTTCCACTGACACATTTATATTTTTTTTCACTGAACATTTTGTAGTTTCAGAGCAACCATCATTCCTAACCTTCTCAGGGATCTTGAACCTACTCAGCTGACATGAATGTGAAACTCGTCATTAGCATTACTGTGAGTAGGAATAAACCATAATATTTCTATTCTCTCTAGGGAACTCCAATTTTAGTATTATCTATGAATGTCATTTACATGATCTTCTTTTACTTACACAGAGATACAGCCTGATTATGACAACAGCTACTTTATCCTTTCATTGTATCCACATCTGCCATCTGAGTGACTTTGCTCTGTACCTCTGAAGAAAATGCATTAAGGCCAAGTTACAGAGCCAGGTGGCACGTGAAGAGCAGGACAAGTAAAAGCTGGTTTCTCATGCCGTCACTGCAGTAACTCTGTCTACCACACTTGCGTGGGGGTACCTCAACCAGAGGAAAACCAACATGCCATGGTCAGTCTGAAGTCACACACCTGGCAAACAGACTGGCTGGTTAGATGCTCTCATATTCATGGTAATTTAAAGGGATCTGTACCCTGGGGGCTGTAACCCTGGTCTCTCTCCTGTTCTTGGGTACATGTTCCCCTTCTCCTCCAGGACCACCAGACTGTGGGAAAAGCTGCCTAAGGCTTCTGGTCTAGCTGAACCCCACCAGAGGGGTGCACTTTCGGGGAGATGTGAACTTAGGAGGATGAAAACTCAGCGTTGGTGCCAAGGTAAGGGTGTGAACCCTATGGCAAGGGGCAAGGCAGAGAAAGGCAGAGCAGGGGGAAGACTGGCTTTAGCTGCCATGGAGTCACCAATGGAGTTTTGCATCCCCTTTCTTAGGTACAGCAATACATTAGGGTTCTGGAGCTTTTTTGGTTTTCATCCAAGAAGGGTAAAAGAAATTGATTATGTTTGAATCTTTGATTGGCTAATGTAAATGGACAAAGGGGTAGAAATTATTAGTAGAAAGCAAAAGTATGATCACATTAAATATTTTTTCCTTGGAAAATGAAACTAAGGAGCTGCCAAAAGTAACACTAAGTCACAGATTTTTTGTTGTTGCTTAAAATGAGAAAGTGTTTTGTTCAGTCTTGTAATTCTGAACTTCTGAAATCTTAATTCTTTAAAATAGCCCTGACAAAAAAAAAAAAAAGGGGGTTCTTTGCTGTAGGGATAAAGAGAGAGAAAACAGGTATCAAGGTGAAGTTTATTTTCTTTGTTTGGTAGCTGAAGCAACCAGAGCTACCTATCAAATTTCTAACCAAACCCTCACATTTTCCAAATCTTTTAATTAACTGGAAACTATTTTGGTTGCAATGGTTCATTCAACCCAAAAGCAGCCCAGTCAATCCTCCAGATTATTTTTTTTAAATAAAAGCAGAGAACTTGATCCACAAATCTAACAATGGTCTTCCCTCAAGGCTCCCTGTGCCCAGTGAAACTCCAGCCCACCTGGGCTTACTTCCTCATTCCAAGTGATTTGAAAAATGGCGGGAGGCCTTGCATTCAAATGCTCTTACATGTATGCCCTTAAGATACCAGTCAGGTATAGCTCCTCAGTGTCTCTTGTGAGATGGCTTAACTTCATCTTTCAACTATTTTGGGGAGCAGGGAAAGCAGCCTGACCACCTTTCCATAGGGTAGGGCTTTACTTTACCCTACGGTTTTCCTTTACAAAAAGATGATTACTCTGTCTCAGAGTAATCTTGCTCACACACCAAGATAGAGACAACCTAAAAAAAAAAAAAGGTTTAAAGTAGTAAAGCAGTAACAATGAAAGAATTTTGTCAACTACAATTAGATGTATAACTTAATATTCAACAAAAGCATTCTACCTGATGGCACAAAAACTTATTTTCAATTGTTGAAGTCCCCGCAGTACTCTCTAGTTTGTGGATAAATTAGCAACATTTTGCTCTTCACATTGCTTGTCAATTTTTGCTTATACTACTATGAATTCTCAAGAGCTTCTCTATTCCCAGGAAATACAATGAAAACTGAATCCTAACCAAGATAAAAGCTACATCATTATTCATTAAAAAAAAAAAAAAAGTAAAGTAAATTACTAACAGATATTTACCAGGCAAATTTTTATATTTGTAGTGCTTTTAGAATACAGATGGACAGATGCAGAAGATGCCAGCTTGACAGTTCCTGAATCCAATTACACAAGCAAAAACTGTATCCCAATGAATTGTCTTAATACTGCTAAAACTGCTTTAATCAATGCTTTCAGTATTTTTAGATTAACATTCTTAATCTGTGCACTCTGGATACTTTTGGCAAGCAGAGTCATGTACGCTTTCCCACACTGCATCATCAGTATCTGACTGTCATTTCAACACATAGTCTCAATAAATCCTGAAAACAGTTTAATATTCCAGGGAAATCAAGCGGATCTTCTAACAGGTATGTATTTCTGTTACACAAGGTACGGAGCTGGGAAGTGAAGTGCTGTGAAAGTACCAGACCTTTCATGCTGGAAAGGAAAAATGGGTTGAAGACCACATTTTGATAAGCTCTTAAACAGATATCATAAAAGAGAAAAGAGTGATGAATACATCACAGGCCTGATGTAAGTACAGAAGAATAGCTGTGTGTTGGTGTTTAGTGCAATTCATACTGAATTTGCAGAAGTTGACTTTACAGACACTCTAGGCTCAAAGCATTTCAAATCGCATAGAATTTTCAACAAAAATTATAACATCACATTAGTAGGAACCATCAGATAGAAGTCAGATGTGTTCATATGCTGCCATTTGGTTTATGAAGTTAATAACAACTGCAAGACTATCTTTTTAAACTGGAAGGTATTTTTAAGCTTTTTGAAATTGTTGATGCAAAATAAGGGAAGCAAAAATGTATCATTTCATTCAAAAGCACAGGATTATGTGATAAACCACTTCTGGTTTTACTGATGGAGGAACCCCAGTGCATCAAAACCAGTAAAAACTTTTAGATCTGATGAAGTGTCACCTTCATCTACCTTGCTATACGAACTATCAAAATACTCACTGAGGTCTTGCTGACTAAGCTTACATCAAATACAATCCTGAAGGAACTAGAATCTGAGAAGAGGAAGTTTAGACTGCGGCCTTGGTTATATAAGAAATTCATACTAATAATTTTTAAGCATGAATTCTTAAAGATTTGTTAAAATGGTGAAACTACTACTACTGCTGGTAGTAACCCTTATAATACCAAGATTTATGGAGGGTTTTGTCAGTTTGGACATAGCTTAATCAGAAGTTTGAATTGTCCTGGTAGATAGGACACCTGCATTTAAAAAAAGAAGAAAAAGGAAAAAAAGAAAAAATGGAGACGCTATTGACAAACATTGAAGCTAATGAATCAAGACAATGCAGCAATATAACAGAACAGTTATTAGATGCAGGGGCACATTCAGGCACTTTACACTTGATAAAATATATTTTGTTCTTTGGAAGCTGCACTAGAAAATGAGCTGCACAAGGTTTTCTGAAGACTTAGGTTTGTTTGCTTTTAGTCTAGAATAAACATGAGAGGAGTTAAGAGCCTGAGAATCCAAGTTCTGACAAGGTTGCAAGGTTTATGTCTCCAAAGATAGCTTTAACTTCTTCCTCTTCGTACTGTCATGTAATAATCCTAGAACAATGACGTTATTGAGGTTGAAAGGGCAAAAATCCAACACTGATACCTCCTATATGACTCAATAAAAGGTACATGCCAGCAATCTTAAACAGTTGAGCAACAAAGATTATTGAATCACTTAGTGCATAACAAAATGTGCTTAATTATTTACAACTGTTTAAAAGAGAAAGAGTTTGAGTTCCTGACAGAGCACTGAGATTGGCATCTTCTTTACTGGAATCTTACCACAAAGACCATGCAGTATAAACTCTGCCATGTGAATCCATGTGAATCCTTAACCCACTGCTTTTTCAAAGTGTGCTTAGTTTCGTGTACGCTATTCTTGCCTAAAATAATTCCATATGGGTCCAAATATTTTCAGAGCTTAATAGGAAAAATCTGAAGCAAACACCACCATTGCTGAAGTTACAGAACTGTAAGACTTGGAGCTTTTTTCTTGTTTTGAAATAGCCTAGAATTGCCCTTGCAATTGCCTCTTCAGTAAGGAAGTTGCCTCAACCTTCAGAACAAAAATAAAAAATAAGGGAGGCATAACTGACCCCCTAAAGATATCCAAGGACTTTGATCTCACTGTGAAGGGAAAGGGGACAGACAGCGCTCCGTATGACGATAAAAGGCTGGGTGGCATACAATCCTCCATTCTCCATGCAGTTTTCTCAGCATTCTCACCCCACATCCACCCCATTTCCAGAGGACATGCTGAGATTCAGGTTAGTAGGTTAAAGCCCCTGTGTTTAGTCAGGCTTCAGAAAACCTATAATGTTTTCAAGTACAAAAGAACAAGGATTGGGCTCGCTGACTGACATTTTCACAAAGGATTTTCTCCCAGCCAAAATGAGAAATGATGTCTTTTCTTTTTTTTTTTAATGGCAGCTGACAGCAGAATATTAGAATATTATGAGTTACCGAGTTTAATTAAAAACCCTTCAGGTTGGACACAATGGAAAATTTATGAGATGAAAATTGTTTCTCATCATGGGATCTTGCAGCTACTGTGCTAAGCCAAACAGGTGCAGCTGTATTTTAAATAGTTACGATTTTTGATGGCAAAAGCAAGACCTTTGAATTTGAGTAAACTTATGTACAGCTTACTATCACATAAGTGATAGTAAGAGAAACCCATCATTACATAGCTATGGAAGGTAACTGCTTTTTTTTTTTCTTTACAAAATAAGGAGGAATCCCTGAGATTTAAGAATTCTGATGGCACCTTTTAATAAAAATTGCTAGACCACCAGATGATAAAGCTTGATCATCAAGTCTAGCCTGCTGCTGTTGCAAGTAAACCTGCAAAAAAATTCAATGCTGCATACCTTCAGATGCTGCAGGCCAAAAAATACTTCCCCGAGTTCTACGAAAATTAAGGCTTATTGTAAAATATTGGCTATCACAGTTACACTGCAAAAATAAGGGAGCAAGAAACATTAAGGGCATATAAAGCAACTTAGGCCCCTGAGTTTTCACTTAGTTATTTAATAAGAACCCAAACTTTACATATAGAGTAAGAGTCCTACCTGGGTGATCACTCTGAGATAAGACTCTATAAGTGTTTGCTCTGATAAAGCTGTTCCACTTGAAGACAGCCAAGCACACACAGTCATGAGCTACTTATTGGAACCCAAGTTCCAATCTTTCACTTGAACTCTATCTTTCAAATGAAGAATGATGAGATTTTTTTCTGAAAGGAAAGGTACTCTTGATAGAAGAACAAAAAAAAAAAGTCCAAAACCCACAAACTTGGCATGTGTTTCAGTTTCTTCCCACAGCAGAATGGGAGATTGAATGATCTCACTGCTTTTTGGTATGAGACTGGAAAGAGCACATAACAAAGGGGTTTGGTAGAAAATAAGAAAAAGAAAAAAAAAAAAAAGAAAAAATGAGTTTAACTGCATTGAGCATTGAAATGAGAGTTCCAAAGAGTTTACGGGAGAAAGCATTTTCAGATTAGACCCTAGATTCTACAAGGCTCTTTTAAAAAGTCCATTTTTATGTTCCTACCCAGGGGTTTCTATAATTAGCTAGCTACAATAAGGATTATTATATTGCTTAATGTCAGCTTTAAGTAGACAAATGTTACCCAAATATGCTCATAATTACCTCCCAAAACAGCCAACATTCGCAATATTTTTAAAGTAAAATTTGAAAAAGCCAGGTATACACACAAATAATTATAACTCACGCATTGGTTTTATTACTTAAGAAATGGAAAATATTTGCAGATATAACAGTTTTTTTTCTAACTGCATTTATCCCAGAAATTAAAAATAGGAATTTAATACTCTACCCTTGGATAGACATCTCCCTTGCTGGCATACAAAAACTTAATTTACACTTCCTTGTGCCAGTATGAAAGGAACAATATGATCTATTCATGCACTCTAATGGGTTATAAATTAGTATAACCATTCAGGGAAAGAACCAGCTGTGGGTCTAATTGTAGCCAGCACAATGAAACAGGATTGGACAACACAAGGTGTAAGTCTAAGTTATGAGATAGAAACCAATAATTAAAATATTTCATTATACTATAGAGAAAAGTACCAATTTCCCATCAAATACTTGTTTCAGTCTCATTCACCTTTTCTCAGAAATAATGCAACAGAGTAGAATTTAGAAAACAATTAAAAATGATGTACTTGAAATACTATATGGGAAAGACAAAGAATATCAAGCCCTTCTGTTTACACTTTTGCACAAGATATATAAGTAAGAGGAAATGATTTTGTTATTTAACACATAATTAAGCTGTGGAAGTCAATGACCCACAACTTTCCTAAGCTTACAAGAGCTCAGGACACAAATAGGTGTTTACATAGAAAGGGAAATATTTAATGCCTTTACACTGGTTGTTTATCAAAATCTGAAATGCCTTTGTCTTAAGACAATATTTATATGAATTTAGGAGGCAACATCTAGGACATGCAGTCTATCACAAAACATTCTGTTACTTCTGTTTTCGCTGTGGCATCTTGTGCAGGATCCTGGCTAGGGTTGGCAGCCACAGTAGATTAGTCTCTCATATGCATTTGGCTGAATGAAACTAAAGACATTTTTATTGACACAAATTAAGACAAACATTCTGACAGAAATACAGTACTGCTTTAGACTCTCTTTTTAGAGCTACAAAATAAGAAACATCTGAGTACAAGCAAGAAAACTAAAGAATAGGAACATTTATGCATCCATTGGCCATACAATAATTTCATTTTTTAAGTCAGAAAAAAAGAGATATTTTCAGTTTATTTACTCTATTACTTTATAAGTTGTTTTCCTATTACTGTGATAATACCTACAGTCAGCTAAATCAGGATTCTGCTGAACACAAACACAAAGAAAATTATGCCCTCTTTCCCCAAACTACTTCCAGTTTGAAGATAAGATAAAACAAATAAGTGAGACAAGCTTTCAGATGGTGAGAAAACCTGTAACAAGAAGAGGTAGCAGGATGCATATTAGATGCCTCTTAGCTCATCCTTTTCCCAACCTCAGCCAGATTTCTGCTTCTCCGAGTAAAGCAGACCAAACCTGCTTTTGAAAGAGCAGGTCCACCCAGTTAAGGGACACCTAGGAGGATAGGAGTATCACAGAATCACAGAATCACAGAACCACCTAGGTTGGAAGGGACCTTTTAAGATAATCTAGTCCAACTAATGAAAAAAACAAACAAACCAACCCCCCAAAACACCACCCCACCCCCCCAAAAAAAAAAGTATGTATGAGATGCCTAAGAAGAGAGAATTCAGAGACAGTAGACATTTGTGATTTTCAGAAAGATGAAATTAAACAGACATGTGTTGTGATTTCTTATCTCCTTCTGTAAGAGACAAGATAATTAAGAACACCGATAAAAAGACCAAAGCTAGAAAAAACAGTTGAAGATTGTGTTCCCTGAACTCCATATCGATGCTGATGGGAGAGCAGAAACACTGAAGGCTAGTAAAAAGGGAGCAACAGAAATAATTAACTTTTATTGTTCAAAGATTAAGCCAGGAAATGAAACAAAAAGAGAATTTTTAAATGGATACCATGCTGAAAGACACAGTTAAAACTCTACTAGTATGGCTGACACACTTCATTTAATGTAGGTATTGATGGAAAAAAGTACAATAGTCAGTAAAAAAAACAAACAAACAAAAAACAAACCCTGAAACCAATATATCTGTCTTGAGAAATGTCATAGGAATACTGAATTCTGAACATAGGAGATGGAGGCTTTCCTAAGCCATGAGATATTTCTTTACCATCCAAGCACCTTCTTGTCTAACTGCAAATGTCTGTATTATACTACAAATGCCTGAGGGAAACTCACTCTCAAAACAGAGGCTAGAACACCAAGTGCCTACACCCAGTATAACACGTTCTCTATATCCAATGAACTTGAGTCGGTAGTTTGTCATAAGCACTCTGCTTCAGCAGACAGGAACAACAAACAGATTCCATTGCAAAAAGAAGGCAGCCTTTTAAAAGCAAGCACAGAAAGCTTAACTTACCACTATCCAGACATAGCTGACCCTCAGCAACAGCCTTGTTAATGCCAGAACCAATAGTTGATCTAAAAAACAGTGAAAAAGGAATATCCTCCATATAACAGAGCTCCTGAGAAGGGAATGCTGAAATTTTCCCTGTAGCTGTATCAGTTGTAAATGCATAGAGACCAATTGATTCCACTTGTGGAATTCCCAGGAATATATCCATGAGAAACTAAATTCAAACAGGTGTGGATCAGTGCTGCTCCAAAAGGGGAGCTGGAGTGAGTAAGACTTCCCTGTCCGATCCATGACTTTCAGGTACTGAGTTTCTGTTGAAAAATATGCTTTGTATTCTATGAGGTTGACATTTTTTCTGAATCATTCAGCCTAACTGGAGCCAGGATCCACACCCGTCAGAGGCTTGCAAAACCCAGAAAGCTTCAGATATCATTTATCTAAAAAGGGCCCTTACATCCTACTTCCTGCAATTTTATATTTTTTTTAAGTACTGAAGGCAGAGAAAGGTAAACAATAGTATATTTAATCAAACCAAATGGGTTGTTTCTTAAGTTTCCACTGTATCTCAGTAAGATAAAGCACATGATACAAAACCCAACCTAATCAATAGAAAATCTCTTTTCCTTTTAATCATCTCCAGATCAATTAGATCGATTAGTCCCACATATAAGGCCTTGGATTAAATTTATTTTCAAACAGCAGTTTCAATGCTGTTAACTGAACACTATATTACCAAACGGAAAACACTGCCTTTCTTTATACTTAATCCACTGGTCTCATTATACTTTTGCCATTGCTGTTTTGATCATTAACTGTATCACTAGAAGTGGCTTAATAATTACTCATTGCTTCTAGAAGCATAGTAAAAAATTCTTCCTTATTCCTCAGGTTTTCTGGAAGAAAAATACTAATCTTTTTTATACCATCACCTGTTGAAAACTTTTAATACTGTTTCAAGAGATACTTGCAGTTTTAATAGCGTCTCCCAGAAGTATTGCAAGAAGTGCGGCAGTGAGTTTAACAGTTCAATAGAGCAATTAGATGTTTAGGTTGCTTGATCCTAGCACAAAACCCCATCTGTAATGAAAAGCTGCCACTTCCCAGAGGTCCTCTCCAACAGCAGTGTAACAAGACATACACCAATGTTTTGCTGAAAAACTCCGCAAACTGAGATCTGTACTAGTAAATCTTGTGCTCAAATGTGACACAGTTCCTCACTGGACCTGCTGGGAATTTATTAGACAACACCCAAATCCTTTGGGTGTTTAACATTATGCACTCATGTCTGAAAATATTCATTCTGTCCCTTTGTAAAAGGTTTAAAAATGTCAGACCTTTCTAAGCTTTTTAAATCTATAGGAAGTTAGGCATTTTAAAGTCTATTTTAGTGTTGTAGTCAAAATGGCTTCTATTTGCATTTGTATAGCTATGTCTTTCTAAAAATGGTGTAATAAACTAGGAAATTACATCTGTTCTTAAGGAACAAATTAAGATGTAACTTTTTGGTGGTGTAGAGTTACATGCTTTCTCCACAGTTAAAAAACAATCATGGCTGTAGCAAATCTTGAATGCCTAACAATTACACCCCCAAAACATTAAACAAAATACATTACATTTGAACTTACATCACTGGTTGTCATTGAAATCATTAGACACGGGTTCAAATTTACAAGGTCATGAACACCTATTTTTCCCCATTTTTTCCAGATAAGATTTTTTTGTGACTAGATAGGAAAATGCATATTAGAAACCTCAGATATAAGAAAGGAAATGGACAACAAAGGTAAAAACATCTGCTTCTTTGCTCACTGCTACAAACAGGAACAGTGGTTTATAGGAAGACAAACTTCAAGCGTCATGCCCAGTGTTTCGGAACCAATAAATGATCTTGATAAAGAGGAGAAAGTGTATGAAATTATACATAGCAAATACACAAGACAAAGGACATCATATAAGTGATGTGAAATAATACGTGAAAAAGCATGAAATAAGGGAAGACAGAAACACCAAGTAGGAAGGAAAAAAATAAATAATCAAGGGCACAAATAAGAAGGGCGAATATCCCCCTAGTTCTGTGGAAAATACCCTGGGAATTCAGATTCAGTAACTCAACAAAGTAGAGTTGAGATATAAATGCAAATACAGTTGTGAAATGTATTAACAGAATTGGGATATATAGGCCATGCAAGGCAGTTACGCTGTTACGTTTGGCACTGGAGTTATAGCTCAGCTGAAGCACTGAGTCTGTTTATTGAGCAGTACAGAGTAAGAAAAAGATTGCAGCCTGGGAGAAGATCTAAAGAGTGATGTTCTCAATTTTCAAATACTTGTAAAAATTGACAATTGATCCTCCTGTCTAGCAAAACAAGAACTACAATAGCTTGCAATAAAGAGGACCAGAAAAGTCTTCCTTACCCTTCTAAGGGTCAGGAAGCACTGCAGGTCACCCTCTCAAGACAAATTACGCAAAATATCTGTCAAGAAAAGTATAAAGCATTTTGTTTTAGTGCAAGGGTTGGGCTAAATGACTTCTTGAGGTCTGTTATGACAATTTAACGCTGGATTTTGAGAATTCTTCCTCTGAGTCAGTTATGGCATTGTGTCAAGTGTATGAACCCATCCCATTCTCAGATATATAAGAAATGCAGACAAAAATATGTGGTCCCTATTCTTACCCCTGGCCCAAATCCAAAAATTGCAAGTATACACCCATCAGAGCACAAACAGGTTTAGCCCACCACATCTCAATTTACCGCCTTCACATATCCCATTTACTGAATTAATGACATAAAAACAGGGGGGTTCTCAAAAATGTCAGAATATGATTCTAAATGGAGATGGGATTTTCAGACACCTACCACTTGAGCAGTCTCTATATTGTGTATATGTGCTGCATGGACCTACAGCCATAATATGACTATAGTCGTAGCTCAAGAAGTCTGTGTTCTCTCCCTGGCCTAGCTACAGAAGGTAAAAGAAAATCAGTAGATGAGTAACTACACATTGTCTCTTAAGAAATTCTTTAGCTTCTCTCTAACTTCCCAGGTCATGAACTGTTTCCTCAATAGCTCTAAGTTTCAGAGACACCTAGACAAAAAGAATTTGTATAGGAATTTAAGTTAGGTGCCTCTGCATAAAAAAAAGGTCACTCACACTTGAGCAAAACAAGGCAGAAGACTCATAAGACTTTCTGTTGGCGGCATTTAAATAAACTAAATTATGTCAGCAAGAATGACAAACAAGAAAATTCTCCTTGATCCAGCAGGATTGTTTATTGCTTTCCCTCAAATAAAAATGAAGAGTCTGAAATTAGACAGTATGGATACTAGAAGCAAGCACTCCCACTAAAAACTGCCTAGGAACTATCATTTCACAGGGAATCTGCCCTTCGAGCACACCATGCACTCTCTACAGGAAGTTCTTTGCTCTTACCCTGACACTGTATTCACTATGCCACTTTTTGTCTCACAGATCTGGAGACCAGTTGGAAGCAAAATATCTTGGTTCCATTCCAGGAAAGATGAAAGTGACTGACAGGTCTAAACAAGCATGCAAAAGGCAGAGTTGTAATTGCATATTCTGTGAATATATACATACTCAATACATTCTCTTATGCATTATAGTCCCCGTGCTATTTGGGGCTCTGCCATTCTAAAATTGACAGTTAATAGCCACAAGATGACATGACATGACATGACATGACATGACATGACATGCCTCTTTGCTGTTGACTGTGGTACGATCTTTTCCACACAGTGACTTGTGGCTTTGTAACCTCAAAGCTGTAACATTAGAACGTGTTACACAATGATCAGTGGATGTCAAAGGCAAATAAAACAGAGGACTATTTTGATAATGCATACAAATTAAAATGCCTGCATAACAAGTAGATGTCAAACAGAAATCATATTTACCTATCAAAAGTAGAAACAAAGCAAGCAGAAAAAAAATTATAAATGAATTCTAAATTATTTGAAAGTGTAAATATCCTCAACATTATGTACTTCCAGATGTTAACAGAGAAATCTAATTCCTTTTTTCTAGGCTCAATCTCTTCAAGCCTAAATTATGCTTAAAAGGTCATATTAATTTCTTACAAAATTAATTTCAACAAAAACAGCTGTCTGCTTATTTATTTGTAAATACTCGTGCTATGCTGTTTAGGTGATGCAGATGAGGGTTAGATGAGGTTGGAATGTCACACTTAACACTTTTTTGAAAATGTATTTTTCCAGTATTTATTCTTGATATAGGACACCAAATATACATACAGAAAATTACTAACTTAAACTGATTAGGATCAAAAAGAGTTTAGAATCATATTTAATAGTCTTGAATGGAATCAAGGCTTACAGAATAATACAACTTTCCTGTACTTGCCACCTAAACCTACACATCGTGTTTAATTTCAAGAGTTAGTTTGAGCACTAGGCAATTTTTGTTACAAAGAACCGATTAGCCTGTGAACATACACAGACCAGTGACACATTTTCTTTCCTGCTATGTCTTCCCCTTTCTCTGAACAAGTACAGATGCTTTTAGACCACTGTACAGAAGAACACATGTTTAGGAGCATGTAACAGACTACCACCTTCCATTGGTTTTTTAAGTAAACATTTGGCAGGGTGAAAAAAGAAGTAGAAACCTCATGAGCTGCTCTAGATGAAGGAGTGTAATACACTGTAATGCTATGTTATGACAAAAGATGAAAAAATGGAACAACCGTATAACAAATATGGAAACTAAATTTTGTTATCTCTCGGAATAGGAGTTCTCTGCACAACTGTGCCAATTCCTGCCATCTCCATGACTGACAACCAAATTTCCACTGACTTCAGACAGTGGCATTTTTTGTATTAGAGGCTAAAGAAATAATGCATTTCTTTAGACTGCTGTAATACAACACAGAACTACATCACACAATTTATATGACTCATACACTGAAATTAATAGTAATCATGGTTTTCCTGCAAGCAGGTCTAGGACCAAAATATCTTATTAAGAAGCAAGCAACAAAATTTCAAATTAGATCACCTTTATTGAAGCCAATTTGTAAAGCAGTACAGGTGAGTTTTGTTATAACACTGTAACAGAAATGGGTCCAATATGAACAAGACCCATTAAATTAAACATCACAATATTGGTAAATGTTGTAGAACATAACAAAATTATTAAAACATTAAAAAAATGTTACCAGAAGTGGCTGTGTTGATATTTATTAGCCTGCTATGATACACTGCAGGAGAAATCTAGGTCATTTGCTAACAGATTCTTATCTACTACTTGTTACAAAACATAGTGCATTTAATTTTGTATCTCAGCTTGCTTTAATTTTAAGATCTCAAGGTGCTTTGAAAAAGTTAACAGATTAGGTAAAGTACGCACAAGCAGCATGCTGAACAACACCAAAAAATGTCATCTCTTGAATATATAATATTAAATACTTTTCCTGATGCACAAGGATACACAGCTTCCATGAAATCAACAGAAACCTTCATACATCAAACTCAAGATTCTAAATATTATTTATATATGGGTATAGTAATCCTACCGTAAAAGATCAGCAGCTAGTCATCAGTGTTTACATACAGCACAGTAACCACCTTATGCAGCAATAGCTGTTACTCAATGCTTTTGACTCATTCCAGACTAGAACGCTGATGTTTCTGGCATTCAGTATCAACAGGGAAGCTACAACTTCAGTATGAACGATGTGTATTTTCTAGAATAAGTTAATGAGGAATGATGATAACAGCATTTAAAACGTCATTTTTCATTGCACATACCCACCATGAAACCCGCTTTCTGTAAATATTTACAGAACTACAAGCATTTCAAATAGAAAATAATTGTCTCCTATGTCAGTCTCAGCTCCTATTTTCTTCTGCTCCAGATTGCAATTCTATTCCTATCATCACAATTCAGTGAACATTTTTAAAATGTATTTTCAATATTGTAGTTTTCTTTTAGTCCTATCTCTTTTTAAAGATTCAGTGTATAAAGGCCTTCTCCATTCAGTATAAACACAGCGTAGTAAAACATAAAAATTCCATTCTTAATGTACTGATCTGACCTTATGTTAGCCAAAGCAATGCCTAAAGATGCCTTTTGTGTTTTTAATGTTATCTTGTAGGGAAAGAAGTCTATAAACAAGACTCTTTACTTGTTTCCAAAAGTCCTACCAAAACTGTTCTGCGGCATCACAAGAAATTAGGAGATTAGAAAGCAAAAAAAAAAAAGAGTAAAAATAAACAAGGAAAAGAGACATGTTGGAAGTTGTTTACATGACCTTATCCTTCTTCAAATTTAGTTACTGATGTAAAAGCGGCATCAAGGAAAAACAGATGACTTGTTACAAAATGGAGAGAATCTCAGAAGCTCTTCCAAAGCCAGTAGTACCGAGCTGCACTGGAGTCTGCCCTGTCCACTGGTCTCTTCTCCCGCTAACACAGGGAACCCCTTTTACCCTGTGCTTGGTAGAGACCAAATGTTACCTCTACTCTCAGTACAAAGACCAATTTCCTTTCCTTCCCTACCTTGTCGTCTTCTTCCTTTGGACAAGTCTACATGAAAACTTAATGGGTACTGTATAATAACATAGCTTTCTTGCTGTGATGCTTTTAGTTTCTGGTAAAATTAAGCAACTGGAGAGGCAACAGACTCTCTCACAAAAAAGAGGGAATGAAATAGCATGCCTTGTTCTTCAGAGTTGCGATGGAAAAGACAATTAAAAGTAGGAATAATCAGGGAAGCAGAGTAAGTAAAAACAAGGTGAAAGAGCAGGGTAATTGTATCTCTGCTGAAGCCTTTACACATCATTGTACTATTTGGATCTACAGTGTTTCATTTTGAAAAACTCCAAACCTAATAAGAACTAGAATATAAACACTTCGAAAATCTATTATGTGAACACTGCAAAGTCAAAAGTAAAAAAAACAATCACACTGAACTCCTGTATTTTTTCCCTACAGCATTATGATACAGCCTTTAATTATATTGTCACCTGTATCTAAACTTGTTCATCCCACTCCAGATAACAGAAATCAGATACACAGGGAGAAAGTCAAACAAACAAAAACCCAAGCCAAACAAAAAAAAAGAGAGCCTCGCTAGGACCATTCATTCCTCAAGGACTTTCCTGAACTAAGAATCACAAATTTGATAACCTTAAATAGATCCCCACCACAGAAAATTACCATTCCCCTCTCTTCTCCAAGTTACAACACATCACTTGTCCTTTTGTTATAGATACATCCACACTGTAGTCTCATAATCCTCATAGAATCATCGAATCATCTGGGCTGGAAGGGACCTTCAAAGGTCATCTAGTCCAACCCCCCTGCAGTCACAGGGACACCTCCAACTAGACCAGGTTGCCCAGGGCCTCATCGAGCCTCAACTTGAATGTCTCCAGGGAAGGGGCCTCAACCACCTCCCTGGGCAACCTGTTCCAGTGCTCCACCACCCTCAT
>JAOTQQ010000001.1:26297663-26348583 GCA_026546715.1 Gallinago undulata
TCCGCGGCCGCGCCCCCTCCGCGCCTGATTGGCTGCCGCCGGCTTCCGGGTTCCGGCTGGGGCTCGGGCTGTGAGTGAGGGTTCCTGAGCTCGGAAGCCCCACCGTACAGCGCCATCCCGCCTTCCCCGCGGGCTCACCTAGGTTCTCACCGTCGGTGCTGCCGCTGCCGCCTCGCCGACCGAGTGCCTGCTCTCCCCACGCTTAAATGTCCGCGGCCGCGCCCCCTCCGCGCCTCATACTATTCCCATGACGTTAATCAATACATCTCAATGTCTCTTTTGACACAACGCCAAGTGGTAACAAAAATAAGGCTACTTACTATATGCTTTTAAGTAAAGATACTAGTAAAGATAAAGATACTAACAAACAATGAAACAGCTTGCGGCAAAACAATGCTCTTGACCACTAGGCTCTCTACCTGAAAGTGGCTGAAGTCAAAAAGGGACATACACCTATTACAAAAAACCCATCTACTTAAAATGACCAATCTGAGCTCTCTACCAAAAGGGACTGTGGAGATGTTGCTGAAAGTTAGCCAGAGTGTCAATCAGAGGTTGGTTACGATTGGCTGATGTGGTCAAGGAAATCTATGCTCATTAGTGCAAGCCACATGGCTCCATTTCCCCCTCAAATACATCTGGATTTCACATACATTCCATGATAGTTTGGATGATCTAGGTACAGGAATGGGTATTTCAAGGAGGAACAGAAGAAAAAATTATATGGGACATAAGTGTATATGTTTATTGCAGAGCCTTGGGACAATTGGGATTCCATAAGTTTAGCGCAAAGTAAGTTTTGTAGGAAAGTGTTATGAGAAAGAATTCTAGAGCAAATAGCTGTTTTGGCAGCTTACACATCTGCACTAACAGAGAAGAAACCATATCTTCAATAACCTGAATAGTTCCGATATACAGGATAATTAAGACTCAGGGCATTTCTTCAATACCAAAGTGCATAAGAACTGTTGAGGATTGCACAAAGTATACAGAAGGTATGTTTTTAATATACTAGTGCCTGCTGATAATTCTGAGATTTCATGCACCAAAACTAATGGGACTAATAAAAGTTTTTTGTAACAAAAGAACCATTATAACTATGGCAACAGCAACTTGAATGAAGGAGTTTATCAGTGGTTAGAGATTTGGAGAGAAAAAGATACAGATACACATACAGGATCTTATGTAACAACATGGTTCAATATGGTCACACAGGAGGCTGGACTATGGCTATTTGAGCATTAGGGATTTACTAGAGGGAAGGAACTTTCCTTTGCAATCTCAGAGTCAGCCAAACAGCCCGGGTATCCCCAGTGCATAACTGCTCGCACCTGGCCAATAAGGAATCTTATGACTTCCCATTATTGGCCCAGCTGAGACAGAGTACCCAGAAATGATCATAAAAGTCTCTTCCACAGTTAGACATTTCTGGACAAAAGCCTGGAGTGGAATGTAAGAATGCAGGTATAAGATATTTGGAAAGCAGTGCAAGATCTTTGGATGGTTTTCCCACAGAACACATTCCAAATGTTGGTGTTTGTAACAATTTTAGTTTGTATCACTGGGGATGTGGACAGTATCACAACTACCCTCGAACAGAAAAGCTTAAAGCAAATGTAAAGGAGATGCTGACTTTTCTGGAAGAGATGAATGAGGCAAAAGGAATCAGTAGCAATGCCCAGTTAGCATATCCTAGGAATTCAGGGAGGGGTTTAACAGTTCCTCTCAGAAGAGAAGCTGTGAAGCTTGAGTAACTCTGAACTACTGATATCACTTTGGAGAGCCAGCATCATAGACCATAATGTAAAACATCATCCTGACTTTAAAAAAAATCAAGCAAAACAAGTCCAGGAAGACAGTGTATGTGTGGGAGTTGTCACAATGCCCAGCAACTATTGATCAGCAGCCCCAGCAGCCCCAGAAAAAAGAGATAAACAGAGACTTAATATCCTCTGGTAAACCTATGAGAGCAAGGTGGTTCAGTATGCAAAAATGACAATTAGATTGCATGCTTTGCTAAGAAAAGAAGAAAAAAAAACCATCAAAAACAACAAAGCCAAATGACCTTTCGATTCAGTCCCTTTCCACGAAGCCATAATCCTACTGAAGTGGTCAGAGCAAAATAAGAATGTGGCAACCAACAAAAATATTATATATGTGAATATACTGAAATTTCTGGATAACCTTCAATCTTGGCAAAAGCGATAAAGTGATATATCAGAATAAAAGGTAAATGGGGTAGAAAGTTCAAAGCACCACTTGATCATATAAAAATCCATTAGTGTACTCAAACACCTGAGTTTCTAAGAGACAGGTGTTACTGGCCGCCTGAGGATCAGCAGAGGGTGAACAAGCTGAACCAAGGAGGTACTCACCATTCAGCAACATGATAATGAAGTGGGAGTTCTGCCAGTTAAGATTAAGGGGAAGAAATAGCATAGAAGGGAGGAGAGATAGTGGAGGAATGAGGAATTTTTAAAGAGAAGATACATCCAGTAATAGCAGGAATCATTCTGACATGGACTTGCTATACAGACCAAAGTTTCTAGGCTATATGAAAAGAAGCTAAAAAGGTGCCTGACAGACACTAAGAAAGAAATTACCTTCAACATCCTAATTCCTGTTCTAGGTTTTTTATACATTATTATGATAATAAGATATCTTCATGACACTGGCACCTCGAAGGTTCCTGAAAAGAATTCAGGTTCACACCACTCCCTACTAATTAGTTTATGTGGCTTCATTTTGACACTGATTTAAGGCTTCTACCAGGAAACAAGCAAATTTTATGAACAGAAATATAGTTGGTATGCAATTTACACTCAAGATTTTGGCAGCAGATTGGAGGTTTTTACATCATGTACTATCCAGAGAGATTTTGTTAAGAGGACAGGATGAATACAGCTGTAAAAAATGAATAATCAGAAGCAAAACAGCTGAAATTAAATGCTTTCTATCTATTGTATATCCATTAGAACAATGACTGAAATAACTACGAATAACTCAATTTGCCCTGGTGCAGCAGCTCCTAACAAAGCTTCAGGACAGCAAAACTAAAACTGTTTTAACACAAAGGGTGATTTCACAGATCACAGAAAGGACAGAAATCACTCCAGTGCTTTTTATGGAATATATGCTGGAGCAACTTATTTACAGAATAAATGTCTGGAATCAAAGTTTGTAATATTAGCCCTTCTTTATACTTGAAATACCTTAAAAATAAGAGATGCTACAGGTATATACAACTCATCTTAAAACTCATTCAGGACAACCTAAACTACTTTGAAGTACATTTTTGTCCAATTTTTTTCATGAATGTAACCTGTGACATTGTAATCACTTGTACTACTTTACGGGACTTTTTGCAAATTATGCAAATTCCCATGCGATGTTCTTCCCTGGTACTTTACCATTCCCCAGAAACAAATTTACTGGTAGATTGTCAATTCAGTACACCCACAGCTATTGCTCCTCTGTGGGAATGAGACTCTCTCACAATTACTAAATCCCTTCTCTCTGGAGTGCCCATTGCTTTTACAAGGTCTTCTTTCCTCCTCTGCATGAATAAATTAGGAGACCATAAAAGGAATGGGTTCAAGACCTTTTATCAGTTGTCACACAGTCCAATTAAGCTTTGTCAAAGTAATATCTAGTTAACACTAAGATAAGGAATCACTGTTTTTACCCTAAGTAATGTTACCACAGGTGAAAATTACATAAGAATAGTACTGAAAGGGCATACTCAAATGAGTGGCTGTGATACCGAATATTAAGTAGAATTCCACTAAAATGCTGTTAAACCTCTAAACTATTAGCTGCTGCTATTGGAGTAGTTAAGGTTTACAGAATCATTCTCTCAAAAAATTTGCCAGTTCTGTTTCTCCTCCCAAGAACATTACTTTCCCAACATCAAAGCCTTTAAATATTTGCTGATGCAGACTTTTGGTCTGAAACAGAAGAAACTGAACCAGTTATAATATTCTGGAATATTCTGTCAATCATGTTTGTATACAAGTTTTTAGCTATACATGCATAGTCCTATGTGAGACAAAACATGAGGTATAGATAAAAACACAGAAGAAATTCAGACAACTAATGAAAACTATTTAATACCAGAAGTCATGAATGAAGATTAAAAGTCCGCTGATTAATAAAAACAAGCTGAAGTCTGAATGCAAGTATAGCCAGCAAGGAGGATGGCTGAAGACAGATGGAAAGCGAATTAAGGAAGTTCTATTATTCAGAACAAAAATGGGTTGTTATAAGAATACTGTTATTTACTGCATCCCGTGATTGCTACCCTTACTGTTCGCTGTACTTTTAATAGATACATTTAGCACTGGAAGACATGCAAGTACATAGAGCTAGGCTACACAGATTAGGTAGTTATTTTAGAGTTGGCTTTTAGTGCTTATTCTGATGCCCCTTGTGATAGAGGAAATTATTCTGAGATGTTTTCCCAGCTTGAGCCACTCTATAATTGCCTCCTGCATGTAAAATGAATACTGCATAGCAATGAGGAAAAGAAGCTGGAAACTGCTCCTACTAGAGTAAGTAAAAATATACTGACATTTGGCAAATATGAATGACTGCCAGAACTTACCATACTGTGAACCAAAATGAAGAGTTTGCTTAGCTGAAAAATGAAGACAGACTGGACCAAGAAGAACCTGAGAAAGAAGAGGGAGAGTCCACATCAAACAATGTCAGATTTACAGTTCCAAGCAAACACACAAGGGGAGATCACCTGCTATCAACTCCTGCATGATCAGCATGTTCACATTTGAAACAGCTATCAGCTACACTGGCTGCAAGGCGCTTCTGCACTGTGAAGTTTTTGAAAGGGCTTTGCTTTGTAGTATTAGAGTCTAGCAGGCCTGTTACTGAAGGTGACCTTTTTAAAGAGAGGCAGCCTTTGAACAAATCAGCAGCATGCAGGTTGCATGTGAAGTGTCTGTTGTGGCATTTTAAATTGTGCATGAGATA
Source organism: Gallinago undulata (assembly GCA_026546715.1). Taxonomy (NCBI): domain Eukaryota; kingdom Metazoa; phylum Chordata; class Aves; order Charadriiformes; family Scolopacidae; genus Gallinago; species Gallinago undulata. Next base: position 26,302,650 of record JAOTQQ010000001.1, read on the forward strand.
GTGCACAGAGAAAAGGGAAGGAAAAAAACAACCAACCGATCTCAAACATTGAAACCTGAAGCAGGACAAATAAATCACAATTGTCAAATAGTAAATAATCTGTAATGTATTAAAAGTAAGGGATCTACAGAGACTAGCATCAACAGTTAGAAACAACTCTCTTGCACTGCACTGAGCCAATTGTAAGTAATCTTTATAGTTCAGCAGCTACAGATTGTAGTTTTAGATTCCAATTCTACTAGCAAGCCCAGGTTCAGTAACATGGCTGAGCCAAACAGAATATTATGGAAGCTTGATCCTGGATGTGGAGACTAGAATGCTGAGGACTGGTAGACTCATATAGATACAAAGAAGCTACATGACAATGCCATAAATTCTGCTTTTCCTCTGCAAGCAGAAAGTGACATGAGAAATCTTCAAGCCAGCAATCAGAAAACTGAAAACTCCAAGAATGAAAGTTACAGTTTTATAAGAACTGACAAGGCTACAAAAATGTTTAATTCTTACATCCATTAAATGTTATAGCTTCATTACCAAACTAATTAAAACAGACCTTTAGTGTATGCAGGTAAAACCAAAAAAAAAGAACATAAAGCTAAGCATTTATATAAAGGTACACATTACAGTTGACTGAATTTTAGCATCTTTTGTTCTAGGGACGCTGTGTGAAAGGAAAGGTTTTTGCATTTCTATGAAGTTTCCAGAACTGGAAGTTTCTTCCATGGGAGTTCATTTAAAATGTTCAGCTAACTCTATACCAGAGTTCCTCATTATTAATAACCTGATTTTCACAATACTTTTAGGCAAACAGGTCGTCATATTTTACAGAAATGCAACTAAAATCCAGAAAAACAGCTGTTAAAAATATCAAGAGTGCACAATTGAAATATGCAGATAATGGGGTTTTTTAATAAGTGCCATTTTTATAACACTTGGTATGTTCTAAGCACAGCTCTAGCTAACCTACAAGTTCCTAACATGGTAGAAGTTGCCTCACACATTGCATTGCACCGAAAAAAAAAAAAAAAGAGATTTTTCATAGTCACCTTCTGATTAAGATGATTTTTTTTTAAGTGAACTTCCCAAAAATTACACTTTTACGCTCTCGTGGGCACAAGGAGTACACTCCCCATTCCATACTAGCACCTGCCTTTTCTCTGTTCCCTTTCATTCAGTGGAAGGCCAAATTCATTTCAGACGGGGGCACGGTCTGCACTGAGCTCAACAGTTTTGCCTGTGGATGAAATGTAGAATGTTGTTCCCCATCTGTTCTTCAAAGAGTTTCACGTGAACCTTGCGACGGATGAGACATCCATGAACTCCAACCACAGCTCTGAAAGTAATACCCGTCTGTACTCAAGTGGGAGGGAGCTGGGTGAAAGTTTGGCTCGTTATAAGTGGCTCCTGTTCAACCTTCCCCACACAAGTGCCACCATGAGCTTTGACAGTGGAACAGTGCATGTACATACCTGTAAGTAGTGTAACTGACTCCTATTGTGCTAGGTGCATTAATTATGATAGAAGTTTGAAAGAAAACCTTATTTTTTACCATGCATCTAGAGAGATAACTTTATACAAAGCCCTGATGCGTCACCTCACCCCCCACAAAACCACTGAGCCACCACTAGGCCATGTCACATTCCTGTAGGCGCACAACCCAAAGTTTCATCTCCTTTTTTCACCCGACGGTGTGGTATCACCACCAGCACGGGCGAGGAGACCGCCTACCCCTCACAACCCACCCACGCCCACCACACAAACCCATGCCCACCAAGAGGCAGCCCGGCCTACCCCGCCGTCAGGAGCGCGCCCGCCCGCTCCCCGCCGCTCTGAGGGGGCGCCGCCGGCCGCGCGCCACGCCCCCAGCACGCGGCGGGCCGTTACAGCCCCCTCGCGACAGCATCGCTGCGTGCGCGCGCGCCGAAAAGCCACGTGACGCGACGCGGTGGCGACAGCGCGAGGCGCGCGGAGCCGGGCGCTATGAGCAGCGCGCTGTGGGGGTTCCGCGCCGTGGCGGGGGGAGACGAGGAGGGTGACAGCGATGAGGACGGGTGGGATATCGGCGTCGTGCGGCAGGAGCCGCAGGTGAGGTTGAGCCTCTCGGCACCCCTGCCGAGCCGGGAGAGTGTGAGGAAGGTGACCTAGGCCTGAAGCCGCGGTGAGGGGAGTGGGGCATGGCGGGCCCTGCTGAGGAGGGCGGACTCCGAAGGGGCTGCGGCGGCTGGCGCTTCCTCTGCGGTTATTTGCTTGTAGGAGATGTGCTCGGTCCAGGAGTAAATGAAACCGAAATTGGGGGGGGGCGGGGGGTGTCATCTTCCGTAAAACCTGAACTTTATTTAGAAAACTTTTCTCCCCCTTAATAAGAGACTCTTGTCCCTACTTCAATATAAATATAAATTTGAAAGTGACTGGAGGCCTGTAAAGCTGTTTTCTATCTTAAATCTCTGATGCTCTTTCTCAGTAACGTGAAGATTTAAGTGATTAGTGTGAGGCAGAGGGAGATCCTGTAAGGTTTTGTAGCTGTTGGTCTGTCTCATGGCTGGATCTGGGAAATGGAAGGAGCTGAATACTTGCAGTACTCCTGCTGGTGAGGGGTCTAGAGAACAAGTCATATGAGGATAGGCTGAGGGAATTGGGCATGTGTAGTTTGGAGAAAAGGAGGCTGAGGGGAGACCTCATTGCCCTCTACAACAGCCTGAAAGGAGGTTGTAGAGAGGTGGGTGTTGGCCTCTTCTCCCTAGTGAATAATAACAGGACCAGTTGAAATAGTCTAAAGTTGCGGTGGGAAGGTTTAGATCAGATATTAGGAAGAATGACTTTACTGAGAGAGTAGTTAGGCACTGGAACAGCCTGCCCAGGGAGGTGGTGGAGTCTCTGTTCCTGGAGGTATTTAAGAAACGTGTAGATATGGCTCTTCAGGACATGCTCTAGTGCCCAAGATTGTTCGTTTGTGTCTGTCTGTGGGTGAGTGTGGTGTGTTGTTGATTCTTTTTGGTTGGGTGGGTTTTTTTGTGGGTTGGACTCTGATCTCAAAGTTCCCTTCCAACCATGAATATTCTGTGATTCTTGCTAAAGGTTATAGTCGATTTTTCAAGGGCTTGATCGTTAAATTGAGGTTTCTATCCAAGGATACATGTTATTTGGAAGTTGTTGGCTTGTGTAGAACAGAAGTAGGGCTAAATTATATTAACTCTTTCTCACCTTTGATTTTCTAGGCACTAAGCATTTACTAAAGTTTTTACAAAAGTTCTTGGAACGATAGACTACAACGTGCTGGGGAAAAATGTGTAATTCTGAGTTCTCACAATAGGACTTAAAAACTTACCATGAAACATGACTTCTTTCTGTATACGCTTCTCTCTGCAAAGAATCTAGTGAATAGTCCTTCACTTACTGGTGTTAGAAAGTGTTTTGTATAATCTAGGTAACGCCAGTAGCAATCTTCAGCTGGATCTGATGCAAAATAATCTTAATAGAAATCAAACAGCATTAGGAAAAGCTGAGAGCAGCGCAGGAGGATAGCAGATCTGTTGAGAAAGAAGATATTTACATTTTCAGAGAATGGAACCTTTCTGAAGAATTAAGTCTTAGGTTTTACAGTAGACCCTAAGCAGGTCTACTGAGATAGAAGAAGCAAAGTTTTACCTTGTCCCTCCCGCCCCCTTTTTCTACTTTGTCCTTAGAGATCATTAGTGCCTTTATACTGAAATCAAGCTGTAGTTTTTGTCTTGAAACAGTTACTAGGTTTTGACTTCACTTTTCTTTTCCTGTCTAGCAGTTGGATCAAATTTTGCAGGCGGACAAGAATGAAGCATTAAAGAAGGCTCTGTTTCGTGGTGATGTGTCATTAATTGAAGAACTCTTAAACTCTGGTGAGGAAAGTCAGTTATGAAGTTGAATTTTTGTAATTGAACTCGGCAAGAATTCTTAAGCTTCCAAGTTTCTCATTTCAAAGTAATGTGTCGAATGCATGTAGCAATATGTGAATGCTTCCAATATGGGATATAAACTCTTACTTTAGAGATGAAATTACTTTTTCAATGACTCAGCATTTGGTATTCCAGCAAATTCCTTTAATTTATATTTCTTTCGTCAATCCGAAGCCTTGAAAATTAAGAAAACTATAACATGTGAACTATTAAATAAGGTGTATCTTTGTTTTCAGATGCATTTTTAACCTGAAAATGTCAATTACAAGCACTGAATTTGAGGTGGTTTAAATTGGGAGTGAGAATTTAGTGGGTGGTCTTACTTTGCTTTGAAGGTTGCTGGGGTGGGGGCTGGAAGGGGAGGCTGGCTTTTATTGGTTTAGTGGTTCCTTCATTTGGAAATTCCTTCCCCCCCCCACTCACAGCACTGTTAAGTTTCTGGTATGTGCCCTGTGTAATGCTGCTGTCCTGGCAACATCAGCTGGACAAAGATTTTGTGATTCTTAAAGGTCTGGTAGGGTTTATGTGGCATTTGTCACTAGAAAGTAGTTTGTCTTAATGCTAAAAGCCTTTCTCCCTGTTCTGTTACTCAGTATTTGTCTGTACTGCAGTGTGCTTCTGTTATTTGGTGTTAGGAGGATTGTATCACTTACTGAAGCATCCAAGGCAATCAAAAGCTGCATAACTGTGTTGACCTGCCTAGTGATAATTGTCAGGGAGTTCTGCTTCAGCAAGCAAGCAGGATGTAGTAGCCAAGAGCTTATTCTCTGAAGAAAATCTGTCTGATGGCTGGAAGAAGGTAGTTTCCTAGTTAGCAATGGATTTTTCACTTGCCCTTCTAGAAGACTACTGTTTCTCACTACAGTGGGGGAATTATTTTCTTTTTAAATTAAGTACAAAGGATTGCACAGACTTAAAGACGGGTGTAATACTGAGCAAAATGCATCTTCTGTCTTGCTTTGAGAAAATATGATCTTATGTATAGGTGGAGGTTTTAGTTGTGTCTTAGTCATCACTTAATTGTTTTGTTACAGCCATCCATTTTCATTTGCTTGTATTTCAGCCAAACTGCAGTAGTTCACTTTCCGCATTGATGGCTGGTACATAATGAGCAGTTCCATGCTGTTGGAAGATGATGACAGGTATCTGTAAGAGTGTAAAATCGGGCCAAAGATTCCTGTAGCCTAGTGTCCTGAAATGCACAAAGTATTATCACAAGAGAATCTATCATTTCCTAAAAATATGATTAACAGTAAATTTTGACTCATCTAGTACTGTCCTGCAGCGCAGTGGAATGCAATGCCTCGCTAACAGGGATGTGTTTGTAAAGAAATATAACATTCTCCTTCAGAGGATTGGTGCTCGCTCAGGTTAAATGTTTGCCTCCAAAGTTGCCTTTAGTGTGTGTTCAGTAGAGCTTGTAGGAGGTTCTCTACCAACACTCGAGCAAGCTCAGGGTTTGTGTTGGAAGTGGATTTCCTAGCAACAGCTGGGGCCATTCTTTCAGAGAGAGCAAGAACATGTTGTCTTCTGACTCGCTTAGCCACTGCTTTAAGAATCTTTGCTGCTGAGGCAGAGCTCCTTCAGGAGATGGACAAGCACAATGTCTTCTCTTACCCCTTCTGTAAAATGGCAACATACTAAGAACTAAGTTTCTGAAGTAGGTGTCACAAAAGGTAATGCAAGCAAATAGTAGGTTGAAAGAAGACTTGGGCATTTTGGTGTGCTTTGGGAGTAAAATACTTAACACCATATAATTCATATGGTAGTTTTCCTCAAATGGAATTAAAAGTTATGACCTCATGACAATTTAGGCTGATCAAAGCTATAGCTACAGTCACATCCTCTTTCCTGTTTTCATTCAGCAGACTCTTTCACTCCAGTCTTTGCACAAGTGCTGGAGCTCATCTGATCTTTTGTGAGCCAGTTCAGGGAATTAAAGTAATAGTAAACTATGGGAGGGGCATGAGTCTGTGTGTAACTTTTTAGCTAGTTTAGGACTCTGAACCCTGAGTCAGATGAGAACTATGGCTGACCCAGCAGCAAGAGACATCAGCTGCTCTGATCTAACTCAGCTTTAGGTATTGTGGAACCACAGCACAAAGTGCTGACCAACTAAAAAGAAATTGATACTTCTATTAGAGGCTTCTAGAATCAAGCATTTTGGAACTTTTCCTTCAGATAAACTGGGTCTGAATGTGAATATATTCTAATGCTGAGAGCTATTCTTAAACTAAATGAAAGTTTCTCAAGGCCTCATTTTTTTTGTTTCAAACATGGAATTATTTAGCATAAAAAGCTGTCTGTAGAGGTTGGTCATAGCTCTTTGGGCATTGCCTTGTTGATCTTTGAATTTGAGGTTATATTTTCTGTATAAAACCACCCTTTCTACTATAACTATTATTAGCCACAGTCAACAAAATATCTGAGATACCAGAGAAACAGTAGTAATCACAGAAAGAATATAATTCTTCCTTTGCTGTTCTTTTTCTTCACATGTTTCATATAGTTTCTGCTGTGGAGCTCAAATGAGGCTAGAACGTATTTTTCCCCATTCCTGGTTAGAGAGGAGGTTATTTATCTGTTACTGTGATTGTAAGAAAGAACATTGTATCTGCTTTGCCTCCTGGACATAGTTTGTGAGGTTATGTGACTGAAAAGCTTCCCTGCTCATGCCCACAAAGGAACACAGAGAGATAATGGCAAGAGGGGGAGCCCAAATAATACCAAGGCCCAGCTTCTCCCAGGCCTGTTATGGAAGCCATCAGCCCATCACAGGCCCATCTCCACAAGCCCAGAGGAGCAGAGAGGCCCAAGGGCCAGCAGGAACCCAAATTATGGACTCAGAGGAAGGGACTCCTAGGACTGATGTAGGGCCCTTGTGCCTAGGTGCAGTGACTGTAGAGACAGGTGTGAGTCAAAGGATGTGCAGGCTGCAGGAGTGGGACCCAGGGTCAGAGGCCTGTGTGTCTGTGATGCCAGCAGCTGGAGGAGATATTACCTATCCCAAAGGAGAGCGGGATGAGACCATTGGTGCTGTCTATGATGATTGATATGGCTGGTGGTGTATGTGTGTGGCTGCTGGGAATACATGCTGTGCATCAATACTGGTTGGACCTGGGGGTGTGGAGCAGCGGCAGCCTTGCATCTCTCTGCCATTGGATCTGGCCTGACTCTTCACTTGAAGTTTTTTTCAGGGCTTCACTGTTACCCCACTGACTTCTTTGGGGTCATTTTAAATGCTAAACTAATGCTGCGTGCTTCAAGAACAGCTAGTGTAAGGAGAGAGTCTGAGTAGTAACTAACGGAACACGTTTCTGGTTCAGTCAGCAGCTCCTATAACCATGCATGTTATTAAAAACATGGCTGTTACTGTTTCAGTCCTTTGTCTTCATCTGAGACTTTAGCTGTTTTGCATTGTGACTGACACTGCATGGTACTTCAAGGCTGTCATTACAAAGACAGCAGGAGACAATGCAGGACAAACAAGCTGTAACACAGATTTGACGTTTCATTGCCAAAAAGACCATTCATTGCCAAAAGACCATTCTACTTCTAAAACTTAGAAAAAGCACCAGCATCGTGTCAGATGCTGCCTGCTTTATGTGTAAAGAAAAGAGTGAGGAACCTGCCTTCTCAAGAGTTTTAATAAGTCTCTATATGACTGCCCAGTAGATCTTTTGTCACTATTGTTCAGATGTGTATTAAAATAAAAAGTTCTAAATGGGAGTTCTAGTTAGATGGACTGCTTTTCTTCTTAAGAGGAAAAGGGACTTCTTAAGGCTGACAGTGCCAATTTTCTGGTACTCCTTTCCTACTAGTGTTACTTCAGCGGGCTGTTGGATACCAGACTTTCTCAATTCTTGAAGTGGCTCCTCTACCAAGAAGTTCAGTGGTGACTGATAAGGGGTGCTTGCCAGCTCCCCTTATGTAACTTGGCTGTGGGCTTTAATGAAATGTTTTGTATATTGCAGACAGACTGGTATGGTATAACATTAAGGATGCAGCTAGTATGTATGAATTACTAAGAAGACTTAATCATAAATTCTGTGGTGAGCACTTGTGAGAGTGCTTCAACACCTGGCTTTCATTGAATGTTACCTCTTTAATAATTGCTTTTGTAACTCCAGTGATCTTAAACAGTTGAAGAATCAATCCCAGAGCAGTGACCTGTTGCTTCCTCAGCTTTAATGGCTTTATGTTGCTACACTGAGCCTATCTTTGGCAAACTACCAAGGCAGGGAAAGTAAATATACGTTTTGCATGAAAACATATGCATGTAGATCAATTGTCACAAATTTCTTAGGACAGTTAGGGGTTTTTTTTACAGCTGTCTCTTATAAAGAAGTATTTTTGATTATCCATAATCACTGTTGAACTAATATGGAACCAGCTAATGGAAACTGTTATCGAGGAAGTAGTATTTGAGAAAGGATTGAAGGAAAGATGATTCCTCTTAGTACAAAAAAGTATAAAGATTTTTATTTGAAAGTTGTCAGATGAGTATCTCAGTCTGGTACTTCATTTTTGGTGAATTTAGGAGGGCTGTCTGTCAAGCTTACTTCTAGCCACAAAGGAAGATAAAGCTATCATAAAGAGTAACAAACAATTCTGGTGATTGTAACTGAATCTGGCATAATTTTCTATGCTTCTTTCTGTTGAGATAATGTTTTGTTGGTACTGAACGCAGTAGTGGTTTTCTGCAAGTTAACTGTCTTGCAAGACAAGGTGCTGTGAAGCAGGAAAGCCCTAGTCAATATAATCTTAATAGTCTGACAAGCAAGTTGCTTCCAAAGCAGTCCTCTTGCCTTAGCAAGAATCAGAATTTTTCATTTTGATTGAGAAAAGCTATTGCACGTAAATGGAGAAAACGGAGATGCTGTGCACTTCTTTGAAATTCTTTTTGCAGCCAAATTTATTACTTTTTATTCTAATGTAGTCTTTCTGTGGTGTTTGACTTCTTGGATTCCTTGGTGTCAGTTCTAAAAGTTGTTTTCTGTTGTTCTAGATAAAGATGAAATAAAAAAATGAAAATGGTATAAGAGACTGTCTCCCTAAGACTGATATGTATTAAGAGTAAGGTTTATAAAATGCATGTTTATTGTGGTACAGTTTATAATTTTAATATCTTAAATTTTGACAGGTATAAGCATAGAATGTACCTTTCAATTTGGATGGACTCCCCTGATGTGTGCTGCCAGCGTGGCTGATTTTGCAGTAGTGCGTCTTCTTCTGGACAGAGGCGCTAATGCCTGTTTTGAAATAGGTAAGATTTGAATGAAGAATACTGGCCAGCAGTGCTCAGTACCAGACATTGTCCTCTCCTTATTCTCATTCTCATAGGGAAAAAAAAAAAATCAAAGTTCACAATGGAACTGGGACCTAGTCTGGCTTTCACATTTTGAAGTAGAGGTAGTAGTTTTAAATTAAAAATTGTGTTCTCAAAATGGATCTGGAATCTTGCTCTCTCTCTCTCTCTGTCTTTCCCCCCTACCTCCTGATCCCCAAGTACTTTTTAAAAAGAAGAGTGTTTGGAAATACTTCTTCAAGAATTCTTGGATCAAGCTGTAGAGTTAAAACTTCTTTGTTTGATCCTGTTATGAAGTAACATACATGCAGAAACCAGCTAGAATTCCGAAAAACAGAAACAGCTTTTGAGTCTGTGGGAAACTTATGTGGACTTCTCTAAAACTAGAGCACAATTTTTGTCTTCAGTGAAACCTGTTCTTCAGCATGTTGCTAGATCACCTTTTTCTGCAAGAGTTCAGTAGAGCTTCTAAGTAGTATCAGTTCCTCTGTCAATTTTTATAGTTTAATAATAACTTTTTCCTACTTAAACTGTGGTTATTTTCCTTAACTTTCATTGTGTTGAAAATTTATCCAAGTTCAAGAAAAAACATTGCAATACAGGAGAAATTGATGTGACACGGTACTGCCAAAACATAAAAGCAGTGATCGTATTTTCCAGTAATTTGCTGTTATTTGTAGTAGTAATAGACTGAAATACAGATGATACAAATCTGGCTTTGAAAATTTTCTTGAACTTCTTAGCAGCTGATCAGAGTATGAAATTAGGGTAGATTGCCTACACCAAAAGCAATCATGCCTTTAAATTAATGTCTTTGTAGCCACCCTCAGAGAACTTCAATGTGGCTGCCTACAACTCTCACCTGTTCCTTGTTTACGGCTGTAGAGAGCTAGCTATAAATGGGGCAGAAACTGCTATGGGCAGCAGTTTCGGCTGACCAGTTAACCAACATGCATGACATTTTTTCAATGTGTGACCAACTGTGTTTGCCCAAAGTGGCACCTTGCTGCGATTGGGTTTCTCAGCTTGTTTCCCAGTTGGTCTGTGTAGGGAAACGGTAGCTAGGGCTACAGCACAGTACTGTCCAGCCAGGAACAGTCTTGCAAGTCTTTGATTCCAGTCAGGCCACGTGTGTTTGGTAGAGCTGTGCCATCCTACAGTGGTACTGAATGTCGCTAGTCCTGTTGCTTTTTTTACGTCAACAAGCAATCACATATGTGATCCTATACTAATTATCCTATAATGCATATAATCCTAGTAATAGCTGTAGTGTTAATCGCTGTCATTCCTTGTAAGTAGTTACTTAATTTTACCCCTTTCAGTGGTCATGAAGAAAAAACTAATGTAGTATTCACTGTGTACGTGATTGTATCAGCATGCAGCATCTTTGAGGAGTAAATTCACTGGTTCTTTTAAGTTTTTCAGCTAGGCTGAACATAAACTAATCTTTTTTTTTTGCAGTCACTTACCAGTTTTCCTATGCAAAAGGAAAATTTGGGAATACTAAGGTGTTTCTTACCCTTCTGTTCCTCACATGTATGAGCTATAGGTAGGCTAACAGATACTAATTTCCCACTCTTATCACTACCTGAATTACTGTATATAAAGATAACTGTGAGTTCCTCCTAAATATCATTCCCAGTTTAATGGCACTTATCACTACCTTTGTTCAAAGTCCTGTCATCTTTCTGTTGATGTTGTTATTGATAAACTGGTTAAACATTTTGGGTAAAAATCTGTCAGTGTATCATGTAATTTACTGAAATGTTAATCACTTATTGTTCAGGAGTTTAAGTGACTCTCTGAAACTTAATTTTCATTTAACATACTGACTTACATGTATTAGAAATTCTACATGGGGTTGTTGAAAATTAAATGATGGTGCATTAAAAAAAACAGATGATTTCACATACAAAATTAAGGTCTTCGGAAGGGTGGGGGACAAGAAGTGGTGAGAAATAATGTAGAGCAGAGAGGAGGTAAAGTGCATAACAAACTTCTCATGTTTAAATATAAAAAATCAAACTTCAGTTGAAGAATAAAAGTGTTTATATATGCATGGTCTTAAAATTTCTACAAGAAAGTTGGAAAATATTTTATAACACTTCATGGTATGATCTGAAGTAGGCACAGCCAAAATTATACTTGTTAAATTGTTAAAGACATGTTTGAACTTGTGAACAAGTTTGTGCAATAAGCAAAATAGGCAGTTACTCAAATAGCAATCTTCTAATAGACTCTAGGGCCAACTAACTCGCTAAGGTTCTTGAGGTGTGATGCTTCCCATGTCTCTCTTAGAGAACCATGGGAAAGGAGAGCTTGCCTGTTCTGTGGGTATACAGTCTGATCTCTGAACAAAGGTGGTATGGAACGCCCAGCTGGCTTCAGAGATGGAAAAAATACACTGGTTCCTCCTGAATGAATCTTTATGGACTGTGTAGATGTTCTTTAAATCCACATCCAAAAACATACTTGTAATTCTTCTGCCGCTACTGCACCATAGTAGTCTAGTTTAGTAAACTTAATTCTTTCTCTTTAAGCCCTATAATAAAGCCTTATTTCAACTGTCCTTTGTATGGACCTCTGTTATCCATAAAATTGATGTTTCTGTGTGTTCATAGTACATTTAATGCACTTTTTCTTATCCATTGCAGTAGCTTCCTATGAGCTGTTTCATCCCTTGACTGTATTTTGGGGAGAGGTGGGGAGGAATAGAGAGTGCAACTACTGGTGTGGAACAAGGTAGAGAAACAAGCATCTGTAGTTAAACTCCTGCTGTTGTTTTGGGGTACCCAAGAAGTATCCTAAACTTCAGCAGGAATAGATGCTTTACTACTGCCATTCACTCTCATCTTTCTAAGTGTCTTCTCTTCTCAGATGCCTTTATCTTAACTGATAATTCTAGTGACTTTCACTGGAAGGAGAACAAGTTTCTTACCCTATTGTAAATATCTTAAGAGTATCAGAGAGATTACCCGATTATCAGAGAGAACCCGATTAACAACTCTAGCAAATGTAAAGGCTTTTAAGGGAACTTCTGGGTTAGCATAGTATTTACAAATGCAATTCTCTAACTGCAAGTTTCAAAACAGATAAGTACACCGTGTTGATGGCAGCTTGTACTGCACATGCTTCAGAGGGAAACATCTTGAAGACTGTAGAACTGCTTCTATCAAGGAATGCTGACCCTAACGTTACTTGCAGGTACCAAAAACCCCATGTCTGTGAATACAGCATCAAATTTGATATTAATATGCAGATACTTCTTAATAAACTTAGCCATTGTTGGTTAAGATGATGTATACTTCATTAGTTTTTTGTAATTTTGCTGCTGTCTGTATAAGGAAAGATTGGTGTCCAGATATTTATTTCTCCTAGTACATTCATTCATCTGAGTAAATAAGACTACGATCAGTTTTATCAAATTTAAACTTGTTCCTCAACTGAACAAGATATAAATTTAAGATGAAAACTAATCTAAATACTTCTGTTGACTGCAGTATAAGGGCAAGAAATATGTTCTTTGCCTTTCCCAAATCATATTGCCTCTTTTGTATGAAGATGCAAGTTAAATCACTTAATTCTTTATTTAAATTCATGTCTTCTTTTTGAGCCTTTTGTGGATATCTAGCAATATTCCTTTCACAGACAGCCTCCTACTGAAAAAGAAAACTTTTGTTTTGTAAATAAAATGTAAACAAAATACATTTATATAAGTGCAATCTATAATAATCCAGATTAAAAGATTAAATCTCCTTTTAAAAACAAGTAACAGCTTGTTTCTTGATTTACCACTTTGTGTCTCAGCAGTCTGAAGCAGTGCATTGTGAGATGTTTGTAGTTGCATAGTCTGATGCAATGTTTCATTTTGCATCAAAAAGAAAGAAATTCTGGGCTGACCCAAGCCAAATTGTCCTCCCTCTGCTGGAAGAAAAAAGATATTGAGTCAAACTGAAACTGCTTGTTTTCCAGCTAACTGAAATTGATTTTATTATTTTTTTTTATACCACAGCTCTTTCACCACATTACCTGACATACATGGACTATGTAGCCCTCTGAAAAGAATAGAATTGGAGGCCTGTTGGTTCTCATCAATAGAATTCAATTACTCTAGGCCCTGAACCTCACTGTGAGCATAGAACTGATAAACAAGAAGGAAACATAGTTGTGCTGAAGTGCCACTGATGTCTGGTACCAAACTTATCAAATTTATTTACCACTTATTCTTATCAGAGAGGATAAACATTGTTTATGAAAGAAAAGAAAGCTACAGACTCTAAAATAATTACTTCTTCTTCCCATCAAAGAGCTGGTATTTAGGATAAACATCCTGATTTTAAAAATGGAGGAAGTCTTTGCATTATTAAGCTTTGTCCTGGGTGTTTGAAAATGTGAGGCAGAGTGCAGAGCTGCAAGTTTACATTTGGAAAGGCCTTTGACTAAACTTTGGGGAAAAAAAAAGTTTGGATTCTGACAGAAGAGATGGGAATTTTAAGGGCAAAACTATTTATAAACTTAGAATATGTTATGCATAGTTGGTCTTTATATACAAATATTTATTTGCTATTTCTTTGTTTCCTCAGACCTTGTGCTTACATATGAGTTATGCTTGCATATATCAGACACAATGTCCACTTGTGGGTTTTTCACTGTTGCAATAGTAGCCTTTTTCAAATGAAAAGGTAGATTGTGACAATTAGAAATGTCATATTTGTACCAAACAAAAGTAGAAGCAAAATGACAAGGTCTGGATTTTTCAAAAGTCTTCGTGCTGCCTTTATTCCTTTCCAGTATTTGACATGTGTGCATACCACCCTGTCATTAGAACTGCTGAGGCAGCAGCTGCTGCTTCTTGTGGGCTTTGAATCAGACTCTCTCTGGCACTGCAGTCCCACTTTACCAGTTTCATTGGAGAAAGCAGGATGTTCTGTAGGAGGGCATCGGAACTGTCGGTGAGTTGAGATTATTGTGAGAGTTAGTTACTATGTGATCAGTTTACCACAGGTGTTAAGAACTAAGGTTCATATTGTTTGGCTGTCTCAGCACTTAAGAACCAGAACGGTTTTAGGAAGCTTCTGTTTTGTCCACAAGCAACTGGAATATATCTGAACACAAAGCAGAATATTTAACTTTCACGTAAGGTAGAGTTTGGTATTTATCCTTTCCCTGTTGTGCTGCGAGGGCTGCCAGTAGGCTTTTCTTATTTCATGTCATCTGGAGGTGATACACAGAAACTTGCAAATTTTGTTTAATTCATGAAGTGTGTGTGGAGTAGGGAAGGACTAGTGAGAAATAAACTGATTTTTGAAATGCTGTCTAAAAAGATGGGTTTAGGAGTGGGCAGGTAAATGGTTTCTTTGCAATAGGAGAAGAGTACCAAGGAGTAAGTATTCAATAGAGTAACTGCTGATATTTTTGCTAAATCAGAATTGGGAACGGACTATGGATGGCTGTAAAAATGGTCTTGGTGATGAGGATGTAGTTTGCCAAAGCTTAAGTGCTAACGGAAGAGTTTTGAAAGACGAACTAGATGTCAGATAACGGCTAGGGGAAACAGGAAGCCGTCATAAGACCTGCTCTGTATGGTCTTTGTAGAGCTACTGGAGCCCAAGTGCTTCATTTAATTGAATGCTACCTTGACAAATTTGTTCTGCTTATCTTGTATCATTTACTCCACTCTTGCTCCAAAATGTAAATTATATACTTTATCCTTTTGTAAGACCTTGAAATATTTAAGCAGTCTTTTTTTAAAAAAAAAACAAACATCTTTTAACTTCCAGTACTTTCTTAAAGGTACACTGGCCTTATTAATGTTAAGCTGTGATTTCATTTTAGACAGAAAGAAACAGCAGGACCAGTTGATAACCAAGTTACTGCTGCTAGGATTACATGTTATAGGTTGTTTAGTAAATAAGGACTTCAGTGATTACTCCCTCCAAGTTCTTATTTACATAGAGTAAAAAAACCTAATGGCTTTGCAGGTAAGGAGGGTGTTCATAGTAACAGCTCTTTGTTAGAAGAAGGTACAAATAGATGAATGACTGAAATCTCCTTTATTTTGACATAAGCTCTGTCTCTTTTTCTGTTTGTGATATGTGGAGGTTTGATTTTGTTTGTGTGGATTGTTTTCCCTCACTCTTAAAGTTTCTGAAAAAATTGAGTCCTGGTCAAGGACTCAAGTACCAGCTGGGTGGTTGACCAAGTGTTTCTGCTCTAAAATTATTATGAATTTTGTGGATGTTTAAAGAAAAGTCTTGGATTTTTTTTTTTCTTCTTTTAGAATCAGTATTATAACAACTAGGCATATGTCTGTCTTTTGTCATTGTACAGACTAAAAGTTGAGCTTGATGCATACTGTCATGTACATGAATGCCTATACATGAAAACATTATCACTGTTCAGGTCTGGTGTTAAGGTGCCTATATATGTTCACTTACGCTTATATTCTGAGCAGTTTAAAAAATAGTACATTTTATATAGAGGAGTATAAAAAATAGTTTCACAATGAATGCTTTGGTCTAGTTTGCCCTCTTGAGAAAGATGATGATAATGGAAGGGGGAAACTTTCATCGCAGTATTCCCCAGTTCACAAGGTGAGTCTCTCTTCAGGTTGCATAGTCAGAATAAAGCAGTTGTGTAACATCTCAATTTTAACAAAATACTTATTGCTACTGATAAGATAGTAAGTCTGCACTGACACATAATAATTTCAAAGACCTTGACATTATCGTTGTGTGATAGTTAACCATGACAAACAGTGCATTTCAGTAAGGGTAAATACCCTGGGAAATGTTAATACACTACAGTGCATTTTATGGTTGGGGCAAGAAAACCAGGGAATTTAATGATTGAGTCAAGATCTATCAATAGCTGAAGGGAGCCTACAGAAGAGCTGGAGAGGGACTGTTTATGAGGAAGTGTAGCGACAGGACAAGGGGCAATGGTTTTAAATTGGAAGAGGGGAGATTTAGATTAGACACCAGAAAAAAATTCTTTACTGTGAGGGTGGTGAGGCACTGGAACAGGTTGCCCAGGGAAGTCGTGGACGCCCCATCCCTGGAGGTGTTCAGGGCCAGGCTGGATGGGGCTTTGAGCAACCTGCTCTAGTGGGAGGTGTCCCTGCCTATGGCAGGGGGGTTGGAACTAGGATGATCTTTAAGGTCCCTTCCAACTCAAACAATTCTATGATTCTATGATCTGTAATCCATTTCAGAGCAAAAATACCTATGATGTTATACTCTATTATACTTGATGTCTTTTTTATTCTGGCACTATGAACTCAGGACAGAAAGACTTATTATGTTGGTCAAACATCAGGGCAGAGGAGCTAAATATAAAAAATCAGATGCAAAATGACATTTACCAAAGTACTGTCTTTATCTGGGCTATGTCCATACATCTTTTCCCTCCTCTTACTTGAGTTAGTGAGAAGTCTAAAGCAGGGTAAATGTGTGAGCTTGAAAGAGTGGCTTTTGAACCTAAGTGTTGAGTCTTATTCATCACATCTTCTGGTAGGGAGAAAGAAACTAGATGCTGAAATAGATAACTACTTTTCCCAACTGGTACTGACTGTACCATTGTACCAACAGGTTTACAACTGTTGATCATGGTTTCTGGACAAAGGTGTAAAATACTTGGGACAGCATCAGATGCAGGTCAAGGGAGGTGATTCTGCTGCTCTGCTCTCGTGAGACCTCACCTGGAGTACTGTGTCCAGCTTTGGAGTCCTCAACACAAGAAGCACGTGGACCCGTTGGAATGGGTCCAGCGGAGGGCTGGAGTACCTCTCCTATGAAGACAGGCTGAGAGAGCTGAGATTGTTCAGCCTGGACAAGGCCTCAGGAAGACCTTATAATGGCCTTCCAGTACCTAAGGGGAGCCTATGGGAGAGATGGTGAGGGACTCTTTATCAGGGAGTGTAGTGGTAGGACACTACAGTGGTAATAGTTTTAAATTGGAAGAGGGGAGATTTAGATTAGATACTACAAAGAAATTCTTTACTGTGAGGGTAGTGAGACACTGGAACAGGTTGCCCAGAGAAGTTGTGGATGCCTCATTCCTGGAAATGTTCGAGACCAGGCTGGATGGGGTTTTGAGGAACCTGGTCTAGTGGGATGTGTCCCTGCCCATGGCAGGGGGGTTGGAACTAGATGATCTCTAAGATCATTTCCAACTCTATCCATTCTATGATTCTATTTTTAACAGAGGCTTTCTGACAATGTACTGTGGTGTCTTGGAATGTCATCTGAGCAGGCCTTGTGTAAAACAGAAACAAAACTTGTACTGAAACCCGTTAGCATTATATCAGCAGCGTTCTGTAACAAGTATATTAAACTTCCTGTCACTGCCACTAGCTTACTCTGCTTGTGGAATTTTTGCATAGAATCGGTTTGGGTATTCTACATGAGAGAGAATTGCCCTTTCATTAGAAGGGTTATTAATTTTTACATGTGTGTGCTGAATTTCATGACTGAAGACTTTACCCCCACTTTGAAAGTAAAGTTGAAAACAGTCTGAGAAGTTTCTGATTATGTGGATAACTCTTGTTTTCCTACTTTAGATCAAAGAGTGCATGTTTTAAGTTAAACCAGCTTGCTTGTAAAAATGTGATGGCATAAGGACGTAGGAAGGCAGGGCAGGATAATTGTGAATGTCATAGCCCAGAGTTTTGCCATCCACATTGTGGTTATAAAAGGGATTGGCATAAAAATTAACATCCTTTGTATTTTTGTAGTCATATGAAGATAACTTTGCAACTGTCTACCTTCCCACCTCTGTGTGATGTAGAACTTACATGGAAGCCATTTTATAATTTTAAAACAATCACGTAAACAGAATTCAGAAGCAGAAAGGTACAAGAACTGGCAGTCTGAAATGAAGCCTAAAAGCCGGGAACCTGAAACTAAGCTATCACCTTTTCCAGCCCAACTAGCTCTTACTAGAGCGGTATGTTCCATTTTACAAGTTCTGCTTCAAGAAGGTAGAGGACTCTCCTACCTTGCTCCAGCAGTTAGTGTGTGGAAAAAGTATCTTGCAGCTCAGAGTACAGTTAAAATACATTCTTCCAACACTACTTGTTGTATAGGGTTTCCCACCTTATCACTTAAAACCACAGTAAGCCAGAAAATGGGCAAATAGCTTTCCTTCTGTTGCTGTGGACATAGCATTGCCACTTCATTTCTCAGTTCTGAGCTTAATGTACAACACTGGTGTGGTGAAATTGGATCCAAAAGCTTCTGAAAATGCTTCCTGGCTATCTGAATGGGTTTTCAGTTTGCAGATCACTTATATTTTTAATCTGTTGTCTTCATTTCCTTGCTTTGGGATTTCAATAAGAAAACACTGAGACTAAACTCATAAGGTTAAATTGTTTTCTACCTGCTCTATTTTTTCTCATGTTAGTGATTCAGTGGTCAGTTAATAAACATATATCCAAGTACAAGACTTCACATACAAAGTTTTGGAAAAACTGAAAAACCACTTGTTTTTGTCTTTTCCTCCAGCCTTAACTTAAAAGCAGGGAGACATAAAGATAAAAACAAACAAACAAAAAATCCCCTTCATTTGTATGAGACTAGTGAAGAATTCCTTGCTTTTTATTTAGGTGCTGCGTAGCTGGAAGCAAACATAGTTGGAACAGACATCATGCTTAATTAGTAAATTGCTTATATGCCTTCTACGATTTTTATTTATTTACTATAACTTGAGTATCATGTTCAATATGGGCAAATGTCATGTGGCAAATTGTGCCATACAAAAGGAATTCACAGGCGTTTGGACAATAAGGTGATCTGCAAACCAGACTGCTGAAATGCTAATGTCTGTATTGTTCCTAAAAGTTACGAAAGGATTCTTCAGATCTTTTATCTGGATGGTTATTACTATGCTTTCTGTGTACATTTTTAGATTGCAGTAAGATGTACATTTAATACATTTAATTCCTCTACAACTTTAGCAAGAAACAGTGGATTTAGCATTTTAAAGCTCGCTGTTGTATTTGCCCGAGTTCTTTGCAGAGTTAGGAAAACAAGATTTGTTTTCCCTAATGCTTTAGTCTCCCTCTTGTGGACCCACATGTAAATGGACCTTGATTTCTTAGGTGGTGCCTATGCAGCATGTGTCCAACACAGTAAATGGTCCCTCCTTATATCTAGAGGTGCATAAATGCAATTGCAAACTTATGGAGTACTATATAAGATCCTGTTTTGAAACAACTTTTAGCCTTTGGAATTAAAACTCAAACATTAAAATTAAATGCTTTAAGTACTAATTGTGTATTCACGTTGACGGGCTTTTAAACATCAAGTTTTCTGGATTTTACTTAAAAATGGAGAAATTTTTTCAGTGGCTTTAATGTTACTCAGTTGTTGCCTTAAGTCCAGATGCCATGTCTGCAGTACTGTACAACTGTAACTACTACATGATGTTCTTTCGAGAAAAGACTGTTCTGTAGCCTCAGGACTTTTGATCAGTATTTTTCCATTTAAAAAAGCAGAATGTAATTGTGAGGTAGTAGCAGTGTGCAAGTATAAAAAAAAAACAAACAAAAAACCCCAAAGAGAGGTTGAGAGTAAAATAAATGAAAATGAAAACAGACACAAATAGACTGGTTTTGCATCCTGATATAAATTCTTCAAAGGTGATAGCATGGAAAGTCTGTCAAAATCTACCTGCCACTGGATAGAAATAAAAGCGGGAGTGAGTGTCTGCAGGCAAGGCAGACAAGTTTGACTTGTGTTGCTACAAATTATTTAAGTTGCAATCAACTTCTGCTCATTCTTTAAAGTATAAATACTGTAGATATCTCTATATGTCTACATATAGATATCTGCATCTCACTATCTCATCAGTGAGTTGTTAAGTTACAGGAGCAGATTGTAGAGTCTCTTTCTCTATTTTTTATAGTAATCTCTATAAGATCACAGGATGATTCCATTCTGAAAGGACCTCAGGAGGTCTCTAGTCCAACTTCTTCCTTAAAGCCACATCTGCTATGACATTAGGCTAGATTGCCATCTGGTCTTGAAATATCTTGCCATCTCATCTGCTGAAGATGGAGAATACAAAACTTCTCAGAGCAACCAGTTCCACTGATTGAGTATGTTTCCTTGTGTTCAGTCAGAACTTCTGCTTTTGCGGTGTTGACAAACTAAATTGAATTACTTAATAGATTGATGCAAGTCTTTTCATTTCATAACAATCTCCTCTCTCTTGTTTAACTATATGTCTTGAAGGCTTGGTTACCTTTCACTTTGCTTATCTCCAAGTATTATTCTTTTGTGAATGAGCAGTAACAAGGAAAGATAAGCAAAAGCCTTAGTTGTAGCAATGCTCTGGAAGGAGGCACAAAGTCTGTATTTTAATACAGCTGCTTTGGTATACATAAGCTTTTTGTGGTCCCTCTAGTGGTCGGTATTTAACTTATTAGTAAGAAACTATATTGGAAAGAGTGATCCTCCCCTCAAGTATATCCTAACAAGATAGAATAATCCTTTGACAACAGATTTTTGACACAGAGCTGCACATTAAAAGCAATGCAATTTTTCAAGAAAAAATACTGCATTTTAAGATACAATAAATCTTAATTAAACATCACTGGTAAAATAATTTAGCTTAAATCCGATTACTTCATAGCAACCAGAAACTCCACATCTTTTTCCTCCAATACTGCTTTTTTTTTTTTTTAATTCAGCAATCTTATTCCACCAAAGAATAAGTGACCAGCATCTGGAAAGATACTTTTCTACCAGAAGTGTTTGAGCAATGTTTTTTTTTTTTTTTTTCTTTCAAAAAACTGAGAGCAAGTCACAATGGCTTCATCTTATAATCATCTCAATAGAAGCATAAGATCAATAGACTGTTGTCATTGTGGTTTTGGAATATAAAATAGAGTAATGGGAGAAGTGATGTCTGTAAGTACTGCTTCAGCAATTGTAATAAATAATAAGTGGGAGAGAATGCATCAACACATAAACTTCTGGCAACAGAAAACAAAAATGGACAGAAATATTTTGATGTGCATTTAGTTTTAGCACTTGAAAAGTTCAGATTTTTCAAAATGTTGTTTGTATGTAATTCTCTAAAGACTCCTCTGAGGCATAACGGGGGTGAGGGGAGCTGAATGTTTGACAATACATATGCACCCTGTTCTATTGCACTGCGCCTGCACACACCAGCAAGAGGTATTACTTACATTGTTTTTACCAGAGAGAGTTTTCCAAGTATGTACATAGTTGTTGTTCTTAGTACTTAAGAGGAAGTATATTCAGTTGTGATGCCCTCCACAAAATTGCATACTTCTTTTCAGAACTTTGAATTTAAATTGAACTGTGTGTAAAATTTGTCACTTAAGCTGTGTCTTCTAAAAACAATTTTTGAAGGAAAAGAATGGCTCTGCCGCTTTTTTTTCTTTATTGAGAGGGGAAAAAATGGGTGATTTGCTGGTACTCTCTATCTGCAGTTATGCACATTCCCTGCTTATTAAGCTGGTCCATGTGCTAAATTAGTGCCCTGCCACTGGGTCTGTGGTAGCAGCGGGAGGGATCCACTTTAAAATGGTTTTGTGTAGTTCAGGACTAAACCAGAAATGGTTTAGTCACTGAGCTAACACACCAAGTGTTTCATAGCTGCGATGCGTTATAGTTTTTTTTTTTAATGTGTTACTTGAATTTAGGAGTGATAAAAGATTGATTTTCTTTTTTTTTTTTTGGGGGGGGGGGAGGGGGGGGGGTTAGCTTTCTCTCCTAGAAGCATTATAAGTCTGTGTATTCTGAACTCCTGACTCCTGGAGAGACTTGTTTAGTTTCTTCTGAGTTTCCTTTTTGTGAAGGACTGCAATTGACTTCTTGATTTCATTTCAACTAAGAAATAAGTGCTAACTCTTAAAAATATTTTGAATTGCTAACTGGGCATAAATAGGTTGCTGAATCTGTACATTTTGTTAAGTTGACCCTTATGCTGAAGTTTGAATGTGGTGTCTTGGACTTTCATCTGCCTAGTTCTTCTGTAGAACAGAGAATCTTTATGGAATTGAGGTGTTCTACTTGCTAATGGGTAGGATTTTGATACCCTGAAATATTTTTTTTCACCTGTTCCTTTTTCTTTCAGGAGACAGATGACTCCCCTGATGTATGCAGCTAGAAAAGGCTATACTCAGGTGGTTGCTCTTCTTGTTGCTCATGGATCACATGTAAATGCCCAAGATGAAAATGGATATTCAGTAAGTGATTTAAGTGTGGTGTAATTAATGATAAAATTTTTTAAAAGCAAGAATCTACAAACTTTTTCTAAGTACAACTTCCTCAGAAATACTCACTGGTATAATTTTCTGATTTAACACCACTTTGAGATTGTTTTACATTACTTTTCTTTGTCTCCAGATTTTGCCATGTAAGAACTTGTGAAGGTTGCATTATTGGTTGAACCTCTTTTTTGTTCCGTATGTAAACTTGGTAAAGTGAAATTGTTCTTTGCAGGCATTGATATGGGCAGCACAGCATGGACATAAAAGTGTAATTTTTAAGTTGCTTGAGCTGGGAGCTGACAAAAATCTACAGACTAAGGATAAGAAGACAGCAGCAGAGCTTGCAAAAATTAATAAACATTCAGAGGTATTTAATTTTGTTACTCTTTGAAATGCAAATTCTGTGTTTTGCCTCAAAAATTTGTTCGTTAATTGTGTGATTTTCTCTAGATGTGTTAACTTTATTAACTAAACTATAGCAGATAGTTGAATACATGTGCTATTATACAGACTATTTTCTGTTATATCCCAACTTTTCACAGGGCTTTAAGTGCTATAATGTTTTGGGAACAGGTGGGGTTCTGCAGTTTATAGTTTCTGGTTGAATTTGGAAGTGAAAAGACTAAAGCTAAAAAGGGAGGAGGGGGAGTTGGCACTGGCCATCTTCAAAATCCATTCTCAGAAGGGAAGGTGGTGTAAAAATGTAAATAAATAATTAAATAAAAGGTGTAAAATTGAAGGAGGTGTAAATTGGTCATAAGATGATTGCAAAAGCAGCCACTAACTATCAATGGAAGGAGAGGGCTGCTGAAGTCCACATTTATTTTCCTAAAATAAATCTGGTTACTGCTGTTACCAAATGATGCATGGTGGATTGGTCAGACTAGATTTCTGTGTATTTTGCTTTGAGTTATTCTAAGCAACGATGTGAGTTTTTGCAGTGGTTCTTCAAATTGCAACTTGTCTGTCTGTTTCTTTCTTTTTTTCTTGGCTAGGCAGGAGCAAAAATGATAACTATGCACAAAGCTGTCAGTGTAGACTAGCAAGATCAGTGTCTGAGGCCCAGTGATCTGTTTGCTCAGGTTACTGAAAGGGGCTACAAATGCTTTCTGCCTTTGATAAATGACTTGTTCAGCAGGCTATGGCCATATAATCTTATAACACGACTTTGTCTGGCATGGAGGGAATACAAACTCCTTACACTTGAGAGGTGGGTCTTGCCTCTTGACCTGTGAAGCGCTAACTTTCACACGGTTATTGCAAAGTCTTGCAGATGGTATTGAGATATTTAATGGTCATGAGCTTCTTCCAGCTTGGGGGTCTGCTCTTCAGGCTGTTGACAGCCTCTTGGGTTGTCATATAGACTATGTCTGCAGAAACTGTATCTGGGAGAGGAGATATTTTTCTTACATAGTATACTGGTTTTGGCTGGATAGTTATTTTTCTTCCAAACAGCCTGCATGGTGCTGTGTTTTAGTTTGTAACCAACACAATGTTAATAACACACCAGTATTTTAGCTGTTCCCGAGCGGCGCTTGTGCAGCGTTAAGGCCTTCTCTGTTCCTCACCCTGCCCCCCACTCAGCAAGCATGCTGGGGCTGAGCAAGATATTGGGAGGAGGCACAGCCAGGACAGCTGACCCTATATGATCCAAGGGATACTACATACCATATAATGTCATGCTCAGCAATGAAATTGTCAGGGTTTTTTTTTTTCCAAAGTAGCCATTGCTTGGAAAAAGTCTGAGCATTGGTCTACTGGTGGGAGATTGTGAGCGATTGCCTTTGCATTTTGCAGTTTGGGGTTTTTTTTTTCCCCCCTTTGTTTATAGAACTGTATGTATCTCAACCCATGAATTTTTTTCTCACTGTCACCCTTCTGATTCTCCCCCATCCTGCATGGGGAGAGTGAGTGACTGAGTAGGAGCTTATTTGTCAGCTGGGATCAACCCACCACACATATGTATGTGTGTATATAAAACTGGCTAGTCACCTGAGTTTCAGAAAGTGGTTTTACCATTCCTTTAAGTTTGTTGAGGTTCTACTTGTTTTGCTGGAATTTCTAGTAACTATCTCAAAACTCACGCAGAGGCAACTCAGTTTCTGGAATTCATCACTGATGCATAGTGATGTCAGGCAGAAGGCTTGCTTCTTTAATCAGTTGAAAGAATCCCTGTCTGTCAGATATACTTAACTTGGATTGTCAGTTGTAAATTGCTAAATATTGGGTCCATATATGCTTTGGAAATGGAGATGTTAAAATAGTCGTATGATACATGCTCTTTTAGCCAACTTATTCTCTTGTATATGTAGAACTCTTGTCTACAAACCACAAAAATGCTAACTTTTTTTAGACTACTTTATATACACTGTTTTGCTCTGCATCAGTTCATCATTGTGCTGGAATTTGGTTAATTCTGAAATGTTCTTGGTAAACTCTGTGGGCTTAGTCTTAACTCCTCATTGTAGTTGTAAGCTTAAAAAAGAAATGGCAAATGTTTTGTGCTCCCTGTAAGTAGTAATTTATGGTAGAACTCTTCATAGTCTGTACTATGTCTATAGTACGATGTACTGTATGCTATAGTTTGTCATAATACACTCCTGTGTATTTCTTTATGCATTTTGAGTTTGAATAATAATTACTTCATTTTGGCTCTTCCAGGTCTATAGTTTACTCTCTTTGGCTGCAAATCACTTGCAAGGGAAATACCATGAAATGATAAAGCAAGAGGCTATCTACAAATTTCTGACAGCTGTCTCTGACCAGAGAGTTGGGTAAAAACAGTCATAGTGTAATTTTAGCTTATAAATATTCCTAAGAGATTGTATTTGTTCATATCAATGATTAAGTTGTACTGATAGATACTGCGTATTGTTTGGAGTGCTACCAAGAGTCCACAGTAACTATATTAATGACCTATTAATTTTTCAAGATTGCAAAACCCCTTTGCATTATAAACAAAGAGCATGCTCTAGATCTTTACTTTCTTTTACTTGGTGTAAAATAGAGCCAAGTTCTAATATCACTTCATTTCAGCTTCATTAAATTTGTATGCTCCCATGTTGGATACTTCTTGTTGTGTGGTTATCATTTGATTAAGTTCTTGATGCTTTTACTGAATGCCTGTTTTCAGCTTCATCTATGCCTTTTCCTTTTTTTCTGCATATATGAGAGTCAAAATTAAGTATGAACGTAGTAGGGCCCTGACTCTGAAGATTGCAGGTGTCCTATGACTGAAATCAGCCCCTGCTTCAGCAGCTTCAAAGATCTTTGATATGGTTTTGTCCCAGAACACGTTGACTTAGTCCTCAACAAACCATCCATTTGCCTTCTTGAGCTTGAGCTGCATGGTCTTGAGAAGACAACTTCCAGTGCCCATAGTCTGTTCTGGTTGGTCCAATTGATTCTTTATGTCCCTGCTCAGCCAGGTCATGCTGGATTTGAAATGCCCTGGTTTTGTATCATTAGGCTGATGGCAGTTCACTAGGTAGCAGTTCACATCGAGGTAGTCTCAGTCTCAGATGGAGTACCTTGGTTTGGAAGCCGCACCAGGTTCTGTTGCTAGATGAATATATATGTCAATCAGACTCTTGTTCTCTGGAGCATCAAGCACAATCATCTTAGAGGTACTTGGAGCAGAGGGACGAAGGTTAAATCAATGGTAAAATCAATTATCTCTGCTCTTCTCTTTGTTCTTGCATCTTGATACTCATAGATTCCTGACGGTGTTGTTGTGGGTGTATCTCCCCACCTATGAACCAGGTCTCCTGTGGCATCTGTCTGCTCCTTGGGGATCATCTTTTGAGTCCCTTTACACTTGCCATGAAGCTGACGTTCTTTTAAGTATGTTGGTCTTCTAGTACTCATCACAAAGACTCATACTTCTAGGTAAGGTATGTATTTAATGGCCTCAGTGTTAGAACAGATTTCTCTCTTTTTTTTAATAGGTTTGGGTTATTTAGGAAGTTTCCCAGGCTTTTTCTGGTATGAGAAAATAAACACTATGTAGTAGTTACCCAAATGGATTTAGTGCTGTTGAAGCCTAACAGTTGGCTACAGAATGTTCTACCAGTGTTTTCAGTAATCTCAATAACCTTTTAAAATACGCCATTGAAATTCTGAAGCCCACTTAAAATGCTTTGTGGCAGCCAGATTTCTAGCTAGGGAAATATAATTCTGTGTTAAGCAATGCGTGGGCTTCCAAAATTTCACAACGTTTCAGTAGTCTTTCTCTAAACTCTACTGGTTTTCTCTGCATCAGATGAGCAACTGGTTTGTTTGTATTAAACAAGCTGTCGAGCTCAAGGATTTTTATATTAACGATAGCTAGTTCTGATCTTTCACAACTTTGAGTGTTTCTGGTAATTAATATAACTCTTGGTTTCAGGAAACATTCCCCTGGAGAATACCAGATGCCTGGCTGTTAAATGCCTGTTCTTGCAAATATAGCTTATCCGTTTCCACAAACACACATGTACCCACCCCCTAGCGAGTTGTGGTTTGTTTTTTTTTTTTATCTAGTGATAGTCAAGAGGTACACTGATACCTGTGTTAACTCCATCATAGTTCCTTGAGCTGGATGTCTCCTTCCTGCTATTTGCCTGCATAATTTTCACTGTAGTCATTGCCAGTTGTCTTCCCAAGTCCTTGTTCTTTCAGTTGCTCCTAATGCATCATCTGGTACTGGGTATCAGTTGTGCCCCACTATGCAGGGTCAGTGAGTGTAACTTGTCCTCCTTGCTGTTGTCAGCTTTAGGTAGTGAATGTGGCTTCAGTCACTTCTTTCTGCCATCCTAATTAGACAATTGTCCTGGCTCCAGAGCCCTGGACTATACAAGGAAATGCACATACCTCTCAGGAATTTGCTTTCTTCAGATCCTGGATAAGGTCCTTTTCTAGCTCAGGGGCTTTCAAGTTATTGTCTGGATGCTGAATAGCCCTTTCTTTGATCCTGGGAAAACAAAAAATTCCCTTTCCTTGTACCTTTAACAGAACCAAAAGTCTTGAGTTACACAAGGACTCTCAAAAGCTGCCAATTTATATGAATGTTATCAGATATGAATACGTAGTTATCTTCCTTAACCCCACTTCCAAATTTTTCAGGCTTTTGCAACCCAACTTTAAGGTTCAAGAGGAACATTTTGCTACTTAAAATGACATTTATTTATGAAAATCATTCCCTTTAGGCTCATTTCAACTCATTAGGCAGAAAAGACATTTATAAAATTTTGATAGATTAAGTTGTTCCCTATGATATTTATGAGATACTGCTGTAAGTATGTACAACTTTAAGTTGTTCCCCAGTGCTTTGTCTGGGGAGCTTTTATATACTATTTTGTTCTGGGCATCTCTTATTGTATTTTTTAATTTCCACTGTTTTAATTTTGAATGTCATTAATTATATTTACAGTTCCTATTCAGCTTTTGATGACATGGAAGTGTTTTTGCATGGCCTTGGTCTAGAACACATAATAGGATTATTGAAGGTAAGCTTGTGGTTTATCTGCTAGTTGTAGTCCATGAAAGCAAAATGCACATAAAGCATTAAAAAAAAGTTCTATCACTATTGGTATATTAGTTCAAATAAACTTATCAAATTAATTCAAACAGATCTATCAAACATAAGTTTATATATAAAGTGCTAAGTTAAAACGCAATGGAATGTATCGGATCGCTTAATTTTGATTACATGCATTAGTCACAACATGATGTTTCTAAGCTAGAGAACTCTTTGTTACTTCAGTAATGGTGTTGTGTGGCTGGTTTTGTTTCTGAAAACTGAAGTAAACATAAGTGAAAAAATCAGGTGAAATTCTTTTTGATGATGGAAAACACTTTGTTTTATACAGGAAAAAGACATAGCTTTAAGACAACTTCTGATCATGCAAAAAGATGAGTTAATACAGGTCAGTTTACTACTTTAGAACTTAATTTAGTTTTCTCCTTTTAAATATTTTTCATGTTTTAGCTTCTCTTTATAAATGTCTAACCCTGTAAGAATTCTATTTTTTTAATATCTGTTTTCAGAGTACTGTGCAACTTCTCAAGTTTTAATATAGACAGACCTTTTGTAAAGTATATAATCCCCCTGATCAGCCTTGAAATCTTGCATCTTCTCTGCCTGGATCTGACTATGAAGTAGAAGTCCCCAGTATTTCTTTGCTGCAATGATGTGGGAGTTGGAGTGAGCAGGAAATACTTAAATTTTGCTTGTTACCACTTGTAGCATTTAAGTATGTTTTCCCTGAAAGGCAATCAATGGTTTGATTAGCAGTAGATAATCCTAAACAACTATTTTAAATGTGGTTCTCCTTCGTGAGGTAATTTCTGTTGGAAAAAGGAGAGCTGTCTTACGTTGAAGAATCCCATATCCTACAGGGGCTTGTAAAACCATACCAAAAAAAAAAAAAAAAAGAGGAAGAGAAAAGATTTCTTGGTTTCTTACCAACCTTCCCAGCTGCAGTAAACTGTAATTCGCTGCTATTCAGGACTAAAAGATGCGTTATTACAAGGTTTTTGTTTCCAGTTGAGATAGGGTGGTTGCTTTACCTTAGTCTTTGCTGGAATTATTTCCAGTGGGAAATTAAATAATTCCTGTGCTTACAGGAGGATGCCATAATAAAATCCAATTATAGGAGTCTCCTTGGAACAATGTAGGTAATTCAGGCTGCTGGATTCTTCTGAGTACTCTGTACCTTGTCTGGGATACCAAAACCCCCTCATTAAATAGCTGCTTCAAGCCTGCTCTGCTGCTGATGCAAG
This sequence comes from Gallinago undulata, assembly GCA_026546715.1. NCBI lineage: Eukaryota > Metazoa > Chordata > Aves > Charadriiformes > Scolopacidae > Gallinago > Gallinago undulata. Next base: position 26,331,892 of record JAOTQQ010000001.1, read on the forward strand.
CCATGTCTTCAGTGTCAGCTACTTCCCTTCCCCGCCCCCATTCTGGTGCCATGGAGGCATGTGTTCTAGCAATTGGGACCAACATTTGCGTACAGATGTTAATATTCCTTCAGAGCTGGCATCACAAAGATGTTTTGTTTGAAGTTTTGTAACTAAGTAGAGTTTTCAGTGTTTGACAGAGCTCAGAAGTAATTCTGTATTCTCAGAGGGTGAACATATAGGGAGCTTTGTCAATGGAGAGATTTTTAAGAGTTCGCTTGACCTGAATATTGTAAAGTGTTTCAGCGTGTTCTGATGCTGCTGCTCAGGATCATGCCTATTAGATGGCATCCCAGTGTGGGCTTCAGATGAATCCTAAAGCCTCTGTTGGCAAGTTTGCTCTTAAAGGAGATTTTTTTGTGGCTTTCTTCTCACCACTGTGTGAGCTGCTGTCTTGGATTAAACTGCAAACCTGACTTGAGTATATGTTCATATTGATCACCTGTTTTGATGTTGTAATTGTTACTTGGTTTTGTCCAGTTGACATTGTGGGAAGGGGAGAGAACTGTGGACTTCAGTGCATGGCTAAGCCTTACGGTTCCTTCATCAAAGAGGTATAATTTCACACAAACTGATAACTTCTGTTTCAGAGTTTTAACGTGTTTGAGACTCCCTACTATAAAGAGGGCTTTTTTTGACAAACTGAAGCAATTACCTGAGCTGCATTTGCACAGAAAGATGATATCTGCAGGAACAGAATTGGTTTGGCTTTTAGCTCTGCAGCAGCAGGAAACAGCAGTTCCTGGAAAATAAGTTGTGCTTTATGCATGGACACGAATTAATTAGCGAGTCTTCAGCTGAGAATTTTAAAAATGACATAACGCTCCTGGGTTATTAGCACTTCGTAAGTTACCCCAAATTCTTGATGCAGTCTAGTTTTAGAGTTCTACTAAGAGTTTCTCCCCACACTGCTGATAGAACAAATCTAATCAGTTTCCTTGTATTCCGGAGTTGAAAGTATTTTAGTGCGATGGCAGATCTTCAGCTAACAGCCAGCTATTTTAAAGAGCCTGGATCTTATTACTACAAAGATTAATGATGACCTCTGATGGATGCCTCTGAGCCAAGCTGCTTTGTATCCAAAGAACTGAGGAGAAATCCTGTCACTAACATGATACACTTTCCTCCATCAAACAATATCAGAAAGATATTTTCTCTGTAAATATCTTTATCTGTATTCTACAGCAGAGCCTAAACAATTACTCTTTCAAGCTATAATCCTTGCATTCCTTAAGCTTATAAGCTGTTCCATACCAAGTTGTTGAATATGCTGGGTCATGTCCATTCAACGCTTGGAGGTTTTTTGTCTGATTCTGTGCTACTCATAACACTTGGGTCTTTTTTTATCTGGTTTCATTTGAGCGTTTGTCTCATGAGATAGCAGTAGAAGTAAGTTTACTTCTGAATGCGTTTAGGATGCATAAGAAGGTTGCTTTCTCTCATGTTTATTGGTATAGAATAAGAGAAATTGGCATCCTGTTCTGGATTTGAGGTTGCATACTGAAAAGTCAACATGTCAAAATTCAAAATGTAATCCAGTTGTTTAACTTCTTCATTAGAGAATTATCTGGTCTGTGTGCTTCCATAGCACAGTTCCAGTGCCATAGCACAGTTCCTTCCTCTACCCCACTACCCACAAAAAAAAAAAAAATTTGGCAGAAAATTGCCAGGTTATTAAATTTTGTGGCCACTTGTGCAGTATGGCAAGGATGTAAGAGTTCATGTATAACTTCACTGCTTTCCTCTGAGAAAGTACATCATCTTTCATGTGTTGAGACAATCTGTTATTCGCCTTTTTTTTTTTTTTTCTGTCATCCTTTAGATGGAAACAAAAGGTCATGTTGATGCTGAAGCATGAGTTTGGGACATGGATTTTCAGGGGTTAGGTTTTGTTTCTTTAAGTTAGAGTTAATGTGCATAAAATCATAATCTAGACTGTACATAGTCTGTTTTACAGATATAAGCAAGTTCTTGTACAACAACCGTACATTTTAAAACATCGCCACTTCACAATATTTGCAGTATTTGGACTGCAGAGTGTAATTGAACCAACATGGGCTTAAAAGCTTGCTTATCCATAAGGGAAAAGGGGCTTCTTGCACTGTGCTTGTTCTAGCTTTTTGGGCTTTTAAGTGAAAAAAGACAAAAAGCCTTGAACACTTCAAAACATTTCTGTTCTTGTTTGCAGCGTTAGTCAAGACTAGAGAATATGAACTGATTTGAGCTTAGGGACTGTATAAGCTGATGTTGAGTAGTATTTAGGCTTAGTCTTAATTTCAGACAAGAAATCTGTCCTTCAGATATAAAAAAGGGCTGCTTTTACAGGCTATTTCATGGTGGAAACATCTGGCTGAATGTCTTTTTAACAGATCATATTCTTTCTGTCTCTGAGTTTCTGATCATTTGAGTTTTTGGAGGTGATGTGAACCAACTAGATTTCTTTGTAGACGTAACTTATTTTGAAAATTAAATTCTATAAGGTTTTTAAAAGGTATCATATATTATGAAACCAGTTTCTCCAACTGGAAAAAAATACCCACCCAAAAGCTTGTAAAAGCCCTTCTTAAAATCTAGCCTCTTTCTCTAAAAATCTCCATTTGATGCTCAGTTGATAGTTTCTGTTCTTTCTTTCTTTCTGTGTTAACGGTGTATCAGCATCACAATGATTGATTATTTTCCTATAAGAGATGGCTGAGATGATTCTGAAATAGATGAGCATAACACCCTTACAACAGGGGTACTTCTAAAAACTGCTATTAATATTTTTTTTTAATAAACCTTAAATGGATTTTCTGTGTGTCCTGTGCAATTTCTGTTTGGCTCTTCCACAGCTCTTGTAATTTTGTTTTGCATTACTGAATAATTTCTGTAATTTTTATTTTTTCCTTTGGCAGTTACATACATTGTAGTTGGCTGCAATAGCTTAAAAGCAACTTCTTTTGTCTCTTAATAATTAGAAGTTTGCACAATAAATGGTACTGCACTATGTCTAATAAGTATTAAAAGTAAATAATATTTGGAATTACTCTTTAAATTTAGATTGGCATTACAAATCCTGAAGATCAGCAGAAACTCCTAGAAGCTTTTAGTGAGCTACAAGTGGAAGAAATAAGAATTGAAGACCTCCCTGAAGTGATGGAGCTGGAATTGAGGTATTAACTGCGTATCTAAGCAAATGGAAGTGAAATATGGACTATTTAAGCTGATTGCATTGTTTTCTATAGCTCAAAGGTAAAATCTTCTCACACCTTATCCCATGCATAACATTTATGAGAGTTAGTGGATTATGAGAGCTGGTGGTTTTTTACAAAGTTGGAAGCATAGATTCTTCTTGTAAGAATCTGTTTATGGGTTATATTGCCATCACATGCCATGACTTTGGCCATCTTTTGGAGCGGTGAATTCTTTGTACCTCAAATAGGGTTTTATGGCCTTACTGTGCAGGGCATTCAATAATAAATTCTGAAACTGGCTTCTCAGGCTCCAGCATTAACTTCTCTGATATTTTATGGTTTAATTTCTCTAGTAGACTTCAGTGAACAAGTTACGGTATTTCTTTGTGGAAAAGGGGTCTTGCCCTCCTTGCTTCCCCATGCTTCAAGAGCGTTATGGATCCTTACAAACCACACATGATATGCTCTCTGTAATTTTCCATTGCACCTGTAGACAAGGCAGGCTCTATAAATCTTGCAATCAATTTTTTCTGATTGTAATATCCAATGAAAAGATGTGTGAGAGGGAGAGATGCATGTATATATTATACAGAGGCATGTATGATACAGACACCGTAAATACTCTGACAGCACCTGAACCTTTCCTATGAAAATAGAGGCTTTGCTGATGACTGAGGTTGCAGGCCAGGCGTCTGGGTGTCTAGCTGTCCTAATTAGGCACCTTGAGAAAAGGGCGTTGACTCTTCAGCAATAAGGGATAATTAGCTGCAGTTAAGGAGGACTTTGCCCAATTTAAGCTTCATGCACTTTTATAGTAGAATTGTATGTTTTTTTCAGACTGGACCATAGTGTTGTTTAGTATAGATATTCAAGCAGAAAGCTTAAAAATTTGAACAGAGGTAGTAAGTGCAGAAATACAAAAAGTTATCAGTTCACTGACCATATGGGCAAGTACAATAAATCCAAGTACAGTACAATCCACATGATGTCCAGTGCAGCCTCACACGAGTGACATGCGGAATTCCTAGTTACACTATGATCTGGTTCTCAAAACCAGAAAATGATTGATTAAAGATTGAAGTACACAAAATATGACAGCGTTTCAGTTATGGCAAGCACTGCATAGTGTTCTAGAAAATGGCTTGACATGTATTCTAGGAATCTGACCTTGAGACTGAAATCATGGGCTGTGTTTACATGCGATTACATAAAGATTTTACTTCCCACTTGTTCAAAGTCATTCTGTGAGACGGAAAATCAGTCATTAAGTCATAGAAAAACTAACATAGTAGAAAATGTTGAACTGATTGATTATAAACGCAGAGTGTCTAGCACTGTTTAGCCACTGGTGTTTTGACAGCCATTAATTCTTTTAAAAAGTGATTACTTTTTGAAAACGTTATTTCCATTTGCAAATGCAAGAACATGTCACTGCAACAGATAGTTCTTAAAAAACATTTTCATATAATTTTCTATTATCAGCATAATAAAGAAGTATGAGAAGTATAGATGTTTTCCTTTTTCTTCCCTCCCCGTTTCATGCCCTTGACATACTTTATTTTTGCTGAGAATCCTTCCAGAATTCCTAAAAAAAAATTCCTTTGTGACAAAACGCAGAAGGTGCCATAACTGATCCCAGCCAGCTAAAAAGTTATCTTTCCACGTAGAAGGAAACTTACATGATCGTGGCTTGACTGTACTAATGTGGGAGAAACTATCTGACTATCTCCAGATGAGATTATTTTTATTAGCATTTGATTTTTTTTATCCTAAATTTTCAGTTCAGTTATAATGTTCTGAAATAAATAATAATTTCTTTTATAAAAACAAGCTAATAAGCTTTCTTACTTCCCCATCTTCATAAAAACCATAAACAGGCTTGTTTATTAACCTCCAGCATCCCTAGTGATGTTCCTGATTTCTGGGTTAAGTGTTGAAGTCTTAACAGTTCGGCAGTGTTGCAAATCCGAGATGTCCTGGGCAGTGGTGGAAACTTTGCTAATAAGCCAAAGCTCAGGAAAACACTCCTGTGGGCTAAATTCAGTCTCTGTTTAGATACTGGCATGTAGCACAGTTCAGCAAATTTCACGTGTACCTTTTTGCCATCAGAAGCAACAGCAAGTAAGGTTGTGAGTGTGTTACTCACTCACTGCAGTTTAGTAGCAGGTTGCCCTAGGGAAAAGAGGAACAATGGGCTCTGAATTAATTTTTTCAGATCCTCTGATAAATGTCACAGAAATGTCATGCAATAGGAGCTTAAAGTTATGGCACTTCTTATTGTTCACCTGAATGGCTTATCGCTAGTGGAAACTTTTCTTCTGGTGATACACGGGCTTCTCAGGAGTTCCGGGGTTTAAGAGCTGACTCTGTAAAAATTATCTTTTTCCTTGTCCCCCTATCCTCTGCCCAGTAAAGGGCAACAACTTTCTGGCCAGCACTGTGACTGTAACTAATGCTCTCTGAGGCTTCCAGTACATAAGTTGACTGAGTCAAATGGAAGCTCTAGAAACTTTGCATTGAAATGTCTGTTGCGTTTTTCTGTCCTTTTCTCCACTTTTTGGCAATACTGATCAAACTAATTTTCAGAGTTGTCTTCCTGCTTGTATTTCGCCAGTAAGTATAAATTTTCTTCAAGACTGATAATACCAGATATTTTAGGCTTTGAGGAATGTGTTTCCAGATCCAGGGGCCAAGTCAGCATTACTGGATTCTTCTTTTCTACTCTGCTGGAGAATAAATGACTCTTAACCTAGTCATTTCAGTCCTAGCTCCAAAGTAGAAACCAGATTTATTTTATTTCTTCACTTCTTTCAAAAATATAAGGTGCAGGTCAGGAACATTGATATGTCAGCATATAATTTATAGTTAATTTTCTGTTTCTGGTGTTGCAAGACTGATCTGTATGTACATATGCACAGGAAAACAAAGTGTTGTGCTTATTATGCATAATGTGTTATAAAATCACTCATGCAGCAGGTATTGAAATGTTTTCGTTGATAATACAGGATTGATGAGAGTTAGAAACAGATGTGGAGGTTAATGGAATGTCTCCAAAAAGCTTTTGAGTGACACTTTTTAGTGTGTCTTACTAGCTGAATATTCCAGAGAATTGAATGATTTGTTGTCCTTCCAAAAGGGAGGGGGTGTGCAGAACCAGCTTGCTAAGTTGTTAAACATAATGTTTAACTACCCAGTGTTAAAATTACACTGGATTTCTTTTATGCAGTGAAACTCCAGGTCTGATTCACTCACTAGGCAATGCTGGAAATGTGTAGATAATTTTCAGCTGGCAGAAAGTCACAGCCTTTAACAAGTAATGGAATATCATTTTATTTTTGTAGTGGAGACGAATTTCTCAAGTTTCTTCAGAAGTTGAATAAAGAGTGTAGTAAGCTGACCGTTCCTGTGCAGACCATAAATAAGCATTTCCTCAAGAATTCTCACAAGGTATTCAACCAAAGAAGGATTGATTTAGAGTATATTATTCTATTCTAGAATCGTATTCTACCTTGCAAAATGAAAAATATGAACACTCAGCAGCATCTTGATTATTGTGTTGTTATATAGAGCTGTCCAATGTTCTTTCTCTGAAGGACACCTTTTTGTAATAACTTATTTCAAAGAGTTAAGCCACTGAGTTAGGAAGAAACAGATCTATCCCCTTGTTTCTGCTGATAGGGGAGTTAAGCTGACAAAAGGTTCCCACAAAGGCTGACAGCAGTAGATCTTGTTGTACGTAAATCATACAATGAAAACCCAGTATAAATGCAGTTGTAATCTTTTTCTGACACTGTTTTTTTTTAATTGTGTTAATTAAAGAATAATAAATTATAATCTACAGTAATTCTGGCAAATAACCGTAACTATTAACAGATAGTGCTGCAGTGGGCACCGACAGAAAGTTTTATTGAAGTCTGCAAAGACTTGGTGTCCAGCGTTGAAAAGCTGGGAGAAGAAGTTGCCAAACTGAAGGACCTGGTGGAGAAGGTGGGTGTGTGTGAGTGAGGCTATTAAATGCTGCGTACAAGTTTGCGTGCAACCTCAAATGTCACATCCATCAGTAAAATGTTTTGTTCCTTGGTCTGGCACAAGCTCTTTAGCTGTAACTTGGACATTGCATCTACTTCTCCCCCATCCACTCTTCCATGGACAGAATGAGGAAGAAAAATCTAGAATATTCTACAGCAGCACGGACTGTCTCCAAAGGAAGGCACAGTCAATCTTTTTCTTTCTAGCACAGGAAGGAATTAAGTGGAATATATCCCTGTGCTCTTGGACAACCACTGTGGCATAAATGCCACTGTGAATACTTACACTCTTACTTCTTAATTAAGGAATCTTTTGTTTGGAATTATTGACTCAAAAGGAAGATACTAAAGTTTTATGGATTGAATGGGAGGCATCCCAGATAACTGCAGAGTGACAAAAGAAGAGGGTGGGAGAGGTCAAGGCTAGATGTTAGCACCACATCAGTCATTCTCAAACCAACACAATGACACGCTCTTGTCAGATGGGGTCATTTTAAGTAATAGGCCAGTAAAAGGAATGGTGGCTGGTGTAGAGTAAATGGAGCATCAGTGTCAGAAAGGAATCTGTTGCTGAACGAAGCCATGTGGAACTTAGACCTTGAGTATAATGCTACAAATGCAATTTCCTGTAGTTTAAGTAAATTTAATGTAATATAACAGCCTTCTCCCAATAAATCACTTAACAGCAAATCTATTTAAGAGGTAGATTGAGGTTGTCGCAATGAAATTTTTAGCTATATGTGTTCCCTTTTTTTTGCGTATGCAGAAATCAATTGTATGTATATATTTGCTTCCAGTATGTGCAGGCCAGTTACAAGGGTTGGGAGGTATCTGAGTTAGGTGCCACTTAACTTTGCTGTACCCAACGTTAAACAGGTGTTAAATGTTAGCTTTCTAATTACTTCAAAAATGTAATTCCCTTTATATTGAAATACAATAGTGTTTGTTTAATTTCACAGATAAAGACTTTAATACAAAACATTTTTGTGCTACTTAATTTATGGTGGGGCACTCTTGAATGAGTAGAGCACTGAAAAGTGTCAATGTAAGTGAAACGGTTAAACCTCTTATATAATGAATTGCATAAATTCCCTAAAAATCTTTAGTAGTTTGCTAAGCTCAGTCATTACAAGACTTTGCCATCAGTACGCATTATGTCTGTAGTATAATTTTTGAAAGCACGGTAAATGAGATGGCCTTCCAAACATAAACTAAGGTGGGGAATCCAGATGTAACCCTGCTGCACTTCACGGCAAGGCTTCACTCAGTCCAACAAAGCACTCGCAAGGTACTTGCCATTCTACCTTTTAATTTCAAAGTAGCCTAATCTGTCACCTATTTAACTTGCTGTTTTCATAGACAGTTGGTTTAGTAATTAAATGGCGAAAGTTCTGGTTAAAATATTTGAGATGTTTTGTGATTAGATTTTTGTAGCATCTCTTAGCAGTGTGTTTTACCCTTGAGGAATTAAGTTTGTAAACAGTTTGTTTTTCTAATATATTACAGGATGATTGAGTATCATCTAAGATAAACACTTGCACACGTTTGTTTCGATTGAAGTAGGACACAGAGTGAGAAAGAAATAGCATCAACCCTAGATGCATGCGGAGTCTTAGGACTGGCTACTTTATCACAGACTTTCACATTAACTTTTTTTTTCTTTCTTGCACTTTTTACATGAACTTAACATCTGCCTCAGCATCAACAGAAGAATGACCCCAGCCGAGTGAAATTCCCAGAAAAAGCACCCACCTTGGAAAAAAGATTAGTAAAAACGGGAGCAGTAACATTGCTTGGATTTGGTTTTTTCTTCTTTATAACTAAGTTAATGGTAAAGAAAACCTGGCTTTACATTTAGTGCTATAAATCATTTTGGAAAACTTTGGTCACATTATGCTTCTCTTCAGTATGCTTCATGTGAAAATTTGTGTAGTTTCTCATCATATCTGTAGTATTCGCATCCAGTAAGTACTTTGATCTAGAAATAAAGTTATTAAAAATTAAAACTGCTACTTAAATATATCTTAAGGTTTTATTTTTACAATTCTTTTGGTATAAACAATCGGTCTATGATATTGTCAAGGCTGCTTTTCTTTTGGCCTAAAGCTGTAATTATTGCTTACTAACTGCTAGTTCCATTTTTACCTTTAGCTGTTGTTCAGAGGTGAACATAAGCAAGTAATTCTGATTATAACACATGTTGGTATTGAAAATTATGATGCTGATGTGTTTTGGGGGGTTAGGAGATATTAACATATTTGAAGTATCTCGTGCAATTTTATGTTCATAAAGATCTTTTCTCTTGCAGTTTTTCATATGAATTTTTCATATGAAAACTTCCTGCTGAGGTATACTTTTTTTTTCTTTTGTCACAGCCACAAGATGGGAGATCTTGTTACTTATTCCCAAACTATAATATACAAATTATTGAACTATAATATCCAAATTATGCCTGAAATCTGTTTCCCCAGGGATACTTTCTGCTGTTAAGAGTTTCATCACATCTATTAAAAGGATTATAACAGTCCTTTGCTATAAGAATGTAAGCAACTTAAAAGGCATAGCAGCGTGTATTTTGTTGGTCTTGCCTTTCACTACAGCAGCTTCATGTTTAGAGTAATTTTTTCTTCATGTTTTCTCCACTTAGAAAGATGTTTGTAATTCTGCTGTGAAACATTAGTATCTGTTTTTCAGCTGGTTACCAAACCAGTTATGTTGGGGGGAGGGGGGGGAATGACTTGGTAGAAGTAATTCAAATCACACTTATGTTTTGGCAGACTTCAATAAACATCTGTATAAATGCTGAATGTTTGTGAAGGGATATTATTCTATCAAAATAAACCAGAAGCAGTCTAGAAAAACCTAAGCCTCAAGAGGTGTGTCCTCTGTTTTCAGAGATGCTGTGTGAAGTTTTAGTCTCTGGAGAAGACGTCAAAGATTAGTAATGAGAAGATCAAAACCCTAGTGCTGCTCCAGTTGCTGTCACAGTTGCTCTCTGCTTACCAACTTAGTTTTCTAAAACCAAAATTTTAGAAAACTAAGTTGTTAGTATGTTTCCTCGTTACTGCAACTGTTATACTTCCTTTCCTCTCAGGTTTCTCCTTCAGTGTAAGGAACATCCTACAGAGTGATGAGGCTAGAGGCAAATACAACATAAATCGGTGGGTTTTCCCCATTCTGTTCCCAACTTTGGGTCAGAGGGGATAAGCTGTATTCCCCACCACCACCGTCTGCCAGCAAAAGTGGGGAAGTGCACATACTATCAGCATACTGCCTTGAATCAGCAAAGTATAGAAAAGGAAATACTCTAAAAATAGTTCTTTATTTCTTGATATTACCTTATAATTAATCCTGAACTTACAAGACACATCGTGTAAGGAAGAAGCCATGGAAGTGGAAAAATCCACGGAAACACAAAACTCTGTAAAGCACAGTTTTAACTGTTGTACATGTGGCTCTTTACATATACACATTCCTCTCATTATTTCAAAATACAGTCCAAATGCAGTTCCCAGTGATGGGGTGGCTCACAAGTATTACTAGAACTTTGACATGTAACACCTTTTGGGTGAGAGGGGTTCTTTATTTGTATTTTCTTTTTTTTGCTTTTTCTTTTGGGAGTGGGAAAGTGAACTGGCATTTTATTCATACTGTGTTGCCAACCTGTACTTTTACTTTAGTTAAGGGGAATTATTTCAATCACAGATCTGTGATTCTGCCTTGGAAAAGATTGTTGCTTTACCTCGCTATGCCTTACTTCTTTACTTCAGTGAGAATTTGCGTTAACTAAGCCACTTCAAAGCACACTGAAAGTAGCTTCCATTTCAAGAGATGCATTTCCTACCAGTAGTAGATCCTGTTACTTGAAACAGGAACTAAAAATTTAAATTCTCTTTTTCCATGAATTTGAAGAAAACATCCACTTGTAGGCTGGCTTTTAAGCTGACCTTGAAGGTCTTGCAGTTGAACAGGAAATCTGTTCCAGAAAATAGTTTTATCAGTACTTAACTAAATTATAACAATACGAATGATGCCATCAGTGTAAAATACTTATGAGGGGAAAAAAAATAATGAATGATACTTGCTGGTAAATGTTTTGTAGTCTGAGAGTTGCAATGAAATATTATTTGCAGAAGTGAGTCAAAAGATTGAACGCTTGGAGCTGACCTCCAAAAGGCATTTTGGAGAAGCTGGTCGTGTTAAGTTGTCTTATGCATCACTTGCTTATAATCATGATTGCAAACACATGTGACCAGCATTTGGGTTAAGCATAGGCTTTCTGCCAGCAGCATCCTTAGCAAGGTGCACTGTTGAAGAATAGTGTTCAGAATGGTATAAACCACAGGAGAAGCAAAGATCTTGTAATAAACATTTTGAGCTGTCCCATTAATTGATCAGTCATGAAGTGTCTTGGTTGAGTAGGGTATGGTAAGAGACAAATAATCAAAGAATATTTTAACCTACCATATCATTAAAAAATGTTTTCAGATTCCAAACTCAGGCTTAAACAATGAATTTCAAGGTCCTTTATTCACTTTCATGTTGTTCCAGTGCCTCTTTCAAATTCTGTGTCTGAGGAGGTATCACAATGTGGTTATGGTAGGGTGGGAAGCAAAGAAAGAGATTGTTTCAGCATCTGTCTGCTGAGCTACGCTGTCAAAATTCTCACCCCCACCAGCACCCGGTGAGAAAGCCTTCAGATGAAAATGTCCCTGCTGAGAGGCCTCCTTCTGTAAGTCATCAAATTGAAGTCATTATCCCAGAACGGTCAGAATACAATGATTTGCACAACTATGAGGGGATTGGAGGAGAATGCTAAAGGGCTTTGCATGCATTAAGCAGGTGAGCCCGGGGGTATTGTTCCCCCCTTACAGTAGTGCTAATGGAGATGGGAGAGGAATGAGTGGATTGGACCTGGGGCCAAATCCTGCAGATACAGAGTTGCTTAAAGATGCAGCGAGGTTCCTACTTGCAATACCATTGGATACCTAACTTCTCTTCAGCCGGGTGAATATTCATCAAGGGCCTTTTCCGAATCTTTGGATTGTTAGGTAAAATTAGGGCCTTGGGTGATCCTGTGGAGATCTGAAAGCTTAAAGAATTTTTTGTTCTAATTTCTGCTGTCCAAGACAAACTGTGGGTTTTGTGTCTCTTCCTGCTCTTTGCAATTTGCCCTGCTCTTTAAATCTGGCTTGTGGAGAACCTGGCTTTTTGCAAGGCATTGCCCAGTTACTCCTGTCGGGTACCAGTTGCAAACAGTAGACAGTAATTTTGGGTTTGTGCATTCTTAAACTGAGAAGGAGGGGGCTTATTTATTTATTTATTTATTGACTTTGAGAAGTGCTGTGTTTGGTTTTTCTTTTTTTGCTTCATCCAGCTGCCTTGTTGGGGACAAAGCTTAAGCTTGTGCCAAGTATATTTTTTTTCCTCTTAACACCTCCTCAGGTGTTCCCTAAAGCTGTAACTTACTACTAAGTGTGAGCAGGCATTTGCTTGCATTTGCCTTCTCTGTCCCAGCAGCTCTGCAAAAGTTAGAGGTCATCTTTTCCAAATAAAGCTTCTGTGTTGTTAGTAAAATACTACAAATGTTGCTTTGGGCCTTACATGGTAGAGTATTTTGAGTCTTCAGCCTTGCTAAACAGATCTGTTCTGGACTAAATTGAGTAAATCCATCTTACTGCGCGTCGTGACAGGGTGGATCAGTGATCCATAGCTTGTCTGTGTTAGCTGTCCCCTTCCTTGCTGTCTGTTTTGATATTCATGCCAGAGGTCATCTTTTTGCACAGATAAAAAGTCTCGAAGGTCTGGCAGGTACCATAACTGCGGTTTTCTGCTTTTAAATACTTTTAACTGTCATTTCTTTGTTCTGGAGGCGTGGGGGAAGTGGGTATTTCCCTATTCTAGAAATGGGAGTTTCCAGGTAACAGGGCTCTCTGTTTTACAGACCAGAAAATATAAGTGGTGAGGTATAAAATGGGGTATTACTGGCATTAAATGAATAATGTGATGCATATCCTTAACAGCTTTAATAGCTGTTAAATTACTTCTATTTTATATTCTGATTCAAATGGTGTAGATTCATGTAATATACAGCCATCGTCCCTGGAAGTGGGACTTAGAGGGATCCGTCTGGGAAAGATTTTCAGTTCTTTTAAGCTGTGCTACTGACTGATATACATGGGAAGATGCCTTCTACTTAAGGGTTTGGTGAGGTTTTTTTCTTACTAATTGTTCTTCTCATATAAGCCTTCCATGCTTTCAGCTTTTCTGAAAACAGTCTTTATTTGAATGTAGAAATACAGGTTTAACAACATTATTTTCGCTATTATATTGAAAAACTTCAGCTCAATTTTGTAAGGTCTGTATTCAAAGAATTGGGCTTGCAGTGTTCCTGCCTACTCTGCCGTCACCTCTGTTGCACATGGCATGGTCTCTTGACTGGATGAGAAGCTCTGTGCATAAATTCCCATTGAAGGCACATAGAGCTTTGTAAGTCCAGTCTGCTCTTGAGGCAAGGGAGGCCACCAGCCTTTCTAGGGCTGCATCAGGAAGTGTCACATCACCTGCAGGTGGAGAGTGTGATCCTTCCCCTCCCGTCAGCACTAGGGAGGCCACAGTTAGTGCACTCTCCCTCACACTGAGCCTCTCCAGTTCATCACACATCATCTCTGCCACTCCTTCCTCCTTAGTGGGAGGACTCCTCACTGTCTTCCCATGCTCCAGCATGGGGTTCCATCCCATGGGAGACAGTCCTCCATGAACTGCTCCAATATGAGTCCTTCCAAGGGGCTGCAGTTTAACAGTTTAACTGCTCTAGTGTGGGTCCCTTCCATGGGGTGCAGCCTTCAGGAATAGACTGTTAGAGTATGGTCCCCCACCATGGGGTCACAAGTCCTGCCAGCAAACCTGCTCCAGCATGGGCTCCTCTTTCGATGGTGTTACAGTCCTACCAGGAGCATGCTCCGGTGTGGGCTTTCCCACAGGACCACAGCCTCCTTCAAGCGCATCTACCTGCTCCACCATTAACCTTCCTAGGCTACAGGGGGACAAGCTTGTTTCCCCATGGTCTTCACCATGGGATGCAGGGGAATCTATTTTCTGTCACCTGAAGCATCTTGTGTTCCTCCTTCATTAACCTTGGTGTCTGCAAGGCTGTGTCTCTTTCTTGCTTCTCTCTCTGCTGCTGTTTTTGTGCAGCAGGTTTTTTTCCCCTTAGATAGAGGTGGTACCACCCATTGCTGATGGGCTTAGCCTTGGCCAACAGCAGGTCCACCTTGGAGCCAGCTGGCATTGGCTCTATGGAACATAAGGGAAGCTTCTGGCAGCTTCTCACAGAAGCCACCCCTGTAGCCCCCTGCTACCAAAACCTTGCCATACAAACCAAGGCCCCCCCCCAACCTCATCTGTTCTGGCATTTCTGTGTAACAGGAGGGAGTGGTTAATGGAGAGAAATGACGTATCCAGGGTGAATTCATGTAAGGCCAGTGCACAGGGTAGTGCTTGGAGAAGGAATCTGGAAAGCTGTAAAGTTGGCATGTGGATGTGGTAAATAACCCTTCAGGAGAGAAAGGGGACAACATTCATGAGATGCTGGTGTGGTTGCCAGAGGTAAAGGAGCTCCCATGACAATACAGGAGAGCACTGGAAAAAAAACACAAACAGGTGAACTTTTTACTGTTAACCTGAAAAGACTGGTAGCAGGAGGACTGTCGCCTCTACCCAGCAGGGTCTAAAATACTACTGGAATTTTCTGTCCTCTCCCTGCCATTTCTCTTTCTCTCCCCTGCTGTTTGATCTCTTAAACTTCAGAAACTGAAGTTGGCCAGCAGCTGAAGATTGGAGCGGGCTTTTTCACAATGTTGAATGCTCATCTGTTGCTTTTAAGACCTGCTGGAGTTAGTAACTGAACTGTAGTTGCCTCTGGGCAGGTAGCACTGCTGGGGGAGCAGTAATGTGCTCCAAGCTTCACAGAATCCTCTAGGTTGGAAGGGACCTTTTAGATCATCTAGCCCAACCATCACTAAACCGTCTCTAACCCTTATATCAACCCGTCTTTTAAATACCCCGAAGGATGGTGTCTCAACCCCTTCCCTGGGCAGCCCATTCCAATGCTTAATAACACTTTCAGTGTAAAATTTTTTCCCAATACCCAATCTGAACCTCGCCTGGCGCAACTTGAGGCCGTTTTCTCTTGTTCTGTTGCCTGTGAAAAGACCGACCCCTGCCTCTCTCTACACCCTCCTTTCAGGTAGTTGTAGTGATAAGGGAGACCTTATCTCCCTTATCTTACCTCCCTTGTTCCACTACAACTCTCCCCTCAGCCTCCAAATATTCCTGGTATTGGGTGGGTGGTTTCTGTGGGGATGTTTGCATTTTGACGGTTGGGTTTTTTCAGTTAAATTGAGAATTGGGTGAATGTTACCATCTCAAAAGTTGATGCAACTCTACCTTTTGCATTTTCTTTCCAAAAGACCACATCTGGTTGTATGTCTGTGACCCCCAGGAGTCACACTGAGCAACAGCCTGGAAGACCAATGTCTGCTCTGCCCACAGTCATGGCTGAGATGTCCTGCCTGAAGAAGAGATCTCAAGGATGCTTCCTAGCTTGCTTTTCCAGGATTTTCACTTGGGGTTGGCAACTGAGGGCTTCTTCAGGAACAAGAACTGTATGATTCTGAAGTTATTTAGCAACCTTCAGATTTTTATGCCTTTGTTACTGCTAAAGTGAACTTTGAATAGGGGCATCTCAGTCTTGTTAATGATGGGGCGGGGGGGTGGGGGGGGGTTGGGTGGTGGGTTTGGTGTGTTGTTTTGTCTTGGTTTTTTTTAAATATCTGTTATCCTGCATTTGCCATGTAGAGGTGACACTAGGTCAGGAAAGTCGCTAAATTCTTTCTTCTTGAATTTGCTTATTTGGCGACCATCAGCCATGGGGAAGTGAAGTCGGAGTGTGTCACCTGGAACTCTGGCAAGTGGTGCCAGTGCCTGTGTGTGTGCGGGCTGGCGCCGGGATAGCAACAGTGCGAAAGGATGAGACACCTTTCCTCATGGCTTGGAGTTCCAGGACAGCTACTGTCTTCTATGGCCCTACCCTGAGTGTGTTTTGGTTGTGGGCAAGATGTGGCTGATAAAATGGAGTTACTGGAGCGGTTCTGATGTGCTCTGGTCGTGTCCTGGGATGGTTAAAGAAGCTGTCGTTAACAGCAGGGAGAAGACTGAGTGGGGAGTTGAAGAGCAGAAGGCTTCTTCAGTGACCTAAAAGGAGGTTGTAGAGAGGTGGGTGTTGGCCTGTTCTCCCAAGGGAATAATGACAGGACCAGAGGAAATGGTCTAAAGTTGCGCAGGGGAGGTTTAGGTTAGGTATTAGAAAGAATGACTTTACTGAGAGGGTGGTCAGGCACTGGAACAGCCTGCCCAGGGAGGTGGTGGAGTTGCCATCCCTGGAGGTATTT
>JAOTQQ010000001.1:26348683-26385062 GCA_026546715.1 Gallinago undulata
CTCTAATGCCCAATCTTGTTGGGTTTGTCTGTGGGTTTTTTTGGTTTTTTTTTTTTAATGTGTTTGGTTGGGTTGTTTTTTTTTTTTTTTTTTTTTTGTGGTTGGATGATCTTAAAGGTCCTTTCCAACCATGAATATTCTGTGATTCTTCTTGGGGTCTGGAGCTGGAGAAGTTCCCATTGCACTGAGGGAAAGAGCAGGTGAGGGTTGTGAGGAGCTGGTTTTGGGTAAGGAGGAGATGCGGGGAGCAGATGCTGCGCAGGTGCAGCAGGAAGAGGGGATTAAGAACACGCAAGGACGGCAGCAGGGGAAGGGGGGCTGACACGCAGCGGGAGGTGCTTCACCCGTGACTTCAGCAGCGAGAGGAGCCCCTTTTCCCCACGCGTGGGTGCGAGGGCAGGACACCGCGGCCGGTCTGGGCCGCTCCACCGGCTGCGGGGGCAGGAGCCGGAGCCACCGGGGCGCGGGGCGGGCTGGCTGCCGGGAAGGAGCCGCTCCCGCTGACGGGGCGGGTATCCCCAGCCCCGCAGGCATCGCCCCGCTCCCCGCCCCGGCCCGGGCCGCCGCTCCCGGCCGCCTCCCCCCCCTCCCCGCCACCGCCCAGGGCAGGGCCCGCCGGGTCGCCGCTCGGGGCGGGGAGGCGGTGCGGCGGCAGCGACACCCACCCACATCCCAACCCCCCCAGCTCAGGGCTGTGAGCGACGCGAGATGGGGCGAGTAACCCGTGTCCCCCGCGTCGGAGCCCATCGGCCGGGGTTCCCGGAGCTGCTCGGGCGCTGGTGGCCGCGGGCGGTGGGTGGGCGAGGGGAGGCAGTGCCGCACCCCCGCACCGGGGCTGTCCCCGCTCTCCTCTTCTCCTCCCGGCACCAAGTGGCGGCTTCGGTCTGTGCTCGGTGCGTGCGGAGTAATTAATAAAGCGGCGTCGCGTCAAACCCCGGGAGGTGCGGGGTGCCAGGCGCTGCGGGGTTGGAGCAGGCGCGGGGGTGGCGGAGCATCCGCTGGCCCGTTTGAACTGCCTGCCTGCTCCTAGGGTTATTGGGAAGCGACTGGCTCCTCGGGATTCCTTGCCTAATCAGAGGTGTTACCTCCTCCTCTTCCCCCTGTGTCTCCTGACATCATTTCATCCATCAGAGTTTCACAGAGAGAGAGAAAAAAAAAAAAAAAAAAAAGGAAAAAAAAACCCACACAACCCAAAGCAGAACCCACCCAGTCTGCGAACAGCCCACACCAGCCCCTCAGTTTTGCTGTGACTGCAGGGAAGATCTGGATCAGGGCGAAGATGAAGGATGGGAGCGGGGCTGAGCTCCTCGTCCTGTAGGATTTGGTGCGGGGCGAGCCGAGAGGAATCCGGAGCGATGCCCAGACCCGCATCCCCCGAGCCCCGGGAAGGGACCAATAAACCCGTCGGCCCTGCGCGGGGATGCGGAGGCGCTTGACCCAGGGAAGAAAGAAGCCTTCGAGGTGCGGTTGCTCCTGCCGGTCACCGCTGCTCCATGGGATTTCTTCTGCTCCCCGCGACTGACCTGATGTGGACCGAAGCGTTTCTAACATGAACTTTCTCTCTGGGATCTGGTGGTCTCTTCCCCTGGTCTTGGTCTGGGCGACCCCACCGGTCACCTCCTCATGGTGGTAAGTCGTGCAATTCCAGGAATTTTTATGTGCTCTTGGGGAAGGTGGGGTCGGATTAATTGTAAATTATAGGAGGGGGGGAGTTGAAGCCTCTCCCTCGCAGGCTCGTAGGAGCGGAGGTGGCTGCTGCCAGCTGCTCCGGGCCAGAAATCCCGGCCTTACAGCCAGCGGGATGAGACCGGCTCGGCATCTCCTTCCCCGCCCCGGCCCTGCTCCCCCGGCCGCCTCCTCCGCCACACCGCGGGGACGCTGCGAGGGCTGAGAGCTGGGGGGGTACCCTGCCCGGCCCGTTCCGGAGCGGGGTGGGGGGTGGGGGGGGACGGGACGGGGGACAGCGGGCACCCCCCGGCCGGCGCTGTCAGAGCGGCCGGAGGGAGCGGGAGGGGAACGCGCCCGAGGTGCGCGGATGAAGCGCAGATGCTGGCAGCCAGCCCTCCGCGCCCCGGCGGCTCTGGGAAGTGGCTACAGCAGGGATCTATTATTATTATTATTATTATTATTATTATTATTATTATTATTATTATTATTACTATTATTATTATTACTATTATTCTCCCCTTCCCTCCCCGCCTTCTTCCTCGCCCTCCCCGTCCCCTCCCTCCTTCAAAGTTGCTGAACTGCAAGTGCAAAGGGGCGAGGACCCCGCTCCAGGTGATGGTTGGTCTCCTTTCGGGGCGGCCACGGGAGCTGCGAGACAGGGCTTAGAAAGGCAACAGAAACCTGCCCGTCAAACCGGGGACCCCAACCAAGCCCGGGCTGAAAAGTCGCGGCGTAGAAGAGCAGTTAAACCGCTTCTTACAGACCCGGGGAACGCATTTAACCTTGACACTGGCTGACGAGGGATCAAAGCCTGATTTATCAGACTGAACATATTTCAATAAGATTACTATCTGTGTCCGTAGCGTTATAAACGTAATTTATTGCACTGGATTTTTGTCATGGTGTCTTTTAAGTGCCACTTAAATTTTTTTTTTTT
Source organism: Gallinago undulata (assembly GCA_026546715.1). Lineage (NCBI taxonomy): Eukaryota > Metazoa > Chordata > Aves > Charadriiformes > Scolopacidae > Gallinago > Gallinago undulata. The sequence continues at coordinate 26,351,289 of JAOTQQ010000001.1, forward strand.
TTTGGAAGTCACAGATTTAACGACTTTATGATCGTATAAAGTAATGAAAATACAAGAAAAGGACGTTTTCTCCTGTTTGATCCCTTCAAAAGACACCTATAGTAGTTTGGGTTTTATAAGAGGTACCTTTCGAAACATTTCAGGACTAATAGAGACCATCTGGATGCAGATGATGATGTAATTTAATTTTCGTCAAGGTTTTTTGGGTTGGGTTTTTTTTTTTTTAGAAGTACTGCACGGAGCTGTAATAGCGGGGTTCGGTGTTCTCGTTTCACGTTATTAAAAAAACACAGCCTCGGAGAGGCTCGTTTTAAGGGATTTCCACCAAAAAGGCAAAGGCAGCTCCGGACCGGCCGGAGGACGGCTCCCTCCGGCAGCCGGGGCGCCGAGGGGACACCCCCACCCTCCCGCAGCCGGTGCCCGGGGGTCCCGTCGGGTCCCCGGCGCTGCCCCTTCCCCTTCCCTCCCGCAGGTACATGGGGGCCGTGGGCTCGTCGCGGGTGATGTGCGACAACGTGCCGGGCCTGGTGAGCCGGCAGCGGCAGCTGTGCCGCCGGCACCCCGAGGCCATGCTCTCCATAGGCCGCGGCGTGGCCGCCTGGACGGCCGAGTGCCAGCACCAGTTCCGCCGCCACCGCTGGGACTGCAACGCCCTGGAGCGGGGGCAGCGCCTCCTCGGCCGCGTCCTGCTGCGCAGTGAGTCCCCGCGGCGGGGCCGGGGAGGGGCCTTTTCCCGCGGGTTCGGGCGGGGGCGCGCAACCTCCGCGCCCCGGCGCCGCCTCCGCCTCCCCCCCGCCGGGAGCCCGGCGAAAAGGGGTGCGGGAGGGTCGGCGGGAGGGGTGCGGGGCTGCTGGGAAGGGGGGTTTAAGGACGGACGGTCACCGGCGGGACAGCGGGAAGCCGTGTCCCTCCTCCCGGTACCCCTCTGCCGTAGCAAGGCTGAAGCGGGGGTTTAGGTTTCAGGAGTAAGGGAAGGGGAAAAGTGCCCAAGGGTCTCACCGCCAGCAGGGCAGGAGAAGCGCTGCTTTGCTTGAAAACCTGTATCGGAGCAGAGAGAGATGGGCACAGCTCAGAAAGGGGGGGCTGTCCCTGCAGTTCCCAACTTCTCCACTTTTTTGCTGCATAACGGACCCCCAAACCCACAAATTAAAGGCCACAGAGAAGCCCAGGCACCGGAATGTAGTAGTTGGGCAGAGGGTTTCCCAGCACAGCCTCCCCCATCTAGGGACACTAGTACTTTGGGCTGAAAGGGACAGCCCACGTCCAAACAGGATCCCAGCATGTTGGGATGGCAGGTGACAACCCCTCCTGCAGGCCAGTTCCTGCTGGAGCACTTCACCAGGCAGCGCGGTGGCAGGGTGCAGTCCCACCAGCGCTGTGCTGCCTGCAAGGTGTCCATGGCTGGAGCAGCGCTGCCCCCCAGGCCACATGTGACAGCCAGTGCCTCAGATCAGGCTTCTGGAGAGAGAAAAGCAGGGACACGTCTGGTAGGGGTGAGGCAGGCTTGTGCAGACCCCATGCAGCTGGGGATGACAATGTGCTCCCCACCCTGAGGGAGGATGGTTAAGCAGGGTGGTGGTGCTATCTGAATGTGAGGCTAAGGCATCTAGTGAGTCTTCAGACAATTTATACGGTCCTTTTGACTCAAAGAAAGGGCTGAGATCTGTTGCTGTGCCAGGATGCCCCTATCCAGGTGCTAAACGTGCTGAGATTCTTCTGAACTGCAGCTCTGTTCTCCAAATGCCACGTCTGGGCACACACTTGGGCTGGCCCTGCCCTGGCACTTGTGTCCCTAGGATGTCCCTGGTCCAACCCGAGACAGCCTCTCCAGGCTGTGAGCAGCGTGGCACCTGTAAAGGGAGGAAAGTACCCTGGGGCCATTACCCCACCGGTGGGTTTGGGGAGGAGGACAGGAGGCACTGGGCAGGCTGGCCAGAGCGGTGGGATTCACCCACGGAGCATCATTCGGTGCCAGGCCCCGCTGCTGGTCCACAGTTGGTTTCTGTAACTGGCTTCGTATTCCCTTAGCAATTATTGGTGAGTAACCAGTAACGTCACCCATCAGCTGAAGCTGTCGATGAGGTTTGTCTGACATTCAGGAAAACATGTCTGGCAGGACACAGCCTAATTCTGGTGAGGCTATTTCATGAAAAAAAAAAAAAGAGTAAAAATGCAGTTCTTCCAAAAGCGAAGTTTTCACTGTTGGCTCCTGGGAGAGAATTACGGCGTCAGGCTTCTGAGCTCTGCACCGAGCCTGGCCAGGGAACTGCCTGACTGCGGTGGGAAACGTGGCTTGATATTGCTCTGGTTTGAAATGAAATGCCTTTGATTAGTTTAATAAACTCAAATGAAAAAAATTTCTAACAACATCAAGGGTCCTTTATAATTTGTAAAATTTAATTTGTAATAAAAGCGTTGATGTTTCTGAATATGTTTTCTCAGAAATTAAATCTTCAAAAGAGCATGATTTGTAACAAGCCATGATACCTCCTGCCTGGGTCTGAAGGCAGGGTTTGCCCGGTCCTTTTGCAAGTTTTCAGTTGTCATTTGCCAAAGGTTTGTGCAGCACATGGAAGACTAGGGCCCTTCCTGTTTCTAAATGTCTAGATGCTACTGGAATATAAATAGTAAATAATAAGTTACAGGGTGTAGTGCTGCCCCTATAATAAAATCACAGATAACATTCCCTCTTTGGGGTCCTAGTTTACTCTGCTAACATTACTTAAGGCTTATAGTTCCTCCCAACAGGGGTCTCTCACTGCTAGTGGCCTTAGGTACTGCACAGAAAGCTACTTCTCACTCCTTCCATGCTAAAAAAACCTTTTAAAATGTTAAAATAACCCATTATGGTAAATACAATACGGTGCCAATATAAGATAGTTCTGTGTTATAAATGACTACATCTTAAACTAAACTTAAGCAATTACTGCATTGAAGTATGTACCTAATAGCTTAAGAGCAGGCAGAGCCTAGAAATGCAGATAATCTTTGGTATAATAAAGTATCTTCGTTAAGAGGAGGGAGAAGTGCCTGCACAGCTGGCGTGTAGAAGCCACAGCTGCCAGGCCAGGTCCCGCCTCAAGCATGACACAAGCACTGCCATTGATTTAATGGAACTTGTTTGTGTGGATTACGGTTACTGGGCTTGGTTCTAGGCAAAAGACCTAAATTTAACTTATTTTCAGGAACTAACACCCAAGATTTCTCTCTACCACCTTTTGAACATGAGAATGTATTCCCAGTGCTTGAGAAGAGGAAAAACGAGTATCTAGAGCCGTTTGCAGTATTTTGCAGTGTATGTGTAGGTCCAGCATCCCTATTTAATCATTCCTTAAACCCATCTCTGAGACAGCACTTCATATATTTCCCTAAATCGATGAAACACGATAGAAATACCAGCTGTCCTGTTCATGTATCTGCACGAAACAACTGATCCGTGAAGGTATATTAATCAATATCAGAAGCACGCATTTAATGTTTTCCAACTCCAACACTATATTGATGAGCTTTTACCAGGGAGGGGCCCAAGTTTAAGCCATGACTAATTCTGACTCCAGGGAACGTGTGATTTCAGCCCAGTTTTATCTTTTGCTCAGCAAAAAAAAGTCCGGGCTAAATGGTTAGAGTCAGGAGAGCCACTCAGGCTGACCGCCCCGATGATTTTTAAAGCCTTTTTTTTTGTTTGTTTCAGGTAGTCGGGAATCTGCTTTTGTACATGCCATCTCCTCCGCTGGAGTTGTTTTTGCCATCACCAGGGCGTGCAGCCAAGGGGAGCTGAAATCCTGCTCCTGCGATCCCAAGAAGAAAGGCTCTGCCAAGGACAGCAAGGGCCATTTTGACTGGGGTGGCTGCAGTGACAACATCGACTATGGCATTAAATTTGCCAGGGCCTTCGTAGATGCCAAAGAACGGAAAGGAAAAGATGCAAGAGCACTGATGAACCTTCACAACAACAGAGCGGGGAGGAAGGTGGGTGTCCATCCAACAGAAGCCTCTTGGTGAGCCCTCGTGGGTCTGGGGCAGGTAAAAGCTGGTTCCTGCTGACTGGTCTCAGCAGTTAGGAAGAAGTATGGGATGAACAGGAGCCTGAGGTGCTGTTTCTGTCTCCCTTGGAGATTCAGGGTGGCAGAGATCTCCAAACAGGCTGAGTGCAACTTCTTAACTATAGAAGCTTTCCAATATCTGAAGGGGGCCTATGGGAGAGATGGGGAGGGACTCTTTATCAGGGAATGTAGTGATAGGACAGGGGGGTAATGGTTTTAAACTGAAAGAGGGGAGATTTAGATTAGATACTAGGAAGAAGTTCTTCACTGTGAAGGTGGTGAGACACTGGAACAGGTTGCCCAGAGATGATGCGGATGCCCCATCCCTGGAGGTGTTCAAGGCCAGGCTGGATGGGGCTCTGAGCAACCTGCTCTAGTGGGAGGTGTCCCTGCCTCCCACTAGAGGGGGTAGAAACACAATGACCTTTAAGGTCCCTTCCAACTCTAACCATTCTATGATTCTATGATTAACATTCTATGAGCTGTCTCAGTTTTAGTGGCTCCTTGTGTGGGAAGTTGAGCCCGAGCCCAAGGCGTTGCAGGATGAGTTTGGATGGAGGTTTTGTTTTGAGCCTACTCCTTATACAAGGAGGAGTTTTGCTTCTGGTTAATACAGAGCAGAAATTCCTAAGGGAGGTTGAAGACCACACTGAAGAACAGGCTTGATTATTTAAGACCAAATTCAAAATAGCATTGGAGAAAAAAAAAACATCTTGTCCATTCCTGTACATATACCCTAAACCTAAACACAAAATAAGCAGAGATGAAATACAATTACTTAACTTTTCAAGAAAACAAATCCAAAATACATGTCCTTCCAAAAGGCATTGACCTTGGGGCATGACCTGCTCTAACAACCCCTCTTTTCTAAATGTTGTATGAAAATACTGTGCATGAATTTCAACAAAAAGAGACTTCTTTATTTTAGGTGAGTAGAAGGAGTAGTTGCCAGGCGTATTGCCCGCTGCTGGTAGAAGGGCTGAGGAATACATGCCTAAATATTTTGTGGTGGTAGCTAGAAACAGTCAGAATAGTGCAGGAAACTGGAATACGCTGTTTCATTATTCAAAACATATTCAAAATTTGCTGCATCTGCAGCATCTGAAATAATACTGAAAAATATTTTATAGGGCTAGAACAAGGTCTTCTAAAATGATTCGTAGGGACTTCTTGTTTCTCATCTTTGGTTTTCCTTAGTGTATAGTCAGTAGGAAGTATAGAGTTCATATTCTGATCTTTTGTATTAAAAAGTTCCCTTTATAAACTGTAAAATTGTTCTGTATTAGCTATCCGTTTTTAGAAGAAAAGATCGAATTTTAATCAATTGTACTGCAAGTAGATGATTTTTCTGATAACTATTTCTCCATCAACATCTTTACCCCACCTACATGTTTATTATGAGCAGGTGTAATTAATATGTAATATGGACAGGTGAGGCTATTCAGATCAGTGACATATGCAGTGCTGTGGCTGTTTTTATATTACGGTCCAAAAGAGACTGCAGTCTGCAACACAAGCAAAGACTTTATAGGGGTGAATTACCTCCATGCTGGGAACTTTCTGAAATAGCTGAGCATCTTAGTAAGTTAAAAAAAAAGATATGCCAAATAGTAAGTATTGGTAAGCAGGTAGTTTGTGGGGATTTTTTTTGAAAAAAAGATAAAGACACTTTAATAAATGTATTTGATGGAAAATAATCAGTACATTCCCATATGCCTTACAGAAGGGGATGCTGGTTTGTACCAGTGCAATAGTGTAGGTTTAGTTTCGTAGGGACCTCACTACCTCAGCCCACCCCAGCCTGGCGTCCAGATCTGGGTAAGCCCAGCTGTGCCCTTGGCTTTTTCTCACCCCCAAAAGGGGAAGCCTGTGTTGAGAGGTTTCTTTTAAAACTAGACTATTAAGATTTTACTAATTTATAAATACATTGAATAAATATTTATAATAATCCCATATGAATCGTATGAAATAATATGCTGTGTATCAGCACAGGAACACCACTGCAAAAAAAAAAAAAAGCCCTGCATCCCACCATGCTGCTTCTGCTGTTCCACGCCTCAGTCCAGCAAGTGGTTTTAAGCATCGGAGAAGTTTAAATTATTTCTGCCCTGATAATTAAAACCAAGCGTCCGCTTAAATCTCTTTCTGAGCAGAATCCCAGTTTTGGGATAGTACCATTGGCAGCAAAGTGGAGCTGTGGGAATGTCAGTGACTTCTTTGAAGCAGTCAAATCATTTACAGGTTGGAAAGGAAGAAAATCAGAAGTGCTTTGCTTTTATAGCACATTCTCACTTTATTGCTAAGTGCTTGACTGAAAAATGCACCCTGCTGTGCATCAGTCTCACTCTTAATCATGGAGCTTTCCTCTCTCCTTCCTCCCATGATGCTGTTCCTCTTGTACAAACTCTAAAATGTTCATATTTCAGGAATCCTTAAGGCATAATAATTATAGATCAGATACCCATATCCTCAGAATTAGGATTTAATTATTATTTAATTATTTATTGTATATGAACCCATCTCCAGCATCATACAGAGAGTTTAAATGTCTGAGACGAAGCTGAAATGGCTTTAATGCTTTTCAGACATTAAATTAATGATGAGGGTGATCTCTCCAGTGCAAGGTAATGAGGGTCCTATTCTGAAATGTTTGTTAAAAAGTATATAAGCATTTTTAAAATATTGTATTTTAAAATTTTGCATAGACCTGATGCGTAGCCCAGGTGCAGTTTTTGAAAAAATATTGTGATATGAAATGCCTGTGGATTTCTAGGCAATATTTGAAACACTCTTTAGGGCAAAGGGCAACTTCATGAGGGTGAGCTGGAGAGGGTCAGCAGGGCGATGCTGGAATGATGGGGAAACGGGGCACTTGGCCTACAAAGAGGCTGAGTTATTCCCCAGATCGTTTCCTACTGTCCAATCTATGTCCTAAAATATTATGGACCACCCCAGTCCTCGGGATGACTGGCAGGAGCCGGGGAGGGAAGCCCACCAGCCAGAGGGATGGTGTGTACGGTTGAGTCGAGCAACCAGAGCCGACCAGCCATGTGGGGATGACTTGATGCTACCAGTGGGTGTCACTACAGACCGTGACTTGGAGACCCTTTGCAAGCCTGGCATTGCAGGATGGACGGAAAAGGGCCGAGAAGCGTAAATTACCGTTTGTTTCACCTTTGTGTATTTTACTGCGTTTCTAAACAGGCCGTGAAGCGGTTTTTGAAACAGGAGTGCAAATGTCACGGTGTGAGTGGATCATGCACTCTGAGGACCTGTTGGCTGGCCATGGCAGACTTTAGGAAAACAGGAGATTATCTGTGGAAGAAATACAATGGAGCGATTCAGGTGGTCATGAATCAAGATGGCACGGGTTTCACTGTGGCTAATAAGAGATTTAAGAAGCCAACTAAGAATGACCTGGTATACTTTGAAAGCTCTCCAGACTACTGTATCAGGGACAGGGACGTAGGTAAGCCTCTATTGTTGCACGTTAATGAATGGTTTTATTTCAGACATTGGTACCTTGAAGGTCAAAAATTGTCATTATTATTGAGTGTGTGTATATATATACACATGTGTATAAATCCATGCATGTAACCAGCAGGAAACAGGCAGGAATATATTTTGGAAGGACAGTTCTGTACAAAACCAATAGCTCCTCAGTGTCCTTAGATGTAGGACAGCCAGTTGTTCTAAATAATTGAGCAGTTGAGTTACACTCTGGAGGCAGGTCCATACCCTGCACAGCCACATACGTGCTTGTACCACACAGCTCACTCCAGAGCTGCCAGATATAACTACATCAGCCCCAGGTCCCACGATGTCCCTATGATACCACCTCCTGTTGCATTGCTTCTCATCCATATTGTGATGCTACTGCTGCAGATTCCCAAGAGACCCATGTCCTCCTGTAGCGGTGCATTCCCCACAGCTCATTGTGGACCGAGGACCCCCTAGCTGTAGACACACCTCTCCCCATCAGTAATGTAGGAGGCACAGCATCTTGGTGCAAACCAGCTCTCGCACAAGCCAAAGCTGCTGTTGGTAAGATGGTGCGAGGCAGCTGGAGGGACATGCAGCTGGGTGAAAGAAGAGAGGTTGGTGGGACACAGCCCGCTGCATCCAGTAACACAACTGTTTACTCCTCTTTACAAGACCGTGTTGGCTCCCTCTGTGATAACCACCACGTTTTCTGAAGAGTCCTGCCAGCCCTGGTGGGAAGAGGTAAAGTTTCAGGGCTGCTATTAACTCTGAATTTTTCTGCTTTTGGAGATTTCAGTGGAGACACTTAACAGTGTTACGGGATTTGAGGCATTGCCAGGCAACAGGAATCCTGCTCACGGTTCCTGACCCGTGTATAGCATTTCCTGATGTGGCAATTAAAAACTAGCAACTAGAAAACCAGAAATTTGGAAGGGAGAGCCAGAGTGAGTAATGTATGAAAGATGTTGTGGAACTAATTAATAGGTTGTATAATGTACAAGATTGCACCCGGTATGACATAGCCGTAAGAATGCGGATAGCAATGCGGCTCAGCTCTTTTTGGCACCGCTGCCTATTTACAATCCAAGTTTACTTGGAATAAGCGTTGCAAAACAACTGTACTTAAATAAGAACAATATGTGAAATCCTGGTCATGTACTGTTGACTTCAGTGAACCCGCAGTTTCATCCAGTACGCTTATGTTGTATAGTGTTTCTGCTTAGTTGAGTAGTCAAGGTAATTTTAAATGTTATTTACGGCTTTTGCAGGTGGCGCTTATTACCTGCACAAACACATGTTGTTCCTTGAATAGTGACCAATACTGTCAAGTCTAGTACTTTAATCCAAGAGAATTAATGGGCATTTTGTGGCATTGTGCAGGGTCTGACTTTCCAGACTCAGATTTATTCAAACCTTTATTTCTTGAAGTTGCCTCGTTCGTGGTAAAAACTGATATTTTTTCCCCCCAAAAAGAGAGGCTGTATGCGACCCACTTCTGTGCCAAAAAGCCCTTTAATAATCTCTTTGCACTAAACCTAATCTCACCTGTCAGTCTTGTTATCGTGGAGGAAAGTGGGCATTTTTCACTGCAGTGTTTGACGTGGGCTTGCCTGGTGCTGTCAAACCCGCCCAGAGAGGGCAGAGTCTTGGCTCAGCTCAAGATAAGGCTGGGGGTGAGGCCGTGTTGTCTTTGCTGCCCAGAATTCAGAGAATGTGGCTGTTTGGAAGTGCGCATTTTTGGCCAGCTGCAGTGAATCTCCAAGGGGATGCCCTGCTGCTGATGTGGAGCGAGGGACGAATCAGACGAACAAAAACTGATTTGGGTTTGAAAGAGGTAATTTCTGCAGCTGAACAGCACTTTTTCTCTATTACCTTTGGCTTGTCCTGTTGAGCACCCCAGAGTGTCAGCCCTGTTAAACGATGGGAAATGAACTGAGATTATGGAAGTCTGGGTTTGGAAATAGGTGGGGAGCATCTCAGTGTCCGCTAAATATAACACCACAGCGCTTTAGTATGTCCTTGAGTACCATTCTGCCTTTTGTTCTCTGGGGAATTGAAGCAACTTAGGGCTTCAGGAAAAAAAACAAAACAAAACAAAACAAAACCCAAACAGTATCTGGAGATTAATTAGTATTGTGACTGACTGAAGCATTCCCAGAGCAAACCTTATGAAGAGGTTGACCAGGAGACATTTGACCAGAAGACAGCTTCACAAACTGTAAATTGACCAACCTAGTGGTCACCATATTCTGTGGCTTGAGTATGTTAACGGATATGAATCAGGAAATTAGTGGTGCTCAGGGGTTGTATCATCAGTGGCCTATCCAAAAAATCTCATACCTTGTCTTCCGCCATCAGAGCTCTTGGCGCTGGCAGACAATGGAGGGGGCTGGGGCTGAATACACCCCCACTGGGTCTGGCAATCTGTCCAGAGGAGGCAGCTGGACATACATACAAGCCCATACAAGGTGAAAAATGTGGCATTACTATTTTTTTTTCTAGAAGAAAAAGAGGAGTCATTGATTTTGGGAGAGATACAATATGTGGAAATCACTAATAGCACCTCAATAGCAAGAGAATGTAATAGTCCAACCACCTCTTGTCTAACATTAAGATTTCACAGGTTTTAGAAAAGAACCAAGGAAAGATTTTCAGAAGTGTTCAAAATTCACTTAACTCTACTCATATGGCGGCTGAAATAATTTTTATTCACCATTTTGTACTCACAATTTGATAGAAGCAGAGGTTAGGGAATCCCAGAGGGCTTTTGAACATCTTGTCATGAACTTGCAAATTTTGCCACATTTGTGTGGTCATCCCTTATATTATCATGAATTTCCAGCTCCCCAAACCAATGCAAGTATGCCCTGCACTGCACAGGGAGAGACCTGTTAGAAATGTTAAAGCTGTGAAGGGAACTAAAGTGATGGCTACGCAAGTGGCATCCTACAGTTGTGTGTACTATCTTACCCTGAATGCATTATGTCAACTCAAAAATGCTCTAAAAAACCCTCTTGCTTGTCTGCTTATTAAGAATTAATTTGTACACAGCAAACAAAAAACTTAGGCAGTGTTTGAGTGAAGCTTCTTCCTGCAGGGAGACACCCCTTGTCCCCCGCTCCTTTCCCCCCAAAGTGTGTAGAGCAAGACAAGCTTGACTTTTGTTGAGATGGTGCCTATGGAGCAGGAGAGGTTGTGGTCCGAAGCACGGACACCAAGGTGGAGGTGGTGGGCAAGGGGCAGGGTGGCCTTGGTGAGCACATGTGGACTGTTTGCAACTGTTCCAGTAGCAACAAGGCTTCAGCTGAGTGAAGGTGGTGGTGGAACAAAGAGGCAGGTCATGTCCACATGCAGATGGTCTCAGGCTGCTGCAGCGGTTCCTTAAGACCTGCTGCAAACCCTTGTGCCCTGTGCTTCAAGACATCCATAGGCTTCTCCCAACACTCATGTGATCCCAGTTTGGGCATTGTCAAAACCAGTGTTGCTGCCCCTGCCTGTGCATAGGGTGTGGGTTGCGTACCTGGATTGTGGTGGCCATCTCCTGTGTCCCCAACGGGCAGACAGGGTGCAGTGGCTGTGTCTGAGGACCCTCTACACCCGGTGTCCTGGTGGAAAGCACTGCAGAGGTGCACGAGCGGTGCTACAGGCAGCACCTTGGAGCTGTGCATTGGGTGACAAGCCACGTGGCCAGGGTGACCTGCTTTGGATCCTTCACAGGATTATTTTTGTGCTAATTTATTTCCCTTGCTGTCCCATGTAAGCCATTTGCTGCATTTTTTAGGTGAACGAGGCCAAGTCCAGAGCAAAAGAAAAATGTGAAACTGAAGTACAGCCTCTAAAGTATTGGTGTAGGGCAAGATGTCTTAGTACTTGAGGTATGTAGCCCATGGAGGGAAACCAATCCTGAGCTATGTCAAAACCTTCTCACTGAGGTTAACCACATACAGGCAGTCCCCGTGTGACTTCTTGGCCAGTATCTCCCCCTTTACGCATTGCAAACATGTTGGGTGCAGTCCCAGCCCCACGCGAGCTGATGGTGGAGCTTGCGATGACTTCCATCAGGATAAGTCTTCTTCAAGCACTGGCTGGCAAAGGAGCAGCACGACTGCCCCAGGAGCCTCTGGGAGCTAAGAGGCTGTGACAGCTCTCAGTGGCTCTGGAAATTAGAGGGAGACATGTTTTTACTCTAAACTGAATCTGGATAAGCTGCTTTTATCAGCACGTTGGTCGCTGGCCTGGGGCATGCCAGCTCCTCCAGACATGGCTGCCTCTGGTGAGCACTGTCTGTCTGTCCATCCTTTCCAGCCTGGCTGTACTGAGGTGTTGTACGTAGGTTCCACGTGAATCTGTCTTGATTCAACAAGTAGCTTCAGAGCTACCTTTCTGTGAGCATTTCTTTTTTTTGGAAACCAGTTTATTGTTTTGGGGGATCTCACTCCTTTGTCTTTTCTTTAGGTGAAGGTCAAATAGTGAACTATATTCCTTGAAGCCCAATTTCTAATCAACAGAAGTAGAAGGGGAATTCTCATGACATAAAGGAATAAATTTATTTTAGTGCTTTACGAATAGGAAAAAATATTTTTTCAACTTAACCATATGTTTGCTTAAGAAAACAACTGTGGAAACCAAGAAGAGGGAGTTTGATGTACAGGCCGTGAAGTTGGCAGTATTAAAAGCTGTGGATGTTTTGGCAGGTCATGTTGTGTGTCGGCATGGCAATTCTGAAACTTGAACTGAAAACAAAGAAGCTGCATGAAACCTTTCTGCAAGTCAGGACATACTCCTGCCTCACAAAGCAACAAGGAGGTGCATGAGCCAGCAAAGCTCAGAAAACTCTGCCTCATTTTGTTTAGTGTCTTCTGTTGTCTTCATCACCTGGGTGTGTAACTTGCACTGTCAGTTATTGCTCATTTTCTTTCTGACAAGAGGAGTCACAGAGATGCTGAAGATGTTGTTTGAACTTCTCAAAAAAGTTGAATTTGCTCAGAAACTAGGCCTTTATATCAGCCGGTTTTCTCTTTCATCATGTTCTGTGGATAATTTAGTCTCCTCTTCAGTGGCATAAGTAGTAAGTGTGGTGTGGTGTTGTGGGCAGTATCAGATGATACCAGCTTCTGACTAGCTGTTAGGGGATGAAATAATTCTGGTTTTGAAGTCAGTGGCAAAGCTCCCATTGAAAGCAGCGGGTGTATCCCACTCAGGTTCTTCTTCCCTGCTGTGAGGTTTCCCCGAACATCTGGAGATGAGAACTCTGGAGTTGGAAACTGACCTGTACCTTGGCTGAGGGACATGGCCAGACCTTCCTGGGGCAGCTCCTGCACTTTATCACAGCCAGTCCTCACATAGAGGCAGACAAAGGGGTTTTCCTTCCATCCCAGGAGCCTGGTGGCATGGCCCCACTCTGCTGCTGGTCAGGAGATGCACTGAGATGGACAGTGGCTTTGCTTTGCCCTGCCTCCACTGGAGGAGTGATGCTTGGCTGGCCACCAAGTTACAGTGGCACAGCGAAGGCTATTGAGCGTCCAGCTCATTTCATGTGAACTACATGCAGAAAGCAATGGACAAAATGGTTTGAAGTCTAACCCAAATCGTATTTTTTGGAGATTACTGTCCTAGGGGTTCTGTGCTGGGGGGCGCGGGGGAGCCCGTGCAGGGAGATAAGCAGGAATTCACACCAAATTCCTAACGCAGGACATTAATCATACAAGTCACAAGCTTGGCCTTTGTACCTTTATTTTTTGGTCTAAGCAGAGGGGTCAGGACAAGCCCCTGCAGAAGTGGTTCTTCAGTTGCGTGTTGCACGGTCTGGGATGCAGAGGATATTGCTGTGGGCTGACACAAGCACCAGCACTTACGTTGAGATGTCAGGATGGAAGATTACTGGAGCGATTACTGGAAAAAGGATCTGGGAAAGGCCTTTTTGACATCATGTCTTTACCTGTTTTGCAGGTTGCCCCGATGCAGCTGGTCTTGCAGGGAGAGCTGTGTGGCAGAGGTCTTGCTAGGGGTGGTATGTGCCTGTGTGGGTCACTGCTGGTGGTACCTCTCCTCCTCCTCCATGGGATGCCCTGCACTGGAATCAGGTGCCATCACTAGTTGTAGCCACAGGAGACCAGGAGTTGCTGGTGCAGGACATGCCTGATGCAACTTCTCACTGGTTTTTACATCAATGTGAGGGGCTCTGAAAATAGTAGAGACTTTAAAGTTCTGTTCAGCTGCCTCCCCAGGGATGCTATGCTGAGCGCTGGTCCATGGGCAGCAGCATGAGCAAGCTCGGACCTTGAGGCTGTCTGGGATTTACCAGCCTGCAGGTGCAGGAGCCCATCGCTGGCTCCCTTCAGTGTGTCTTCTCCCTTTGCCTCCACAGCACCTTTGTAGATCAGAGCCCCTGAGGCAGGACCAGTGCTACCGTCATCAAAAGCAGCTGGCAAGCAGCTCCTGGGGAAGGTGGCCATGGGCACCAGCTGAGGCTGGGGGTGGGTGGCCACACTATGCCCTCTTCTGCTCTGCCCCAGCAGACCTGGAACAGCAATTCGATATTGAAGTTTTCCAGGTGGATATTTATACCTCTGGCCCAACGAATATTTAAATAATTACAGGACTACAGGCTATGGGAGAGAAGGCTGAGATGACTCTTAGGGACTTCTTGAGTGGTGAGACACTGGAACAGGCTGCCCAGGGAAGTCATGGATGCCCCATCCCTTGGAGTGCTCAAGGCCAGGCTGGATGGGGCTTTGAGCAACCTGCTGTAGTGGGAGGTGTCCCTGCCCATGGCAGGGGGTTGGAACTAGATGATCTTTAAGGTCGCTTCTGACCTAAACCATTCTATGATTCTATGAAACACTCCTCTGGGGCAGCGGTTGAAGCCTGTCCTGCCTTAGATGCAAAGAGAATAAAATTTCCCCCACTGTAGCCAAGTGTGTTGGTCAGATGAAAACCTGCAGTCTGAGAAAGTGACTTTACTCAAGTGCTTGAGACCACTTGCTGCCTCAGGCAGCCTGAAAAGACCAGAAGTTCCCCTGGTGCTGGGAACAGTAGGGGACGGAGAAAAAGGAATACTTGAACACTGTGAAGTGCTCAGTACAGCAGTGGTGGTATGTACAACCATACGTACACCATAGGGGGAAAAATAAAATTAGAATTATGCATCTTAGATTTTTCATAATTACAGGCTAATAGAGTTTAAATTTTATTAATGAAGATTGGTTTTCTAATTTGAATTAATGTTTGTGTGTATTTTTTTTTTCTTTAAGAAGGTAAAGTCTTCATGTTTGATGTCCACTTGTGAATACACTTTACTAAATGTTTCCATAATGTTTAATTTAATGACCACAGTCAATACTTAGGGAACCTCATTTTGGCCAAGAACAGAAGAATGGAGCTATAACTGGGTCTAGGGGAAATGTCAGAAGAGCGTTTGGGCTATGCCCGAAGCTGATTTATAATCAACATTATTAATCAACATGATTATAATCAACAGCAATATGTAAGAAATTAGGTGAAACAATGAGTATCCATGAAGTTTTCAGATGGATAATAATAATCTGTCAACAGCTGCAGTATAGATCCTATGGTGTACCCTGAGAGAAGTTGGTATTAGACAAGGAACAGCTCCTATGTAGTACAGGCACTGTTTGGGCTAAGACATGCCTTAAAGAGCCATTTTGTGCCACCTGGAGATGGGCAGAGGCATTTCAGCCACTCCAGAGAGATTTAAAACCATGAAGAGAAGGGGCCTGTTGCCCTACCTCTCCTTTTGTCCACAGCAGGCTGCAAGTTAGTTTCTTCTAACCTCTATCAAAAAAATGAGAAGAGCCCTTGATGCTTACCCTGCAGAGATGAGAGGTGGCACAGAGCAACCACTCAGCTGCCACCTGAGCTGGTGGGCATGTGGTGACCATGGGTGGATGCTGCAGCAATGCTGAGCAGTTGGGGTGCTTCTGCACCCACTTCTGCAAAGCCTTTAACCACTGGCAGCACCATAACTCTGCCCATGGTGTCCCTTGAAGCTGCCAAATGGAGCAACCTCCTCTTTCCCAGCCACCCCCTGCCCCCCAGAGCTCCCCTGCAGAGCCTATCCTGAGCACTGGTGGGGTGTTCCTCCTGGGTGCTCCATTTCACCCAACCCTGGGGGACTAGAGGCAGGGGGCCAGAGGGGGCTGCACGGCTGCCTCGGGGAAGGAACCCGCTCCCCGGAGAGGAAAGAGGTGTTACAGAAAGCACAATAGCACAAAAAGAATCGGTCACAGCCTTGAAGTATTTGGTCCATTTTCCTTCTTCTCATCTCCAAAGCAGATTTCCAGGATCAAGTTGAGAACTTGAGTGCAATTTTACCTTACTATAGGCTATCAACTACATTACTCTGTTGATATTTAATCCCAGGTGATATGATGTTTAAGGTTCAAATACAAATTATATTTCCTATACCTGTTTTCGCATGCTTTCTGTCCTTCCTGGAAATTCACCTCCTGACCTTCCCTGCGTTTCCTTCGCAGGGTCCCTGGGGACAGCGGGCCGGGTCTGTAACCAGACCTCCCGTGGCATGGACAGCTGCGAAGTGATGTGCTGCGGGAGGGGCTACGACACCTCCCGCGTCAGCAGGATGACCAAGTGCGAGTGCAAGTTCCACTGGTGTTGTGCTGTGCGCTGCCAGGACTGCCTGGAAGTGGTAGATGTCCACACCTGCAAGGCGCCCAAGAGCGCCGGCTGGATCTCCCGGACATGATGCACCAGGCTGCTGAAGCTTGAGGACCACAGCCTTTGCCCTTCCTGGTCCGTGCAGGGAATGCCTCCGAGGGCTTCTTTGCTTTTACGCCAGTTTTGCCTTTTGTCTTTCATTGCACAGAAGCTGCTGGATAATTAATACAAACTCTGCAGCATTCACCTCCCATTTCTGCACGACGGTGTTGCTGCGGAGTTGCCTGTGCATAAACTGATGCAGCGCTGGAAGGACATATTTCTGCCAGGACTCTTCCAACCACCACACAACTCTCCTCTGGACTCCTTGCAGCAAGTTATTTCGACCAGTAAGACAGAAAGATGGGGCATTTCTAACAAGACCACCACCAACTGCATGGGCTGAGCTTCCTCAAGAGTTTTCCAAAGCATCTTGTGCTGGTCACAGTCATGCCCTGGATACCAAAGTGCTGAGGAGTTTGAGCACCAGTTGGTGAATCCTCCATGAGCGAAAAATCCAGGGGCCAGGCTGAGTGAATCTCTTTACGGGAGGGTTTCTCCATCCCTGGTGGACTGGACTTTGCAGTGTGGTGGCCCACTGCCATCCCATGCGTCGTCCAGCGCTGCCCTGGCTGCCGTTAGCCACCCTGTGGGGCAGAAACAGGCCCATGGCACAAAGAAAACTGCAGGAAATATATTCAACCACAACATTTTCATAAACTATTAAAGAGTCAAAGCAAATGTCTTAGTTAAATATTTGTGAAAACTTGCTGTAAAAGCTTGTAAAAGTTCATTAACTGCTGAGGTTTTTTTGCCATCTGAAGGATCGAAAAGAAGAGATTTGTTTCTCAGCCCAGTGAGAGCTGGGTGTAGGACACTCGACTACCTGAGGATAAGGTTTCCTATTTTTCACTTACTGAATAAACAGAAAAACATTTGCAGAAAGATGGTGTAGTAGGAAATACCTTTTCTCAGTAATGACTTGGTTTCTAAAGAATCTATGAACTTCTATGCTCTTTTAAATTTAATAAATCTATTAAATATGTCCAGAATGATACTTTCCTTTCAGGTGGGGACTTCCAAATGAGATTTTCTCTGAGTACTTTCTGCAAAAACTCATGCCTTATGATTAAGGCTGTGCTGGCTTTTGACAGAGACTCTCACAGGTTGTGCCAGGTCCGGGTGCTGGGTGGGACCAGCTCACACATAATGGCAAAGCGCTGCAAAGATGCTCAGGCGACCCTGAAACTGAAGCCTCATTGGGAGAGCAGGTGGGTCAGAGAGGGACCAGCCCTCTCTCCTCAGAGCAGAGACCAGCAAAAGATGGAAAGATGGGTTCTGTGCTGGTGAGTCTAAGGCTGTGGAAAAGCACCCATGAAGCGCAGAGATGGGCAGGGTAATGAAAAAAAAAAGAAGTAATGCAGGCAAAGGAGGTTGGCTGAGTGATAGAACATATTGTAGCTGCAGATAAGATTTCCATATGAAAAGGAGAAAGACTGGAGGAACCCTAGTAGGTACAAACAGTGCATGAAAAAGTAATATACAAATAGCATACTGTGGCAATAAAGTGAGTAATTTGGTTATGGATTTTTTTTTTTTAAAGAATATTTAAAAAGAATGGGGTTTTGCATTCCAAGGTCTTAAGAGAGCAGTTATTTACATCTGAAAGGTTTTATGAAAAAATTGTATCATTTAAATGGGCAAGTGACCTCCAGAAGGCATGGCTGGCATTAAAAGATCAGGAGGATCCAGGAAGATATTAATTCAGACAATAAGATAATTTTTCAGTTACCATACATGGCATTAATGTAAAGCTCATGGTTAGAAGTAAGACTGATCATGCTTCTGGGTATAAACCAAGCGCTGGTGGGAATAGCCCTGTCATCGTGTTCACGTACAGTGTGTACATTACACACAGGCAACGAGTACGTACGCATGCACGCTCTATTCAGTGGTTGGGCTGTTGGCCTTGTTGCTGCTGGCAATTCAGGCTGCATAAGGAAAATTTCACACCTAATTGTGTTTAAAGGTGAGCCCCAAGGAGAATTTTTATTAGGATTTCATTGTGAAATTAAATCCACGTGTAGTTCACCGACTGAGCAATATCACATTTTAAGCCTTAAAGAACTTAAAAGCAGTGTAGTATTTTTTCAATTTTTTTTTTTGGTGCCAGGTGTTTTGAAAGACTCAGAGACCCTTTGAGTAGTCTACAAATTCACCATGGAATCACGCAGAAAATATTTCAGCGTTATGGAAAAAAAAAAAAAAAAAGGAGCCTCATTCTTACAAGGGATCTTGTTCTAGGAAGTTGAATAAAAGGCAATAAAACCTCAGACCACTCCTTAACTCCATCATTTGGTTAACATCATAACAGAAAACAAACTCACCTGAATTCTCCAGTCCCAGGTAAAGTGTTTTGGGGTCACTGTATTAAAGGCAGGACTCTTATTCCCCAACCAGGTCCTCTTCCTCCTCCACCAAGGTACGTCTTCTTGCTCTGAACTTCCCCCAGCCTCAGGGGCCTGAGGTTCCTGAAGGCTGCTCTTACCAGTAAGACCAGGAAGATGGTGGCATTGAGTACCTTGACCGTTTTGGTGTCCTTTGTCACAGGATTCCCTGCCCCGTTTAGCAGGAGGCCCACCGAAGGCATGCAGCAGCTGGAATTTTACATTCCACACAAATGCCCTATGAATAAACTGCAACGCAACCTCGCCACCAGCCCTGCTCTACCAGAGGAAAACCAGAATATTCTGCAGCACAAGTCTATAACAGCTGAGCTGGCCAATGATTTGATTAAGGGTTTTGCTGTATTTATGGATTTTTTTTAAAGAAAAGAGCTCAAGGTAGGCTTCTTACAGCTGTAAGCATTTCTGCTGCTTTTTCCACGAAGAAAGCACTCCTGGGAGCTTTTGCTATTTCTTAGTGGGACAAGTTGCTCAGAGATGTCAATATTGCTAGGAAAGGCACCTCCTCGACCTTCAGCTACTCAAACTGAAAAAGGGAAAAAATTAAGAAGAAACAGAAATCAGGCAAGGAAAATGAAATAAACCTGTATTTTGTTCTATGGAATAAATTTATTAATGTATTTAATCATGAAGAGGAAACAGCTGTCCCAAGGTAGACACTTTAGTGTCAGAATAATGTTAGCTGAGGCAAAAGGTCGTAGGATTATTTTTTTTATATATATATATATATATATATAGTATGCAGCCTAATTTTCTTGAGGGAGTTCCCTTTTGCTGCATGAAATCAGAATGTAGCAGCGCTCTGAAATGCTGTTAGCCTGCCAAGCTTTTGGGGATTGCTCCCTCCCCACTATTTTCTTTTCTTAAATAACTTAACCCTAAAAAGCGTGTTGAGTTGTTTTAGGAGAAACAACAGCTCATGAAAAAGAAGTGTGATTTTCTTTTACCTCATGGAAAATGAGGTAAAAGACTGGGAATGACTAAAAAGGGAATGACTTGTAGGAACAGGGGTTTATGTTGGGGCATGTGGGTATTGCAGCTCGAGCGATTGTTGTGCTGCTTCATTGTGCTGCTTCCTGCAAAACTATCTAAACCCAATTTGCACCTCACCCTCACCTCCCAGCCCCGTGAAACCTTCTCTGCAGGTGTAATTAGAAATAAAACCACGCATTTGTGGTGCTGTGCTGCACAGCTGCTGATGGACGTGGTCCCTGAGCAGGCTCTGTGTCCTGCCTCTCATGGGACTCAGCGTATGGTGGTGGCAAAGGAGAAAGGAATGCTTTAGTAGGGATTAGTGAGGGTCACACAGACTTTGGGCTGGGGAGAGTGTTTGCAAGAGGAAAAAAGTAGCTCTTAATCCAGTGTGGCAGCACAAAGGGTACCCACACTCCCTCACCTCTGTGAGTTTTGGGACACACTCTTAGGAAGGGCCACAGCCTTCATGTGCAGGTGGTGGGCACCTCTGAGGGCAGGGGTAGGTTTGTGGTCACCTATAAGAGCCTGCAGGTTTCTCCTGTCACTTCAAATGACACAAATGAACTTACTTAAAATAGTAATTTCAGCAGCAGTTCAGGGACTGTAATCACAAACAAACATGGGTTGGGTGTTTTGTTTTTTTTTTTTTTATAACAGCTCATTTGCTTATTAAATGGATGTGACTTCATAATGTAAGATCTCTTGTGTGAAAGAAGCAAATATGAAGCAATATATTGACCGTTCCTCCTCCCTTGTTCTGGGGGGTGGCTCTCTGCTCCCTCAGAGGTGGGAACCAGGCAGGAAGCCGGGTGGAACGTGGGGCTGAGGGGGCTACCTTGCACTACACACTGTGCCTTTACTGGAGCCACTGAGGTTTTCAACCTCAGTGTCTGTGGGGTGACAGACACACCAGGTGTGAAGGGGTGTGCGAGGAGAGAACCTTCCTATGGATGTTTACCTTCTGTGGGCTTCTGCAATACAGGAAAACTCCTTTCTACTGGGGTAAGGACTTCTATGCTATCCCACTGAAAAATCAGAGTCAGTGTATTTGGTGTTTCTTACCAAATGTTTAACAAATTATTAAGCAAATGATTAACAACTGGAGGAAACAACTGCCTTCCCCTCAGTGGAGTGCTCATGTCTCCCAGTGTGGCTCTTGCCTTGGAATGGTTCTAAATCTACCCGGTGGGAAGGCCAGAAGGTGGCCAGCTGGCTTACCTGACACTCCTGGGCTTCTCTCCTTTATTGTTCTATGCAGCTGACAGTGTGAAGAGAGAGCACACATCCAAATTTTATTAGGTTGTCTTCAAAGAAAAAAGCATAATATTTGGAGTTAAAGAGTGCACCCCTCCTGCCCTAAATCTGCAAACTGAAGATTTGGATGAGTTATTATCCAAACCAGATTTCCAGGAGGCTCATCTCCGCACTGAGCCAGAGGTTTTCCATCACTGTAATCAGGGGCTGCGTCTGCCGTTTGATCTAAGCCGTGCTGAACTTCACAGGAAACATGTCAGAGGCAGAAAAGCCTACAGCAACAAACTCTGCCCCATGAAAAAGAAAATCCCTTTGTCTGACTTGCCTGGACTCCCAGATGCCTAGATTTATAATTGAAGCTAAAGAGATATTTTCTAGATAAAAATCTATGGCTCATTACTGCTTCTAAAGGAGATGGATACTAGAAATAGTAGAAATAGACTTGCATAGATATTTTTGAGTTCCTGAAAGTTCCCCATAGCTCAAGGGAAGGACCTGAGTCTTCCAAGGGTTAAGCAGTCCTTTTTATCAGATTATTACAGATAGTAATTCCCGCATGGAATTCCCATTATCTCTTCTTCTAAGGGAAGGCCATACTACCACCTTAGCTGTTGACAAATATGGACATTCGTATACACTAGCCATACGCTGATATGCAAGGACACTTACATACTAGGACTGTTAATCACCAATTTGTTCTTTCAAAAGGCAGGGTATATATAAACGAACTCCGAAGGGTGGCCGGGAACACGACACAGAGCAGCACAGGACAAGAAGTGCTGACTCTGCCTGATTTTCACGGACCTTAAGTAATCCCGACAGCGCCCTGCGAGGCAAACGAAGGAAGATGATTATCCCTGGTTTTACAGCCAGAGATACAGAGAAACGCCTTCTGTTAAGGTGTTCCCTGGGGCTGTCCAGACACAAAGGTGAGAACACAACTCCTGGCCCATTCCACACTTCCACAAGCCGCCCACTAGCAATCCGCTACCTCTAACCTTACGCCACATCCCGCAGTAAACATCAGCCACACTAACTTCAACGTTACAGTCAACTGTTTTGCAGGAATAACAGCCAGAGATGAAAACCCCGTATGGAAATCCCCAGCGGCAACACACCTCACCAGTTTTAACATTTAGCCACGGGGTCCTCCCTCGGGCCTCACTCTTACAGCTGGTTCCTCCTCGTGTGGGGCTGTCTTTTCTCCTCAGAGAAGTGTTTGCTGTAATGCAGAACCACTGCTCCCCTGGACAAAAATCTTTCTTCTATGTAGACTAGCATACCTGTGATCAAGAGGGCAAAAAACAATGTAATGCATCTCCTGCCGTTAAGAAATACTTTCCTTTTATACCAACTCCAATAGTGGGAGTTTTGCCTTTTCTCCCTCATTGATAAACACACCTATCTGCTTGGCGATCACAGTCCCTCAAGCTGCTCAGCTGAAGAACAGTGAGGTTGAACCACCACAGCAGAACTTTTGACCTGCTGCATTGGGTTTCTGCTTCATTATCTGGGAGGGGAGTTGAAAAAACCAAATCTTTAAGGCACCTGTAAGGATGCACTTTCAGTTCTTGACAGACGTGAATACTTGCTTCAGCTTCCGAATTCTGGATCTCCGAGCCGGCCTGGTGCATTAGCAGAGGTGTCTATGGGAAGCTTCCATCGACAGTTGCTCAGTTATAAACGAGTATTTTGTCTGAACCTCCCACAGCACAAAGGTAAGATTTCCTGAGGTACGCACCAGTGACGAAACACCAACCTCTCTATTAATTGTGCATGAACTAACACCAATTTTGCTACCGAGCTTCTGGTCTCAAGCAATAGTTTATGATGCTGATGTTTAATCTGTAGAGGAAAAAGTACCTGCTTTTTCATACTTGAAAAATACTGGTAATGCAATAAAAACTCATCAAGAAATATGTAAAAACATGAATGCAACCATTGCTTGCTAGAGGTAAACTTGTCTTCAATTCTCTGCCATTACTTATGCTTCATTCTGTAGACAGAGAGAGAACAAAGCGTGGAGCTTCCAGAGGTACTTGAAATACCAGTGGTGTGAGGAGAATCTGTCCAGTATGCAGCCTTATTGAAAATTCAAGTGAGGACAACACTGACCTCTGTGCAGGGATGGGAATGGGAAGTCCAATGTGTCATCCAAACTGCCTGGAGTGCCTCAAGATGCTTTAAGCAAGAGCGTCACCTGTCTAAAAGCCTCATCTAGACCCTCTGGGGCAGTGAGGGCTTGACTCTAATTGAACTCCGTTAGAAAAGGCAGTGATACCACTGCTTAATTGTAAAATTATTATTTTTTTCATTAACTGAATGAAAAGCCTAGCTCTAGCTGTGGAGAAGCAGGCACACCACACATGTTTAAGAACAAAAAGTGCAATCTGAGCTTTGAAGAAGAAGCCAAAAGACAGCAATGCTGCAATACACAAAAGTTTATTTTTAAGTTTTTCTTTTCTGAAGGCAAAATATAATAGAACCTAACATCAATGTATTTTGTACAACAAAACAGTTTTCATATGAGAACAGACAATCCATGAAGAGTTTTTAAGTCTTAGAACTGCTTCCCTTTTTTATCATGCTTTCTTGTGGTCAACAAAAAGTTGGCACAGAAGATGTCACGGCAGTCGGTCAGCGTGCAAGCTCCCTCAGATCCTCGTCAGCTGGTGCCACAGACTGGAGGGCAGGATGCTTTCTACTTTTTCCATCACAAAATTTAAAGGGGCAAAGAGGGTGCTGAGAAACTGCAAAGAAACCAGACACAAATTCAGATCAAAATCCAGGAGACAATACACCTCAAGAGAAAGCTGTCCAATAATGAAAGAAACTCCTGCTGCGTTCCTCAGTAAAATCCTCCAGCAAGATAAAAACTACATAATTCATGTATAAAGACTTCCTCCCAAATTCTGAGCCGTGCATATATACAGATGTCTGGATTCTGCAGAAAAGCAAGAACCCCGTTTTTATGAAGATCAAAACGATGAACTACAAAAGTTCTCATACATCTCACATCCCAGATTCAGGTTCATACTGAAGCCACTAAAAGCTCAACCCAAAACCTACTGAATGAAAGAAAGGCTTTTTTAAAACAGTAAAATCTGTGAGACAACCTCACAGAGACAAAAAGCATGTCTTTAGATTCAGGTTTTAAATGGTTCTGGGTTATCTAAAGATCTGCTATATACACTGAGGTGTCACTAACTGGAATTTATCTTAACATCCTCCATTACAAAACACAGTCAACAACACTGAAAAAGGTTTCAATGCATTTAATGTTAGGACAGGCCTATATGACAAAAATCAAGTGAAGAGACCGTTTTGTCACAGAAAAAAACAGTCAGCTACAGTGTATAACATCTCAGAACTCAGGTACTCGAAGCACTCCAAAAATTTTGGGAAATACAAATAAACTGTGCTTTTGTTAATTGAAATTCAACTGTACATGTTACATACAGCTATGTTGGGGCCCTATACAGGTATGAGTACAGTAATGTGCACAGTCAGCCACCTGGAGACTGTGAACCCTGTGGCTGCTAACTATTTAGGCTGATGTGACTTTGCTAAAAATAAACAGTTCTGCTTGGAACCCATCGGCACAGAGCTGCAAGAGGTTTCTGTTTCAGTTACTGCTGCGTGGTCAGCACAAAACATATAAACTCTGCTTACTGCACTGATGTGTATCTGAAGTCTGCTTGGTAGGTCAGTATTAAAGCAAATCTAGTGCTGGATGTGTTCTCCTTTTCCCCAAAAGAACTCTTTCCTGACAAAAGAGAGCATCAGACTTTATATAGAAACACACATCCTTTATCATGTTCTGAATTTGTCCTATATATTCTATATAACTGTCCTATGTATCTTTAGGCAGATGTGACGGTTTCATTCCCCTGTAGTCACTGAAGAGAACTAAGCACCTCCAGAGGGTAATTCTACCCATCCCAGGACCATAACTGTCCTTTGAAATTGTCTCTTCCCTCTCCACCCCCAGCTGCAGAGGGAGCTGGGGTGGTTGGGCTTTATCTTCTCCCATAAACCAAGGAGGACTGCAGCACCGTGCGGGGTGCTGGCCTGCCCTAGCCACATGCCTGAACTGCCAGCTCAGCTCCTGACACAGTTCTGGCTGTGCCACTTAGTCTGTCCTCAACAGAGCCCAGGCAGAGTTCGGGAACAGTACGGGGCAGGGACAGGTCTCAGCAGCCAGTGAGGATGGGACTGTCCTGCCTTTGAAGGGAGGAGAGGTTAGAGGCACAGCCATGAGCTGTGATGTGTCATTCACCTTTGGAGCCACACAGCAAACTGTATTTTATTACTTAATACAGGTATGGCCTTGGTCTCTAACTTAGGCTCCTAAATATTTAAAGTTAAGTATGAAAAATGCAATTTGAAAAATTGTTACAGGTTTGTGTGCTGCTGAAAGACAGCTAGATATGGCAAATGTATTTAAAATGTTTCAAAATTTCAATATCAAACAGCCAGAGATTATAACCATTTCATGGTATCAAGCAAGCAAATACCTGCCAACTGTTTCATTGTTTACCGATGGGCTCTATGCAGGGCTTAACTATAAAAAAGTATGATGTTTACAATGCTTATGCATTTTCAAGGCAACAGTAGGCATTCAGATTCTTTTTTTCCTCTTGGACATGTTTGCGTACAATACATACACTACATCATGGGCAACTTGAGCACCATGGGAAAACCAGGGAACACCATCACTGGGAATGAGATTTTGTCATAAGCACAGGTCAAAGAAACAGCAACTTCTAACTGAAGCTGAACAGAGTATTTCAGTTGTAGTGCTAAAGGTCAAGCTCTATAACGTGAATCTTAGAGTTTCCTATTACTATTTCAAAGTGTCTCAGCCCAAGTTGCAGCATTCCCTCTGGTTAAGCTCTGAAATGTTTCAATAAATATGCCCCTTTAAATTTTGCAAATGCAAAAGGCTCACTAGAGGACATTTTCTGCTCTTTGAGCAGTACTTAATCTCTGTGGTAAGACTGCACCATCACACGTACTTGGATAAAACTCAGCTTTGTAACCAGTGCAAATTACATACTTGTTAAATCAATGAAACAAGAATAATTTGCCTCATAGTAAGTTTTATTGCAATTTATAGGAATTTTGTTGCTGAAGTAGTTAATTGTATCCTATAACAAACTCAGCAAAGTATCTGCAGCTTAAAATGAGACTATTTTTCCCCACCTGAAAAATCAGTTGGTCTACAAAATACATTTAAATTCATGGATACTAAAGCCTGGCTTCACTGAAGTCTAAGCAAAACCTTTGCTGAAAGCAAGAGGTTGAGGATGCCACCTACTCTCTTGTGCTGGGGCTACTTGGCTCTGGGGAAGCTCCTGGTGCTCCTGTCCTCAGACACCACTGGCAAATGCCAGTTGTTCAAATGTGCTCAGACATCTCTTGATGTTTTATTCTAACATGCAGATATTTAATACCCAGCAGTATTTAGCTTGGCTTCTCCTGCGTCTGTGTCTTTATTTACCAGAGGAGAACACAAGCAGAGAATACTCACAGCTTTTGCGAAGACCCCCATAAGCTCTGGGAACTGATGTGTCAGGAGGGCTAGCATGGCTGTGAAAGAACATAGTCCAGCAGTGAAGAGGATAAAGAAGGGAAGCTCTTTCTTGGGGTAAACTGAAACTTCGTGAAATGCTGTAGAAAAAAAGACGGGAAGGGAAATGCATTATATGTAAAAAACCACAGAAACAACCAAACCCAAACCAACATTTTTTATGTGGTTTAAACAACCAGAGACACCAAAAGATGTTTTTGAAGGAAGAAATATAAAGAAGGTCTGAAACATCTAAGGTCAATATTATTGTTGTGTCAGTCATCTCTCTGCCAAGTAATTCGCATCCAAAGATCATATTTCTGGCTCACTCTGGTCCTACGTACGTGTTACTTTTGCTTTCCTTAGAATCATAGAATGGTTCAGGTTGGAAGGGACATTAAAGATCATCTGCCATTGGGACACCTCCCACTAGACCAGGTTGCTAAAAGCCCCATTCAGCCTGGCCTTGAAGTGCCAGCACTAACTATAGTGCCTTGTGTCAGCAGTAACTGTAACGGGGCAACAACTAACTCTAGAAAACTAACCTACAGATAAAACATCCAGTTTTTTTTACGCAGGCCATTGGCTGGCCGCATGGCTGCATGTTTGCTATCGCTGACACACAAATAGTGCAGGAACGTGCACCTGGGAGCAGCAGTGAGCCCAGCCTTGTAGAAGCATGGCTGTACATCAGTTTAGGTAGGCTGTAAAACTACAGCCTTTGTTAACAGTCAATTCTGAGGGTTCTAGCTGCAGAACCAAAAAAAGTTATCCTAAAAGTAGAAGACACAAACACCTATTCAAATTCAGATTTTTAGAATTCTTTCTCTACTTATAACAATAGAACTTTTAATAGTGTTAAATTCTGAAATTTAAATTAATTGAATTTTTAAGGTGTTTGCTAGCATATACTAAAAGGAATTGCCTTGATTCTGGTACGAGAAATTGCTCACTGGGCTTTGGAGAAAGCAGCACTGAGAAGGCTAGAAGAGTCAGAAAAGGATAATGAGTATCTTAGTGGAGGAATATAGCCCTTAAACGTTTATGGGGCCTCAGATTCAAGGTGAAAATCTGGCTGGGTTGGCAAAAGGTCTGGCGAACTCTTATCTGTGTGCTTCACTCATTCAGTCCATACAGTCATGATAAATGCAAACTTTGAAACACCTTTTCTCACACAGGACCAGCCTTAAGGCTTCCCATATGCTCGAATCCTATAGCTACTTATACACACAAAAAAGTACTCTTGCATTTTGCCTCCCTTCTTTGCTTCAGTGACCAGCTCTCATCTCATTGTACTTTCAGACAACATAAGCACAGGGTAATCCAGCAACATGACAGGCCAATATCCTTGATTGCATTCATCCAGAGCGCACCAGTTTCCAAAACCAACAGTACAAATTTGTAAGAGTTTGAAATCAAATATTATAAACATGTATAATTTTTGGGTCTGCTAATTCATTCAGTTTGAAAAGAAAACCCCAGATAATCTACAACTTCTCTTTAAATTAAATTTAGAGAGCGGGAAATACCATGGATCGGGAAATGGACTTTGTAAGTCTAAGTTTTCTTGTGCTCGGTTTTTTGCACTTGCTTTTGACACAGGCTCAAACTTGTTGTTCCTGTCTGTTATACTGTCATGGCAAGTTTTGTGATTGATTGATATTTTTAATTCAGATAGCCTACTAGATTTTACTCTCCCTTACTACACAAGCAATTAGAGGGTGTGGACAGGTATGCAAAACCCCTTTAACTGACCTGTGTCTGTCATGGTATGTTAAACCTTTCCCTACTCAAGCCCAAGAGATTTTGCAGTGAGAGGCATTTCCCATAACTGCCAGAGCACAACAGGACTGTCTGCATATGCTGTTAAAGAGTCCCTCGCTTCTAACATTTGACAAGAACGATTAGTTTTGCATCTAAAAAGAGAATGCTGAGCTATTCTGCATGACTTTGTCATTCCTAAACCTCCTGACACTCCACCCTCCCCAGCTCAGCATCCCTCTGAGTAAAGCAAGCAGAGCACTCTAAGAGGTGTTGTTATAATTAGGATGATTATAATGGGGTGGGGAGATGCTGTCAGCTGCCAAGGATTTCTGTGTAATATCAGCGAGAATGTACTGTGAAGGAGCAACTCACAATGAGTGGATTTTTGCTGTATTATTCTTGCCTAATGTTTACTCACATAGGCTTATAAAAAGCAGCAACACATTTTTCATCCCAAACCAGACAGGTTCTGAATGAAAGACTGCAAAGAGTGAAATGCCCTCAAAACCAGCCTTCACAGCAGAAGCAGGTTAGGTTCTACTTTTTCCAGAAGAGATTTATCTTTCTTCTTCAGGATAAAGAAGGTGAGAGAAAAGTCTCCTTCTTTGGATCAATTTGTATTTACCTGCGCTGTCCTGACCCTGCAAACTCCTTCATGCTTGTGTGTGTTTCACTTGTGCTCACACAAAGTCCCACTGACTTCAGTAAGAAAACACGTGGGAATGAAGCATAGCTGTTTGCAAGATTGGCTTCTTCGGCTCTTCCTCTGCATTCTTGTGCTTCGCTGCATGCACCACACAAGCCCCATTAGCCTGGACGGTAACACTTCCCAAGGGGTGGATCTGTCTTTATATCTGCATCTTGCAGGGTGCTGGGAACACTGTTGGCACTTTGCTAATACATGCCATAAACATATATAATAAATGACTGAGGTAATTTCACAATCTCTCCATAATAGCACACGGACCATTATGTGAAGAATCCCCTTCCTATTTAAGACTGCTTTTCAGAAACCGTCAGCATAACCTGTCAGAATAACAGCTGCATCCAAGTCCAGTTGTTGAGGACAACATCCAGTTGTCCTCAAGCAGGTTTGATCTTGCCTTGGCATTTAAGTAGCTACTGTGTCTACGAAAGACTAACAAGGCTGTGCCACTCTGATTTTGGTTTGATGGGATGCTACCCTAGATGAAAGATCAGACATTTTTCCAATGTCTTGGCATGAGAGAACAGCAAGATGTAACCAATTCGTATCTCTTCAGTAATCTCTCTCCCGGTCCCTACACTGTCAACAACAATAGCAATAGCTAATTCTTATGAACTATGGCTATGAGCGTCCTCTTAAACCATCAAGGGAGCTCCAGGGACTCACTGTCAGCCCCATTATTCTAATCCAATGCAGTCCATTTAAAAGGCATCATTAACAGAGAGCAGTGCTGCAAAACTCAGGGAAACGATTCTTTGATGTCAGTCAATGATAAGAAAAGTTGAACGTACATGGTAGCAGTTCTCTATCTGCAGTTTCTGTACAAATAGGGTAAGGGTAGAAAAGATGTCCTTTTTCCAGTGGATAGGGGATCATTCTGAAAGCTGAAAACACAACCATGCACAAGTTACTGTGAGTGTGGCAGTAACTGAACATACTTAACTATATTTACAGTCTTGAAAAACAAACACAGACAAAACACAACATTTGTATTTGGTTGCAAACAGCATATAAATTGTTTAATGAAATGCCAAAATATAAATCTGCACTTAGGTTTTAATCCTGCAAACATTTATGTTTATTTTTATTTTTGAGAGAAGGTTCATAAGTATCAAGAGAGTCTGCATTGACAAGCACACACATAAATGTTTGCATGACCGGAGCCCATAGTACTTACAATTCCATAGCCAAATATACACATTTTGTCCTTGGCCTTTAGACCGTAGAGATTTAAAATTTTGGGGAAAGAAGTGCATCTGATATAACAGGTATAGCCTACAGAAATGACTAGCCAAGCTTGTGAATTAAGGCCAATACTCACCATGTCTGTGCATCACGCATAACAGGAGTCTTTCATGGAAAAAGGTTCACTACTTTTTTCCCATCACACTGCAGCAAACCAGGTAACACCAATGACTGAATTCCAGAGAACCAGTTTTCCAACACAGACATGTTTTCATTTATATTTGGCAATCAAAGATTAATACTGAATTATTAAAACCAGGTTCCTCACATGTGTTCTTTTTAAATGGAGCGATCAAGTCAGGTTTCCAATATAAATCTTCAGGTCATGGATTAAATAATACTTAATCTTATGCATTTTTAAAATTGAAAATAATAAGAGAGAGGGAAGGAAATGGATTACTAAATCTGGATAGTGATGATGTCATAGGCCATCTGAGTGTAGTTTAAGGAAAGATCAGAATACTTGACTGAATTATAGCTTTGCAATCAAGGCATCCTTTTCCATTATCCTATATATTATTCTCACTGTTAAAATGTCATCAACGTGTTATTCCCACTATTCCTATGAACATCAGTCACTGAAGCAATATTTTCCTCAGCAGATGTCCTAGAAGCGCCGTATATTTCAGATGCTAAGTACAGCCCTCTGCCACACCATAACACTCCCTTATCTCTTGCTCACAAGGCAACCAAGGAATTGGTTTAAAATACACAATACTCTGACATTTTCAGTTGTGCACTCTGCATTTGAAGTAATTCTACCTGTATTTTTTGTGTAATTATGAGTGTATTTATTCTTGATTACAATGTTAAAAAACAAAGTTTAAAGTTAGTAAAGAAGTCAGAAATCCTCAAAGACTGTAAACCAACCTGGGCTGTAACACTTTTCCAACACCCCCCCCCCCGCCATAGCATCCCAAAAAGTCAAGTAGAAATACAATAATCCAAGGCTTGTATGAATTTCAAATGCAATGAACTTGAGTGTCTGTACAAAAACTTATGTGGAGGGATGTTCAGTGCTCAGTACTTCACACTAACAGCAGTTGTTCCTTCCAATTTGGCTTAATATTTAAACAGACAATCAAGTCATCTATGCTTTACTCTAAATCGCAGTAGTATTACGAGTCTAATCAAAAGAAAAAGGGATGGTAAAGATGTTGCTTTTACAAAAAAAGTAAAAAACATCTAAATAGATTTTGCTGAATTTAAGCAGTCATCTTTCACATGAGACCAAATATGGAAAGTTTACAGCAAAACAGTTTCTTTAGCAATGTTATCAGCCATGAAGGAAAGTGCTCTGGTTCATCTGTATCAGTTTGTGTTTACGTAAGTACTTCTTTGCCTTACTCCTACACTATTATCTGATCCTATTGTACATTAATCAGTTCAGGTAGCACAGAGGTAGTTTGCCATTCAACCATGTGCTCTCTGTAAAAGCTGCTGTAGTATTTGAGAACCCCTGGGTTTTTCCTCTTCACGCAAACAATAGGAAACGTGACAAGTTTGGAAACTGACAGTGATGAACAAGCACCTCAGACTCTTTTGAAACTGCACTTGAAACCACAGACCTTCTGTACAGAGCACCTGGACCAAACCCAGAGCAACTTTTCATGTGATGTCACTTGGGCTTTTTCGGTGGTACTGTGAATAAAATTGTACTTTGACTGATTGAATGAAGACAGAACAGGAAACAGCCATAATTCCAATTTGATGATGATCATTATTTTTACAACCACGCTTTTCTCAATTGCTGAATGCAATTTGGTTAAAAGACTCTAAGAATTTCAGTTTAAAATATCACAAAGACAATTCTGCATAAATTTTGTTCGAGGCTGTCTTAATTAGGAGTAACCTTATTCTTCTCAGAAGTATTCAAAATGTATGCCCCAAATGACTAACTTAATGTACTTAATTCTGCCCAATTCCCACAAGGTCAGAACTGAATAGTGTATATACATGGGCATTAAATTCCTAAATACAAGCTATTAAAGTGAGACTTGTGGTTGTTTAAGCACACTGACAGAATAGTGCACTTTAGAGACATGGCAAGCACATAAATAGAAAGAAAGCGAGGGCAACTGACCATGTACTGTATGTAGACTGTTGGTTAGAGCTAGTATTTAATTAAATCTAACCTCTCTGTCATCTTGTGACTGGTTTTAACTTGTAGTTGTCCAGAGATGCCAAGGAAACCTTTTGCAAGTAAAGGACATAAGACTGACATAAACAGTTCACCACATTGGTAAAGAATATTACTCAGACTAAGATACAGACCAAAAGTTATGATTATTGAAAACGATTAAAACCCACAGGAGTCTTAATGTGTGATCAAAATCTAAACAAAATTCTTGAGGATTGATGCACTGTTCATCTCCCTGTGAAATCACTGAGCAAAATGAAGTAAGGATTTTTCTTTAGAGGTTATGCAACAATAATAATTTACATCTTTACAGGCTACTATACAAATATTAGCTAAAAAAGTACACATTCAGATTGCTGTGGTAGTAATGAGAAGAGGAATCAGTTAATGTAGTTGGATGGGAATGCCCTACACTGCTTTCATGCACAGATAACTAGATTCCCTACATGGCAGGAGGAGTGCAGGACAGCTAGCTCCCTGTGCCAAAAGCTGGTCGTCCTATACAGCCCCTTAGCGGCTGCTCCTTGTATACAGCCCCTTAGGGACTGCCCAGTCTGACAAAGGAAAAAAAGATCTATTCAGGATTCCCCGAAAAATACGGCTCCATAATGATGGGATAACAGTCCTTGGGCTAAAGGACTTCTGTGAGCATCTGGAAGAGAAGAAATGCTATGTAAGAGCAAACCACTGAAAAGAAGCCGCTGGGAAGGAAGCTGTGACAGAGAAAATAATAGACTGGGAGAAACAACAGGAAAAGAGCAAGCAGGTAGGACAGAGAACAATGCAGCAGAACAAACCCCAGGTGGCAATCGCATGGATTACTGAGCAAGGTGTTCTATACACCTAGAAATAAAGGCATTGCAGGGAGCCTACACTGCAAATTAGGCAAGTTCAGGCCATTTAATACAGTGCCTGAGACCATAAGTCACTTTTACAATGGTAGTATTAAATCACGATGACAAACTCAATCTTTTATAACAAGCCTAAATGAGAACAGCAAATAGAGGAAGGAAAAAAAAGTGTCATACTAACATATGGAAAGGCTAAAAGAGAAGAGAAGAAAGCAGAGCAGAAAAGGGGAAACAGATTACAGAAAGAAAAATAAGCATTAAAGAAGTCCACAGAGGCTGATTCTAAATGGCATTTTTTTAATTCTCTGGAACCTGAAAGGAGGACATTTCAAAATCAGGATAAGATAATTTAGGTTAGAAGGTTAATATATGACTCCAATCTCCTACTGAAAGCAGGCTCATTTTCAAAGTTAGGTCTGGTGGCTCAGGGAAATGTTCAGTTAAGCTCTGAGTATCTCTGGGGATGGAGATTCCACAAGCTACCAGCAACCTGTTCCAGTGCATCACCACTCTCATTCTGAAAATATTTTCACTGAATTTCACTGAATTTTTTAGAGTTGGAAGGGACCATAGAGATCATCTAGTCCAACTCCCCTGCTG
>JAOTQQ010000001.1:26385162-26422643 GCA_026546715.1 Gallinago undulata
TGGCAGCACGGCCCTCCGGGGTGTCAGCCACCCCTCCCAGTTTGGTATCATCAGCAAATTTGCTGAGGATACACTCTATCCTCATAATAAGGATTATTATCCTTAAATCCTTATCCTCAAAATAAGGATTTTCCTTATGTCTAAATGAGATTACCCTCACTGCAGCTTGTGTCTATTGCCTCTTGTCTTTCTGCTATACTCTTCTGAGAAGACTTTGACTCTGTCTCCCATATTAGCTCTCCACTGCATGGAAGAAGACAGCAACCAGATCTTCACCTACCAGAACTCCTTTCAAGGTTAAATAAAATCAGCTCACTCAGTGTCTTTTCCTACTTCACATGTTCCAGCCCCCTATACATCCTAGTGGTCCTCCAATGGACTCACTCTAGTTTTTCAATTAAATATTAATGAATAGTATAAAACAAGCCAGTAGTTTACATCATTGAGGTTTTTTTCTGCTTACAAGGCACATTCCTAATTTCCACAAATCAAAGCATTCAAAGACAAACAAATCTCTACAACTCTGGTATGAGGAAGGTAAAATATTAATTCCCTTATCCATGAGTAAGGAAATACGTCACAAAGAACATGGTAAGTTTTGTTTAGCGTCACACAGAAAATACAATCCAAGACTTCAGAACCCTTTTTCCTCATTAAATAAAGTTTGTCTTTTCAGTATGAACTTCAAATATTTCACTGCTGGCGAGGATATAACTGACCTCCAAAATTCTAACATACCATACTTCACAAAAAGCTATTATTTTCTCATGACATTCAATAAAAATATTTTATTAGCTCCTTTGTAAGAAAGAGAATTACTTACTGCCTTCCCATGTACAGTGTAAGAGATTCAATGCCCCCTCTACTCTTTTCCAGTGCTGAAGATGAAAGAAAGCGTATGCTATTGCTTCACTGTCCCCTCTCTTCAGAATATGTTCAGGGGGCAGAATTAAGCTTTTCATTTCTAGTAGATACTGCAATGAAAAAGCAGAGCACAATTATTTCAGAGGTAATAAAAACCATAAAAAGCCGCCTGCAATTCTATAATGCACACTGAATGGTCTATTTCCCTAAAGTACTTTCCCTCATAAGTGTTTCATCAAATGTGTAACATCACCAACTGCACTTGAAGATAATTATTGAATTATTCCCAAAGACTATGATATTCTGACAGATGGTTAATGTTCTGCTCTTCAGCTGTAGTAGGGGGACTATAGAGAATTTCAAAATGAGATGTCTCTCTTATCAAAGGAGACAGAAAAAAGGGCTCAAAGCAGAAAAGAGATTCTGATTACAAAAGCTTTTTAATTAAAAATCTTTATAATGAAGACATTGAGTGGTTTGATGCCCATAGTCTTTCTATAAGGAAACACGCAGTACTCATAGTTTGTGCACCGGTTGCTTTACTGTATTGTCATCAACCGGTTGGCAGGTCTATGAATATGCAGAGCTGGTGGCCACCTAAGTAGCTACCAACAAGTTACAAAGTAAAAAAAGGAAGTTACAAAATGTAAAAATTATCTAATTTCCATGGAAGAAAAAGTATTGGCTGTTTAAGCTTGTTACTTGAAGTACTTATTGAAAATGGTATGAAAATGAAAAGCACCACTGACTAAACACACAAGCAATTTTCCCCTTTACTGGATCCCCCATAACAGAAGAGAATGAAACAGATGGAGGGTTCGTGCCACAGGAGAAGACAGAGGTCCTGGACTTTATTCAAGCAGGTGATTTTTCCTCCTTCCCCTGCCTGTGAACTAGACCAATACCAGTTCAGCAGACATGATCTCATCACTGATGCTACTACATTCCAGTTAGTGGAGGGGAAAGCTCCATCCCTTTCTGGCATGCTTGACAGGGAAAGGGAAGGGAACGACAGACAGAAATCACAGGCTGCCAAATCAACTCCCATTTGTCAGTTCTCCTCTGGGAAGGGTACAGTTTCCCAGCTGTGCACTCACTGCTCGTCAATAGCACAAGGAAACTGTCGCTCTCTTCCAGGATGCCCAAGAGCAAATGTTCTCCCCACCAGACTATTTAAGTTACCACAAGAGGCAGCAGATGGGTCAAGGCAGTAGACTGTTGGGCCCCAACACAAGGTTTAGAGAGGAAAGTTTTGGTTAATCATTGGCAAAAAGAGAGTGAGTGCAAAGGCCCTCTACTTCACTGAGCCCTCTGTGCCTAGGCACTGGTCTCAGCTTTGGTCTGGAAGGAGGTCTGCAGGAGTCAGGGACTGACACCCACCCAGTGCAGGCACCCAAGAGAAGGCAGTTTGACACCAAAGGTGAAACAGAGGTGTGGGTGGTGTTAACTTTCCACAGCTCCTCTTATTAAACACCAACTTTTGTGACTGGTGGACTGCAGGGTGTGCTTGAGCACCTGCTCAGTGTGTGAGTTGGTGCACAAAAGAAAAGAGGTCAAAAGAAAGAAACGAGAATTGAAAATCAGCCTTGGGGAAAGGAAAAGGAAAGGTCAGAGGGAAATGAGCACAAGTAGCATGATGGCACAGAGTCACTCCCTCTCCTGAAGGAGCCTGGAAGAAGCTAGCAATCAGGTAAAGGATTTGAAGACACCATCATCAAAGCAGAGAACTGTCAACCCTGGGAAATATATACTTCAAAGAGGAAAGAGAAATCACGTGCGCTTCTGATGCATGTAACAGTATTAAAGGAGAAACTGAATTGGCAGTGGCAGTAATATATGTAATACTTGGAATTTTCCCTAAAACCTTTCAGAAAAATTTGAGAGTTGCAGAGCAGGTGGATTGATGGAGGAAGCTGCAACTTAGTAGGTAGGACAGGAGATTAAGAGTGACAGAGAGAATGGAAGGAAGAGTTGACAAGACGGAGGCTTAGAGAGATACCGCAAATGTTCTTATTCACTGCCCTAATGAACGTGCCACCCTTTTAAAAACACAAATTATACCTGTTGAGCAGAAGAGAATACAACTGCAAGAGCTGCAGGTTCCTGTCTGGTTTATTAATTGAGAACATAACTCTTATTTCCATATTTTTTGGCAACAGTAAATGAGAAATTAAGTTCTAAATACATAAAAATTTCAATCAAAGGCAAAACCAGGAACCCCAAAGCCATGTCACTATGTATGAAAAGAATAACCAGGAAGGAATTTCCTGTTTTGAGAAGCACTGAGATGAAAACAAGTTATTTTGATTCTTAGGTATAGCTTATTATCAGCGATTAAAAACAAATCAAGTGGGAATACCAGAGGGAAGGATACATCTTGACACTTGCAAATCATTCTTAGTCCTCAGTTGCGTTGACTTTTGAATCTGCATTTTTCTCGCCTTCATAAAGAAAAAACCTATTTTTAAAAGTTCCTCAGGTCAAAAACGTGAAACACTCCTCCCTCATTACTCTATCACAGCTACTTTCCCAAACAAAAAGTCCATAACCTGGGTCGGTGATACTCAAGAAGACCTACACATAAAGTGGATGGGTAGGTCAAGTCTCATTTGGGCCTCATAATACTTTTTGGTTTATGCACAAAGGTCAGCCCCACCTTTTGGGCATACAAACTGTCAATTAATTTATTCTGGTGGCATTTCTAGTAGGAATGTTAATTTTACACAGCCTCTAAGAGACCTCGTCTGGAACACTATGTACAGTTCTCATCAGGCACTTTCAGAAACATAAAGAGCAAAGTCCATGAGCACAGAATAGAGCTAATCAAAGAAATGGCAAGTCTGCTTTGTGAGAGGGCACTTGAAGGCCTCCATCTGTTTAACATCTCTAAATAGGACTAACAGGTACCAAAAAGGTATCTAGCTGTAGGTAGGGCTTGATTATTATGGAAGGAGAGATCTGACTACCCATGAAAATTAGAGTGGTCTTGATGTCCTAGAATATCATATCCATTCAAATTCAAATGCATTGCTGCATTTTCAAGGAGAGTTCATGAGCCTGCAGGGCATTCAGGTTCCTGGAGGTTTGGCTGACAAGGCTCAGGGTCTGCTTGGAGACAGCACAGCCAAGGGCAGTCCCCTCTTACAGTAACGGCAAGCTACGGGCACCCAGATACTTGACAGGCAGGACTGAGTGCCAGCAATCTGCTGGCCTTCTAGCAGATTGTCATGAAATCAAACATAGTCCCCCTGAAACACTGTGGACTGGACAAGCAGACAAATTCTAGTGAAAATAAATTAAATTAAAAAACAATCTTTCTTCAAAAACTATTCAATAAGCTGCAGTCCTCATGCTGCCCATATAATGTGTAAGTGATAGTCCTCATGGTCTTCTGTGCACAACAAGTATCTCCAGCTCTTGGAGAAAAACAGCCAAAGACATCTGATTGAAGTTTCCAAGAGGCTGCTATCAAAGATACTACACTAGACAGATACAGTCTTCTCTTCATCCACCAAAGACTTCAGGGTGGGAATCTGGTTATTTATATTTCAAAGGCATCAGTCCATAGCACAGCCCTTGTTCTTACAGGACTAGTAGGGACACAAGATCCTACCATATCACTAAAATTCACATCAGTATCAATTCCATCTGGAAAACAACCTACACCTCTTGACAGACTCCCGATTAACTGTAACTCCTGATGCACTGGCATCCTTTCAGATTCAACCATGATCTTTAAAATTTAAGTAATAAAACTTCACCACCTATTCCATACCTTGAATACACAGGAAAGATGGGAGCCCAATGTCATCGTGGCTCTGAGTCTATGCATGGTTCCACTTCAGAGTGTCAAGTAACAGGCCGAATAAAAAATTTAACAGAGAGCTAGCCATTATGTAGGAAATGGAGATGGCAAGCCCAGCACATCTCTAACTGCATTGACAAATGAAGAAGTTTAACTAAAACAGGAAATAGCATGTCACCACTATCTGAAGTTATCATGTTCCTCTAAAAAGGGAATCAGCTCAGAAAAGACAGTCTAGAAAATTTCAGCCAGAATAACCTAGTCTTAATCAAGTTCTGAGTGAATACTGAAGTTGCGCAATGATTTCTGTCATCAACAGATGGCTCAGTCAGCCCTTCTCCACTGCATTGTTCTGACTTGGATTTTTTTAGTTGTTGTTTTTGTTTTTCTGGTCTCTCTCTTCTCTCACTCCAAACTTTTTCCTGTCAAACCCCTGTATTTTAGAAGTTACAAAAGGGTAATAGTATTTTTATGTACTTCCATAGAAGGCTTCTACACTGGTTACATAACATTGTAATAGATATCGCTCAGCTATAACCATTCCGTAAACATATGGGAATTTGCCTTTTAATGAGCATTTGGAGGATGACAATGGACCTTGTACACATGAAGTACAACATGATAGATTCTATATTTCTCTTACTTGAATTGATCGGATATGCATTATTTATTTCATAATATTAGTAGCACTCTGGCTACTAATTCTCCACTGCTGGGAGTGCTTTTAACATTCCACATTAATGAGCTACTTCAGTGCTCTTTTACAAAATAAATCAACCTATCTCAGGCAGGTTTCCTTCTTTTCCTCAACTGCGCAATTTGCCTCTGAAATTACAGCTCAGGCTGCAAATAGGCAATAGTCACTCCTGCACCTGTGGCAGCATCCCTCCAGGCCAGAATATGAGAATTTAACATTGTTTAAACAGGAACTCTCCTCCTCCCAGCGGGATGAGCAGCATAAGCTTAAAACAGTTCCAAAATACTGGTTTCTACATGCCCAGAGAAGCCACTTGTAGGTCACCTTACAAGGTCTCATTGGATTGATGATAATTAAGAAGTTTGTCCTTTCTGCTGGAGATAGATATCACCGTCTCACTGAACAGTTAAAAACTCTCTTAAGCATGTCTGGAATAGTTTCTCTGTAATATCATGGGGTGTGCGGAACAGATTCATTTCCCATCTGGTATATGAATTTGTTTGCATTATTTGTTTCTATTAGCAACTACAACTTACTAGAAACCACAGAAGCATACAGACATACAGTTCTTATTAAAAAAATTTCAAATAAGTAAGAAAGAAATGAGAACAGATGAAATGGAGAATAACTCTTTAAAAGTGTTTAAGTCAATGGTTTGTTGTGTGTTTTTAGGAAGCTGTTTACATGCAAAGTTGGCATTTCTTAAGTAACATCAATATTTAAATTATCTGATTCAAATGCAGCAAACTTCAGCAGATTACTCTCTTTAAATCCACTGAGCTCCTGGCCTCTACAGCAAACCCATACAACCATGTGCAGAGAACATTTTTGACTCACTTTTAACAACTAGATACATGGACCCTCACCTGTTCTCTCTTCCCTTTGACTTTATCGAATACTTGTGTCCCACAGACCACAGAGAAGAGGATGGGGGGAGCTTTCCAGGAGAAGTTTGAAAGCAGGGAAGAAGCCTTGCAAATCAGAAAGGGTGTTCCACAATTGAGGAATGTCCCAGAAACAGCTGTGGTACTTTATCAGCATTAGCTTGGGATAGTTGCATTACATATAAGTGGGTAAGCTCCAAACATAACATAAATAATACTGATGAAGTCTGGTGTGTGTATTTTCCATGACATAGGATGTACTACACTCTTTTCCATACAAAACTCTCTGGAATTACAGTGATACCCCAACTGCTTCAGTGGCAATAAAAACCTTTTTGTTTAACTCAAATTTTTTGAGCAGCTTGTTGTCAGACAGTGTCAGCACACTTCCTTGAGATCAAAACTCCACAGTGCATGGTGACACACTAAACCAAAAGGATACTAGTCCATAGAAACTCATTTAAGACAAAGATGGTTGGAAAAAAATTCAGACAAATCCTCACAAACAAGTGATACAATTTGTTGTGATTCTTCTCACAGTGGAATTCACAGCTCTTCACTTTGTTCTCCTCCCTGCTGTACTGCTGACTTCAATCTACTACTGGTTATGTTTTTCTTCTACTAAAAAGAACCCTGAAAACTCTTGGCTGGGTGAAGTGCTTTCTTTCTACATAAGTAATCTCTGCTGAACTCTACAGCTGCAGTTTCCTGTAGCTGAGTTGTTTCAGTAACACAAAAAAGACAACTGTAATAGCCGCACTATCTTTTATCAGATATTTTTCTGGTACAGCTTAAAAAAAGCCACTTTGAAGCACAGAAACCTTTTTACAGGTAAGATGCCCTCAGAATGAGAAGTCTCAATCAGTTTGACAGCGATTCCATTTTTGCTGCAGTCAAGAAGGAGATCACAGTTGAAACACCTGAGCTGGCCTTACCCTTCATGCTCAGCTTCCAGAAGCAGCAGAGCCAGGCGAGCAGCCCAGCTGCCTAGAGAGATCTGGCAGCCTGCGCTGAGCTCCCTACTGCCTTTGTTCATTTAAACCAAATTCTGGTACCTCCATGCGTCACATCTTGATTCTAGTGTATTCCAAAACTAAAGAGAATTTACCAACTTTGGCTAAGAGTAACGGACTGATTTCTGGGAACTAAAATGTCATTGAGATGTACTCAAAAATTGAAGAAGAGATCCTTTTCAAAAGAAGGTTATTTGCTAGAAGGGTGGATGCCTGAAGAAAGATTGTCAGTCATATTATGTCTCTGTAAAAGGCATTTATTTTTTTTTGCAGACAGAAAACAAAACACAAGGTGATGCGCAGCCATCTAGAATCAATGAAAGTAGATGCCAACACCTTCATGACATACATACTGAGAAGACTCCCAGAACCACACACACACACACTGGTTTCTGTGTGGAGGGTAGGTGTTTTTGCAGGGTTTCTCACCTCTATGTAAAGATGCAAATCTGGGACTTTTAAACTGCTTCTTCTTAAGGGGTTCCTACGTCTTCAGATTACATTCAAAAGAAAGTGTAAGAAGCATATCTGACCTCTGCAACATCACTATGGAACACTGGGCTGCAATCTGGCCATAATCTCCTAGGGAAAAATCAGCAGCACTGTAAGAATCCAGTGGTTGCTTTACACAAACCTGCAATAGATCACAACGGGAGACAGAGTCTCCCTTTCTTGCTAAATCCTGCTCAGCAGCAGCTCTCAGTGTGTTCAGCGTATTCCCTGCATTCCTTTTGTCTCAGAACCTCATTAGCAAAAATCTATTTCAAGTTAAATGTCTGAAAAATGCATATCCAGTAACAATTTTTTATTTGATGATTATAAATTTTAATGATTTTCACTTAAAAAGGTATCTTTCAAGACAAACCAGAAACATATTGAACCATTTTTTTTTCCTCTTAAATACTGTACTTCTCTGCCTTCAAGGCTTCTACTGGAAACTCTGCAAATGCTTAAATAATTTGTCACCTTTGTAATTTATTTCTTCCTAAGTCTGAAGAAGAGTATCATTAGTCTTTAAATCCTAAGGAAGCTTTGAAGGCATATTAATTTTGTGGTGCTGTTAGATTTCTTGTGATGCTACTTGCTAAAACTTATCTCCATTTCATTAAGAACAAATTGGATAGGACTTCAATCATAATTGAGTGGAAATTGAGTTGCAACATCCATACTGTGCATAAAATTTTAATCAAAAATATATTTTTGCCACCTTAATATCCTTTCGCTAATAGCAGAAAGCATGAGTGTGAAACCAGCAGCGCTGCATATTAATCTGTATTAGGCTACACTATTATAATGTTAAAATATGAACTAAAAATGGGAGTCTGCTCCCATTACTGCCTTGTTATCCTGATAAATTATACGTTTCACAAAATGGCAGACTTTGAAAAACTGAGGGAATCAATTAACAATGTGAACAGATTGAAGAGCTTAGGAGCTTAAGTGAGGAAGAGGACTGGAATTCTTTAAAATAAAAATACTGAAAATAATACATAATCTGCATTTCACACATGGGAATACTTGTCAGAAAGGAGATTCAGCCTTGTACTAAACAACCACTGAAACAGAAGCTGGGTAGTGAGAAAGAGGTTACAAGTGATGAATGAAATTACTGATCGACAAGAAAAGCAGGATCTTGGAGGTCTGGAAGTGCAGAGGTTATGGAGCAGCTGCCACAACTTACAGTAAGGCAGATTTTGCAAAAGAAGTCAAACCAAAGAAGAGCAAGCTCCTAAGTATATACAGAAAAAGAACAAGCAAAAAGGTA
Organism: Gallinago undulata; assembly: GCA_026546715.1. Classification (NCBI taxonomy): domain Eukaryota; kingdom Metazoa; phylum Chordata; class Aves; order Charadriiformes; family Scolopacidae; genus Gallinago; species Gallinago undulata. The sequence goes on from JAOTQQ010000001.1 coordinate 26,394,191, forward strand.
ACAAATGAAGTCTCAGTTTCATGTCAGTGCAGAGCATGGAGACAACAGCAGGATAGATATCAGGAGCATGTACAGAAGTGGAGGCGACTGCAGCCAATGATCTCTGGCCCTGAACAGTGAATGAACCCGTCCCAGAAACGGCCAGACTGCCACAACTGACTTAAAATAAAAAGATCCCTACTCAGAATCAAGTGACCCAATAATGCAAGAAGTAAATGCAATGCCAGTCATTTAAAGAGGAGGGAAACAATATGCGTTAATATGGAATCATTAGTACGCAAACTGTTAAAAAAGATTTTGATGGAAAGAATTATCAAAACCATGGAGGTAAGTGAGGAAAACAGAACAGGGTCTCAAGGATTGCTCATGACCGGCTAAACTGTCTTGCTTGGCAAGACAGGTAGTGTTTTAGACAGCAAGGATAGAACACTCTAACTGGGCTTCAGTAAAACATTCAGAAAGGTTCACCCAGAAGAGGACTGGAATAGAGAGTTAAACAGGCAACCAGGCAGAAAGGCAGTATCAATGGTTGTGTTGGTGCAAGAATCATTGGGATGGAAGAAAGTAAACAGAGTTCCACAGAAGCAGTCCTGGAACCAAACTTCATTTATATTTTCATTTTATATCTTGACACAAAAATAAAAGATCAGCTAATAATACAACGGGACTCCTCTCACCTAAATCTTCTTGTCTAAAAATCAGGCTTTTACTGGAAAATAGTTGCTCCTTTCATAGTCAATGTAGAAACAGGCACCTTGAAGGAAAAGTCTGTCTACAGATGTCTAAGATAGTTCCTTCTTTCTACTGCCTGTAGAGGAAGTCTAGGTGATTTTATTAAACAAACAGCCCAACTTTCAGGGAGCTAAACCATGCTATTCAGTGATTGGCATAACAGATACAGCTCATAGAGAAAATATTTAATTCCTGCAAGGCATGAGAACGAACTTTCTGCAATCCATGTGTACATATGGGAGAGGTCTTGGATTTATCTTCACCAGACTTGGTTTTCAGCTGTACCTAATGAATAAGCTCCCTACATTAACATACACTCGTCTTCTGCTATCCAGTGGAGGCTGCTTACTTTCAGAGGGCAATACTGGTCCAAAGGTTTATGGGTTAAGGGTCAGAGGCAGATCTCTGAGGGCCAAAAAGCAGCTGCCTCTAGTTTGCCTTTAAAATGAACTTACAGACTGCGATACTGAGTTTCAGGTGATGAAATAATAAAATATATTAGCCTCTAGTAGCCCCTGGGCAAAATTCTTACTGCTAAGATACATATCTAGAGAGGGGATTAGGGAATTAGAACATAAATCCCTTTTCTTACTTTGTAGTTCTCAGCAATTCTTCATCGCTGAGCTTTACATTCTCAAAACTTAATGACAGGGTGCTGCATATGGAATTACTAATTCAACTTATGTGAAGTACACCGTGAGCACCAAACATAGGTTCCTTTGTATAGCATGCCAAAAACATACTCTTACATGTAATCATCAAAACAAATAACACATGCTATTTTGAACTAGAATATCTTTAAGGGCTATTTTGTAAATAATAATCTGTCTTTATGTATGGTTCTGTCCTGCAGGGTAGCATTTGGCGGTGTCTACTACCTCAATCTGCCATGTAATTGTTGCTCACATAGAGGACTCACTTCAGCTAAAATTTCAAGTTTCACGGTCCAGAGTAGAAGTTACTGAATGTGAAATACCAAATGAAAAAACTGTGTGTACTATCGGCTTCTTTCCCTTCCCATTGCTTGCTCCCCTTTTCACCACATCACTTGGTAAGCCAACATGGAAATCAGGAGTTTGGTCCTCAGCAGAGTTAAAGCTACAACAATGTTTTCTCCATACTCACTTTTGGCACATGTGGATTAAATTCTACTGCTCTGTGAATAGCTTCTACTGCATTCATCTCTGCAGTACTCAGCCCTCGCCTTGAGGCAGCCTCTGGAGAAAATCTACAAAAACAAAGAAACAAACACATTAGGTCAGAAATGCTAGTAAGAAAAAGCCAGAAAACAAATTTAGAACATGGGCCCATGTAACCAAACCGAGTTAATTTTCTATGCTCTCCAAACTTCATAGCAAGTGGAAACTCTGAGTGATCTATTACATCAAGGCCAATGAAAAACCTAGCAGAAGTGGAAAGCGTGTTTGCATCTAACCATGGCAGAAAGTCAGTTAAAACAGTCCTTTCTCTGTCACTAATCTAAATTTGCTCTAGGTACCTTGCTAAGGGGCATATTCAAGGCTGAAGTTGCAGAAAAAAGAAAAGAAAAGAAAAAAACAAAACCAATGCCAAATTATTGTTGGAGGGTTTCTGTTAAAAACAGGTTTTGGGAGGTTTTGGGGAGGTTCCCAACCCAATGCCCCTGGGTCAGGTTGGGCTAGAAGCACGATGCAGCAGCAGTAGCGGGTGGTCTACTGGCCGCAGCACCATTGAGGGTAGTATGCCCAAACTGTGGGCAAATCATCTGCCCCAATGAATGAAAAACCAGACCATGCAATCTCTTTCTCACCTCACACCCCACGGCTAACTCCAGAGCTGTACTTGGCAGGCAGACACCACAGGGAAAGCTGTGACAACCTTAGCCCTGCCCTCCCAAGCTGGAGTCGCTGTGTAGGGAGGAAAGATGTTGCAGTAGGTACTGGCGATCTACAGAATAAAAAGAATGAAAGAAAATTACTTAGATCTTGATGTGTACATACACTTTAAAAGCAAAAACTGTCAGGATGTCAGTCAAGAAAATGGCTTTCCACTCTACTTGCTTTCCAACTTTAGGGAGGCATTCGACCCTCAGGTGCACAGACACAACTCTGCCTGGGATTTGTGTGAAGGCATCTGAGAGCAGAATCAGGATTCTTTAGCTCCATCTCACAAGGAGCTGAGCACCATTTCAGAGTGGGCCAGTGCTCTCAAGTCCACAGGCATGAAGTAGGTGTGCTCAGCACCTTGGAAGGTTCAGACCCAAGAGAAAACCATAACAGGAATGAGCAGACATTTGCGTCTCTAAAAATATGAATGGCATCTACCTCTCAGAATCCCTGACATAGTAATGCTAAATCCACCTGCTGCTATTTAAGTAGATGAGCAGTCTTCTGACAGCACTTGTAAAACGACATTGCTACCACTGCATCCATATTTATTTGTTACCTTTTTGTGGTCAGGTTTATACAAAGTTGAAGAGGTTCAGCCACACAACACCTTTTAGTTGCATCTTCATGATACTATCTAGGAAGCCAAAGCTCACCAAGACAGTATACATAAAACCAAAACAAGAATTGAATTTATGCTATTTCTCTTCTTTTCTTCTTCTGTAATACTTGAAGTACAATGTTTGATCACTGCAATTTTTTTTCCGATATATATATAGTCATTTTATGAATTTACTGCAGGACTGAATTCTCCTGCTAACCCAGCAGATTGTTAGGGTGTGGGCTCAGCTAAGAGAAATCTTGAGTTAAATCAGGAATTTTGCTGGACAGTGGTTCTTATGCACTTACTTGTCAGAGACAGCTCTGGCTTTGAGCAATGCAGCTGTGTAACATATTGTTGCTGATTTTGGTAAGCTTATATCTGTTGAAAAGAAAGAAAAAAGTAAATTTAAAAATCCGTAGAAAGAACAGTATGGCATATGCAAAGTTATTACGTGAATTCAGAATACTTTCTGATCTTGTACTGCCAGGTCACATGGATTTTTAAATTTCTGCCCAATATACAGGCTTTAAAAACCTGTGTTGATGACCGCTGTAACTGCTATTTAAGCAGCAACTGGGTTCATGAGAGAACTAATTCAAAGTGTGACTTGATAGAGACATAATGCAAGATTTCATTACTTCATATATAAATGTATAGGTAACCTGGAATACATGAATTTTTCCACAGTTAACAAAACATCTAAGTAACAGCTGAGGGCTATCTTATTCACTCCTCTTGTTTTCACTCAGAAGTAGTTGTCTAATATGAACATGTGTCACCAATACAATTTAAGACAGCTATTTAAGTAATAATGGATTTGACTTGCAAGCAAACCACCATTAGATTTAATGCAGTTAAAGATCAACAGTAAAATAAGGTGGTTTGCCTTTTAAGAAAATCTTGGACCAAAATATTCACCAGTCTCTGGCTATTTTATGCTGTTCCAGAGACAAACAGCATAAACCTGATTTAAACCATTAGTTCAACTTAATTTATACCTGTTCTCTACCAGTGGACTGGCACAAAGCAACCAAAAGGTAGAGAGAAATGATGCTTAACAGATTTGAGTTACAGATTTGTTCCCACTGTTAAAGAGAAGAATTAACTTCCATATGAGTAATAGACCCAGCAGACACATATTACATACTGACTGAAAGATTCCAGCATTAAAAAGTTAAACATTACAGCTAAATGAAAAAAACCCAAACAATCTCCACTAAAGGTTGGATTCTGCAAACACTTTTGCACACTGCAATATTATAGTTTCTTATAGTAAGTAAAAAATACACAACACAGTAAACATAAGGCACTGCAGTAGGCCCTGACTACTGTTCTTATGCACTTACTTGTGCATAGTAATCTGACTATTGTTCTAAGATTCTATCTCTCAGTTTGTCACTAAAGTTTATTGGAAAGACAAAGTTACCATAGAGCTTGGTATCTTTAGGGTTAAGAGAAACTTGTGATTTACTGAACACCAGTGCCTTGCAAGACAGAGCTCCTAAAAGGAGTTAAAGAGGACAGGCAAGTCATATCTCAGCAGTTACCATCCTTCGTTTATGAACAACATTCTGCTTGGTTGTTATATTACACAGAATACATTTCCAGAATGACTGAGGCACTTTGAAAATGCTACCTGTTAAATCATCTCTATTGTCTTTTTATGCACTTGCACTTCAAGTATGAGATGTAAAGATCTTGTTGGAGGCTCCCCTATAATACATTCCAACTATAATTTCACTGGAGTATGTAATTGTAGTGACTAAAGTAATTAAAATCGACAGCATGCAAAGCAGGCTAGGTGATAGATATGTTAATTACTCCACTAATAGAACATACATGAGCACATCTTCAATGACAGGAGGAGAAAATATTTATAAGCCCCTTCAATAACCCTGTTTATACCAGGTTTTCTTTAACATTAGGAGTTAAAAGTGATTTCCAGTAAATAGAAATATCTTTTCCAGAACATACCAGCCTCTGTCTTTCAGTATAAAAGTTATTCATTTAATCATAAACAGAGTGGAAGGTAGAAGAATGGAAAAGTAAAAAACAAACCAAGAAAACCATCGATACACTGTCATTTATAAGGTTTTTAACTGGTCAACAGAATACCTTTTTTTCCCCCTTACCTACAAGCATTTCTAGGGGACATCAAGCCACTATTACCTCATGGAAATATTTTCCCCTGCACCAGTTCAAGCCTAGCAATGTTAGTTCAGGATCTAACCTTTATAAAATTTTGCATGAATGACACAGAGCAAGAATTCTACCTAGAAGTCCCTGGAAATACATTTTCCCAGGCAAACTTCACATATGAAAAAAGGACTAAGAAGAGAATGCTTGCCTGGACTTCTTTGAATAATGCAACAAGAACACCACTTTTCTATCTGCTTGAAGGAGCTGAAAACAAGGAGGAATCAAGAGGGTCTGGAGTACATAAATGATGTAGCAGAAGACAAACAGTTGTTATGCCAATGAAAGCTGCTGCTCAATTTTATCAAAGAAAGCAGGTATGCCAGCAAAAGCCACAATGACAGCAAGAAAGTGCCAATTCAGCCATTAATATGCAATCCATGAGGTCAAACAATGAGACCACTCAACACACAAAAACCTTCTAACCACACGTATAACAGCCCTATCTGCATCAGATCATTGTTACTTGAGTAAAGAATGCTCAGCAGAAGCTGAACGGACCAAGTTGTGAGGAATATTACAATTCTTGGCTAAGAGATTAAGATATCATATGGTAAGAACTGAGCTTGATATAGGGCTAAATATACTAAAACAAAACACCATATCACAAAACAGGTTCTTCCAGTATGTAGTAAGTGCTCCTGAGTTGGAAATATCTGTTTGCCTAGATAGTGGGATGATCCACAATAAACTGCTGGCATCTGTAAGGAATAGAAATGTGGTGAGATGAGGTAAGGCTCAGGTATACCAACTGAGTCATTCCTGCAGAAAAAATGGAATTTCTCAAGGATTGTTCAAAGCTGACCACCCATGGTCAAGAACAATCAAATCAATCACAAAGACTGTAATGTTTTTATAACAATACAAATGAAATAAAGTCTGAGAGAAGACACAACTGTTCCCCACGCATACTCACAAGGAACACAAGAAAAGGAGGTCTGCTTAGGTACAGGATTTTTTTTGGCACAAGAATAAACAGTTCAGAGTTAAATTTAGGCTGAAGATTAAAAGAAGATTTCTAAGCAGCAGATTTTTGAGGCATATTTCAAGGTAGAATAGTGGGGCAAACAAAATGGCTAATTGTAGGATGGAGCTTGCTCAGCTCATGGAAGTAGCAATATCAAGTAGTAAATGCAACAGTGGGGGACGTGACTCACCCAGGAGGCCTCCTTCAGTCCTATACTCCTAATGAGCAAGCAGCAATTATTTGAGGATAATACCTACAGTGCCTTGGCAGTCGAAAAAATAGGTATAAATGTTCATGTTTATGTTGCTGTGGAGATAATGCCTACTTCCCTCCAAAAACGTATAACTTTTTGTTTCCTCCATAGTAGACTAAGTATTTGGTTCTGCTATATCCTGGTCTGATCACTACAATACTTCAAAATCCTTGTATTATTTAGGCTTCATCTCCATAACTGGACCCTCGTATTTTAGAGAAAAGCATAAGACAATTATGTCTGGTTACAATTTGAATTTAGCAAGAGAATCAAGTATTAACTAGCCCTAGGAGATACGTCTTCTGTCAGGAACCAAACTGAAGTTTTTCATAAATGACTCTGTTCAGCTCTGTAAGCCATCTGGCAAAATAACTTTCACATACACCGTTTCCCACCCTCCTGTGATTACTTGTGGAGCTCCCACAATGTGCTGAAAGTTGTGCCTGCTATTCTGTTGTCAGAACCATCAGGACATTTTTGCCAAATAAGAACTGATGTGTCAATCTAAAAAAGGCTCTCCTTCTTCCTTATTGCTTGTATCTTTAAACAGAATACAAAATAGTCTAGACTTAATTTATGAGCATTTTCTTTCAATTAGCCCCAGTCAACTACGGGGAGGATTGGCAAAGTGAATTCTTACTGGTCATTTGCTTCATAAGCAGTTGCTTGTGAGAGTGAACTAATGGAAAGATGCTATGGATAGAGACTTGAAACCATAATATCACTTCTTCTCTGATTCAAGCAGATGCTATATATCATCTAAATATGTCATGGGATCTATTGTTTTTATAAAATAGCAACTAAACCAAGAAAGGATGAATCAGGATATGGACTGGCGCAACATCTTCCATCCAAGTCATCAGAGACAGGCATGCTGCAATTGCTTTAGTCATTAATAAAAGTCAAAACGAGGTCACTAATGAGAAATTATTCCCCATTTTGACCCTGAAGCATATGTTATTCCCAAGTCAACAATACAGATTCCTATGGACTTAATTTCAAATAGTCGAATAGTCTTATCAACACTAATAAGACTTAAATATTTGCCGAAATACTCTGTAGATCTGGGGCCATAATTTGCACAGTCCTTGACTGGATCCTTCCAGTCAAACTGCTAGCTCTTCTTCATATAGCACTGGAGAGAGACTACATTAAGCTACTGGAATCATTCACATATTTCCAAATATGTGACTGAAAATATACCAACAAACTGGAAGAGGTTATGCAAAGAGGTAAAACAAAAAATGGTGGAAAATAGGACATGTATTGTGCTACAGCTTGGGGGTGAATCCCAGCTCTGATTTTCTCTCCCTCGTCCTGTCTGTAGATTCTAGTGTTTAAGTGATAGGCCAAGATCTGCCCTGTCAGCAAAGAACTCCCCCAGTTCTCTGCACCTGTAGGTTAGATTGTCAGCTCTTGCACAGGTGGTAGGAAAAATTGCTTATGGGAAAGACTGAAAGTGCTCTAGCAAATAAATATGTGCAGGTTGGGTCAGTGATGACAGAAGAGAGACACAATCATCTATAAAGACACAAACATTAAGGAAGAAAGTGAATGAAGCTCATACAAATGGTTAAAAGCAAGAGTAATGAGATGCAATTCAATAAAGGAAGGTATGAACTGAACATCAGGGGAAAAACACTTTGTCAAAAAGATCTAATATCCTGTAGTATTATCTCCCATGAGAATAGCCATCGCATTTTTCCACAAAACATGGTAGAAAACACGCTGCAGGGAGGAAAACTTTAAAACCATAATCTAACGCTTACTTTGCACTTGCAAAACAAAGCAATTCCGATTCTCTGTATTTTGACATTCTTCCTCAGTGGCAGGAGACACCCCAGTCAAACACAAATACAAAGCCACTGTGTATGTTCAGGCCTGGATTTTGGTCCCCTGATAGGATGGAAAAAACACTTCAGCACAAATAAAAAGTGTTTATTTTGCCATGACCACAACTAAAACTTACACTATTCAGTTATGGAGGATCACGGCTGGTTGTGAACACTTCATATGCAACTCTTGCTGAGATGCCTATTTCAGTGACCAGGCAGGTGTCAGCCCCTTTGTTTCGACCAAGTTCAATCCTAAACGCCTATAGAGGGGAAGGAATAATTTTCCCTATAGGAGATTAGAAACAGCAAGAGTAGTTTAATTAGTCTAGACTCTTTGTGCTTTTGTACAAGCAGGACAAACAAAAATCCCACAGAATCATATGGCAAATAAAGAGACCAGATGGTATGAACAGACACAGAACTGATGAAGAGACCTAATTGAAGTGACAAGTGATTTTGATATGGAGGAAATAAACCAATTTTTAGAAGCAGAAGCTGAAAAACATGTAATGGGAAAAAACCAGAAACTATTATCTTGATACTGCTGATACTGATACAAAATGGAGGTCTTACCTGATTTAAATCACTCAGAAAAGGCAGACTAGGTTTTCATATGACCTTAACTAAAAGGAACTTTCTCCTAAGGTCTCTCTTTCAAAGAAATAAAAGGATTATAAAATAGTGTGCATGAGGTGATAGTTGCTTCCATACTGTCACTTGCTACATCTTTAACTCAGAAGAAACCCTTTCTTGCCCAACCCAGTTCGCTCCACCAAGTATTACATCCCAAAAATACTCAACATAATCATCGCAAGTAATGAAACTGATGGAGTGGAGCTGTGATCTCAATTATATACATATACACAAAACTCCCAGAGACCACAGCTAATGTAATTGAAGACTCCATGCAATTGGTTCATCAATCTGCAACTCTCTACAGAAGGAATGCCTTCAAGTTCAATACAAATAGAATGTACCCATTTCATAAGCCTGTAAGGACAAGAAGAAATTGGACAGAGGGGGACTGGAGAAAAGAGAGTAGCCCTGAAGAGGTTACATTTTAGAGAACTAATTTCTCTACATTAACTGTTTAGATTTCACTAAATTGAAAGTATTTCAAGACAAAGAAGACTCTGTTTCTAACGTCTTTCTTCAAAGGCTTACATTTTGATTTGACACTTATTTAAAGTAGGATTCTTCTAAGCAGCCATTACCACATAAAAAAGTGTCATAGCCTACAGCAGAATGAGGCCTTTAGTATTTTAAAACCACATTCTTTCTATGTATCTTCTGGTCTAAATTATCTTCTCAAGTGAACTCTGAATCTGGGACTCTGTCTACACAGTGACATAGTCTTTCTCCTTCTTTGCAAGGGAGTAAGTGAAAGGGGAATCTGTATAAGGTGTTCCTCCTGCAAACCAGATGGCTTATAGTCTCACTGGAAAACACTGTCATTTAGAAAAGGGAAGGCAAGGACAGGTTTAGGGAGGAACCACTGCATCACTATGACTAAACACATAGGCATCCACTCTTTTTAAATTTGAACTTTCAATTGACAGAAAGGTCTGAGTTCTCACACAGTGCCGGGTTACCAGATAATAACAATCAAAGCAACTGGCTTCCCAGGAAAGTTAATAAATCATTTTCTCTAAACATCACAAGAAGCAGACCTGCTCCACTGGAAAAGAATCTGTCTAAAAGCCAGGGAAGAGGAACACAGGAACTTTACCTACTATGAATACCAGAAGCTTATTCCATCAAGAACAGTCTTTTTAGTAGTCATAACTATTTACGCTGTAAATAACATGGATGTGTCTTAAATTAGAGCCAAAAATATTTTCAGAATTCAACAGTATTTAGGGCATCTGCACTCTATTGACAGACACTGAACTCTGAAACTGTAATGATGTAGCTCAGCAACAGTGCATGCTGTCCCACTAATGAGGCCCTTTTTCCATGAATAATGAGTATGGACATCAGCTCTGTTGCCAGGTACATAACATAAACACAATTTAACACACGGCTTTTGGTAAAGCTGCGTGTCTGCTTGCAGGGGCTGAGGTTTCGCTTAATATGATCCAACTTTTTAGCCCAGGGTGGGGGCAGACTGCTAAAGGAAATAATTTGTTCATATGTTATCAAAATACAATAAATCAGGTTTGGTCTTAGTCAAAAAAAGGCAGTGGAGTGGGACCAACAGAAACTGCAGATAGGAAAGTATAAATGAGTTCATTGTTTTATATTCCAATAAATCTTAGAACACATGAAGTTGATGAGTTCTAAAATGAGCTGAGACTCCGTGAGACGGGCCTTCTGAGACTCATGAACTGTAAGGGTTATACTGGTTAAGCCTGTGTTTGCTGAGTCCTTGTGCGTACCTAGGGTATACACACACCTTTGTTTATATATGGCAAAGCATGAGTTGAAACTGCATAGGTTCAAACAGACAAAGTAAGAAGAGTTTTATTTTGAAAAGCCTTTTGTTGCCTTTATGAACTCAGTTTTGACTCTATCAGATGCTTTTTTTTTTGAGAAAACAAAATGCACCTTCCAAGTTTCATAAACTTTCATGACACTAAGTGCCACCACGGTGTTGTTTAAAACTACGCATCGGGGCTTTAGTATGTAAAAGCAGTTAGCACTGGAGTTTAGTCTGAGATTTGGGAAGGCATGCATTGCTTAATTCCCTGTTCTGTCACAGTTCTGCTGTCTCCCAGGGCTATTATCTCATAACTACATTCAAGACTAGAAGGTGGTGCCTGGGGCATAAAAATAGGCATTTCTATTTACTTGTTTCTTAGAGTGGCAAAATAAAGTCCATGGGGACCTACACCTTTGTCACAGAAATACAAGGAGCTACAAGAAAGACTCTGACGTTACCAGTTAAACTGCAGATTTCTTCAACCAGACTAAACACAACCAAGATCCGAGAGTCATTACTGCTACTGGATAACAGTACTCAAGGGCCTGAGTGACATGATTTGACTCCAGAAAGAGCTGACATTCCAGACTGGACTGGTAGTGGTGACTATTGCTAATGCCACCTGTAATCAGCTGTTTATTTATCTTTCTTTAAATAACCTCAGCTCTGCCACAGTTTACTACAGGTAAATTGTCTGAAATTGGGCAGTGTGACTGTGTTATGATCAAGCCAATGGTCTATTGCTAGCCTCATTAAAATTTATCTTAATTTCCTAAGTTATAAGATGTTAGAAGAAAGTTGTTAGCACATATTCAGTGGAAGCTTCTGCAATTTTTTCCGTTATACTCTCCAAAGATTCTTTGTTCACCAAGTGCACACATCTCAGAACTCCAATAAACTTACATATCATCCCCTTGCCACTGTTCCATGTGTTGACATGGGGCCAGGTACCAGGGCTGACAGCGAGAAGCCTCTGCTTGTGTGGGCTCTTGCTGTTCTGCTTTTTGGCATCCAGGCAATGCAGCAGAGGATGTCATATGAGAGAAGGCAGAAACCAGAGAGAAAAGGGTACATGGAAAAGATGTCTGGTAAGACAGGCATTGGGAAGTAGGTGAGGAGATGTATCATGACCATCACCGCCTTGACGAGAAGACTGAGATGGGTAGTTAGGAGAGCCAGAAGAACTGAATTAGGAATAAGCAGTACTGGCTGAACAAGCCCCTGGTAGGAACTGGGGGCAATAAAAGCTGAAACTGACCATGCAAAAGAAAAGTAGACGACAATTCAGTAGACAAATGGGGTGGAAGATCAACTAAGGGCAAGCTGGAAAAGATGCTAAGTCCTTCAAAGAATCAAAGAGTGGCCAAAAGACTGTGGATATAGGCTCCAGTGCCCATATTAGTAGCCATTTATACAACAGTACCTCAAATGGTGTTCAACTACCTTTTAAAAAGCTTTGGAAGTTACAAGGCTTAAAAACTCTGTTCAAAGAACACCAGAAAGGCTCTGAGAGCTAATAACTAAAAACATTTTAAAGGCTACAAGATCAACCTAGAGAAAGAGTTAAGAAACTTCAAAATTAAGGCTGTTTCACTTAATTCAGCTAATTCATGAGTGTAATTATATAATTTTTAATTATATGATCACATAATATTCCTTTCATAAATCCCCTTGCCATACTCTGGTGCATAGAATGAGACTTCTCTGAGGATGAAGGAGGACTGTGTAGTAACACAATATGAAAGTTGTGTTACTGACGGCTGTAGGATTCCTGATTCACTTGTTGCAGAACTTGGAATGTGGATAGTGAGTGTCACGGCTTCAGCTGGAATAGAGCTGACTTTCTTACTAGCAGCTGGTATAGTGCTATGTTTTGGGTTTGGGATGAAAATAGTGTTGATAAAACACTGATGTTTTCGTTGTTGCTAAGCAGTCAAGGCCTTTTCTGCTCCTCTTACCACCCTGCCAGTGGATAGGCTGTGAGTGCACCAAAAGTTGGGAGGAGACACAGCTGGGACAGCTGACCCCAACTGACCAAAGAGATGCCACGTGATGTCATGCTCTGCACATAAAGCTGTGGAAAGAGGAGGAAAGGGGGTGCCATTCTGAGTTATGGCATCTCGTCTTTGCAAGCAACCATTACACTTGATGGAGCCCTGCTTTCCTGGAGATGGCTGAACACCTGCCTGTCCATGTGAATGAGTTCCTTGTTTTGCTTTGCTCGCATGCGCAGCTTTCACTCTACCCATTAAACTGTATTTATCTCAACTCATGAGTTTTCTCACATTTACTCTTCCAGTTCTCTCCCCCATCCCAACCTAGGGGAGTCAGTGAGCAGCTGCCAGCTGCGGTCAAACCATGGAAGTGAGTAAGCCAGGGAAGAGGATGAAGAGTGGCACTGTGAAGGTTGATGAATGTTGGTCAAGAGAACTGGATTGTATTCCTGTTTCTGTCACAATTTCTATACAATACAAGGAAAACCCATTCAACTTAAACCAAACAAGTATGCCAGTTGTGCTTCTTACTCTGTCCCTTCTCTGCTTGAGACTCTGGTGTCTTGAATTTAAGTTCAAAGGGCTAGAGCTCAAGTGAGCAGGAGCTGTGATTTGAACATAAAAAGTGATTTAATACTGCATAAACTAACACTTACTAAAAAATACTGAAAATTAATGCAAAAAGTTCACCTAGTCTTCTGAGCTTTCCAAGCTTTCCCCGTAAGACATGAAGTCTGCTACTCACTAGGCTGCTGTGAAGTTAAATCAATTAATGTTTGTAAAGCACTTGTATGCCTCTAACTTAATACTCATAGAAAAGTCCACAAGGGACCTGATAATACTTTCTTCAGACAGAGCTTGAATATCATGTAATAAAAAGTCCGCAGAACCTAAACAGTCATTCTTTAAATATCAACTGAAAGCAAAGAAAGCACTGAAGAGCTGCTAGGAAGTGAGTTCCATTACCCTGTACAATGAATTAAGCATGGGATGGCAGAAATAACACCCAACATTTAATCTCTGGATAAAGACTGTGTAAGGAGATCTGTGAAACTTGTGCTAATGACTTCAATTACAGTTTCCTAAATTTTAAGAGTTTGACTTAGAAACATTGCTTCTGTGTGTACTATATAGAGAAAATATAAATATGTATGAACTTACCATCATACTTTGCTAAGACTGCCTGGACATCTGCATACGCTTGCAGTTCCAACAAAGCCTCTAGCAGGTTTTCATGGATGTTGAACATGCTGAGCAGAGGGAACTCCTTCATCAACTAAAATCAATAACATATTAAAGGTTAGATTATTAACATGGAAAAGAGTTCCTTGTTCAACATGCATTAAAATAACCACCACCAAGTTAAAACCCCTCAGTTCCCCTTGTTCTTGGCTCTTTCCCAGAGTTCACTATTATCTCAGAAATTTCTGAGCTCTTAAGGGACACTGGATCAGGTTTCTTGACAAGACATGCTTTGCATAGGATGTAATTAGCCAAACCCAAGAACACAGCTGCCTGAATACATAATTCTCCTTCAATTAACTTCTTCAAAGTGAAGAAGAGTTATCTTGTACTGGAAAAGAATATTCAACAATGTAGCTCCTGTATATCAGTAGTAAGTAATCCAGTACCTCTCTGGTATATTAGTAGAAAAAGAGAAAATACATTGATAAATCAGAATAAAATAAAATATGAGAAGCATACATATATGCAACTACATTATCAAGTATATAATGTAAGGATTTGTAATTGTGAATACTTTAGAACATAATTGCAATTGTGGCCAATATATATTAAAAAAATAAGAAAGAAAGAAAAGGCAGCAACAATAGAGGTAAAGTTTATACAAATCTAACATTATGATTAAAGAATCCATTTTGTATGACAAACTGAATGAAATGTGCAGTTAAAATAATCTAATCTTTTTATGTGTAAAAAAATTTTTACTTTATGAACTAAACCTTTGAGAGATACCAGGTATTTGTTCTTAGGTATCCTTAGTTTCAGTGTCTGCATAGATTTAAATCACTGAAGCCGATATTCTATTGCATCTCCTTTTTGAAGCCACACTGACCAGAATTATCTGTGGTTTTTTAATGTAGAATTGATTAAGTAATACTTTTTTATTTTCAGAGTGATTCTTTAAAGAATTGAAGTGTTAAAGGATCCTTGCTGCCTTGTGTCATGATTTTTATACCTTAACTGCTTACATGGTATACATTCAGCACAAAAGGGTCCCACAGTGTAGAACTGCAACAGCTAATATTACTGCTGTTCTTCAGGAACTTGCAGGGGAACACTATCAGTTACAATCTCTCTGAGATAGTTTATGAGAACAGAAATACTGTAACAAGCTGAGAAAAGAAAATGATTCAAGGTCAGCCTTGCTCAGTTTGAAAATAGTAAGCTGGATCTGAAAACTCCATTATGTAATAAACCCGCCTTTGAAAATACAAATAGAGACACCAATGAGAACCAGCAAGTCTTAACCTCATGAACAGGCACCATAAACAAAACCAAGGAAGGAATGAAACAAGAGAGGTGGAGATTCAGCAAGACCTTTAGAACATGAGAAACAGGTAATGCACTAGAACTTCATCACTGTGTTAAGGAAGAGACCTTAACAGGTAAACAGAGATGCAAAGCGCAGAAAATTTCTTCCTTGTGTTAATTTCTTCCTTACGTGTAATCATAAGCTAATGTAAGAAGTATTCTGACCTTACAGGATAAGTTTCCCTAAATTTGGCTATCTGGATAGTACTGACTTTGTTGCAGTTTGAGGATTATTAAAATATCAAAAGCAATTGTGGTAGTGTTTTGTTTAACTGATTTTATATACATGTATATATATTTGATGCTAGTGGCATGGGGGTGGTCATAAAACACCTAGTTTCAATGCTAAGAGCTAAACCTGTGGAAAAGAACACAAGCAAATCTGCATAGTTTGCAGGCTTTTCTCCTCCAGTTTTAAAAAAAAAATGGACCACCTGCCTTCATGCTCATCTAGGTAAAGTGGTAGGATTTGGCAATAAAATACAAAGTTTAAGCTGCTCATGGAGAAAATAACTTCATGTGAAAATTCACATACTTGGATTCATCAGTTAAAGAACCAGCATAGAGCCTACTTCTCTTCATTCTTGTCCTTACTCACTATTGCATTTTTAACAGAGGAAGCTACTATTTGGAAGGAAGAAGCATGACAAAATCTGGCCCTAAGTAAATAGTGATTTAAAGTTCAGAATGAACATATTGCAAAGAAACCTCTCCAAGGGATTAAGAAAGATTATCTCTGCTCATTGAGAATGAATAATGGCTGGCAGAATAACATTCCCTCCATCAGTGAAGAAAAGGGAAGAGCTGCAGCTAGTTATAGATGTACTGTGGCCAGTAAAAGCTCTTATTCTGGTTCCCCATTTCTCATTGACATCACTCACTGATTATTTTTCTCTATTGTAATTAGGTTCTGTCAGAGTGATAAACCCTGCCTAAGACAGCAGCAGAATAAAGGTCACTGTTCAGACTGCCAGGCCTCCAAACTGACAAGTGTTAATAAAGGTTCCATCCAGGAAAGGTCGAACTCTAAGAAGTCCAAACTAGTTATAATGAACTCTGTTGATATTGTATTGTAGCTACAAAAACAAAACACCTCTAAGTAGCCACTCAACTATTCAAACACTGACTATACACAAATGACAGCATGTTTGCTACTAAAAAAAAAAAAAAAAAAAAAAAAAGAAGAAAAGACGGAGAGAGGACATGAACTCATTTCTTTGTCATCTCAGGATGTAGAGTACATAGTTTTCACTGCAAATAATTGTCAGTCACAGTAAAAATTTGTTTTTTGAGAAACTTCCCAGAAAGTAAAGCCACTTAGATAGAAGAATATTATGACAGGTCATCTTTTAGGCCTCATAGCGGGGAAGGAAATAAAAATACTGCCACAAAAGTTTGTAATGTGGGCCTGCTGGATGGTCAGGTCAGGCCAAATACTGCGTCATGCTGAGGAGCAACAGAGCATGCACTGTGAGCCTGAGCCTGCTCCCCTCCCAGCAGATGGAGAGGGAGGCTGGCTCATACTCCACACAGAGGTGGGATGATGGGCATGACATCCCTGAACGTGAGATGAAGAGCGCACTCTCAAGTTCCCCAGACTTGTACAGCAATGAGCTCTAATCTGGACTTTGGCTTAAGAAGCACAGACCTCCCTTTTCACCCAAAGATTTAGATTCTGTGAAATCATAGACTAACATTTCCTAAATAGTTTGTCTTATCAATTTTAATTCTCTTTACATCTTTACTGTAACCTGAAAAATGCTTTCGAGTGGCAAGTACTGCACTTAAAAGACTGAGGCTCAGTTATCTTCCTTCTCCACACCTTAAGATCTCAAGAGACAGTTGTCAAATTCAGCACTCAAGATTTCTCACCAAAGCCACTACAGCTTTTTACATAAACACTAGTTAGGACTAAAAGTTTCATTGCAAAATCGTGGTTAATTGGTTTTTCAGCTGCTATGAAAGACCTGTGCTCCACGAAGCAAAGCTTATTTTCATCCCATATGGAAACAGACACTACACAGTTATGAATGTATTCCCCTACAATACACTGTGTTAAAACAGGTATTGAAGATATCATACCAAATCTATGTTCACAAGGATTTTACTTTGAACTTGTGTTGGTCAAAATACTTTTTAGTGATGAAATTAATATCTGGGGCTGGGTTAGCCCATATTCTATTCTAATTCCTCTGCCCTTTCAGGGGGAAATACGTGTAGAAAGTAGACTTACTTTTCATTGAAAGATTCATTAGGTATACTGCAAATAAACAGAAACGGTAGCTTTTGCAAACAATTAATAATTTTTAATTTTTTAGATAAATAATATTTTGGGAGTAAAAGTTCTCAGAAAAATTCTGGAAATAAGTCTGACACAAACAGAGATCTTATCACTAGTCCTGGGAGGGCCATATTTCCAGACTCACCCGAGTTCATATTGAGGGTGTAGGTTCAATGATTTTGTGATGGATACGAAAACGTGATGATCACAAAAAATGCTTTATGGTACAAGGAAATCCACATCTGATTTATTGGATGAAGAACAAGTTTTATCTTCCAAAGAACAGTTTAATGAAGAGGACTCCTCTCCCTGAGAATATTTCAGTCATCAGCATTTTCTCATTTAGATCTAATTTTTGAAACATATTCAAGGAATGTAGCTTTAACTGTTGCATCCGTTACTCTCCCTGTGATAACATTAATGTCATGCATCAATTAGCAATTAAACATTATTTGTGTAGAAAACAGCTTTAAGCTACAGCTTATACCTATGACTAGACCATGGGACTCAAGGGAATACAGAGGTGGATAAATGAATGATCTTATATATAACCTGGTGGTGACACATTTATTCTCCATGTGCATTATGGCTGTATGCATGGTCACGTTTTATGAGCAGTGCTTGCAGCCATTCATTGCTGCTTATACTCATATCTTCTAAATAAACAAACACTTTTAGATTAATGTATTCAACTAAATTAATTCATAAATATGAAAACTGAATTCAGCCTACAATGAACAAACAACAACAACAAAAAAACAAGAGAAATTCAATGTAAACAGCAAAACTGTTACAACTTTAATTCCTAGTGTGTATGTTCCTAGTGTGTATGTTCCTGCGGTGGGTATCTCAAGCGGTAAATCTGTCTACTAGAAGAGGAATGACTAAGGCTGCCATCTTTCAGGTGTAACCATCTCCTACCATTGAAGAATCAAGCACACGGTATGGATAGAACTGTTATTTTCACAAGCACTTTGCATAAGCTCCTTTCTTGTATAGGACTTGTAATCCGTAAGAACTGCTAACTGAACAAGGCAGAAAAGGCAAACTTCCAAGCCATTTCTGAGTAGAAAACCAGAAACCTCCATTTCTGTGGGCTTCACTGTATACAGCTGAGCTTTCAGATGTCTAAGCTCTGGCTGGAGCTTACCCTGAGCTTGAGGCATTTGCAACATGTCGCTCCACGTTGACTCTCTGATGTCTAATAAGATACACTAATGCTTAGGTTTTTCTTCAGGCCAGCTCGCTTGGCAAGAACGCAAGGGAAGAAACATTGTCAGTGGAGTAAGGCTAGTTCACATAAAGGCTCTGTTAACAATGTCAGATTCTTAAAAATTAGGCTGACAGCTGGCCTTAAAAGGGCACCTCATTCCAGCATGGTCTCATTGTGAGTGGGATTCATGAAGTAAACAGACACTCTCATAGCTCTGTTGAGTTGGAAAATGATCTGAAATACCTGGATCTGAAATACCTTTATTTCAGGACCTACCTGAAATAAAGTTCTGCCTAATTACAGCAAAAGTAGGGTTCTGTCATTTAATGCATTTCTCTATGTGCTACGTTCCTCTTGGCAAATAACCACTGTTTTATTTGGAAGCAGCTCCGCAGTTACTCTTTCACAGCTCAGAGAGGAGCTCACAGCTCAGAAAGGATAGAAGCTAAGAAGCCAAATCTGCCAGATCCTGGTTTTTTGGAGCTTGGAAAAAATTAGCATTAGGATCCACGTATTTTCTTCCATATGCGGAATTCAGAGAATTTGACATGTCATCTAATGGTTGAACTTCAGAGTGATAGAAAAGAGACCCAGACCCAGTTTACACTAACTGGGGTGGCACGGGTATAAAATTTGCAGACATTCCAATTTTAATTTGGCAAATGTCATTTTAGTCCCGGTGCTCCATAATATTCACAGATAACATGACTTCTCGTCAACGTGGGATTAACAATGAGTCAATAAATTGAAAAATATCTTACCAAATATACAAACTCTAAGGACATATGTTAGAACATGCAGCCTTTACACTGTCTCAGTTGGAGGATTAAAGGCTTCAGAGTATGACTTCAGTTCTTTAAGGAATATAATTATGAAAATGCCATTATTTGGGCTGTGTTGTAAAAATGCACATATTTCAGGAATAAAGAGAATTTTAAAGACAGATGTGGCATTAAACCAGAAGAGTGCAAGTTGTTCCAGATGTACGTTTACTACTAAACAATCACATCACATAAAAGTAGTAACAGTGATAAATTATAATAATTTTTGTTACATCAAAGATTAGTACTTTATAAAGCATGAAAATAAAGTCATTTCTCATGTTCAAAAACATTCCTTCATTTGCATTACCCCAAAGTACTTTTTGCAGAAACTTTGCCATATTTTTAGAAGTAATTTTTTAAATGAAATTAAAGCGAGGAAATGATCTAGTAACTCAAAAATGAGCTAGGAGATTCCAGAGAAATGGAAGAGCATAATTAAAGGACAATACAAAGCCCCTGAACACAGAGTGATGCAAGAGGGCAGACAACGAGGAGTCCAAGTTACCAAGACCATGTGACTATATTCTAAGACTACAGTTTATCTTAATAGAATCACAATGCTGGAAAGCCATTGTTTATAGGAGAAACATTATTATCAGGTTTAGGTAGTAGTCATCAAATTTCTAGGTTTCGAGGTTTCTGCACAGGATCACAGACATGACAAAGCGAGGGGTTTGAGTCACGTGCAAGTAAAGGGAAAGGACGAACACCATCAGGGGAATCAAAGGTGTCTCCATTTTGTTTAAGAGCCCATTCAAAAGAGAGGTGTTCCAACCCTCCCTCTTACCCACAACATGTGAATCTGTGACAAAACAAACCACATTTGAGTATACATGTAAATGGAAATATTAAGATCGGCATTTATCACTTGCTATTATTGCTGTGCTTATGTGTCAGAACAAGAATTACAGAAGATATTACTCTGTGGGGGAGATTGGCACTCGTCTAAAATGTATAGCTCTTGGTCTCATTTAACTAAGAAGTCCTTTCCTTGAAATTTAATAAATGGTACTTTAAATAACTGCTACAGATGCTAATGCAGCTAGAATCCCACTCAAGGCGAGCAGCCTGCTTAACGTGACCTGTGTAGCACAAGCCAAAGAATCTGAGTCACTAATCCTTGCCTCAAGCACATAAGTATTTGGGAGAGACAGACAGTAGCTACCGAGGCAAGTAGCTGCAGAAGTTGTGTTGTTAAGTTGCTAGGGTTAATAACATCTTCACTAGCATTTAGTACTCTCTTTGTTTCACACAGCTTGATAATTCACAAGCAGAACACTGTCCTGGCTACGTACCCAAGAGCAAATCAGCAATGCACACAAGAATACAGAATTCAAGAGGCTATAGAACAAAAAGCCAACTTCAAAGCCCCGCAAAAGGGGTTGCCAAGGAAGTATGCTAGATTTGCAGAAGCATCATACCAGCAAAAATCACTAATACTGTTAGTCATAAAAAGATAAAAAAACAACCTACACATGTAATTAAAACTGATTAAGTATGGTTGAGGACCCTTTTGAAGCCTTCAAGTGACATAACTTTTAAAACCACGTTAAATACTCAGGGCATCCTGAGTGTTTAAAAAACTTACAGAATCACAGAATGATACGGGATTGGAAGGGACCTCTGAATATCATCTAGTCCAAGCGCTCTGCCAAAACAGGTCCTCCTAGAGCAGCTTACACAGAAACTTGTCCAGGCGGGTTTTGAACATCTCCAGAGATGGAAACTTCACCACCTCTCTGGGCAACTTGTTCCAGTGCTCTGCCACCCTCAAAGTGAAGAAGTTCTTCCTCATGTTTAGATGGAACTTCTTATGTACAATTTGTGCCCATTTCCTCCTGTCCTGTCACTGGGCACCACTGAAAAAAGACTGGCCCCTTCCTCTTGACACCCACCCTGTAAGTATTTATAGGTGTTGATCAGTTCCCCCCTCAGCCTTCTCTTCTTCAGACTAAAAAGACAAGTCTCTCAGCCTTATCTCATAAGAGAGATGCTCCAGTCCCCTAATAATCTTTGTGGTCCTCTGCTGTACCATGCAGCCCATTGGTAAGCATGCAACACTCTAACAATACAAGCTGCTTAGGTACTGATAATGCCTTAGTGTCTCCTGTAGCATAAAATACGCACTTAGAGACTGCAAACAGGCACCAACATGAACACATAAACATCTCCAACTGAAATATCCTCCACAAGGTTCTTAAAAGCCAGGTACATAGATGCTTCTCGATGCTTTACTGTGAGTAGACTTCTCGATGCTTTACTGTGAGCTGAAGAGTAATTTCTCAGTAGATATGACTGATCCCAGAAATGAAATGTATTCTTCTAACCCTTAAAAAGTGTTTTGGTTTCTATCCTTCTCCAGAGCTGAGAAAAGACTTGGAGAGTTTCTTCCCTCCCTAAACCTCAGTCATTTCTAAACAAAGCTGCAAAGCATGGAACAAGCTGCAATTCCACTGTGTCTCAGAAACAGTTGTTAAGACTACAAAGCAGTCTTCAGGGCCACAATGAGGAGATAAAGACACTCTAGAATGAGTTTCTTTCATCTTCTCTCTGAAACAGGAAGCAATTAAGAACTTTTGTTCACTTTGTGCATTAGCATGCATTCTGCCTGCCACCCTTCTCTTTCCTAAGCATACATCACCCTCTGATGAAAGCTTGTTCCACAGTCCAAATGTTCTCCGTAACAATCCCAAGAAGCTCAGATTAATTTGACAATTCACTTTCTTGCATGTTACATTTTAACCTGGATACTCCAGTAACCCAGTGAAGAGAAATAGCTTATTGGTCTGGTCCTGAATTCAGTAGCACAATCACTGATCCATTCACACGAAAAGTACTGAGAGAAGTGCCTTTACACACCTTCCACATCCTCTCTGTTTTTAACCAATGCAAAACACAAAACACAAACCCAGCACACTTCTGTTTTCTTCCACTGTAATGGTGAGGGAATCAGTAAAGAGCAGGCAGAGAGCAGCTGGTGCAAAAGGACACCCCTGCTCATCAGCGTATAGCTCCCAGGCTGTCCATAACAAAAGTTCAACATGACAGGATAATGAAGATTCCCCACAGCCACCAGTAAGGACTTTCACCTTGGCACATATAAAATTTTCCAACTTCACTTAGAACATACCAGTTTAATTCCACCTAACATAATCAGCACAACAAATAAAACAACCAGCGCTGCTGACTTTCTCCTCAGGGACAGTAGAGATCTAGTTCCCTCACAGACCATATCATGCTCTGTATAAACAGGAATAAAACTGGAATAACTCTGTTGGCTAGACTGGAGTTATTCAAACAATACACTAATCAAAATGAGATCACAAGTTAGCTCAATATATACAAATAGTGACAGCTGCTGGTTTCTATAGCAAAATATAGTAAATAATTATCATCAGAAATACAAGCAAAAGCAACACCTATGTGTGATTCAACTACATGCTTCCATGAAAATTACAGGTTCATAATTCTCATTAGTTGAACTCAATGAAATGAATAACATCCAAGTAGCAAAGCCAGCAACAAAATACTATCTCAAAATCAATCACAGAAGCAACAGAAATTCCAACCCATTTTTTTAAATTAAAGCTCCCTGGTTTTAAACAGTTTTTAAAACAGTTTAAAAAAAAGTTTTTAATACCTTCAATATAATATTAAAGAATATGATTTTCCTATCAGCAGTGTACATAACCATAAAATCAAAATCTTATTTAAGTCACCAACAACTCATTTTCTTTGTATTAAGGTGTTTTATGCAGGATCTCAGTCTTTTCTTATATAAAATTCAAGTAAGACAATCTAATCCATCAGTAATGTCCCCAAGATGGCCTCATATATGAAATAAATTAAACATTCTCAAATATTGTCTTTTTTCAAAGTGGCAAAGACTCACTACATCCCAATCATATTTCCCAGATGGTGTCATGAACCTCTTAACACTTCATTTCCATCATGCTTCATGTCTTGAGAAATCTGTTTTCAATCTTTCAAACACAAACAGGCCCTCCGCCCTCTGTCCCCTGATGCTAGATTCAGCTGTCCCCAGCCAACATATTCTTCATATTCTTTTTAGGGTGAATAAATTCATCTCCTCCCTCATCAATCACATAGAAACCTTCAATGACACATTCATGTTCTTCAAACTTCTTCGTAAGTATATTATTTACATCTTCTGCGAAGAAATGGAGGATATGCATTCATCAGAAATAAGTAGCTCCAAGTCAGTCTAAAAAAAGCATCTGCAAAGCTGACTTGACCCTTCTCTTGCTCCCAGTGTACTGGAGTTGTGACCTAGAGATACTGCTGCTTTTGTATTTCTGGGGACCTGCTAATTCTCAGCTCTGCTTACTCACAATGAAAAGCTCTAGAGGCCGTTGGCTCAGTGTCTGTATGTGGAAAAATACAGAATTCATTGATCTGAGTTGAAGCTCTAGAAGCTGAAACTCTGTCTTTATACCTCCTTTGTCCTGTATCCAGTCCTTTCATTTTAGCAAAACATTCCTATTGCGAAGTATGTTTTCCATCCCCTCAGGTGTCTAACAAACAATGACTTTGGGTCTCCCTATCATATTTGCCTTTTGAGACCCACATTGTACTTCACATGTACAACACATAATTTTCTCTCTAATGACAGAACAAGCCATCCATTATTATCAAAGCATTCTGGGTCTCACTTTGCATAAGAAACCTAGGACTAGATGGACCACCCAAATCCCTGAATCCAATGTTCTGCATACACAATCAACCATACATATTGGCATCAGCAGAAGGCAGCTTCACAGAGTATCTGTTCCATATCGCCCAATCTACAAATCACAAAACACATTCAGAAGCCCATAGTAAGCTCCAGAAGTTGCCATACTTATGATGTGTGATATCTGAATGTGAAATTCAAAATTTTATCTTTCTTGTATATTGATGCCAGAACTTAGAATTCCAGTGTTTGTCCCCAAGCATTTCAGTATTTGTCCCAGAGCGCATGTATAACAAAATTCATGAAGAATCATGTGGAGCTGGCTGGACTGAAGTCAACGTTTTTGAAATCAACATTCTCCCAGCTGACCACAAGACTGCAAAAACAGGTCTTTCCTCCTCGCCCCTCTCTCTCACACTCCTAGATGTACAATGGCTGGGGTTTTGACAAGTTCTTTTTCAACACCTCTGTCTGGGAGCCTAGTGATTACAGCGAGTGAGAGCTGTGTGCCTGAAAAACCCCAGCTAGAGACAGGAAACGAAGTTACTCACTGCTTGCCATCTGTTACATTATTTAGGATGATGACCTGCACTATTACGATGAACTCTGCTCAATGTTTTCAAAAAATATTCCTGAGTGCCCCAGTTCCAGGAGAAGATGCTGGGTGCTGGATTGCAAGCTGGCAGACATACTTGCCCTGCTGCTGTTGATGCAAGTGCCTAAGTTCCAGAGAAAGTCACTTGCCTTTTTACATTAAAATTCCTACTGACTTGCAGCAAAAATTTCCCTTTTCACTAGGCAAGTTTTGGCAGCATTCATCTGAGCTAGCTAAAGTACATCTTAAAGGTCCTTCATTATGGCCTGGGATTCCATTTTGTGCATTTAAAATTTAGGTTCTTTATCTTAACTTGCAGAACTCGCTATCTTGCTGGATTCACCTCTGCCTCACTCTTGTGGGAGCTGGAAAACGAAGTGTAAGAAAGGAGAACACAGGAAACTGATAAACACTTTTACCATCATCTGCCTAGAGCTCTAGGGCTCCATTCCTCCTCCTGTCACAGACTTACTACCTTGGGTGATGCAAGCCACCTCCTCAAAGAATTGCAATCCTCATCTGCATTCAGGGGATCTCACGTGAAGAAATGCTGGGCATTTGCAGCTATTTCAAAAATTGAGCATTTTACATACTTGAAACATAGACTGTGCCTTATGTTGACAGCTGTCCCTCCTGCTATCCTTAAAATAGCTACTGTTTGGTGCTTTGAATTTGTAGCTTTGTAGCTTACTGACTTGTGACTATCACTGGTAGCTCCCCTGCCTACACAACAGGGATATAATCATCCCCCATCTCAGAGGGAAATCAGTTAATTACAGATTAATTACTTGCTTTTGACTTCTCAGTAATAGGTTTTGCATGAATAAAATAACACTGTCCTCACGTCTGAATAGCGTGACATAAACAACGCACAGAGCCAAACTACAGCTTTGCAAGGAGGAAACAATACTTAAGACCTATTTATTGTTAGCAGCATCCATTACATGCTTCAGAAAATTTAAAAAAAGTAACTTCATGATCAAATAATTAAAGACTGCACTGTACCAGGATGGGAAATTCAGTCTGTACAGGCAAGCGTCCATCTGGTGTTCTATGACTTCGTGATGTCGCTTTCACAACGTTATAAATGATCTCTTAACTTATGTACATTACACATACAAAATGACTATCAGCAATGCTGCATGCAGCAGGAACGGATGCTAACTTGTAAGCAAATGCGTATCATTTCTATGCTACTATTATCTAAGTATCACATGCAAAACAAATCCAAACTCACATCTCTCATCATTTTCACTGCTTCCCTTGTCCTTCCCAGCTTTCTTGCACACATTGCCAGCCTCCTCTTAATATAAACTAACACATTGGTGTCCCTTCCTGTATAAGAGGAAAAAGAAACAGCATTAAGATTAAAAAGATAAAGATTCGTTTAACATTCCAACGCAAAAGGAAACATAGTTTTCTTGCCGTTTTTTTATTTGCTAATTAAAATATATTGAAATAATTAAAAAATTATGAAATTCTGCTGATTTAGACGTGGCATAACACCACTGAAATCAGTGGAATTACTCCAGATATAAGGACCCATGGAGTGGCCTTACACCTATGAAATATAAGCAGGTCTGAAGGTACAGGGAACGCTATAGGGTACACACCATCAAGTAATCAAGCGAGTCAGGGAGAATCCCCATGAAGTTGACAATGGCACAAAACTCTCTGGTCGCACACACAGCAATAAGTTACTTACCAATTCACATACACAGTCATACAAGGACATCCATGAAAATACACATTATATCCTGCCTTTTTTGCAAGTTACGGGGTACATGCTTGTTAATAACAGATGCAGACAAACAAATCCTCATCCTCTAACAGTCTTTTCTCTTAATGATTAGAAGAAAAGAAGTATACCCTGAACCTTCCATTGACAGAGCCTTTACTTGTTACCCAATTATCATCTGCAAATTCTTCACAATGCTAATTACAGATGGCAAATTAACATGTTTCAGACATGACAGTCCTATGTGCTAGAAGACGCCCTAACAGCAAAGATGACAGAAACTAAACAGCTGTAATAATTGTTCTCTTACAGAATTCTTACTTGTTTCACTTCTCATTCTCTTCTCTATAATTCCAGTGTGAACTCTTAACATGTTTCTGGACCAAGAGGAAATGTGTGGACAGCTAATCATCTATAAAATTACCATATCATGAAAATATAAGACACCTGCTACAAATTATCTTTGCGTACACTATGCAGTCTGTAAAAATTTAGTCTGTTCCTAACATTTGCAAGTCTTTCATAATAAGAACAAGATGTGCACTGAAAACATTCCAAGTATCTACAAATTGTTTTAAAGCTGTGATTACAATTTTCAGATAGATTAAGCAGCAGGCTGAAAGATCTGACTTCAGAAGAAAAAATAAATAAGGGAGGGAAGGAATTTCTTTAGCTGTATTTTATATTATGTAATTCCTTATCTCTATATTGATTCCTATATATTTAATAACCAATTAGTTACATCTGTTTCAACATGTTTATGTAGCATAACTAAGAGGTACACCTTCCAGGCCAAGTTCCTTTTCAGTCCCTTCAGAAGGAATTGTCAAAAGGAATTCACTTACTATGAAATCAAGATAACATTTCAGGCCAAAAATTTTTGAGGTGACTAGTGATTTGGTGCAACTAGCATGAGCCACCTTAAATAGGAGATTTCCCACACTTTCTGTAAACTAGTACTTTTTGAAAGAGACTAGGTTGGGTACTTAGATTCACTATTTATTCTTAAAATCCATGGTCTAACACAAAATACTATATGAAGGAGATGGAACACATGAATAAACAGAAATATAAAGGAATATGCTGTTGTGCAAGAAATTACATAGTGTTCTTCATCTGTAAAAGATGAAATGCTAATTTATCATCCCGACGTTGACTTCAATGACCAGAAATAGAAGGACAGACATCTCAGAACTGTGGAGTAACTGCAATGTATCTGTTCATGGTCTTTCCTCTCTAAAGAGAGCTGAGCTCTCCACCTTTGTAAACCACGCAGAAGTCCAGCACATAATCAAGAGAAATCTACTTGAAACCCCCGTGTCCAAGGCACCATCCAAAGCTAGAACTTCTCTAACTTCTGTGGGCGCACACTGACATTATGAAGGTGAAGCTGGGTGGTATAGAGAAAAGTGACAATCTAGCCCTTCCTGAAGCCTCAATCAGAGCTGGCAGCCACTTTTCAGCCCCTCCTGCTCTGTGGCAATGCACTTAATTTTGCGATTCAATGGGTTGTTTCCTCCACTGTAGTACTGAAGGTTCAATAATACTGAAGGTGTCAAATTTTATGATGACAGTAGCCATCTAAGCACACACCAGTTACAAAAATACCATACTTAGAATCATAGAATCATTTGGGTTGGAAAGGGACCTTAAAGATCATCGAGTTCCAACCCCCCTGCCATGGGCAG